>CM052814.1:40417537-40474036 GCA_028533885.1 Nasua narica
GAATCTGCTACTTCCTGAAGAGGACCCTTCTTCGAGGACAGGGGTATAGTAAATGAGAAAGCTTGGGAGGATTTATGCAAATATATTTTCACTATGGAGATAGTAACCTTAAAGCCATACATTATGACACCTGGAGTAGTAGCGCCTTCCTATGTAAAACATGCCGTTCCAGTAACCAACAAGAATGGAGCTGACCTTGCTGAGGGAAGCCAGTTCCACCGCAACACAGAGAAGAGTCGATCAAATGTAAAGCTTGACAAAATAAGTCAGAGAAAGACAAATACCGTACAGTTTCCCTCATATGTGAAATTGAAGAAACAAAGCAAACCAAGGGAAAAGTGAGAGAGAGAGAGACCAATCAACATACAGACTTAATTGTAGAGAACAAACTGATAGTCACCAGAGGGGACAGGGTAGGGGGATGGGTGAATTAGGTGATGGGGGTTAAGGCGGGCACTTTCAATGAGCACAGGGTGTTGTATGAAGTGCTGAGTCATTATATCGTACACTTGAGACTAGTATAACACTGTATGTTAGCTAACTGGGATTAAAAACTTAATATAAAGCTTGAAAACATTTCATTTAATTAATTCCATAGACTTTGTCATAAGTTCCAAATATGCTTCCGTTTCCTTTCAGAGTTTTAGGATATTCATGGGAAAAGCAGTTTTCCTGTCTTTCTTTAAATCATGAGATTCATGTAATGAAAGAGTGTAATGGTTTAGAGCATTAGCTCAGGAGTAAGAAAATGAATTTGATTCCAGTTTTGCACTTCTTACTTGCTCTGCAACATTGGGCAAGTTATTTTATCTTACTAGCTTCAGTTTCCGTACCTATAACGTTAGAATGAAAAATAACCCTAACACTTACAGAGTTATTATGAGGTTTAAGCTTGATAATATAAAGTTCTTAGTATAGTGGCTGGCAAATATTAAGTGTTTAGAAAATTGCTGTTAGTTTTTCTTCATGGAACTTTCTACTATTGGAAATTCCCTTTTTTATTTATCTTGCTTATTTCTTGGCTGTCTCCATGCCTCTCCTGTTGACGACTGTATCCTTATGAATGGTGTATCAGTAGTCGATGCTTAAGAACTATCTGTCCGACGGATAAATAATGGTTTATATATTATTCATGCCTATTATGAGCACTCGTATTGGAAGGTACAACCATGAACATTACCCAGCATCTGCCTCCATTTGGTGGAACAGAGAAGTAAATCTAAAGACTTGTACCATTACAAGGCAGAGAGGGCTCAATATGTCCTTTAAAGAGAGAGACTTTTTTATAGAATTTAAGGTTCATAGCAAAATTGTGGAAAGTACCGAGAGTTCCCACATACCTCCTGCCCACTATCAACATCCCACACTAGAGTGGTACATTTGTTACGATCATAGACAGACACATCATTATCACCCAAGGTCCGCAGTTAAATTGGGGCTCACGCTTGGTGCTGTACATTCTATGGGTTTGGACAAATGTCTACTGACACGTATCCACCATTATAGTATCATACAGAATAGTTTCACTGCCCTAAAAATCCTCTGTGCTCTGCCTATTCATCTTTCCCTCTCCCCACCCCAATCCCTGGAAATCACTTACTGCCCCCGTAGTTATGCCTTTTCCAGACTGTCACATGGTCTCCAAGTCTGTGGTTTGTCTTCTCATTTCTTAACATTGTCTTTTGCAGTGCAGAAGTTTTTTAATTTTAATGACGTCCAGCTTATCAATATTTTCTTTCATGATTTGTGCCTTTGCTGTTTAAAAGGGCACTCTTGGGGCACCTGGCTGTCTCAGTCAGTGGAGTATGCACCTCTTGATCTAGTGATTGTAGGTTCGAGCCCCACATTGGGTACAGAGATTACTTACAAATAAAATCTTAAAAAAAAAAAAAAAAAAGGAAATAAAAGGACATTGTCATACCCAAGATCATCTAAGTTTTCTCCTATGTTATCATCTAGAAGTTTTGTAGTTTAATTTTTTACATTTAGGCTTGTGATCCATTTTGAGTTGATTTATGTGAAAGGTGTAAAGTCTGTGTCTAGATTCATTTTTTTGCATATGACTGTTCAGTTGTTCTGAACTCATCATTTATTGAAAAGACTATCTTGCTCCATTGTATTGCTTTTGCGCTTTTGTTGAAGATCAGTTGACTGTATTCATGTGGGTCTATTTTTGGATTCTCTGTTCTGCTCTATTGATCTCTCTGTCTGTTTTTATCAATACTAGTCTTGATTACTGTAGCTTTATACAAAGTCTTGAAGTCAGGTAGCATCAATCCTATGACTTTGTTCTCTTTCAAAATTGAGTTGGTTATTCTGGGTCTTTTGCCTCTCCAAATAAACTTTAAAATCCATTTGTCAATATCCACAAAATAACTTGCTAGGATTTTGGTTGAGAGTGCATTGAATTTATAGATCCAGTTGGGAAGAATTGACATTTTGACAGTATTGAGTCTTCCTATCCATAAACATGGGACATTTCTCTTTTAGTTCTTCTTTGATATCTTTCAGAAGGGTTTTGTAGTTTAGTTCATATAAATCTTTTACATTTTTTTTAGATTTATACGTAATATTTTATTTTGGGGAAGGTGCTAATGTGAAGGGTTTATGTATTTTTAATTTCATATTCCACTTGTTCATTGCTAGTATATAGGAAAGCAATTAACTTTCTTATGTTAACCTTGTATTCTGCAATCTGACTATAATCACTTATTAGTTCCCAGAGTTTTTGGATGAATTTTTTTTTTTCAGATTTTCCACATAGACAATCATGTTATCTGCAAACAAAGATAGTTTTATTTCCTTCTTCCCAATCTGTGTACCTTTTATTTCCTTTTCTTGTTTTTTGTTTTTGCTTTTTGTATTAGCTAGGATTTCCAGAACAATATTCATATGCATTGGTGTGAGGGGATATCTTGCCTTGTTCCTGATGTGAGTGGGAAAGCTTTGAGTTTCTCATTGTTAAGTATGATGTTACCTGTAGATTTTTCGTAGATGTTATTTATCAAGTTGAGGAAATTTTCCCTTATTCCTGGTCTATTGAGAGTCTTATCATGAATGAGTGTTTGATTTTTGTCATCTGCTTTTTCTGTATTTATTGATATGTTCATGTGATTTTTCTTCATTAACCGTTGATGATTATGAACTGATTTTCAAATGTTGAACCAGTTTTGTATACTTGGAATAAATCCAACTTGGTTATGGTGTATAATTCTTTGTTTCCATTGTTGGATTTAATTTGCTTTTTTCTTTTGAGAATTTTTGCATCTATATTCATGAGAGATGTTGGTTTCTAGTTTTCTTATAATGTCTTTATCTGGTTTTGGTATTAGGTTAATACTGCCTTATAGAATGAATTAGGAAGTAGTCCCTTTGATCCTATCTTCTGAGAGACGTTGTAGAGAAGCAGTATAATTTCTTCCTTAAATGTTTGGTAAAACCTACCAGGGAACCCATCTGGACCTGGTATTTCTGTTTTGGAAGGTTATTGATTATTGATTCAATTTCTTTAACAAATACAGGTCTATTCAGATTGTCTATTCTTGTGTGAGTTTCATGTAGATATGAATTTCTGACCTATATCATATTCCTTCTCTTTAAGGAACTTTTAAAAATCTTTCTTGAAAGGTAGGTATACTAGCTAAAAATTCCCTTGACTTTTGTTTTTGTTCATTTGAGAAAGTCGTTATTTCTCCTTTGCTTTTGAAGGATAGTTTTGAGGAGTACAGGTTGTACTCTTCAAGAGTACAAGAATTCAAGGTTGGTGGGTTTTTCTCTCAACATTTTAGGTATTTCACTTCACTCCCCTCTTGCTTGCATAGCTTCTGAGAAGAACTTAGATATAATTCTGATTTTTGCTCCTTTATAGGTAAGGTGTTCTTGTTTTGTTTTGTTTGCTGCAACTTTTTTCAAGATTTTTTCTTTGTCTTTGAGTTTCTGAAGTTTGAACATGATATGCCTAGGTGTAGTGTTTTGGGCATTTATCTCTCTTAGTGTTCTCTGAGCTCCTTGAATTTGTGGGTTTTGTGTCTGACATTAATTTGGGGGAAATTCTCATTCATTTCTTCCTCATTATTCCTTTAGATATTGTTTCTGCTTCCTGTCCTTCTGATACTCCCATTACACCTATGTTATACCTTTTGTAATTGTCCCATAATGCTTGATATTCTATACTTTTAGGGGAGGATTTTTTAAATTTGTTTTTATGTGTTCGTATTTGTTTCTTTGCTTCTCAGTTTTAGAAGTATCTGTTTTCATGTTCTCAAATGTAGAGACTCTTTCTCTACAGAATTTACTAATGGGTCCTTAACAGGCATTCTTCATTTCTGTTACAATATTTTTGATTTCCAGCATTCCATTCTTGTTCTTTATTTCCATATTTCTGCTTACATTATCTATCCTTGTATGTTGTCTGCTTTTTCCTTTCAATTCCCTAAGAAGTTAATCATAGTTTTAAAAAATTCCTAATCTGATATTTCTGCCATTTCTGCTATATCTGACTCTGGTTTTGATGCTTGTTCTATCTCTTCATAATGTGTTTGGTATTTTTGTTTTATTTTGCTTTTTTGCCTTTTAACATGCCTTGTAATATTTTGATGAAAGGTGGATATGATTGTACCCAGTAAAAGGAAATTGGTCTTTCCTAGTGTACTTGAAAGGTAGGGGGAAGGGAAGCTTTCTGTAATCCTGTGATTAATTTTCACTCTAATGATGAACATCTGCCCCTGGACTGTGAGCTTCACCAGTGCTTCTTAGTTGTTCCCCCCCCCGCCCCCACTTAGTGAAAGGATGGCCAGGGGGACTTCAAGATCGGTATTTCCCTTCCCCCACATAGAAGGCTAGAAAAGGATAGAGCAGGCATTTTCCTCTCCCTGGGTAGATTAGGCTCTGGTAAAATAGTTTGTCTTGAGAGCAGGTGTTCTTAAGAAGAACAGAATACTCAGGTGTATTCGAAGATGGTTCCTTTTCACTTTCCCTTGTTAGAAGTACCAATAGATTTTATTTTTAAAGATTTTCTTTATTTATTTAAGACTTTTTAAAAAAAAGATTTTATTTGAGAGAGAGAGAGCATGAGTGTGAGGGAGGGGGTAAACGGAAAGAGAGAAGCAGACTCCCCGCTGAGCAGGGAGCCTGACATGGGGCTTGATCCCAGGACCCCAAGATCATGACCTGAACCAAAGCCAGACACGTAACCAACTGAGCCACCCAGGTGCCCCTGTACCAGGAGATTTTTCTCTGATACTTACTGTGGGAACCTGGTCAGTCTCCTGGAGGTAAAACTCCTGAAAGTGTGGCAGTACATCTGTGACCAGGTCCCCCTGTAGTTTATCTTTTTTAGTTTTGTACACACTAAGCCTCCAGCAATTCAATAATTACATTTCAGGTTTTCCTACCCTGACACTGGTTTCCATGGAATTTCTGCTCTGTATTTCCCTGTCTGTCTCTTCAGTTATGAGGAGCAGTAGTTTGCCTATGACCTCACTTTTCTGATGGATCTAAGAATAGTTGTTCATTTTCCAGTTTAGTCAGCTTTTCACTTGTTGTTAGGATGGAGCGACTACTTATAGTGGTTACAGTCCTTATGTGCTGGACTGGAAACTGGAAGTTCTTTTCTGCCCATTTTTTAAATTATGTTGTTCAATTTCTTACTGTTGAATTTTAGGAGTTTTTGTATATTTTGGATAATAAATCTTTATATGTCTTTGGACAATATTTTCTACCTCTCTGTGGCTTTCTTCTCATTTTCTTGAGCAAATGTACACTTCTTTTTGTTTTGGAAGTTAACACATTTTTTTCAATTAATTTTAATTTATTTTTTCAGTGTTCCAAGAGTCATTGTTCATGCACCACACCCAGTGCTCCATGCAATACGTGGCCTCCTCAATACCCACCGCCAGGCTCACCCAACCCCCCAAGAGCAAATGTACATTTTTAAGAAAAATCTTTTTTGCTCCTGGGATTTGTGAGGTGTTCATAGAAAACATCCTTTCAAAAGCTCATAACATGTTCATCATCATTAGCCATCAGGGAGATTCAAATCAAAACCACATTGAGATACCACCTTACACCAGTTAGAATGGCCAAAATCAACAAGACAATAAACAACAAATGTTGGAGAAGATGTGGAAAAAGGGGAACCCTCTTACACTGTTGGTGGGAATGCAAGTTGGTGCAGCCACTTTGGAAAACAGTGTGGAGATTCCTCAAGAAATTAAAAATAGAGCTACCCTATGACCTTGCAATTGCACTACTGGGTATTTATCCCAAAGATACAGATGTAGTGAAAAGAAGGGCCACATGTACCCCAATGTTCATAGCAGCAGTGGCCACAATAGCCAAACTGTGGAAAGAGCCAAGATGCCCTTCAACAGATGAATGGATAAAGAAAATATGGTCATATATATATACAATGGAATATTATGCCTCCATCAGAAAGGATGAATACCCAATTTTTGTAGCAACATGGACAGGACTAGAAGAGATTACGCGGAGTGAAATAAGTCAAGCAGAGACAGTCAATTATCATATGGTTTCACTTACGTGTGGAGCATAAGGAAAAATATGGAGGACATTGGGAGAAGGAAAGGAAGGGTGAATTGGGAGAAATTGGAGGAGGAGATGAAACACGAGAGACTATGGACTCTGAGAAACAAACAGAGTTTTGGAGAGGAGGAGGGGTGAAGGGTTGGGTGAACCTGGTGGTAGGTATTGAGGAGGGCATGTATTGCGTGGAGCACTGGGTGTGGTGCATGAACAATGAATCTTGGAACACTGAAAAAATAAAATAAAATTAATTGAAAAAAATAATAAGAAAGTAAACCTAAAAAAAAAAAAAAAAAGCTTGTAACACAAATACATCCAGCTCTCTAATACCTTCTTAGCATGAGGAGCTGGGTAAGCATTTTGAGATTTTTTTGAGATGTTAAACCTCAATGTTAAACCTCATTTAAAAATAGTTTTTAGATTTTGTTCTGGAATAGAACTGTGCACTTGCCCAGTAGTCCTAGATTTATCCTTTTGTGCAGTGCTGAAGAGGCTCCATTACTTCCTTCTCTTTTAATGGGAGGCAGAGTTTCTGATCTCTTCCCTCTGCTCTTTCAGGTCCAAGGACAGAGAGTTATGAACAGAGAGGTCTTGGGAGTAGATGCTGGAATCCAACCTCCTTAGACTAGGGCCCCACGGCATCCCACGGCGAGCTCCACTTGCTCGTCTCTTATAGCAGTAACACGTGTATTAAATGTTACTACTAAACTCATGTGGTTTTTCCTACACCTTGGCTTCTTCTGAAAGCTATTCATATCTAACTTCTATCACTTACGTAGGAAAGTTTGTCAAAATAGTGTCAAAATAGTGCCTCATTCTCTTCATTTATTTTAGTAACTCCTCTCTCCAGCTCACCAAAAAATCAAGTGGAAACAAATAGACTGGTTTACTTATTGAGTCTTTTGTCCTAGAATCATGAGAAAATTGAGATTTACTGGTCAGTTGGCTCCAGGATGCTCGTCCCGTTCATATAGTGGGAAAGCTTTCAGGAAATCCCAACATTCCTTTGTTTCCTTTTCTAGCTTAAAATATAGACATACTAGATGTCCCCCTAGGATGAGAATTTCTTAGAAAATGAAAGCCATTTTTAAGATTTGTATTATATTAGATGAGTTTAAATAGATTTTCTCTAGGTTTGAGTGTTGATGACCCCACAAGCAAGAAAACCCTCGGACGGCATAGATGTTATGGGTTTAGAAAAAAAAAAGAGGCAGTTTGTTGAAAGACAAATTGGACTCATATCTTATTTACTGTGACTGTTTGGAAGATAAAAATATTTGCTGATAGAAGAGAGGATTATGACAAGGGCCATGAGAGTCTTTTGGTATCAGTGCTTCTAACATTGAAAAGACCATTGAAACTTTTTATAAGTCACGTCCTTCACGAAAGGTCCCATGCTCTTGCCGGCTCACTCTTTATCAGGTGGAGAAAAACAGTTTAGCTCATAAAATGATAAAAGATATAACATTTATAATGACTTACATTACCATCCACGGCAGGCAGGATAATGCCCCCTGGAATATGAATAGTTGGGTTCCAGGCAAAGCAGAATTAAAGTTGCTAATTAGCTGACCTTAAAATAAGGAGATTATCTCGGATTATCTGTGTGGGTTCAATGTAATCACAAGGGTCCTTAAAAGTGAAAGGTGGAGGGGCATTTGGGTGGCTCAGTTGGTTAAGCCTCTGCCTTTGGCTCAGGTCATGATCCCAGAGTCCTGGGATTGAGTCCCTCCTTGGGCTCCTTGCTTAGTGGGGAGCCTGCCTCTCCCTCTTTCTCTGCCTGCTGCTCCCCCTGCTTGTGTCTTTCTCTCTCTCACTGTCTCTTACTCTGTCCGATAAATAAATCTTTAATAAAAGAAAGTAAAAGGTGGAGGCAAAAAAGAATCAGAGAAAAAGAGGTGAGGATGGAAACGGGATCAGAGAGATGCTCTGTGGCTGACTTTGAAGCTGGAAGAAGGGGACAATAGGCCAAGTACAGGCAGCCTCTAGAAGCTAGAAAAGGCAATGAAATGGATTCTCTCCTAGAGCCTCTAGAACAGAACACAGTCCTGCTGATGGCGTGTGTTGGACTTCTGACCGATGCAACTATAAAATAATAAATTCGTGGGGCGCCTGGGTGGCTCAGTGGGTTAAAGCCTCTGCTTTCGGCTCAGGTCATTTTCTCAGGGTCCTGGGATCGAGCCCCGCATCGGGCTCTCTGTTCCACGGGGAGCCTGCTTCCCCCTCTCCCTCTGCCTGCCTCTCTGCCTGCCTCTCTGCCTACTTGTGATCTCCTTCTCTCTGTCAAATAAATAAATAAAATCTTTAAAATAATAATAATAATAATAAATTCGTGTTGTTTAAGCCACTGAGTCTGTAGTAATTTGTTATGGCAGCAATAGAAAACTAATATAACAGTAAAGTTTTTGGTGTGTTGGAAAAGTTGTTCACAATTTGATAAAAACAGGGATTCCTGTCAGGGAGATTGACTCCAAAAATCTAATGCTCCTAGACTGCTCAAGGAAGCTGAAGGTCAGGTGTTCCTTCACCTTCACCTTTGTTCTGGACAGAACCTCATGCTCTGATCGGCTGTGGCTCACTCAGCCCGGGGAAGCATGGCAGGAAACAACGGACAGGGCTTGGCCGCAGCAAGACAAACACTGTTCCTCTTTTCTCTCTGTGACTACGCCAGTGCTGAGGTTAACCAGAGCAATTTCGTTTGGTACTCTTTTAGAATTACACCCAACCATAATCACTTGAAGGAAAATGAAAATAAGTTCTCTTCCATGCTGGGTTGGCTGTCTTTGGTAAATCCTTATTTTTATTTTTGTTTTTTTTTACCAAATGGACCCAACTTTCACCCAGCAGCACTGTGGGAATTCTCTGTGGGAACTTGTGGGGACTGTAGGAGCCTAGCTTCTGGGGCTGGTAGTGACGGTGCAGTTAAGTAGACCCTGAAGGGATGCTGTTAAAGACTTCACCTCCGGGCATAACCGGGCTAGCTTTCTTTTCTTGACACGGGATAAAAGTATTTCTATGAAGTAGCTTTCCTCTCCTTCCTTCCTTTTTATCTTTCTTTCTCTTCCTTCATCCTTCCTTTCCCTCCCTCTTCTCTTTCTTTCTTCCTTTCTCTCTCCCTTCCTTCCTTTCTTCTTTCCACTTGACGAAGGGAAAGAGGACATGCAATTCTCCTTCTTTTGTAGAAAAGAATACCAAATTGCTCAGCAGGTTTTTTTCGTTGTTTGTTTTAAAGTGCATTTGTTTGGAAACCACTGAACAAAACTGACAGAAAAACTGAAAGGGAAGGTACATATATCCTGAACAGTAACTGGAATGTATTCCAGTTTTCAATTCAGCTTTGATAATCTAAAGAAGTGGTCTTTTTTTTTTTTAATTATGTTCTGTTAGTCACCATATAGTACATCATCGGTGTTTGATGCAGTGTTCCATGATTCATTGTTTGTGTGTAACACCCAGTGCCCCATGCAATACGTGCCTTCCTTAATACCCATCACTGGGCTCACCCATCCCCTCATCCCCCACCTCCTAAAACCCTCAGTTTGTTTCTCAGAGTCTATAGTCTCTTACGGTTCGTCTCCCCCTCCGATTTCCCCCCCTTCATTTTTCCTTTCCTTCTCCTAATGTCCTCCATGCTATTCCATATGTTCCACAAATAAGTGAAACCATATGATAACTAACTTTCTCTGCTTGGCTTATTTCACTTAGCATAATCTCCTCCAGTCCCTAAAGAAGTGGTCTTGACCATTTCCCAGCAGGTGGTGGGAGGGATTGATTGCAAGCCTCTTTAGGAGTTTGCTCGAAACTGTGGGTCAGCCATATAGAAAAAAAAGCATATCATCAAATTTTTCATACTGGTTAGGGATTCCCAGACTTCCATAGGTTCATCCAAGGATGCTCCAGGCATAGGCTCTCTAGCATAGATGATGGGACATGACATATAGGTGGCCATTATGAGTTAGAGGAGGGGACTGCTCCTATCTTATATCATGATGAGGCAGGTAACTATGGTTCTGGAAATTAAATTCATTAATTTCATTAAAGTAAATTAAATGGTTTTAAAAAGGCGTGTCTGAATCTTTCAAAGTAAAAAGGACTGTTTTTTAGTTAGTTTTAGTTTGTCTTATCACTTTTCTCTTACTTGACATTTGCCTTTTGTGTGTGTGTGTGTGCGCATGCGCGCAGGAGACACCTTAGCCCTTGAGAACGACATATAAATTGAAGCTATATTGAATTTTTGTAAGCATAAGGGAGAAAAGTAATCCTAAAAACAGTAGGATAGTCCTATCCTCATATTCATATATGAGATTTCACATAGCCCGTTTCATAAGGTTCTTGATGAGCTCTGCAATAGCACCTTTTTGTGGTTGGGGAAAACTGAGCTCCAAGCTTGCACTGATTTGTTAATAATATATTAATTCATTTTAAGCCTAAGACAAATCTTGACCCGCTAACAAACTCTGTGGTTGTCAGAGCATTGCCTGCTCGCCACCCCAGACGTAACCCCGCTTCTTCTGTTGTCCTTCATGTGGCTGCAGCCACTGGAACATACTAGCAAGATGTATTTGCAGTTGCTTGTTTGCAGTTGCTATGCACTAGAAGTGGAAGGAAAAGATACTGATGAGCCACCAAGCTGTGGTGGCGGAAAACAAACCAAAGAAGAGAAATGGATGAGAAGGACTTGGAGTGGAAAATAGAAAAAAAACCTTAAAACAAGGGTGTGAAACCCATCACACTTAAGGAATAATTTTAAATTTGGATGGAAGCAAGTTATAGCAAGAGAGACCTTTTGGTTTTCTTTTTCTGGAAGAACAAGGATTGTAAAACCTTTGTCCTTTCGGTCTCCTCTTCAGATAGTTGCGAGTTGGGGCTAGGCATGAAGGTACTCTTTTCAAGGAAAATTTTATAATTGTGAAGGATTTTGTAACTGTGAAGTGCAACAGAAAGACTAGGTACTCTTTGCTGTTAATGTTGCCACAACTGTCAGGGACTACCGTGGCGGTAGCGTGGAGGATGGAACGGCATCAAAGATGGAGGGCCCTTCATAGCAAAGGCTTAGAGGAGAGGATGGTAGCTCTTTCTGGGTCTTCTAGCTTTTTCTAATCATGGTAAAAGTGCCTGGAGAACCAGATCTTATGAGTGGAAAGCACATTCTGTGCTTAGCATCGCTGGCCCCTTGTAAAAGAACAAAGAGTCTTTGACCTTTGTCTTCCCCTTGAATAACCCACTCCATGGTGGGAACAGACCTTTCCAAGGTAGGCTTGGTGGCAGTGACCCAGTTCTGAGGTCAGACTTGGGTGGAGAGTGCCTGCCATGAAGGATATTATTTAGAGTGATTAAAAACATCCCTCTTACTGATCTGTGGGATAGAGTCCACAGTCTTAATCAAAGCTTCCTTGGTGTTCCAGACATCTGCCGGCTCTTTCACCCGTATCATTCTCCTGAGTCAGGGTCAGCTTCTGAACATTTTCCTCATACCTGACCTGTGTTCCCATGGGTCAGTTAAAGAAAGCCGCCTTGAATGTTCATGGGCTGGGGTTCATTAGAGGAGCAGAGACTCCCAGAGGTCCTGGAGTCAGCAGCTTCATGTGAGGTCTTGCTTCTCTTTTCTTCTTCCTCTCTGTTCTTTCATCCATCCCCAGTAAGCGGTTTCCTCCCTACTCCTCCATCCCCAGCGTTTCCTTTCTTTCCCCAGGAGATGGTATTCATTCATTTAGCCAATGTTAATTGAGTGTGCACCAAGAGCAGGCTCCACGCTGCCTCAGGGGATAGAGCAGTGAGCAAGGTAAGAGAGTGAAACCCAAGTCCTCACCATGGCCTATCAAGCCTCATGATCTGTCCCTGTCACCTCTGCACCTCGTCTCCTCCTCTCCGTTTACTTACTGGTGTTCTTGATGCTTCTCAAGCACGCCATTCTGCCACTGTGCCTCTGCCACGGCTCCCATCTCTGCGTGGAAGATGCTTTAGAGATCTGTTGAGCCCACTCCCTCACCTTCTAGAGGATATTATCTCATCTCGTTCACATCGGGCCTTGTCTGAATACCTCATGTGATGGAGCCACCTCAGACCCCCTTATCATGTCTGATCACCCCTTCCTGCTTGATTTTTCTCCATTGTGCTTTTAACTCTCTGACTTGGTATATAATAACTAATTATTACTTTATTGTCTACCTCCCTTCACTACAGTGTCTGCTCCCTGAAAACAGGGCCTTTGGTTTGTTCGCAGCTGTATGCCCAAGGCCGGGAATAGTACCTGAACGTAGGCCTTAACAAATATTCCTTGAATGGAGATTGAATGAGTAAAAGGGTGAAGGATTGGTAAATAAATGCAAAGAATAAAGTTTCTGACCTCAAAAGAAGTTATAATCTACTACATCAGAGTACATAAAATTAATAAGAGAACTCGAGCTCATGTGATCTGGTAGCAACGCAGAGACTGGGCCCTAGAGTCTGTCACGGTTCAAACCTCTGCTCCATGTATTAGCTGTGTCTTTGAGGGCAAATTACCTCAGTTCCCTGAGCCTCATTTTCTCTTTTGTGAAATATGAATAATAATATCACATAGGATTATTGTGAGAATTAAATGAAACCATCCATATAAAGTGCTTAGTGCATACCTGGCACGTGGTCTACACTCAGTAATTATTATCCACATTGTTATTGGATCACTTGTTGGAATTAAGCGGAGCCGGAAAAGTTCCTCAGGATTACCGCCATCTTGGTCTGGTGTTACTGAGCTTTTTCCATTAGGGAGCAAAAGTTCCAATGTCTCTCCCAACCAGAAAGACTGTCCCCGAGGGCAACTTTATCTTAGGATTTCTTTGAACTGCAAATACTTCTGTCCTCCCTATAAACACATATTAAACATTTCATTTGCCCAGATAGGCTCCAAACAATAATATCTGTCCCCTCTGAAAATAACTGTTTCCTGTTTAAATATCAGCAACCAGTTAAACATTACAGTTTTTGTTTTTCTTTTTCTAGTAATTTTTAGGCCGCAGTAAATAATTGCTTAAGACTTACTTTAAGGGGCGCCTGGGTGACTCAGTGGGTTAAAGCCTCTGCCTTCAGCTCAGGTCATGATCTCGGGGTCCTGGGATCGAGCCTGGGATCGAGCCTGGGATCGAGCCCCGCATCAGGCTCTCTGCTCAGCAGGGAGCCTGCTTCCCTCTCTCTGTGCCTACTTGTAATCTCTCTCTCTGTCAGATAAATAAATAAATCTTTTTAAAAAAAAAAAGACCGTACTTTAAGAGGCATCTGTAAATCTTTCTTTTGCCTTGTGATACAGGGGAAACTATGTCAAAAGTCATTCTGACAATCTGTATTTTAATTTAAGTTTTATGAGTTACCACTTAAAGAAGGCCAGTTGCTCATTGGCAAGCCTTCTTAAGAGATTGACGCTTTGATCTTAAATCCTGGGGAGACCTTGCAGAAATTGGAGGTGATGTTGTTGACAGGTTCATCTGTAGCTGTTCTACTGCCATTAATTAAACACGCACACACACCCCTTTTATTTACTCCCCTGGAGTAAATGAATTGAACTTGACTTTGGTTTTTGGTGGGAAGCTATGAGAGGGTCCAGGAAACATCAAAGAAATGCTCTTAATCTAGTAAAACTAACTCTCAAATGACCTAGCTTGAACATTAAAGAGTTCTTGATTCCAGCGCGCTGGACTAGTTTCTTTTCTGTAAGGCGTTAATTCTCTCTAATGATTAGAAAAGTGCAGGGGCAAATAATCATCCCCTCCCTGTGAAATTCCAGAGGGTTGTTACAGGCTCTTTAATTTTATCTTGCTTCTGAAGGTCTCCTTTTTAAAACCGTATATGCATTTTGTTTTTTTGCCTTTCCATACTGCTTATACCTTCAACATCTCAGCTTTAAGATCTTAAAACTTTATTTTGTTTACATTTCAGTTTTAGACTTTTGGATCGCAGCTATCCTAAAGCTTTTTTATGATCCCAGAGTTTAGGAATGAAGGCACAGACAGGTTAAGACACTGGTATAAGCACAAAGCCACGTGATACCCTTGCAACAGGATCTGAGCCTAGTAGTTGAGAAGTCTGTTTTCATGTCTGCCTAGGGAACCCCACCAGACCATTCGTTTGCCCCCAAACAAGTAGCCATCAGCGTGCCTACTGGGTGTACAGCATCCTTTGAAGCTCTGAAGAGTAGGAGTAAAAGAGACACAGGGATCCTGTTCTCATGGACTTTATGTCCCACTGGACAATGAGCATGTATATGAGAATGTGCTAAAGGCCGTGGAGGAAAATAAAGCAGCGCTGTGAGTGTCGGTCTTACGTAGGGTGGCCGGGGAGGCCTCACTGAGAAAGTGACATTTGAGCAGAGCCCCGCAGGAGCCGAGGGACGTGCTGTTGACGGGGGGGACAGGAAGAGGAGCACGGAGATTCTGGGGGGAGGGGCGCTGAGTCTCAGGAGAGTGAGCGGGCGTGGGAGACTCGGTCACAGATATCAGAGCAGTCCTTTAGGGCCCCGCGAGGCAGGTGTGACTTTGGCCTTTCTTTGGAGTGAAACAGTAGCCACAGGAGGGTTCTGAGCTGAGCCGTGAAGCGATGGGATGTACATCACACAGGATCGCGCTGAGCTGAAGCCTGGAGACTAGTTGGGTGGCTGTTGCATTGATCTAGACTAAAGGTGGTGGTGGTTTGAGCCCGGGTGGAAGTGACGGGAGGAAGTGTTTGGGTTCAGGGTATGTTATAAAGGCAGAGCCAATAGGATTTCTTGGTGGATTGTGTGGAAACCAGCCCGAGCACTCGGACCGTGCACGTGGCTGCACGTGCCTTGCCTTCTTCTTGGTGGTCCTCACTGGTTTCTAGAGTATCGTCGACCAGTCATTCTGGTCCTGATTAGGAGTCTGTGGACAACTCCGGCAGATGAGAGAAATATCCACGGGGTCTTCTGAGCACACGTTCGGAGCAGATGGTACCAGGTTAATTAATGAGAGTGAATATCATTCACCAGTATTAAGTTGCTTAGTCCGTCTCGACAGCATCTGACTGCACCTGTGGCATCCCATTCTTGGAGGTGACCTGGGATAGGTACTCCTCTCATCCCAACCACCAGCTCGGCTCCAGAATCTGAAAATGCAGAGCAAGAACAGCAGAGTAGAAGAAGTTAAGGTGAAGACAAGGAAGAGGAAGACCAGGAAATTTTTAGTAGAAACATCTCTATTCTTTTATTTTTTTTATTTTTTTTATTTTTTTAGCATATACTGGAAGACTTAGCATTTATTCAGTAAAGCATACAGGAAATCACCTTCCAGTTGGACGATAAAAGGTGTGGTATTTCCTGGATAACTGAGAGAGAATTAATGAATTAACACAGGATGTGACAAAAAAACAAAGATTAAGTCCCACATGTCGGCGCCGAGGGCTGGCAGGAGAAGAGTATATGTCTCTCTCTTGTTGGATAGGCGGAGGGTGCGGCAGCTCTCCCAGGGGCCCACTCTTCACTGCACCTGCCCTGCTCTTCCCTACTTACATAAACCACAAAGGCTATTGTGAGAGAAGATGGAAACATGGTTCACTATGATGGTGGCCAAGGAGAGAGCCAAAAGGTCTGTTTAGGAGAAATCTCATTTCCCATCCCTGCCTTGCTCACATAGGGCTGAATAAATCTTAATCTGACTAAGTTCTTATCTCAGAAAAAGCAAAGGGTGGCCCCGGAAGCCCTCTAAGTAACAGGTGCAGACAGAATAAGAGGAATAGGGAGGGTGGAGGCCAGTGGAAAATAGGTTTGAGAGGCCAAGAAGTCCATAAGGCTGATAAGCTCAAGAGAGGAGCAGGTGGATGGGAGGGGGGCTAATGCCTCAGGGTGTGGACTGGAACCTACCGGGATAGGGCGATAAGGAGACCAGATGGGCTGGCATTCAGTCAATCCAGATGGCAGGCTTTTATTTCTAAAAGGATTTGTAAATCTTAGGAACGAAGAACATAAGGGTACTGGGGCCTTTAATCCCATTAGTAGAAGACAAAAGTGTTCTCTTTAAAAAATGTAAACCCACCAATTATAGAATTTCTATTATCACAACTTTGGACATAGTACCAGCATGTGAAACGCCAAGGAATGTCTGGATTCTTCGCTGAGGGGAAGAGAAACTGCAGAAATCGTCAGGGCATACATTATAAGTTAATGAAAAGACACCTCCTCAAGCATTTAAAGTGTATGCTTGGAACCAAACAAAATATGATATATTTGTATGCAGGCTTGCTTACATATGGAGCTGGAAGATCGGCTAACTGCAGTTAGGGACTGATTAATTATTCAGTAAACTTTGAGTTTATAAGGACACAAATTTAAAAGTTTAAGCACCTATTGCTTTCTAAAAAGTCATCCCCTGTGTCCCCTTGCCCAGTTGGCGGTCTCCGTGTCCCCACAGCTGCTCTCCTTATTGCATACAAATCCCGTTCTTCAGTCCTTGTCTCAGCCATTGCGCGAGGGTCCGGAATTACTTCCGTAACCCTCCTCGTATTGCACTTATCCCCAAGGAGACCAGCTTCATCACACAGCGCAGAGTCGTCCATGTGTGCTCACGTTGGCGCAAGTGTGAAAGCTACGCATGCACAGCCGTGCTTCCTGCAGGAGAGAGAGTGGAGGGGCAGGAGTGTAGGGTTGGGCGCTCCGGTCCGGGAGGGATCTGCCACTTTGCGTCATGTGATATCCCCTCCTCCTGGTAAGAGGAGAAGCCAGATTTCATCTAAAGGATTTCAAAGAAATGTTAAATATTAAGAGAAAGTTTTAAGTAGTGTGATTCATTAGGAAATCCCCTTTCTGTTTAGGCTATCCATATACCCATTAAGTTAATATCCCACAATAATCACTTCTTGATGCTATTGCATAAATATTTCTTTCCTTAATTACTCCTGAAAAGTGGAAACTGTTATCTCGTGTTTGAAATGCAATTGAGTTGCTTTCCCATACCACTGACTGGGTTTTTTTTTTTTTTTTTTTGGTTGGTTTTTATCTGTAAAGGTATGGAAACCTGACAAGTCCAAACTGTGAAGAAGACGGAAGCCCAAGTTCATCAGAGTCTAAGACAGTGATCCGGAAGTAAGTATGCTTTATCTATGTATTGGAAGCTCTCAGTCAAGACTTATTATCCTAAAAGAATGTAATTTAGTAGAGGTTTTTTAAAATTCCTTTTTATGTTGTCATTTTCCCCCATAATACATAAAATCATAGAATTATTTTTTTTACTATCCAGTGATAGTCATTTATTCATCCAGTAGGTGTGTTTCAGGCACTTACATGTGCCAGGCCTATGCTAAGGGAAGCAGCTATGAACAAAATAGATCTCAGCTTTTATGAAGTTTGGATTTTAGCTGAGAGACAAAGAATCCAAAAGAACAATGAAGTAAGGCAAGGGGACTAGATCCCGATGGAGAGTTTGATTCACATAGGGTGCCAGGAATGGGCTTTCTGATCTGGCGACATTGGAGCAGAGTCCTGAATGGGGTCCAGGCTGGGCTTGGTGAATATCCAGGCAGGAAAAATGTGGACAGAGCTGTGAGGCAGGAACAGGTGACAGATGAACGAATGAGGCTTGAGCAGAGCGCACGAAGTGACAAATGCTAGGGAATGAGATCTGAAAGGTAGTGGGGGTTCCAGATCACATGGGGACTTGAAGGCCTTGGGCAGGATGTTAAATTTTATTCTAAGGAAGATAAGAAATATTTAGAAGGTTTTTGAGGAGAGCAGCGCTGTGGCCTGATTTATATTTCAAAAGGCTTTCTCTGGCTCTATGTGGAAAACAGACTCTGGCAGTGGGATGGGGGGCAAGAGTGGCAGCAAGGAGCCTGGTTAGGACCCTTACAAGGATCCGGGCAAGGGATGCTGGCAGCGTAGGCTGGGGGAGGAGGACAAGGAGGAGGAGGAGGAGAAGGTAATAGTAGTTGGTGGTGGCATCTACTGCAGTGGTAGTACTATTAGTAGTAATAGTAGTAAAAGTAGGAGTGACTTGTAGTAGGAAGAGCTTCTGTGGAGATTTGAAGGTGTTGCCGGCAGGTTGTACTGATGAAGTGGATGGGGTGTATGAGAGAAAACGAGGAGGCAAGGACCCCTCCAAGGGTTGTGGTGTGAGCGACTGATAGAACAGAACTTTGGTTTTATGAGATAAGAAAGACTGGGGAGGAGGAGCAGGTTTGGTGGGGAGCGTGTGTCAATAATTTCATCGTAGACATACTCACTTTGAGACGATTGGCTAAATCTAGAGTTCAGGGAGAAGTCTGGCATCCTTAATTTAGACATGGTATTTAAAGCTATGGGGCTGGGTGTGCCCCCCATGAGAACCAAGGCTATAGAGAAGAGGAAGGTCCAAAGACTGAGCCTTGGTTCCTTCCAGTGTCCAGATTAGGAAAATAAAGGGTTCGGTAAGAGGAGGCTGGAACAGAGGAGCTAGCAGGGAATGAGAAGAAAGAAGAAGTTGTGTCCGCAGACAAGTGAAGAAGGAGTTTTGGGGGGACGTGAGCAACCATGTCTAACACTGCTCATACGTCAAGTAAGAGGAGCCTGGGAAGAACTCCTGCTTTTGTAACACGTTGGTCTTTGGGCCACTTGGCAAGCCCAGTTTTGGTGCATGAAGGTCTGGGTCAAGACAAGACAGAGTTTGGAAGAGAAATGCGTTGGAGGATGATCTGGGGCAAAGGAGGGTTCTTTCATTGTGTGTGTGTTTGTTAAACTGGGTGATGGCTTAATCTGGTGAGAATAATCTAGGAGACACCGAAGAAAAATCCATGATGCAGGGGTGCAGGCTGCCCTAGGAGTGATGTTCTTGAATCAGTGGGATATATGCCAGGGTGCTTGAAAGTACTCTTACTAAGTATTCATCTTGGGGCCAAAAGTCCAGGTGGTTAATCCTATGGAATGTTTTAACTTCTCTGAGGACTGACTGATGGAATCCTTTCTTCAGCAGCCAGGGATGGGAATATTAGAAAATTGATTATCTTTTTATGTCCTGAGAGGGGAAGTTTTGTTATTTTATTGGGTGGACCATAACCTTCTAGAAAACCAGACACACGAGTGGAGATATTTCAATGTCAAATGCAAGATGTGTGGTGGGTGGAACAAATACTTTCATTCGTAGAGGGCTTGGGGAGGCTTCCTGGAAGAGTTGGCATTTCAGGTAGGCCCTGAAGGAGGATGAAGATTTTGGTGGTAGAGCCATCCATACAGAGGGAACGGTGAGACCAAATCTGGGAAATGCATTTTGGGAGCAACACAGAATGAGTATGGCCACCTCATGATGATAGCATGTGCACCAGGTTGAGGGGAGTTGTAGAGCCGAAGCTGTCATGAAGGGAGGTTCATTCTCCCAAGAGAATAAGGACCCTCCCTGGAAGCAAGAGACAGTCAGCTCTGAATAGTTTTTGCAGGAAGGAAACAGTATTATCAAATAGGTGATGTGGGGGTGGGGAGTGGACCATATTTAAGGCTTCTTACCCAGAGTGTGGTACATGGACCAGGAGCATCGGCACTACCTGGGGGCTTGTTAGAAATGCAGAATCTCAGGCCTCACCATAGACCTAGGTTAGAATCCGCATTTCAGGAAGATCCTTGAGTGATTTCTACTCACTTTAAGGGTTTGAGAATCATAGTATTAGAGAGGTTTTGTTGTTAACTGTGTTTTTCCCTGAAAACTTACTGAAATAATATTTTGAAAAGAACCTTTTTATAATGAGTCTTTTTAAGCATATATAAAAGGAGACTTGAGTGGCTCGCTTGTCACATGTAACCTCCCCCTGTGACCAGATTCAGAAATAAGTGTGTTGCTCTCCACAGATTTTGGAATTGAGTCAAATCTGGAGCTCCCATTTAACCAGCCACCTGAACACTCCAAGGAGGGTAACAGTCTGAAAAATATCCAGAGCTTTTCTGTTTCCCAGGGGGTGCTTTGAGATTAAGTAGGTTTCTGGGAAGTTGCACGTTAAAGAAAATTGGTTTGTACCCTGGATGTGAAGAATCGTGCTCGTTATTTGAAAGTCCTGTTATAAAACTTTATTCAGCTTCATTGTACACCAGGAACAGTGTGATGTGGGTGAAACTCCAGGATAAGCTGTTTTAAAGGGCTTTCCAGTTTTAAGCCTATGAGTCTTCAACAAAGAGCTTCACATAGAACTCCCCTGAGGGGGTCCATCATCTGGGGACAATGGTCCTTTCCTAAAGCCTCATAATGAATTGGTAGAAAGTGCTTGACCCTTTTCCTCAGACTGACTTGCCTTTTAAAAAAAATTATGCCTGCTGAAAATACACCACTTTATCTTATAATGGGCTACTCTGTCCTACAAATACCGGAATGCTAAAATCCCTTCTCTCAGCTGACCTCTTTCTTTCTTGCATTTTCCTTCTTTCGTACTGCTTCCTCCCCACCCTCCCCCCATTTCTCCTTTTATTACTTTTCATCTCATTTCACCCTCATCTTTTTGCTCTTTCAGAAGTTACCCTTCTCTTAATCATTTCTGGGGCTGGGTCTTTTCTAGGGTCACTGCTCTGGCTTTCTGAGAGGAAATCAGGGAAGCACCTTCTTCATTCCATATGTAACGTATAGAAAACTCCTCCACCATCCCAGAGCTCTGGCATCTGACGTGGAGCCATGACCGAAGGCCTCCTGATGGATGATGCGCGTGTAGGAGATAAGGCTCTATGGGCGTTCTGAGTGGGCTGGTTTTGTCCCAAGAAGCTATTTGGCAACGTGTGGAGAAATTTTTGTTGTCTTAACTTGGTGGGGGGATGCTATCGGCATCTGGTAGGTAGAGGCCAGGATTGTTGCCAAACAGTCTACATGCACAAAATACCGCCCTCCCACAGGGAATGATCTGCCTCAAAATATCCGTGGTGTGTAGGTAAGCAACACGGTGAGAACTGCAGCCCTCAAGTAAAGCTGCTTTACTTATGCATATCTAGAGGTATATAAAAACAGGACCCTGCTTATTGGGGGGTTTATTTATTTATTCATCCTGTCTTAGGATGAAGTGAATCTAGTGTGGAGGTGGCCCGGGAGCCAGCCTCAGAGAAGGTGAAGGACCTTGGGTAAGGAGCCTGGAGAACTCAGATTCGAGTCCCTCATCAGTCACTGTCACTCCCCAGCTGTATGACCTGGTCATTTCACCTCTCTCTCACTTTCAGTTTCTTGACCTGAAAAATGAGTGCCCGGAATGTAGGATCTCTGGTGGCCTTTCAAGTTTAGTGGCCTCTGGGATAAAACTTTTTTAGTTTTCCTCTTTTCCAAAATAAAAATGAATACCAGAAACAGGGATATTGGGGCACCTAAGTGGTTCAGTCGGTTAAACGCCTGCCTTCAGCTCAGGTCACAACCCCAGGGTCCTGGGATGGAGCCTCACATGGGCTCCCTGCTCTGCAGGGAGTCTGTTCTCCCTCTGCCCCTCCCCCCGCTCATGCTCTCTTCTTCTTTCTCTCTCTGGAATAAATAAAATCTTAAAAGAAAGAAAGAAAAAAAAAGGTAGCAGAAATATGGCCCAAATATTATACTGAATTTTTGAGAGGTCCCCTTGACTGCTTTTTTCAGTCGGGGGTGGGGGCTGTGCCACTAGTTTTGATAAACTAGAAAACCAAAACAGCTTCTTTGGCCTGTTCGTTATCAATCTTGACATCACGGTGGCTCACTGTGTTTCTCCGTCGAGAGATGAGCTAAAGTATTGGATTGTGGGGTCAGGTGAGGGGGGCAAAATGCCTGTTTTCCTTTGCTGTGAATCTGTCTTTTTGTGATTTCAGGTGGGAAACAGACGGCAGGAACTCAGTAACTTTCTAAGAAGTAAACATCCTGTTTTAGGGGAGATGCCTGCAGTTTTGCAGATGGACTGCGGTGTGGGTCGGGAATCACTGCGAGGCTTAACCCTAAATAGAAAAATCCTCAACTCTTGTTTGTTTTTTTTCAGTTTTTAACGTAAAGCATAGGGCAAGACTTACATTTCATACAGAGTCTCATATCCCAAGATAACAGTCTTCCCTGTATTTCTAAATATGGATCTAATCAACCTTTCAGAGGATAAAAGAACTTAGAAGAAAGAAAAGGGGAAGTACAGATGGAATTGTCGAGATGAAAGACTGGCTTCTGGTGTCTTGGACCACAGCTGACTAGTAGTGTTCTTCATGAATTTCAGAAAGTGTCAGATTGTGCCATGACTCCCACTTGTAACTCCAGGCCCCAATGTGGCCAGTCCAGGCTTTGTGCAATATCGGGGACCTTTGAAGTCATCTAGCCAAAATAAGAATTCCTTCAGTTGTGAGGAATGCAACTTCCAAGACTTCTAGATGTTGGAATCTGCCACACAGTGATCTCTGATGTTAGCGTGAGACTGTTGTGTATAATAAGGCATCCCATGTTTATTTCTACAATCCCTAAACTTGCCACTATTTGGAAATCAGGAAGCTCACTTCCTGTGACAGGAGAAAACATCTCTGCCCACATCCATTCTACCTGTGCCCTTTTCCTCTTTCCTGCTGACACTTTTACATGATAAAATGCTGTCTATTTAGAATAACAAAATCAGAACCAGATGGAAAAGGAAACTTTCCTTTGTGCAGATTTATTACAATCACTGAATTCAGAAGTGAAGAGAATGTAAAGGGATATTAACCATACAAAAAACTTGATACCATGAATCTTCATTCTCTGGAATGGATCTGAAATTAGAATATCTCTCTGTTTTGTCTGTCTATCTTATATACTTTAAAGTGGTTTAAGAGGTTTAAGACTCATCAGGAAATGACACTTTTTTCTTTCCTTTAATACTATTATTATAATGTCGAAAGAGTTCTGTTTCCTTTTCTTTTATTGGCTGTCTTCACTTCCCTCCTGGAATGCTCTGTTTTGTTTTCTCAAACTCTTTACCACCGCAGTGCTTTAAACTGTTGAAATCATTCTGCTTTCATCTCCGCACATTCAGACAATATGAATGCCATTCTTGTAATCTTTTCCCAGAAGTTGTAAATAGTGACACCAGATTTTAGTCTGGTAAAGAATCATACAAATAGTGGTAATCCAAGACATTGGAACCACTTTAAAGAAAAGGGAGATGAGTTAAAGAAGCCTAGCTGTGATTCCTTAATGCCCAAGAAACTTGACGGTGAAAAGTACTGAAAAAATCTTCCCAGAAAGTTTGCAGTCAGTATTCATTCCAGCGAACTCAAATACCCTAGGAAGGCAGTGGAAATTGATCTGGCTATTTTAACAAAAATGGGGCAAAGAAAGGGATAAAGAACAGAGCAAAAGTAGTATTTAAAACTTGAAATTTAAAAGAATGAAAGGCTATAAGGTAAAAGCATTTCTAAAAAGTTAAAGTAGAATGGAAGAAGAATTAGAGAAATAATACACTACATAAAAGAGCCTGATATTGTCTTTAAAACACTCATGCTGGATAAAAAAAAAAAGTAGAAATTATTGTCTTAAAAGTCACTGAAATTTTGAATCAGAATTGTGCATTTAAGGAAACCCAAAGCAGAAATTTGTTTTCTAAACATTCCAGAGGAGTGAAACAACGTTGATGGTCAGTGGTTCAGAAAGAAGAAAAATCAGTCACCTACGAATCTCTTGGGGTTCTTGAAGTGTCAGAGAAGGCAAACAGGCATCCCGACCAGACCCTGTCATTGATTGACCCTGCAGCCTGGCAGTGGATGACAGGGATGATACCGGTGTCACCAGCCCGGCCCATGTCCTTGGCTGCACTGTATGGTGTGCTTACTAGTGTGAGACCTTCTGCTGGGGGCCTTGTATCTTCCTTTACCATCACGGATTTGTTCTGAGATGTTGGCCTCATTTTATTGGTGTGTAAATGGAAGTTCCAGAAAAGTTACATATTTTGACTAACATCAAGCTGCTGGTTAAGCGAGCTCTGGTTTGAACTCAGGTCCAAGACCTGGGCTTCTCACCATTTTGTTCTTGGACCTGCCATTTTGGAATGGCGTCGGGATCTCCAGTGCCTTTCCGGCCCACATATGCCTAGATCACAGTTAGCCAGCTGCAACCAGAAGTCCATGAAGAGCTAAGGCATGTTACCGCCATTGCGACGAGTGTTTTAGCGTGTTAGCCTCCTGACATCTTGTAATTTGGGGCCATTTACTTTACCCTATGTTGTTTTGCCTGGCTTTATTACTGACTGAACACCCCGAGCCAGGTCCCCAGACAGCTGTTGGAAATGGGGAAGTTAGGCTTGTTTCTTGGGGAAGGAGAAGGGTTTCAGGATGTGTGGAAACAAGAAGGAAGATCAGATGGGTCAGGCCCATGGATCTGAATG
The DNA here is from genome assembly GCA_028533885.1 of Nasua narica. Taxonomy (NCBI): domain Eukaryota; kingdom Metazoa; phylum Chordata; class Mammalia; order Carnivora; family Procyonidae; genus Nasua; species Nasua narica. The sequence continues at coordinate 40,442,345 of CM052814.1, forward strand.
CCTGCTTCCTGTTCTTGGGGCCTGGTCATGTCTTTCCTTCCCAGCTTACCAACTTACTCCATTCTAATGGTGAAAAATGGAGAAGACCCTAAGCAGTTTTTCCATTAGAGGCCCATTTATAACATAAAAACGCCCTCCTGAGAGGGTGAGGAATTGGAGCATATGGAGCCAAAGAGGTTCCTGAGAAGTTGTGTGGGTGGGAGTGGCAGTGTCCTTTTCTAATAGCAGTAGCTAGAAGTCACTGATGCTTAGTAGGGATAGTCCCTGTGTATATCCTTTCATTATTCCCATGATAACCCTATATATTCTTACTCCTCTCTTAACACATGAGGGCTCTGAGACAGAGAGAGGTTAAGGAGGATGTCCAAGGTCACACGGGCAATAAGGGAAAGCTGGGATTTCAACCCATGCCTTGCCCTCTACATTCCGTGGCCTCTGCTTCTTTCCCTGTGATAAAAATGAGACGATTTCTTTTAAGAACTTAGGTCAGACTCTCCTGTTCCTGCTTTTGCTAAAAATTAGGATGTTTTTCTTTTCTTTTTTAAGATTTTATTTCTATATTTGAAGAGAGAGAGAGTATGAGCAGGGAGAGGGGCAGAGGGGGAGGGAGAAGCAGGCTCCCCACTAAGCTGGGAGCCCGATGCGGGGCTCGACCCTAGGACCCTGAGATCATGACCTGAGCCAAGGCAGACGCTTTACTGACTGAGCCACCAAGCATCCGCTTAAGATGTTTTCCACAACAGTTTTAGATTTGTGTAAAAACTGAGCAGATAGTACAGCAGAGTTCCCATATGCCTCCCTCACAGATTCCTCTGCAGTTTTTATGTGATGATAGTACATTTGTTACAATTAATGAACCAGGATGACACATTTTTTTTTAAAGATTTTATTTATTTATTTGAGAGAGAGAGAGAGAGAGAGAATGAGAGGGGAGAAGGTCAGAGGGAGAAGCAGACTTCCCGCAGAGCCGGGAGCCTGATAGGGGACTCGATCCCGGGGACTCTGGGATCATGACCTGAGCCGAAGGCAGTCGCCCAACCAACTGAGCCACCCAGGCGCCCAGGATGACACATTATTAACTGAAGTCCAGAGTTTATTCACATTTCCCTACTTTTACCTCATGCTCTTTTTATGATCCAGGATCCCACCTAGGATACCATATTATATTTAGTTGTCGTATCAACCCACGCTCCTCTTGGCTGTGACACTTTTCTGGGTTTCAATGACCTTTACGGTTTTGAAATCGGGTATATTGTAGGATACCCCTTTATTGGAATTTTTCCTCATAAATAGACTGATATTTTTCTCATAATTAGACTGACCTTACGAGTTTTTGAGAGGACGATTACAGAGGTAAAATGCCATTCTTATCACATGATATCAAGGGTACCTACTGTCAATATGATTTATGACTGTCGTTGGCCTTGATCACCTCGCTGGGGTAGTAGTTTTCAGATTTCTCCATGGAAAACATCTTCCCATACTATATTGTTTGGAAAGAAGTCAGAGTGCATAACTCCCAATTAAAGAGTGGGGATTATGCTCCCCCTCTGTGAGGGTAAGCTATCTAATGTATTTGGAAGACTTCTGCTTGGGAGACTTGTTTCCCTCATTTATTAATTTATTTAAACTTTTTTTATCAATTTAGAGTCAGTGAGTAAATTTTTATATGCTTTGGATTATAATACAATGCTAGTTTATTTGTTGCTCAAATTGTTCCTGATTAGACTGTCGGGAGCTCTTTTGATTGACTCGTATGTCACTCTGATAGGCATCTCTTATCATTGTGGGTGTGTGCGGTTCCAGCCCTTCTCACCTTTTGGCACGACGAGGGGCTCTAGGCTCATCTTGTATGTTTCCAGCCCCAGTCCCAGAATCAGTCATTTCTTCAAGGAGACCTGGTTCTTCTCACTGCAGAACGGTATCGGAAACCAGGATCTGGGTGCTAAGCGTGCTCCCTGCTGCTGGGACGTCATTTCTCTTTAGCCCTCTCCGCTGGTAGGGCTAGGAGATTTATGTTTACCCAAATTATGTAAATCCACACATCTAGGAATATTTATGTATAACCGTCTGTATCTATATTATGTTAAACATGAGTTCTTGCTGATGTCTCCACGTCTAATCCCTGACCGCATAATTGGTTCTAGCCTGCTCCCCTTGCTTATTTGGAAATTCCCTCTGTAACAGCGAGAAAAGTGGCGTCCACCATCTGCCATGCATTGGCTTAGTTGTTCAGCTCCGGCATACCTGGATGGCAGCATCAGGGTTGTCAACTCATACCCTGTGGGACACAACTCTGTCAAGTAGAGTGTGGTGCTTCTGTGCAGTTCCTTTTGCCTCTAGTCCATAGTCTGATAGACTGCCATTCTCTCATTTTAAAATAATAAAAATAGCTAATATTTTTTGAGCACTCATTGTGTCCTAAGAACTTTTCTAAATATTTTACATGTGGGGCGCCTGGGTGGCTCAGTTGGTTGAGCGACTGCCTTCGGCTCAGGTCATGATCCTTGAGTTCCAGGATCGAGTCCCACATTGGGCTCCCGGCTCCACGGGGAGTCTGCTTCTTCCTCTGACCTTCTCTCCTCTCATGCTCTCTCTCGCTTTCTCTGTCTCTCAAATAAATAAATAAAATCTTTAAAAAAAATAAATATTTTACATGTATTAGCTCTTGGCCTCACAATCCTATAAGAAGGCATTCATTATTGTACCCATTTTCCAGGTGAGGAAGCTGAGGTATAGAGGGGCCAGCTTGAGGCTAGCTCGCCACAGAACCAGGGCCCCAGTTGGGCACTCCAGAGACTGTTTAGCCACATTGGCTGAGCTGCTCATGAAAAAGGAGGCATTTCAGAGCCCTCTTAGTTTCTTTTCCTTTTCTAACGGAGCGCAGGCACCAGCACACTGAGTAAGGTCGGTGATATGGGGTTAGGTCTGTGCACAATAATTCTCTTCAGTTTCTGTAAATTTGCCTTCAGATGCCAGGGCCCTCACATCTAGTTTGGGAATAAAGTACAGGTGTGTAAACAGTCCTGACTTGGATAATTGGGTTTGGGCTCATCTCCTCCTCTGGGCCCTTCCCCACCCATATTTACGTGGCATTTCTGTGTATCTGCCCTATCACGATATTCTTTCTCCTCCTCACCTTGGAGCTTTTCCTCTTTCACTGCCTCCTGGCCCCTTGCTGGCTTCCGTGCCCTGTACTTGCTGCTGCTTTGCTCTGATTCTTGCCTTCTTTGCACTGATTTCCCTGAGCCTCTCAGCATTCCTCTTTCACTTTCCCTCCCAGCCTCTAATCCCTGCTCAGCCTCTGCACCAAAAATGCACAGTGGAAAATGTACAAGAAACCACTGCAAGATGACCTTGACAAGTCCAGATAGTCATGTTTCCATCTTTTTCAGGCTTTTCCAGAAAAAAAGGGAAACAGATTCTCTCTGCCTTCCTTTGTTCTCGTCAGGAAAACCGTCTTGCCACGGGTCTCAGAGGCAGCCTCACTGTGGCAGCCTTCTCTGAAAAGAAAACCCCTTCTGTGGCTAGGAGAACAAGATGGAGGGGTCTAGCTCAGAGTTAATGTCAAGGTCACTTTGCTTCCTTTCCCTGAAGAGCAAGGTGCATTGGCTCCCACCCTCAGAGCGTGGTGGTGTCACCTGCCACATTGATTCAAAGGCCCAGCCTCCACATAGATTTTCTTACTGTTTATCTATAATAGAAAAAGATCCAGTTGGAGAATATCTTAACATAGAAAAAAACATTTTGCTGCTTTTGAAAAAAAATTACCTTAGATAGATTTCTGGGGAGAGAAAAGAGCTCTAAATGGACAGAGTTATTCTTTTTGTCCTGACAGTCTTATTTCTTGGCTTGGAGGTTACACATCATGGGAGGGATGACTTCATATTTTGAAAATGTCTTATTAAGCCTTTTACCAATTGTAGAATATTTTACTACCAATGGTTTAGTACCTGTGCATTCAGATTTCTGTATGTATTTGAAAATCTGTGGTTCGAGCATCCTGGCAGCCTAGACACTCACCTCAGGCAGCCCAGTCACTCTGCACTGAAGGTCCCCATGGTGGCTCTCAGTTCTGTACCGGTCCCTTGTCCCTCTCAGGGAAAGCACCTGTCTCGTATTTTCCAACCAGGTATTATTAAGCGTAATTTCTGTTTGGTTCAGAAATCAAATGAATATAGCAAACCTCACTGTGCTGCATTCCGTGTGTCTCTTCCTGTTCTTTAAACAGGGCTTCTGTACATCCCTTCAAACTGTTTTGCCCTCTCTCACCTCAGGATCTTTGTTCACACTGTTGCCACTGAGTCTTCACCCCAGTAACTCTTCTTATACTAAGATCTCAGCTGAACATTGTTTCCTAAATCCTTCTGTGGGATCCCTATGATGACGTTTGTCACATACATGGTTTTTGTGAATGTGGAAAACGAAGGGCACTCCAAACTGTTAGTGTAATTAGTGAATTAATTCTCCCCATCGGTCTGTTTCTTAGAAGTAGAAGCCTTAGATGCTGTGTCCATCAGTTCCACGCGTGGATGTCTGAGCATGTCCCCCTGTCCCTTACAGACCTTTGCAGTAGATTGGAGAGGGTGGCCAGGACGGCGTAGGGTAGAAAAAGCAATCCTCGTCGTCCCCTTGGCTGTCAGTTTGGGCTCCTGCCCCTGGCCACCCACCCCACATGCTTACTTGAGACCGAGGCTGTGTGGCTATGTATCGCACTAAAGATGACTTCAGAAAAGGAGGTCACGTACTGCTTTCCCTCCTTGCTGAGTTTAGATTGTGTCACAATCATGATCTTTTTGCTCGGTCTCAGAAAGTACTTCTTCAGTCTTCACAGGTCATTCAAGAAGCACGACTTGAAGTTTATATTAGAGTTTGGGGTCCCTGAGTTGATCTGTTCCAAGGACGATGCCTTAGGTGGGATGTGTGTTTGTGTGTATGAGTGTGTGTGTGTGTGTGTGTGAGTGTGTGTGCGTGCACACGTGATCTGTTTGCAGTGACTATCTTCTTGCAGCAGGCCTGGGGCCACATGTGTTGTACCACAATGTGGATTCTGTGTCATCCTTTCTGTTATAGGTAGAGGATTCTTTGAATGATGTCCATGAGGGCTGATTGGTTTTCACTGAGCCCTTTTACCTTCTTCAGTGCCGCCCTTTTGTGATTTATGGCAACTAGTTTTAAGACTGCTGACAGTTACATTTCTCTCTAGGTCCCTTGAAATGTCTGTATTGCCCTGCTGTCAGGTGAACACACTGAACAGTGTCAGGGAGCTACAGGCAGGTGTTACTGCATCTGTCCTCCAGGGTAGGGGTCAGTAGAGTTGAGGGACCTGGCCAACTTCCCTTTGTTCACAGGTAGTTTTCCTCCTTCAGCCTCCTTCCTTGTTCTGGTGCAAAGACAAGTCACTTCTCTAGCTTAACAGTCATACCTTTTCTGTAAGTTTGTGATTTTAAACCAGATTTCCCTTCCCTTCCCAAACAACCAGTTCTGGTTGCGACCTAAGTTCGGTCTTAGGGGTGGAGCCATGAGGGATGAGATGGAAAGGCATTGGCCAGCAATCCTGTTGGCTGCCATAATTTTGTGATGTTGCTTTCCTTTTTAAAATCTTAAATGTTTCACATTTTATCTGCTTTATAGTCTCTCAAGAACAGGAAGTTTCTTCCCAGGACTGGTAAACATAAAGCTACTGTGAGCTTTGGGCACGTGTCCAGACCTTTCCAGAAAACCTCCCTTCCTGGAACGTTGATAACCACCCTCCTGATAGGAGGGCAGGGGTCTGCCTCGTGTTGTATTGTGCTGTTTGTGTGTTTCTTTGTCTCCTTCTCTTTCTTCTTCTTCCCCCCTCCCCTTCATTCCTCTTTTCTGTGAAAATGCTGTTTCTAGTCAAGTCAGTGTCTGGGTCTGCAGTGAGCTCTCAAAGTCCTCTTAGGGTAAGCTGTGGGAAGGGCACTGTCACAAAGGGCAGGGCGAATAGATTACCAGAACTATTAAAAAAATCAGACTGAGGAGGACGGAATGTGCACCCAAAGGCAAGTCCAATCTGGACTTGAGTTCCTCTTCAGAACTCCCCTAGCCCTTCCAGCCTGCAACTTTCCATGAGGCTAAGCTCTAAATAATGTGTCCCGTAGAAATATGTGAGTACTCAGAGATGTAAACAAGGATACACATTTTGTAATTGTTTGTGATTGTGAGAACATGAAAATAACTTGAATATTTGCACACTAGTGGAAGAATGCTAACATTGATGATGATGTGTCCATGCAGTGGGAAGCAGTAAGATAGATCTCAAGGTAGCGAATGGAGAGGTGTTTCATACTGTTTCATACTATTCAGTGAAGAAAAAGAAATCCATGTTGACTTATATATACATAGTATATTCATTTAAGTATATATACATATCCACTGAAAAGTCTAGAAGGATATACTCCAAACTGTTAATAGGTAGTCCTGGAAATGGGATTAGAATGAAGAGGACGTAGGTATTTTGCTGTTTTAGTTTATATACAGTTGTAGTATTTACTTTTTTGCAATAAAGAATCAACTTTGTAATTTTAAAACTATTATGGGAGGCCAAGAAAACAATGAATTAGTATCTTTTCCTGTCTGTCTGTTACCCGTGATTCTGGATTCCTGCCTCAGTTTTCTTTTAAATTAGGAAACTGAGGAATCACTAGGGTCATCGCGTTGCTGGTCTTGTCAGGTGGAGGTTCTTTTTTACTTTTCTCGATTGATGTGAATTATCGTTCCTCCATGACTGTTTTTCCATCAGTATCACTGGAAGAGTATCCTCTCACGGAAGTATTAAATCTTAAATGAGTAGTTCTGCTCATGAAATCAATTCACCCTTCTTTTGAGAAGGACAGAAGTGTGTGTAAGGATCAATGTGCTGGAGGCAGATATCAGGTTTTCCTGCCTTTCAGGCCATGAACCCACCTGCGTGCCTACCCCGGTTCGGAACTCAGTGCTTGTCAGCTAAGAAGAGAAAGAATTCATAGAAAAAATATGAAAATGATGTATTAGAATGCCACTTCGTTGTCTTCTTTAATTCATGATACTCATGTTTTGTGAAGAAAGGAAAAATAATGAATGCTTTGTATGGGCTCTCGGAAAGGAGAAGTCCACCAATTTTGTGGGGGGTGGTGAGGGTTTCACCACGTGATTGGTGAGGGACCCCAAGCACGGATACGTAACAGATGAAGTGACAGGCGAACAAGGATCGCAGGTGGTTTTCATTTAATCCCAGAGCCCATATTAATTTCTTCAAGCTTTTTGGAAGGGAGGGAAACTTTCATTTGGCTTTTTATTTAATCTGTACTGAAGATTTAGAGCATATTTTAATCGTGTCTGTGGCTTTAAATTCCAGCATTTATTCGATGGCTTTATGTCACCTGCTTGCAGCATATACATGTGACCCTTACGGTTCCAGACGCCTTTGTGTCCTCATTAGTAAAGCAGCGCTATCCATAGCAGTGAAAACAGTTAGGAAATGTATTTTTCTTCTGTTGGCACTCGACTTCCAGAAGTTGAGCATTGAATTGGCTTTAGCTGTACATATGCCTGGATCGTAGTCGGGCTCCATGGTAGGAAATTGGGATGTGTGGAATTTAGACACGCCTGCGAAAGCCCGACCTGCAGGTCCACATACTTGGATAATATTGCCTCGTGGTCTCTTTGTAGTTTGTCAACTAAGTAAACGTTTGTTTGAAGTATACTTAAATGATCATTTAGAAAGGTGCTAACATAGGGTCTTCAGCTAAAAGGAAGTGTCCCTTCATGGTCAATAAGACCTGGATTAATTTCTAGCCCCCATCACCTGCAGCCATCATCAGTGCATTCACCTTAGCCGTGGGGGCGGCTGGTCAGTACGGAGGCAAAGTACCATCTTTCCTGGCAGACACAGCCCAGCACGTCCTCTTTGAAGATGAAGTGTAGAGTCACAGCACCCAAGACTTCTGTCCTTTTTGCCAGTCAGCTGTTTGTTCCCCTGGATGAGGGGCTGCCCCTCACCTAAAGACAGCATACCCGTGTTATTAGTAGCAGATGGTGGGGGGGATGGCCCTGGCTCCCCGTGCCCCGGCCCTTGGCTCCCCCAACACAGACCCCGCTGAGCCATCGGAAGGAATCACCTTCACGATCTGTGCACCTCCACATTTTCTCCCTTGCCTTTCAGAGACCTACCTCTCTAATAGGTACTGTTACCTACAGGTAGGTACTGTAGGTACTGTTTCTCCCATAGAGGCTCCTCTTGTAATTTGAGAAGCAAAAGGATAATTTGGGGAGGACGGTGTTTGGCACTTAGACTGAAACCTTGGGAATCTTTGTAAAGTTAAATCAGTTGCTTTCTTTTATCTTTCCCCAACATAGGCACTTCCTGTCAGTAGACAGATATTGGGCCCACTGTCAGTCAGTGATTTCCTAAAATGTTAGTCCGGTTGATTTTGTGGTCACTGACTTGAGTGAATCCAGAATTGGAAACACATAATCTCACTCTCACAGATTGCTTTGAAGTTGCTTCAGGACTCATTAAATCTTCTTCCCCGTGTCTTTTTTTTTTCTTTCCCCTGTGCAGGGTTTTTCCAAAGTTGATAACTTGATGGTCCTTTGTATTTTTGGAACTTATCAGTCTCTCCCCTACTCTACAACCACTACTTGAAACAATAAAAATATAACCAGCTTGTTTTTCAGTGCTTTAACTTCATTGACATTGCCAGGAACTTTGGGATGAATTCTCTGTTGACCTCAAATCCCATGGGATGTTTCTGGGTGAGGCCACGGTGTCCAGGCCCTGTTTGGAGTCCCCACAGCCAGTTGGGTGAAGTGACTCTCCCTTTCTCTTTCTCAGTGCCATTGCCTCCATCCTGAGGGCCTGGCTTGACCAATGCGCCGAGGACTTCCGGGAGCCCCCTCACTTCCCTTGCTTACAGAAATTGCTGGATTATCTCAAACGGATGATGCCAGGCTCTGATCCAGAGAGAAGGGCACAAAATCTTCTTGAGCAGTTTCACAAGCAAGAGGTGGAAACTGACAGTGAGTACTTGCTTGGTTCCAGAGAACGAGCTAGATTCTGATTCTCCAGCCTCCATGTTGAAGATAGGTTCTCTCTATACTTTTTTTAAAAAAAAGGTTTATTTAGTTGTTTGAGAGAAAAAGAGAGGGAGAGGGACAGTGCAGGAGGGAAGGAGGGAGGGAGAGAGAATCTCAAGCAGACTCCTCACTGAGTGCATAGCCTGATGTGGGGCTCTCTTTCACCACCCTGAGATCATGACCTGAGCCAAAACCAAGAGTTGGAGGTTTAAGCGACTGAGCCACCCAGGCGCCCCACACTGTTGTTCCTGTACTTGGTGGATGACCTCAGTTTGTCTCAGAGAGACGAGCTGCCGGGCGTTTGGTGGTGGGTAAAAATTCTAAAGTTTACCAAAGTGCTAATTACAGAGCCTCAGACTTTTAGAGCCTAGAAGGAGATTTTCAAGACCACCTAGTCTGGTGCTGTCATTTTATAGAAGAGGAAACTGGCCATGAGAAGCAAAGTGATTTCCTTGGGTTTCTTCTAATACCACAAAGAGGATTTTTTACCTTCTCTTGTCAACATGTCCCATGCTGAACTTGATTTTGCTTTTTATGGTCTGCCTCCTGGCTCCTCTGTCTAATTAATGGAAACCCCTCACAGCCACCCCCATTCAGCAGGCAAAGAATGAAATACAGTTGTTCCTGCCCTCAGAAAAGCTCGAAAATCCCCAAGAAGGTGTTTCTCCGTCAAACTGGAAGACATTGCTGTCACTGAGCATCGCCGATGGCCTCATCAGAGGAAGTTTCTGTGGCTGTTTTTTCCTATTGGAGGAACTGACTGCCTATTTTTCAAGGACAAAGGAAGGGCCACCACTGCGGGTCGTGGGCCGCTTGGAATTATCTTTGAAGAAAGTCAGAGCGAGGTTAGGACAGGCTTTCAGCCTGATGATTTATCCCCTCGCCGGCCTGCTGGGTGATGGTTGCCATGGCGGCTGACCCACTTGGAGCTTTTGACAGGCGTTTCCCTGAAGTGCGCCCGATTTCCTCAGCGAGGGAAAGGAAGTGATTCCTCATGACCGATAAGGGAAGCTGCCTCAGTGCCAAAGAAAATAACCTTCCATTCCCAGCAATACCTGTGGAATTGTTTTAGGTTTAGGGGATCAGAGCAGGGGGAAAATGCAATCGCATCACGAAAGCCGACTGCCAAGTATTCTGTATCTCAGATGACTTCATCTGCCGGGAATGCTGGAATACCAGGGGCACTCCTCCAGCTGCCGGACCTCCACTCCCTTCAGGGCCTCCCTGCCTGTCTTTGAGCTGGAGTGGAAAATGCTGTGAGGGAGCCCAGCTCTCCCCACTGGGGCTGCCCCTGGCTCCGGGCCTAATTGGGGAACCAGTGGGACCAGTCGTTCATTGTTTCCGAGGCAGCGACTGGAAGGCAGAGCTCACTCGGCAGGCCGGGGCAGGGGAGACGGAGATTGCCTGACTCTGGAAAGGCTGTCAGGCCACGCTCGCAAATGAATTTTTCCTGAGTTTGGAAAATTTTAATCAAGAAAGCTCTAAACTTTCTGTTTGTTAAGTCCAGTGGTTGTTACTGAAAAAGGGTTTCCGGAGCTTGGTTTTCAGGGGCGTATTTTGCCCAATTTCACGCTGGCAAAAGCAAAAGTTCGCCTACCTCGTTTTCTAATAGTAAAATTTTGCTTTGAGTTTTTACTTCCTTGCCTCTGCAAGAGAGCCAAAAGCAGAAACAGTGAAGGCGTGGCCTCGGCCCCAGAAAGAAGGGACCACGTAATCTTCACCCACAGCAACATCCTGGGCACATGTGGGTCGCTGCGAGTGTTCCTTGGGTGGATGAGACGACCTGACCTTACCACACATCCTCTTTGGCTGAAGTGGGTCAGCCTGTGCATTCCAGAGCCGCTGGGATAGAGGGATACAGTAGCTAGCAAGAGGGATGGGAGGCCCACTGTGAACCTTTGTTTGGGATTTCAAATTTCTTCTTCCTCCCCTGAATGGGAGAGTACCCCCAGAGCTGTGTGGAGGCAGAGTGGTGAAGTCATAGGGTTTTAGCTCTCTTTAGCTCATGCTTGTTTGTGCTTCAGACTCTGGAGGCTGGCAGTGATTCCCTCCTACCTTCTCCAGTCATAACCCAAGCCCATTGGCATCAGTACCTTCAGCTCGCCGGTGATGGGGAGGGGATTGTGGGGAGTGGGCATCCTGAATTCCCATGCCTGACGCTGGAGTTGGCAAGCACCCATGTGGTGTTCTGACAAAGGGAGTGATGTACGGTCCACTCTCAGCTCCCCTTTCCCCCTGGAAAACCAAGAAGAAGAAAAGGCCACCCCAACTTGACCCAAGATATGTCAAAGTCTTATTCTACAAAGAAAAAGAGAAAAAGCTTAATATGTAAACATCCAGGGGGAGTAGTAACACACTGATTTGCATTTCTGCCAAGATATAACTGAATGCAGCTAGGTTTTTTGTTTTTGTTTTTGTTTTGAGAACAGATTTGACAGGAGAGCAAGGAGTGTGAAGGGGATGAGGATGGGGGATGAGGTTGGAAAACAACCCAGGAATCGGGAGAGGTTCCAGGGAAGGGAGGCTGGGGTTCAGGTTCAACTTCATCCAATTCCACAGTCTTTCAGAATGGAGTCTGGAGTTCCTAGTCTGTGGGCTGAGTTCTTCAGCTTTTGATTTGGAATCAGAGTAGTTATTACAGTGATTTTTTTTCTCAGTTCTTCAATCTGTGTCCTGTGTAATTGACTAATAGAGGATCTTATCTGAAACAGGGCTCAAGTGAATTTAGTTTCAGACTCTTCTGCTTCATACGTACTTATTAGCTTTAGGTGGGAAACTGAAAGCTACTCCAAACATCTTGAGAATTCTAACGACTTTCTTAGAATTCTGGGGACTCCATCAGCATTTCTGACACCAGCATGGCCCATTCTACTCCCCAAAGCCTGGCCTGCTTTCATGCCCAGTCCTTCCAGGTTTCTGGTTATAAATGGCCAGTAATTACGAATGGCATAGTTGGGACTTAGGAAGTGGCTTGATGGGTCCTTGAGCTGAGCAGAGGGTATGAGCGAGTCCAAGATGAAGGAGACTCCCAGAAGGTAGGCCAACTTTGCTTCTCTAGACTTTGCCTAATCTGGCTGTATCCCAGGCCTAAGAATCTGGTTTGTCAAAGGAATAACATGAGGCCTCTGAACAAAAAAATTAAAAATAGAGCTACCCTATGACCCTGCAATTGCACTACTCGGTGTTTACCCCAAAGAAGCAGATGCAGTACAAAGAAGGGCCACATGTACCCCAATGTTCCTAGCAGCAATGGCCACAATTGCCAAACTGTGGAAAGAACCAAAATGCCCTTCAACAGATGAGTGGTTAGGGAAGATATGGTCCATATATACAATGGAATATTATGCCTCCATCAGAAAGGACGAATATCCAACTTTTGTATCAACATGGACAGGACTAGAAGAGATTTTGCGGAGTGAAATAAGTCAAGCAGAGAGAGTCAGCTATCTTATGGTTTCACTTATGTGTGGAGTATAAAGAAATCATGGAGGGCATTGTGAGAAGGAAGGGAAGGATGAATGGAGGGAAATCGGAGGGGGTGATGAACCAGGAGAGACTGTGGACTCTGAGCAACAAACTGAAGGTTTTGGAGGGGAGAGGGTGGGGGGTTGGGCAAACCTGGCGGTGGGTATGGAGAAGGGCACGTATTGCATGGAGCACTGGGTGTGGTGCATGAACAATCAATCTTGTAACACTGAAAAAATAAACATATTTGGGGAAAAAAATCATACTAACAACAACAACAAAAAAGAACCTACAAACAGAGATTAAGCAGACCTCCATTTCACTCAAATTTGCTGTGCTTCTCGTTTCTCCCTGTGGGGTTTCTGAAGGATTAGCCCTCTCCTTTCTAAATGAAGGAAGTGCAGTTTGACTCTACTAACAAGGTCATAAACAGTGGCACGAAAATACCAATTTTTTTTTCCTCATCTGTGAACAGATGGGTTTCCCAGCACCATCTTCTTCAGCCTGGAAGAGGAAGAGGAACTGGAAGGTGGAGGGCCTGCAGAATTCACAAGCTTCCCAGAAGATCTCGTGGCAGAGCAGCTGACCTATATGGACGCAGTACGTCTTCTCTCTGTGCCCCAGATGGGCTTCTGCTTAAAATGTGGGGACTGACAGTACTGGTGGCCCGGAGAGGCCAGTGGGGTAATGTGATTTAAGTCTTTTGTGATCCTTGAGAGAGGCCATGCCTGTAAATGCAGAGCAAAGATGTGACTTGAATCGATCATCTGAATAATTCAGGCCTAAGCTCTTCTTGCAGTTCTGGGTGAAGGTGCTTTTCCTTGGCACTCGATAAACGGAGGGAAGTAAGAATTCTAATTCTCGTGAAACAAAATCCACCCTGTTCCATGGGTATTTCTCTCCCTCCAGACTCATAAATATTTCAAGGTCTGAACTGTTTATTTGAAAGATTGTAAAGTGGTCAAAGTATAAATTAGGAGAAAATAAGTTCACCAAATCCACATGTGACTCTGTCTGGAGGGTCATGTCTATGTGTGGTTCCTGTACTTTTCAAGTTTGAATACGTTTGTTAGACGTGCATAGTTGATGACATCGGTCACATGTCTTAGCACAATGCTAGCTGGTAAATACCAGTTAAAGGAAAGAGGGCTGTTATGAATTATCATAATGGTTTTAGCTCTTCTGTACTTACCACTTTGAAGAAAGCAGCGTAGAAAGTGATAGAGTTTTCATGTAGGGAGCATGCAAATAAACTATCAGAAGAAACCAGAGAGCCTATGTAAAGTAAATCCTGCTGTTCTCTTTTTCATACAAACCCTTGTATTGAATTGTCATACAGATGAGAATCAGATTTGGCCAATGAATTTGCTTTGATTTTGTTCCACAATTGACAGCATGAGAGAAAGTGAGGAAACCTCATTGGTGATGACTTTTAGGCAAAGACTTGGAAGCCAGGCTGTAACTTTCTTTCTTCCTTTTACTCTGTGATGTTGAATGGTATTTCCTTCCATATGCTTACTTTTCTTCATTTTAGAAATCCTATAGAACACATTGGTGATAATGCCACATGCACTATCCTTCTTTGGATCACTTGTCGCATGGTCAATGGGCGTCCATATATATGCATTGTACCCAATTCATGATCGTGAGTGCCCAGAACATACCCTCGATATGATTTTGGGGTCAAAACCTTCTCAACCACTAGTATAGATTTGTACCTGTCTTTTGAAATAGAAAAGTCAAAATGTGATTCATTTAAAATTTTCTTTTGGTCGTTGTGTTCTGTTTGTGCAGTCGAGCAGTTAGATGTTTAGGAGGAACGTGGGCTTTTCTGACCAGTTAATGTATTAATTATTTACTTTTGTCCATCTAAGTAGACACGACGAGGCAAGTCAAGTCCAAAAGGGTGGCTTGTCCAGTTCACTGATGACCCAGTTGTGCTTCGCCATATGAAATGTCTGTGTGGTCCTTAAAGTCAGTTTCTCTTTTGTTCTAGCAACTATTCAAGAAAGTAGTGCCTCACCACTGCCTGGGCTGCATTTGGTCTCGAAGGGATAAGAAGGAAAACAAACATTTGGCTCCTACGATCCGTGCTACCATCTCTCAGTTTAATGCGCTCACCAAATGCGTTGTCAGCACCATCCTGGGGGGCAAAGAGCTCAAAACTCAGCAACGAGCCAAAGTCATCGAGAAGTGGATTAACATTGCTCACGTAATTGTCTTTTTAAAATATGCTTTGTATCTAGTAGATGTCGGAGACTACATCATCTCTCTGTCGAAATGAGTCTCTGCATTCGGTTGCAAGGCAATCGAACGACCATATGTGAGGGACCATTGGATTTTTGTTGCTGTTATCGTTGTCCCCCCAAAGTAAGGAGAAAAATTGCCTTTCTTAACCTAGGAGCTTATTTTTCCTCTTTATAGAAAATTGGTCCCTTGCACATTTCTTTCTTCTCTTTGGCCTGCACACTGCTGTGTCTCCAGGGTAAGGCATCTATCTGCTTTTCCCCTTATTTTCACCAACTGAGTCGGTTCTGCCCATGTGCAGTAAGTGGAACTTGATAGTCTACGTGTCAGACAGACAACTCTTCAATCCAGAATGATTACCTACCTAAGCACCCTTCCAGCGCCCTGAAGAATTTTATCTTCTACCGATAGAAAGAGCTGGTATGTTCTCAGAATCCTGAATCTCTTTTCCAAAGGACCGAGATGCTCAGTTTTTACATTGATCTGGGGCTTTTCAGGAGGGCCTTCTGTCTGAAGTTGGATGGACAGAGTTTATTTCTAGGCCTGAGTTACATTCTGCTGAGTGTCATTCTGTTCTCTTGGGTCAGCTGCTTACATACTGTATGACCTTCGCTTATCAGTATCTTCATGATCCAGAAGAGGTGAACATTCAGTTTCCCTTGGTCACCAGGTATTTCCTGAGCTCTTAAATGCACATGAGTTTTATATACTTTGGGGACATTGTTAGGATAAGCACAATTAATGTGGTCTCACAGGAGCCTGTAGTCAAACAGGGAGCTAAGATAGACTGGAATGATCTCAGCTGAAGCGGAAGAGGAGTGGGGCCCTATGAGATAAGCTGTGGTTGTGCAGGAGGGAGAACTCACTTCTGACTGGGGGGGGGGGATCAAGAAAAGCTTCACAGATAGGATGACATTTGGATTTAGCTTTGAATACTAGATAGAATTTTTGGTATTTGAAGATTGGATAAGTTTTTGTTGTGGTGGTGGTAGGCAGACGAAATTACATCAGCAAGAGCTATGTAATTAACGACTTTGAAGCATAAGTATTATATAAATATCTTATTAGTGTTCTGGGTTATATGGGTCAACCCTCAATCAAAACCCATTTTGCTTTCTATTCTATTTCTTTCATTAAGCTCTCATGTTTAGGGCATAATGCTTAAATTTTCACACACATGCTCTCCCTTCTCTGTCTCCCTCCCCCTCTCTTTAACATTCTCTTTTGTTATCTTTGATTAAAGAGCAGGGCCATAATTGTGCTAGGGAATTTGTCTTATTTTGAATTTTTAGGTGGTCTGTTACCACAGATGTTTTAGTATATGAAAAAAGTGGGAAAACAATGTCTTACAACTTAGATTTCTCCTATTCTGAATTGAACTGATTTCTCAGGAGCCACAAAAGAAGCTCTGATAGAGTGGAACAGAGCATGGAATTTGTCTTCTTAAGATGATAAGAAAATATATATTTTTTGCCATAAATGCTATATCCTTGAATCCATTCAACTGCTTAGAAAATTTATAGCGAGAATATAGCATCTATGTGATTGACAATGTGGCTCAAACGATGACTTTTGGTCCAAATTAAATATAAATTGTGATTTTTTGTGATAATAAGAAATACAAGCTGAACACTTTGAGGTCTATTCCAAATCCCATAACACATGCTTAAAAACGAGGGGTCCTTGCTCTTGGCGACGTTGTTTCCTAATATTGAGCACGTTGCGTCCCTTGAAATTGTGTGGAGTCATTTAATGAAATAATGAAACTCATAGGTAGTTTCCTGCCAAGATTTGTTTTACTTTTCCTGCATTAATCACGGTTAATTTCTATCGAGAGGATATTTGAAAAAATGATAATTATTTTATACAGAAAATATTTGTGACCTAATGTGATCATATTTTCTTGGACTGGCTTGGCTTGGCTGCTGTATTTGTGTTTTACTTTTGCATTTCCTGGAGGATACCTCCCTTTCTAGAAATGGGGCCAAATGTCTCTTGTACTTCTCTAAACCCTTAACTGAAGCCTCTTTCTGGATAATGTGTTCCATATGTCCGTTATAATTTGCATGAAGTATCTGTGCCTGAGTTCCTTTATTTATTGAAAGTTTCTTGATTTTTGGAACATGACTTTTGGATTCTGAACCTTTGTTGAACCATGCTCTCGTGGGCTTGGGTTTCCAGACTGACCGTATTTCAGAGTACTCTCTTCCTCTCGCTCGCTCACTCACTCTTTCTTTTCACATAAGGGAGGAGCATTAAGACATTTAAAAAGAGTGGGCATGACTTTTGTAAAATACTCTGGCACTGACTCTAAGAAAAAAAATGTTTGGAGGTTTGTTTGTTTGTTTGTTTGGCATAGTTTTAAGTAGCCAGATTTTGGCAAGCTAAGTCAGAGAAGGCTGTTTTCCCTTCTTATTCAAGATTAGCATGACTTCATGAAATGACCTTTGAAGCAATGTGCATTTATGTCCAACCACCCCAAGGTCTCTTGCTTCAGACGTCCCACATAAAGCCTAACCCGTGCTTGTACGGGTTACTAAGTGGATATTTTACACTCCCCAATGCCTGTGTATGGAAACAGCTCCCTTGGCATAAGGCATAGCCCACTCTCGCCATGTTGCCAAGACTGGGACTCTCTCCCTTACCGTTCCGCAGTCCCCACCGTTCATCAGCAGGAGGTTGACTCCAGGGTCACCCGCTGCTGAGGCCGCAGACGCAGACTCTGACTCCGTGTGGTAGCTTCGATTTCAGGATCAGAGAGCCTTTCTCCTTACCCAGAAAATGCCATCCAGAATATTTCCTGTTCTCTTTCTATTTTGTTTTCAAATGCTGCCAAATCGAATTTCATTTTAAAAGCCCAAGTTATTTTGGAAACACCGAAGGAATCAAGGTGTTTCTGAATGTTTATGATTGCGGCCCAAGCCAATTTGAAACCGAATGAATGTGTATAAAAATATTCCCTCTTGGCAAAGAGCACAAAAGCCAAAGTTCAACTCATGGTGAATTTTTATTGCCAAGTTATATACACCTCTCTGGGCAAGGGTTGGCCGTGAGATGTTCGATACCATCTGAGCTCACGGAGGCTGCTACTCGGCTCCCTTTGGTGGGTCTAAAGGAGATCGTGATCTTCCATGTGTGTTTTTAGGGCATCTGTGTGCTTTCCGCAGAGGCGAGCTTGTGTTCTCAAGCACAGCACTGCAGACTCCCCTGCATTCGTGTTTTTACTGGGAAAGCTGGAAACCATAAAACTGTAACAACAACGCAAAAAATATATTAAGGGGAGAAAAACAAGCACACACTGCCAAAACCTATAAAGTGTTTCGGTGACTGGGGTGGGAGTAAGGAGCCACTTTTTGATGTTCAGTATTTATACAGCTGCCTATTTAGTGGTAAGAATTCATAGCAGCTGTGATACCTCTAAAACAGGAAACCACCAACTCACTGTATTAGTGATATTTAAATGCCTTTTATGTTCTAATCACTCTCCGCACAGGAATGTAGGATCCTGAAGAATTTTTCCTCCTTGAGGGCCATCATTTCTGCACTGCAGTCCAATTCCATCTATAGGTTAAAAAAGACCTGGGCCGCCGTCCCCAAGTAAGTTCCCAAGCGTCCCGCTCTGCTTTCTTTGGCTGGGGTAACTGATCGCTGTATCAAGGGTCTGGGTCCTCACCTTCAAAGCTCATATTATATAACCAGAAAAACATATTTGAAAGCCTCTGTATGTCCCAGGCAGGGTGCACGTTACACGGAATCACTAATAAGTTTTGAGGTGGGGCTGCTGCAGGCGTCAAGGCGTGTCGGGCAAAGTGTGCCGGAGTTGAGGTTATTGGCTTTGAGGAGGATTTTAAGGATGTGCTTATGATCTAGATTCCGAGGGGTAAGTCTGTGAAGTGATGAAGTTAAAGCAGTTTGCTGTTACTTCTGGCTATTTCTCGGCCACATTCCCAAGCCCTGAGCTGTGTCAAGATGTGAGGGGTCGTGTGCGTAGATAGGACATTAGTTCTTGTTGTTTAGCAAGAATCTATCCAGTTCACTTCTGTCTCAGCGTGCTAAAAGCTACCTGAGAGACATTAAAACCCCCAAGTGTTCTTCCCTAGGCACCTGACTAAAGTTGTCGACTGGCCACATTTTATATTGGTTTCCATTTTGTATTGTTTCTTTTTTATATTGTTTTCGTTTTAGAGTGTTTTTCCTATTTCTTTGGAACAATTAACAATTTATCGTCCTTATTATTTTACTCTCTTCCTTCCCCTATTTCCAGAGTTTCCCATGTAGCCCAGAGAACTTTTTGCAGAGGAGGGAAGGGCGCATGCAGAGGCAGCTCTGGTCCCCTGTCAGTACAGATTGGAACCTAGGGAATGTGTCATGGCTACTAACTAGGCCACTTACATTCAACAGGTCTACCTGGGATTGAGCTAATCAAGAAGTCAGGCTGTATCAGGGAAGAATGTGTAAACTGTTTACAGTCTAGACATATGCGATATAGTCCATTTCAGCCAGGAGGGGAGCCAGCTGGCCCCCGAGGCAGTCCTGCCCTTGTGGATTGGTAGCTTCCGTCCTTAGGAGTAGAAGATCAAGGCATTCGGTTTCATCAGTTCTCTCAGAGCTGATTAAGCCCTAAGGGACGGACACTATCCAAACTTGCAGGAGACCCAGATTGGTACGCCAGAATTTCCTAAATTTATGCTGAAAATGAGTGCTGGAGTACTCACGCATACCAGTGGACTCCTATTCTCAATCAGAAGAAAGACGACTTGGGGGAAGTCAAATTATTGATTACATAAGGCTTTGATGAGTCAGTAGACAAAAATTGAAGTGGCTGATCGTAATGCCTGCTGTTACAGAGCCGTCGAAGCTACAGCCACTTGGAGACTCCAAAACTCACGCTCTGTTTACAACACTGTTATCTACCAGGAGAAAACCTGGCAGATAGGCTTTCCAAAGTCCAACGCAATTTTTTGATCACCACTTACTCCTTCGGTTCTTTCTCCTCTTCATTAGTTTGAATAATCCAGCTAACTTTGTATGTGATAGAAAGATCAGTTGATTGGTTTTCCTTTGCATGTAAATCTTATAAAAGAGAAGGGTCATATCAAATCATGAGATGATAGGCCTTGGTCACATACATGGGGAAAATCAGATGCATACAGAGTCCTCATCCTCAATGGTGTGGACCCCTCTGCTTCTCCTCCTCTCTGCTCCCCGGTCATGGGATCCAAAACAAAAACAAAGGGGTGCTCAGGTGGTCAAACACCTCCTGTGCTTAACACAGCCTTCTCTGATTGCAGTGAAAGGTAATCCTGTCTTTCTTTGGTGGTTGATAAATAGCATACTGTGGAAAGTTACTTAGCCAGCCAAAGATTTCTTCCACAGCTAATTTGAGGTTAGAACACAAGTAAAAAAAAAAAAATTTAATGGAGTTGTATCTTAATCTCTTGGCCACCCTATGAGTCCCATTCTTCCAGCTGGCTTTTTAAACGATTTCACCTCAAAACAAGCCTCAAAGCCTCATTCTGTACCATGTGGGTGTCCGGTTCGTTTCTTAGCTAGTTGGTTCATGTTTCAGCAGGGATGCTGCAGAAAGGTCATGAGAAGACACTTTTCCTACCGGCTTTCCATGGTTTTCATTGCTAAATTCAGGGACAGGGTTAGGATACCTTATTTGGTGATCACTTCCCCTGTAATCCTTAATGCTAATCACTTTCAGTGGACAGAGAAGACGTCTATTTATTTCTCTTTATTTGGGTGCACACGTAATTAAGTTCTTAATTATTTTTTTCCAAAATACAAATAACTTTACTGGTTTTCTTTATTACAAGAATAATATTACCCTCGTGGTAAAGCAAGTTGATAATGGCTTTCCCATGATCATGACGTGCTGCCTGTGGAATGATACGGTCCCATCAATTCTCTGCCTCTGGACTCCTTCACTCAGTAACCCTGGGGGCTGGAGTGAGAAGCCTGAGGCCCCTGGAGAGGGACAAGAGCCCCAGAAGGGACAGGGCAGAGTAGGCGCTTTACGTAGATGATCCTGCTGACGTTCGCAGTGGTCCCTCAAGGGAACTCCTCGTATATTCTTTGTATAGCTAAGAAAATGGAAGCTCAGGATGGTTAACCAGGGGGCCCAAGAGCTCTCGGGGAAGGAGGAGCAGAGCGGGGATTTGAACCCCTTTCCCTGACCAGAGCCCGTTCTGCTTCCATCTGCCGGACTCTGATTTGGGAGCACTGGCCGATGAGTCAGGAAGTTTGGCTTCTGCACCTGCCATGCTCAGCACTTAGCGATAGAAACGTCAATGAATCCCTGACTCTGGCATCTTCATCTCTAAATGAGGGGGCCAGCCAGCAGGATTTCTCAGGACCCACGGGGCTCTGTGCATTTTGCTAGGACAGATTTTTTTTTTTTTGAAAGAACATGTCCCAGTTGAACAACTTGATGCCCCAATTTAACACTCCTTATTTATGATTATAACATCCGCAGTTAGAACCCCCCTCCCCTCACATAGGTGACCATGTGTACTTTAAAAAAAAAAAACAAAAAAACAACAAAAGCCAGCCAGCATGGAAAAAGTCATCGGCTTCCTGTCTGCTCCTAAGATCAGTCCAGGCCCTCTGTAGCCACAGGGAATGGAGGGCAGCGCGGCCAAAGGTGTGGGCCTTTCACTGACTCTTTGTGAATATTTTCTTCATCCCTCTCTAGGGACCGGATGCTGATGTTTGAAGAACTTTCAGATATCTTCTCCGACCATAATAACCATTTGACCAGCCGGGAACTTCTGATGAAGGTGAGACTCTTGGTGGGGGCGCGGGGCCGTGTCGCTGATAGCCTGCAGCAACTGGAGGCCGCATTTGTGTTTTCGAGGGCAAATCGGAGAAGCTCGGGGCTGAGAAAACCACACGTCCAGCTCTGTAGCTTCACGATTACACAACCAGATTGTGACACTTGTGCTCACGAGTGTATCTCTTTAACGAGCCGCTCTGCAGATACCAAGTGCAGGCGGCGAGGTCGGTGAGAGGCCCTGGAATATTCCTTCTCAGCAAAACGTCTTCTAGAGTGACGAAGGTGAAGCCTGCAATTCCACGTCCTATATTTGGACCGAGTCGAACGGACCCGCAAGCAATATTTATTGAACGCAAGTGAGTGCTGACTTCTGAACTGTAGGAAGGTAGAAGTGTAGCTTGGTCGATTTTATTTCTCCAGACATTTGTTGAATGTCCAATATGCGTAAAGCACTGGAGCGGCCTCTGGGAATATGAAGGTGACTAACCCAGAGCCTGTTTTCAAGATTTTACCCTCTGGCTGGTGGATGGAGGCCCTAAATGAGAATAAGTAGTCAAATAAAGGTACAAATAACAGGTTGTGGATGGTCATCAGAGGGGCACATAGGCCAGATCCTATCATCACAGCCTTTCTATAAAGTAGATTTTATCACCCTTGTTCTGCAGCTAGCCAAGACTTGGAGAGGTAAGCAGTGTGTTGTAAAGCCCACAGCTGCTTGGTCATGGAACTAGAAGGTGAACCCTACCTGGTGAGACTCTGAAACCTGTCCTTTCATCACCTACGCATAAAACTGTTTCTTCTGGCCCCTTGGGAGTGGGGGGCAGGGTCCATCAGAGAAAGCTTCACAGAGAAGGTAAATCAGTCATCGAGCAACCGTGGACTGAGCATTCATGATGTGCCACTAGGTGTCCGAGCTGCGGCCATACTGAGGGCAGCCTCTGACCTGAATGATGTCACGTCTCACTGGGGAGGCAGGGGACTAGGCAGTCACCCTACGGTTTTGTAGGGTGTGTGCTACCGCAGCCCTGAACTGGGCAATCAGAGGATAAGAGCCTTGTCCTTGGTCTCTTTTTCTGTAAATAGGAGATATGGCATTTAGTCCACTGACCTCAGAGTATTGTTTTGAAGATTGACTAGATAAAATATTTGAAAGCACTATGCAAGTGTGTTTTTAGAATTCGGCATGCTGTGCGCACGCAAAGCCAAAGGACTCCTAACAAATGAAAGCGCGTGAAGTATGGGCTACATACACAAGCTCAGAACGGACACCTGGAGTAGGGGGAGTCCGGTGGAGTTGGGCTTCCGAAGAAAAGGCATCCACCTGCACCTGTTAGATTAGTCGTTCCTGTAAGGGCATCTGTTACAGTCTTCTGATGGGTGCCGTCCTGAGTCCTATTCTTCGGGCATGTCTCTCTCGTCGTGGGCTCTGCCAAGTGCTCAGCCTGTCTCCCTGCTGGCCTGCGAGCCTCTTGCTGGCAGGAGCCGAGTTCCTTTTGTCCCTGTTCTAGCCCGAATGCCTGACACGGTGCCTGAGACACAGCAAGTGATCGGAAACTCTGTTCGATTGCATGAATTCGTGGGCCTTCCGAGTTATGGGACTTTTTCTCAGCCCTTCTCGGAGCGGGGCAGTTTGTGCTGATGTCCAGCCCTGGATTCGGCCTAACTCATTAACTGCACTCTAACCAATGCTCGCTGAGATCGTGTTACTCCTGGCTTCATGTCCCCCTGGATTTGCCGCCTTTCAATGGAAACTCATCTGGCTGGGAGGAGACGGCTTAGTGGTCCCCCTGTCAGGAGTACAGAGCTAGGTGAACCAGAGCCACACATTCAAATCCCAATAGCTCTGCGTCATCCTTCCAGTGCAGATAAATTCATGCCATGCAGCCTATGGCCTGGTGGCGGCGTTCTGGCCGGAACCTTAGAAGCAAGCCATATCTAGACAGTAAAGGTCCCGTAAGCCTTTCTTAAATGCAGAAGTTGGCCCTCGTGCTCTAAGTTAACTTTCTTCTGCAGGGCTCCAGTCCCAAAGAAATGAAAAACTTGGCTATGAATTCCTGTGGTCTGTGCATTATCATTACGATGGTGTAATGTTTTGGGCAGGCCGTATGTGTATGTAGGTCCCTTTCCAGTCACCTTTGTTGATCATTCTTCATATGAAGTCTGTAATTCTGAGTGTTAATTCTCAGCATGTTATAAAAAGAAAATGGAATCAAGGTAGTTAGGTTCTCAAAGAAGCACTGAGAAAAACTGCTGGTCTCTGTTTCTAATATGCCATTCCTGGACTCACGCTGATTTATAGTTGGATAATCTTAGTTTTAAAGACAGGTCTTCTCCCCCACTTCCGGGCAGATGTAATGTTCTACCTCTATGATAGTCTGCCTGAGGCAACATAATAATTAGCAAAAATCTAAAACAAACAAACAAAAACCCCTAAGGTTTTCATTTTAATTATTGGGAAAGATGTTTTTATTTTCATCAGAGATTATCTTAAACCTGTGATAATCAACTTAGATAACTCCGAGCAGGTGAATTGTAAAGTCCATAAATTTTAAAACAGCAGGAGAGCAGAATGCCACCAAATCATCCTGATCCTTGGGACTCTTGGGTGAGAACTCTCCCTGGTGGAATCAATATAAACAACTGTGAGAAAGGCCCAGGAATTTGGCTCTGGTGAAAATGTATGTGTAGCGAAGCTCTAAAACACAGTCAAGTCGTGTTTGGAGCCAAAGACTGCTAGGACTCTGAAGGCCCAGTCAGACTGTTACCATTAACTTCTGGGCAATGAAGTAGCCAGCTCTGGTTGAGAAGAATCCAGTGCCTGCGTCCATCCGAGGCCCAGGAACAGAATGGATGAGGGCACTTGAACTCATGGAAGTAGAGAAAAGATGGGGCTCAGGTAAGAAATTTTCACTAGAGAGAGGAGGAGGAGGAGGAGGAGGAGGAGGAGGAGGAGGACAGAGGGAGAAAGATACAGGAGGTTAATGGAGGGAGAGGGAGCAATTTGGAATTCATCCAAACATAGGCCATCATTAAAGATGACGTTTCCAAAGACCTGATTATAGCAAAAACCAAGAAGGTGACTTTGGCAGAAGGAAGGGACACTAGGAGCATGAGCGTGGCCAGAAAAGGAGTCAGAAGGAAGGAATCAACGCAATGCTGTCAGAAAATTTCCAAGGGGTTACAAGGGATCAGTGGTGTGAGAGCTGCAAAGCAAAAAATTTAGGGCCAAGGAAGGAGAAAAAGGACACTGTTGAATGTGGCAAATGGTAGGTTTTGGGTTGACAACTCATCCAGAAGAACTGGAGCTAGGCCTTATCCTCAGTGACCCAGGCAGGAATGGAGTCTCACTCCCTTGAAATCATGAAGTCATGAAATCCACAAGCCTTCGAACTCTTCACCCCACTCCCAGCAAGGAGGCTGTCCCGAATGTTGTTCCTTTCCTTCTCTGCCATTCTGTGGCTCTCGGGAGCCTTTTAACTTGTCAGAAATTCTTCTTAAGAATTTGAGATATGTCTTCTATGACTTCCACACGTGATGCCTCTGCCAGTGATCGAGAAGCTGGAAGGGAACCAGAGGGACCCACACAGGAAAGGGATGGATACTTGCCTTTAAGTCAGACAGAAATGATTTCTCACTCCAAGCAAATTCTCAAGAACTGGGGAGGACTCGCCATCCCCTTGCTTGGGAAATGGCACGTTTTAGGCGGCTTTCATTCATGCTCAGGAAAAGCTATATGCAGGAGGTCGCTCAACAATGCTGTTCCTTATCATCACTTGTGACAGGAGAATTAAAATAGATTGTGAGTCACTGTGGGTTCAGGACCCAGGTGAGGGCTGGTGAATGGTAGGAGATCTTGGTGCCTCGCTGACGTCGGGAAGGCCAAGTCTGCAGAAGACACTCCTGTGCCATGTGTGAGGGAAGGTCATGCGCTCTGGTAACATCACAGACCCCGGGAAGACCGACTGGGGAAAAGCTACTGGAGTGCTTGTCCCCGGCCAAATTGTGAAACTCGCCTCCCATTCATACAGTTCCTGGAAAATGAGAACTTAAAAGACCCTGAAACCACAAAACCCCAAAGCACCGTGTTCAGTCAGCAGACTGGAGTTTAGTCACCATCGCAGAAGAGTTTGTTGTGACAGCAGACGGGGGCAGAGGAAGGGGAGCCGTCCATCCTCAGGCCCCACGGGGAAGGATTGACTTGTAGGAGTTCCAGACCTGAGAAAAGTGACTCAGGAGGTTGGGTTGGGGGAGAAACAAATGGGCTAAGGTCCGGCTTTCATAGATAAGTGCTGTTCCACGATACGGGACTTCCTCAGAGAACTTCCGGCACAGAAGTTTCATTTAGCTAAGAAATAGCCACGGAAAGAATCTCTTTTCTTTCACAGAATGCTGGCACATGTATTTCAGGCCAAGAGCAAGAAATCACAAAATGTCCTGAGGAAGAGGTCTTCATTTCCGGGGCATGTGACTAGTCCGGACGAAATGTGGGATATGCAAAAGTTGCCTCCGGTTCTGGGAACTGCAGGCCTGGTATTGACCACTGATTTTATCACCAAATCAGGGGTTCTTCTTACAAAGCAGGGGGAAAATGGGATCCCCCGAGGCCGTTAGACCTTATTGCACAGAGACCGCCCACAACAAGCCCACCAAACATTGACATAATTTAGCCCGAGCCTGCTGGAGCCCTCTTGGTTCTACACGGCACGCAGACCCCTTCTCTTCCTTTTGCCGCCACTCGCTGTCACCCTCTTCTTTGTGTGCCTCTGTTTCTTAGGAAGGAACCTCAAAGTTTGCAAACCTGGACAGCAGTGTGAAAGAAAACCAGAAGCGGACTCAGAGGAGACTTCAGCTTCAGAAGGATATGGTACGTACGGTGCTTGGTCTTCCCTGAGGACCCGTCAGAAAGCAGCCTTGTGTGGGTGGCGGGCTCCTGCGTGGCCCCAGCACCTTCGATCTGCTTCCAAGAAGGTTCTCCATCCTTTATTCTCCACAGTGCTGGGAAGTCTGTAGGAGGCATACTTTCACTCCCACTTGACCCAGTCGGGAATAAACACTTAAGAGTTGCAAAGCATAGTGTTCTCTGCAACATTTTTCCTTCTAGAGGTAAGGGGCAAAGTCTGCAGGAGGTAGACTTCCTTCACTCTTACCGTCTTCCCCCATCCACTCTTGTACTTAGAAGTTGCTGCTCCCTTGGCCTCGGGACCTCCTGGGCTTCAGTTCCCCAACAGAAATGCCTACTGTAGTCAACTCTGACACACTGTGGCCTAGGGAACCGGTGCCGAGGAAAGAGCGTCTGCTCCCAGGAGGACTTGGTCTGTGTGCTGGCAGATCTTTTTGTTCCAAACCTCTCTCCATTTTCCAACTTTCCTTACTAATCCCAAGGACTAACCACCCTTTTTCTAGTTTTTCAATACTCAAAGGAATACCGTACTTCTTTCCTTAAGACTGAAAGATTGTTACTATCTTTAGATTTATCTCAAAGCTTTATTTTAAAAACTCGCCTTTTAGCATGGAAGGGGGGAAACCAGAGAAAGAGGAAATCAGGGACTGACAACCTCTAGATCTTCTCATCCCTGCTTTGGAAGGATTTTCTCCTTCTTTGGAAGGCTGGACATAAATCAGAAATGTTGCGTTTGAATGATAGGACTCTTCTGTACCATAACGCCTATGAAATGTTTCACAGCATTTCAGACTTTTTTTTGGTTGTTCAAAGGTAAGTTAAAAATAGCTGCTAAAAAGAGATTATTTTAGTTCAGGGTGAGACCTTGTGCACATAACAGGGAAGGACAAACTGCGCCTGAGCGCGAGTCCCCGGGGTGAACCTCTCCAGTCAGTTCTGGCCGGCAGGACAGCTGGCCCCCCTTGGAGCAGCCTGGTCCCGCCCTGGCTGGGGCTGTGTTTTCTTCCAGAATGTCCGAAGTGCCTGAACGGGAGTGAGGAGAAGGTATCCACGGAAGCCGCTTTTTTCTTTTCTCTTTAGAATGGTTAGTGCCTCAGCAGCCTTACAGGGAATTGAGATGATCTCAAAGGAAATTTTGTGAGATTAATACTGCGTAGACCTGCAGTTGAAGTGATTCCACCTTCATTTCCAAGGGTCGGTTTTTTTAAAAAAAAATAAACTTTTTACTGTGGAGTTTACGGGTAAGTTCCAGATCGTACACGGAGTTTCTGTGAAGCCCTTAGACCTTGTCCCCCATTGTCAGCAGCACCCTCTCTGGCCATGGCCCCTCTGTCAAGCCTGAGGCACCAACACCGGCATGCTACTGTGAACTGAAATCCAGACTTGATTGGGATTTCACCACTCTTGCATGAGGACCCTCTTTCCACTCCAGGAGCCAGGCCCAGGGACTACACTGTAGGACACTATCCTGTCTCCCCAGGCCCCTCTGCTCTGTGAGAGTTTCTCAGTCCTCCTTGTTTCTCCTTGATGGTCTTCTGGAATATCGTCCTGGTGTCTTTACAATGTCCCACAATCAGAGTGTGTCTGTTGTTTTCTAGTGAATAGGCTGAGGTTACGGATTTGGGGGAAGCATATCAGAGAAGTGAAGTGCCATTCTCGTCACATCCTGCCAAAGACTCACTGGTGTTGTTAACCTTCAGTTAAAGTAGTTTTTTGCCAGATTTTCCACTTCCAAGTTACCATTTTTCCCTTTCCCGCTTCTCCCCTTTGGAAGCGAGCCACAAAGTCTACTGCAAGAGGCCATTTTTTAGAAAGATTTTATTTATTTATTTGAGAGGGAGGGAGACAGTGAGACAGAGAACAAGCAGGGGTGAGGGAGATGCAGGCTCCCCGCTGAGCAGGGAGCCCAATGCAGGACTCGATCCCAGGACCTGACATCATGACTTGAGCCAAAGGCAGATGCTT
This sequence comes from Nasua narica, assembly GCA_028533885.1. NCBI lineage: Eukaryota > Metazoa > Chordata > Mammalia > Carnivora > Procyonidae > Nasua > Nasua narica. The sequence continues at coordinate 40,470,784 of CM052814.1, forward strand.
AACCAACTGAGCCAACCAGGTGCCCCCCCAAGAGGCCATTTCAATAGTGACACCTGATGCTCTTGTGGTATACACTTTTCCTCAGTGTACAGTTGTCCACCCTTACCAATGGCGAGGCCATTCCAACCCCCCAGGAATATCCACACACTCTGAAAGAGAAAAGCCATCCCTGGGAACAGCCCAAGCAAAATATGAATCCTCTATGAGCACTCTTGAACATACTTGTATGACCTCCTGGCTTTGAGGCCTGTTTTCATAACTTTGAAAGTTAGAGATTAGGTGATAGAATTCCCATCCTTTTTAAAAATCTTAAAAATTTCATTTATGGAGGTTAACACTAACGGTCTTCAGTGGTCCTTCATTTTCTCCGAATGCTGTCTAGGCTTACCTGGCCATTCAAAGATGGCTGCCTTCATCATTGAACAGGCACTTGCCAAATTTAGCCAACAATATATGCATTTGCTGTGGTGTGGAAGCTCCTGAAACCCTTCCACTTTTTAGTAATGACAAAAGCCGTTTGGCTATGCTTTGCTCCTCAGGGTGTGATGCAGGGAACCGTGCCCTACCTGGGCACCTTCCTGACTGACCTCACCATGCTCGACACTGCTCTTCAGGACTATATCGAGGTGAGTTGTTTGCACGTGGCGACTTGGATACCCAAGAGAGAAATTCACTTTATTAGCATCTGTTGAGGGCCCATTATGTATGCGGCACTGTGTTAGATGCTGTGAAGAATACAAAGCAGAGTAACACCGGAAATGACTCACAAGCCAGTGGAAGCTATGTATCAAGGCTGGCAGTGACTGTGGAAATACTAGGAATTCAGACAGAAATGCAGTGAGAGATGAGGGGAGGTCACAGTCCGGCCCACGTGCAGGGATGGGGAGGCGGATGATGGAAGGGCCTTATAGACAAAGTGGGTTCCAGAAAGACCTTGATGTTGAGTAGCCCTTGGGCAGGGAGGGCTGAGGGGGTGATATGCCCTAACATTCTACTTGGTGGAATAGGGAGGTGGTCAAATTTGTGGATTTCTAATTATTCTTTTCTTTTTTTCATATAATTACCTGCCCTGAGGCGCTCTTGTGCTTTCTGTCTTGTGCACGCTCTGCCTCTCTCAGGGGGAAGAGAAGTGGAAGTTAAGCTACTTGTCAGTAGCTATAATAAAATATTAAGTGAAGAAATTTGACATTTGAAGTGAGAATTAAGGATTGCTTGTAGATCTAAGTTTCCGTCCCCTCCCTGGCTCTCACATGCGATGAGTCTGCTTCTACTCTATCAGAGTTAGCAGGCTAGGTGGTGATTCCGCGTGTGCCTCCCTCCAAGCTGGTCATAATGTTGTGGGCATACGCATTCATTTTGCATTCCCCGAGCTTTGTCTCTTCACGTCCTCTGCCTCAGCTTATCTCAGGAAACACTCATTAGCACTGGGGAATTTTGGGGAGTGACCGATGATTTAGAAGTTATATTCAGCCTAGTGAGAACAGGAGCTAGGGGATGAAGAATTGAAACTTAACTTTTCATGATGCTGTGTAGAAGTGACTTCCCTTTTGATAAACCATTGACAATTTAGTTTCCAGTATGAGTCAATGACCATCTGTTTTTGTTGCTTTGGGTCACGAAGTAAAGTGTAATGGAACATTTATTCAAGCTTTTGCCCTTATTGGCTCTACAAATGTATTTGGATTCTGAATTGTAATTTCCTTATCATTACTATTTTAGTTGGTTTTGGACATTTTATGGGAAGGCTGTTTACCTATCCTGGCCTATTAGAATTCAAAGAATGTTTTTCTTGAAGCAAACAGTGCTTTTCTTCCTTCATAGTAGCCAGAACTGTAGTGTCATTGATCATCATGACTTTAGCTTCCCTGTGATCTGTTGTAATGATTCATAGAACAACATAGGGCTGTATTTCAAAGTGCCTTGGTTTGTCACTATTTTTTTTCTATTTAATTTCTTTCAGGGTGGGCTGATAAACTTTGAGAAAAGGAGAAGGGTAAGTAGAGGTCTTGGCTGCAGTGTTCCATCTTACTTCATCTGGGCATGAGAAAAAAACAAGCAGGGTCTTAAGGCTCTTTTGTAGAGGCAAAAAAAACAAAAAAGAATTTGCATTTATCAAGCACTTACATACTATTGTGCCTTGTGCGATCCTGTGTATTAGTCCCCCAGAGAGCCATGAAGTAGGGTTTATCTTCCCCAATTCCCAGATGTGGAAACCTGCCCCCAGAGAGCCGGGACAGTGGGACCAAGGGTCTCCTGGTAGCGGAGCCGGGATGCATACTCAGTCCTGCTCCTGCAAAACCCATGTTTCTTTTAGTGTAAAAATGGTGTGTTTAAATAGATACTTAAATGATGCAAAGGAAAATGAGTGAACAAAGGAATGCCTTCACTCCATAGCACTCATGACTGAGGAAACTTACTCATTCCTTCATTCTTTCATTTTTTCATTTCCCAAATATTGATGGTGTACCTCACATGGGCCAAGCACTCTGATAGGTTTGGGGGTTGCTGCAAAGAAAACCCAGCGCTCCCCGCCCTCATAAACTTCACAGACCAGGAGGAAGGTAGACAAGTAAGTCAGCAGTTATAACACAACTGATAAGGGCTTGTGAGCGGAAGTCGTGGGTATCATAGGAAGAGGTAGGGAGGGTATCTGTCCCCAACTTGTGGGGTCAGAGAAACTTCCAGGAGGAAATGACAATTGGGTTAAAACCAAGCCTTTGGGAGCCGACTGGGCTGAGCTTATTAGTAACAAGATACACAAAGACAGACAAATGTAAGTCTTCTGTCCTTGGTAGCGTATACTTTCTTCTTTAGCATGATGATAAATATTCCTTGAGGGTATCAAGACCAAGAGCCGAAGACATTGAATGGGAAGCCGATACCCATAGTACCTGGCCATTGTTGAGTTTCTTCTGTCCTGTCCTATAAAAATAAAGCAAGTTCACTTACTGGCCTCCAGAGTTACCCATCTTTGTCCTTTAACTTCAGAATTACCCTAGATAGTACTCTTTCCTTTTAAGACTAGCTTGTTAAACTTCTGGAAAATTTCAGCTTCAAACCTAAAGCTAAGGCTTATACCCTTTGCTGACTTAAAAAAAAAAATCTTTAGAAATACAAATCAAAACCACAGTGAGATACCACCTCACACCAGTCAGAATGGCTAAAATCAGCAAGTCAGGCAACGACAGATGTTGGCGAGGATGCGGAGAAAGGGGAACCCTCCTACACTGTTGGTGGGAATGCAAGCTGGTAC
>CM052814.1:40474536-40532722 GCA_028533885.1 Nasua narica
AAAAAAAAAATCTTTACTAAAGCATCTAAAGAAGTATAAATAATTTTGGACATAATTATATACTTGCTTCTCTTGTGAGCTTTAAAAGATTTCGTTAAAGGATTTACTGGGGTAGTAAAACCCCAAGGATTTGGGAAATCCAAACATTCAAGTTTATGAGGCTCTGGACTGTTTAGATATTCAGCTCTACCAAAACTTATTTACTGAGGGGTAAGGGTTGAAAAAGATCGCGATGGGCAACATAGGGGCCTCTTGACTTAAAATAATTTTTTTCTCACTCTTTTAGGAAACAGAAATGGAAACTTAAAATATACTCTAAAAGTACACAACTTTAAAAACTTAGTTTTCTATCCCTAGAATGAAAACATGAAGGAGAAAAAGGGAGCCACTGTGGCCTTAGGTAATAACTAGTTTAGGTTGCTCTGCTAGCTGGTTTTAGTTGCATCAGTTTGCTTTTTCAAAGAGAAGGGGAGGATGGACAATTAAGCATGCAGAGCCTTCAGGGATTCGGAGTTCGAAGTTTTAAGAGTTACTCAGTTTTCTTACTTCTAAGAAGGGGAGGACTTCAGAGTTGTGCTAGATGGTTTTCTCCACTGTGTATCCTAATGTGGCGTGTCTTCATGTTGAAAAGAGGGATATTGGGTCGGCCTTATTATTTACTTTCTCTTTGGTGTTCTGTCTGCTGTAGGAATTTGAAGTGATTGCCCAAATAAAGCTCCTGCAATCTGCCTGCAACAGCTATTGTATGACACCAGACCCAAAGTTCATCCAGTGGTTCCAGAGGCAGCAGCTCCTAACCGAGGAGGAGAGGTAGGCGCACATGTTGTCCATCAGGGTGGAGCTCCGATCGGTGAGAGGAATACTACCGCCTATTTCCTCATTGGGCCATTTGTTCAGCAACTATTTAGTGAGCAGCTACTAGATTCCAGAGCCTCAGTTTTCAAAGGATAGTGGTGTAGCAGGAGAGGCTGGGTGAATGGCTTCAGAAGATGTGCCTTCAGATTCTTGCTCTACCATCTATCTTTGTAGCCTTGAACAAGTCACCGATTCTTCCTAGTCTTCAGGATGCTCAGGCATAAAGTGTGTTTGTGAGGATTAAACGAAATCATATTCCGAAAAGCATTGTTCAAGTGCTGATCATCAACGTCCTCATCATCGCCACTACTGCCTCCTCCATCGGCACCATGTTTGTCATTTTTGTTCATTGGTACCAGCTTGCCAGGGAGCTTTCAGTTGGGGAGGAGAGACAGATTCATGAAGAACTAAAATCTGGCGGGTAACTAAAGTGCTACAGGATCCATGGACAGGAACAGTTTGGCCAAGGATGGGGGGAAGTAGGGGAGATCATCAGAAAGGTGTGGGTGTTTGGACTAGGTTGTGAAGGAGAGATAAGATTTCACCAGGAGAACTGGAGAAGAACATTCCAGACAGAGGGAAGAACATGAGCAAAGGTTTGGTGGCCTGACATGGTTGGGCATTTAGAAGAACAGTGAGAACTCGGTTGTGGCTGGGACACAAGGGACAGGTTTCAACATCATGGTTGACAAGCATGGAAAAGTACATTAACTCCAGTGCCTTGAAAATGTCCACCCAGCAGGGTTGTAGTCTTTACCCTGTAGTCCAGCAGATTAGAGTCTGTAGGCCTTATCTGGCCCACCACATGTTTTTATATTTTTAAATTGTTGGGGGGAAAAAAAAAGAGAAAGGAAGATTATAACATGGAACAGTTATTTGAGATTCAGGTTTCAGTATCCATAAATAAAGTTTTATTGGAAGATAGCCCATTCGTTTACATCTTACTTATGGTAAAGCTTTCATGCTTTAAAGGCAGTTAAGTAGTTGGAAGACCCTGCAAAGCCCAAAATATTTGCCATCTGGTCCTTTACAGAAAATATTTGCTAACCCCTGCCATAGACCAGGGGATTTCCTTGAAAGTTTATCATCAGGGAGAGCAAAATCGACAGCAAAATAAGTATTTTGCCAACGAGGATATTGAAAATCAGAGAATAACTGAACTAGTTAGCGATAGAGTTTGGATTTAAATTTTGGTCTTCTTGACTCTACAAGCTCAGCCCTCAACATGGTTCATATAACCTCTGTAAACCTCAGTTCCCTCATTTGGAAGGGAGATGATTTCTGAGGTCCTTTTTTTTTTTTTAATCCCAGAGTAGATTGGTTCTTTTACATTAAAACAAAACCTGTGATTCAGTAGTCATTGGTTGAAGTCATTGGTGAAGACTTTTTTTCTTTGTCATGTGGAAAATAAAGCAGCTACTGCCTCTCCTTGCATTTCTGATCCACAGATCAGATGTGATGGAACCCATATGTTCCATTTGTGAGAAGGATGGACACATAGAAAGCTCACTTTCTATGTGTGATTTTCTGTGTTTCCATCCTTCTCACATACGAAACGTACCTCCTGTGAGTGGTGACCTGGATCAGGAAGTCTAGGCTCACAATATCAGCTGTGATAATTAACTTTTTGTCAGTTGTATTAATTGACCTTTTAACGTTTAGAGGAATCTTGCTCAATATATCCCATTTTTTCTTCCTCTTTACAACCACCTCTAGAGCTTAAGTTAATATTTGAAAAATTCCTTTATCAATGAATGCCCACACATGAGCAAACACCTGGATACATCTTTAGATTTACACATAATAAACAACTTACCAATCTACTGTTGACCACACTCACCTTCCACACCTACCCAGGGCCAGATACATCTAGTAGAGCTACGAGCTTTCATAAAAGACATTTCAAGTCACATATAAATCCCTCTTGGGCTTAGGGAAGTTCTATCTGCCTGGTGTTTCGATGTCTGAATTTGGAGCCTTTTAAATTTAGGGTGTTTTGGCAATTAAAAATCATATTCAAGTATCTTTACCAATAATATAACTGACTATGTCTATTCACTAATGATTAGATAGTTTGCAAAAGTCTTGTCTTTCATTTCTCTTAGATAAAAAGTTGAGCACATGTATACACGCACACACAGAGTGACGAGGGGAAGTAGCAGACAAGAAATAATTCTCCCCCTGGCTTGGTAGTGGGATGAGAGTGATGGTGCTGCCCAAACGCACAGGTCCCTCTTTGAGGCGTGCGGCGCTAAAGGGCCTCAGTCCGTAGGGCGGGACAGGGATTAGAGCAGGAGGTGCCCAGGTAAATTTGTAACATCTGGTCATTAGGTCCATCCCCTCTGACGTTGGTGCGGGAATAGCATGGTGTATACATCTTTCCTTTGAGCCACCAGAGATTTCCTCTAGAAGAGAATCAGCAAGTCATGTGGATTTCAAACCGTTCTTCCGTTCTCAAGCTCTGACCTCACCGCCCTCCTCCTCTTCCCCAGCTATGCCCTGTCCTGCGAGATCGAAGCAGCTGCTGACGCCAGCGCCACATCGCCCAAGCCTCGGAAGAGCATGGTGAAGAGGCTCAGCCTGTGAGTGTCGCCCGGGGTCCCACCAGAGTTGGGGAGAGGAAGGATACTCAGTATAGCAGCCCTGAACCAGGCCAAAAGTGAAGAGCAGTTCACTCACTGGTTAAATAGTTGACCTTTCTGTCATGAACTTTCTAAATCTCCTCCTCCTTCTCCACCGTTCTCTCTGGTCTAAACCACTGTCATCTCCCGGCCTGGAGCACTCTCGTGACACTCTTACTGGCTTCTGGGTCCAGCCCGCCTCAGCGATCCATGCTCCACCAAATAGCCCGATAGTCTCTTAAAACATACACCAGGTTATATTTCCTTGCTTAAAAACCTCTGATGGTTTATTTGAATATAGCACCCAAACTCCTTATCCTAGCTTAGGAGGGCTTTCACGATCGTCCCCCAACCTTCTTGACCACCTTCCTCCCATCCAGCCTTGCCCCTTGTTCACCAGGATCCAGCCACGCCATCTTGTAGCCATCCATCGACCACACCAGGCTCGCTCCTGCCTCAGGGCCTTTGCACCTTTGACCCGACATGCTTTCTCTGTGGGCAACAGTGTCACCTCCTGAGAGAGCTCCCTCTCTGACACCACTGCCTGCCCCCGTCTCTCTCAGTCACACTGGTTCTTTCCTGTGGTGGAACATTCGCCACCAGAGAGCAGGAGCCTTGTCCGTGACACTCATGGCTCTGTGCCCTGCTTGGTGCCAGGCATTCAAGAGACACCCCGTGGCTAACTTCATAATACCTGCCTCCCTTTGAGTAAAATCGGGAATCCTTACCATGGTCCTCAAGACTCTTCAGAAACTGCACTGTCATCCCAGGGCTGCCGGCCCGGCCCATACCTGCCTGTCCTTATCTTTCCTGGTTCGCTCCGCTCTGCATTCCAGCTTCCCAGACCTCGCTGAACATGCTCAGCGTGCCATTTCTTCTGCTTAGAACACTGGTCCCCACAGGGCCAGGGCACTCCTCACCTCCTTCAGACCTCGGTTGAAATGTCACCTTCTCACTGAGCCTTCCCCCAGCCACTTTATTTGATACCGTAAGGTATCTGCCTTACCTGCCCATGGTGCCCTCTCTCACCTGCACCTGCTTTGAATTTCTCCATTGCCTTTACCTCCATGTGACGAACTGTATGTTGTGTGTGTGTGTGTGTTATCTAGAACACAAACTCCGTGAAGGCAGGCACATATGTCTGGTTTTTGCTCATCGCTACATCCCCAGGACTTAGAATGGTGCCTGGCACACAGTAGGTGATTAATAAGTATTTACTGACTGAATACATTGAGCCAGGTGCCAACACCGTTTTAAGAACAATACACATATTTCTCATCCAATCCACAAAATAACCGAAGTGGTAGTTCCTACTGTTAAAATGACTTTATAAACCAGGAGATTTCTGAAGATTTTCTTCAGATCTATTATCTTGTTCACAGTTTTTCTCTTTAATGGTTATTTAATCCTTCCACTGAGTTTTTCACTTAAATCGATACATTTTTCACTCTAGAAGTGAAATGTTTTCAAATTGTCTTCCTGTTCTTTTGTCAGGATATCTTGTTCTTAACTCCTGTTTTCAATTTTTTTTCTTACATCTTTAACATCTTAAACATATTTATTTTATAGCCTGGCCCATGGTAGACACTCAAATATTTGTCAAATTAATGACTCAATTATTAGTTTCTTTCTGACAATTCTTGTAGGTCAGAAGTTCTGAAATTCTCAGCAGTTTAAACCTGCTGTTTGTTGTGCTTGTTTGACTCCCTTTGATATTTCCTTATATATATTTTGTAATTTTGTATTATGAGCTCATCTTTATCAGAAACTCCTCTGTATCCTGGTTTGAATGTAGATTCCTCCAGAAAGATTTTTTTTTTTTCAATTCTAGTTTGCACAAGAGTATTACTGGTCTGAGAGTTCTTAGTTCCTAGGTCACATAGATAGCAAATCTGAGTGAAGTACTGGTCTAGATCACACATGATTTCAGGGAGACATTTTCCTTTCACCCAAGCTCAGGCCAAGACAGATAAGCTTCATCATTGTCTCTCTGTGCCAGTAAGAAGATATTTTTCTAGCCCGTCTTTTTACATGGGTACAGCCCTTTGAGGGTCTTGGCTCCATATAAGGGGTTTCGGCTTCAGTGCCCCACCATAAACAGAAGCCCTCATCTTTGGACCTGCGTTAAAACCCTTGTCCCTCGTTTACCAAGATTGGTACTTCCCACTCTGCACCCAGAGCAGCTGCAGAATTAGCTCACGTTGCTTCCAGTTTTCAGTTCCTTGTTCATTTGTGGCCTGTAGGGATTTTCCTTCCTATCTTGCAAGCTCAACTTTCAGAAGAGTCTTTAACGTTTCTCTTCTAGTTGTTGTATAGTGAAGCTGTTTAGCTTCCTGTAGTTCACCAGATGTTTGGAAACAGAAGTTGTCCTTTTTGGCTCCTTGACCAAAGCAGGGCCAGCCTTCTTCCTTAGCCTCGTTCGTAGTTCATTTTATGGTGGGAAGTGATGGGGCATGTTGCGATGGTATTTTGATCCGGCCAGAGTGGTCTACAGCATGTTAAAAAATAAAGAACCGCTGACCTAGGAGGACCTCAGATTACTATGGCTTCTCTTCCAACTAAGCAATCTGTGTGTTCTTTGAGGTTGGAAATTACCTATTCGGATGAGATGTTGACTGTGACCTGTGAGACGCTTAGTAGGACACATTGTCCAGTGATGACAGCGCATGCAAGACTGACAAAACAGCAGAGGGGTTAATTAGCACAAAACATTTGCTTAATCATGGATTCCAGATTTGTAAGAGCCCAAATGCCTGGCATTATGTTTCTTGCAGACTGTTTCTGGGGTCGGACATCATTACCAGTAGCACTCCCACCAAAGAGCAGCCCAAGTCCACTGCCAGTGGGAGCTCTGGCGAAAGCATGGACTCCGTCAGTGTGTCGTCCTGCGAGTCAAACCACTCAGAGGCGGAGGAGGGCTCTATCACTCCCATGGACACACCTGATGAGCCTCAAAAAAAGGTATACGCTTATTCCCTTCGCATGATTCCTAATGGAGACACCTGACATAGTGTAGTGTTTGCCACACAGGAACGTCTGTGTTCAAGTTTATCACTCTACAGTGTTTTGAAAGTCATGTTTATAAGAGCTGACAAAGCGAGTTCAGTCTGGGGACCCATTCCTTGTAGAAACAGGTCTAAAAACAATGAGTGTTGTACTGGTTTATTCATCTGGCCTTGGAAATAGCGTTCTGGACTCACATCCAATGGCGGCTGAAGGCCTGTGGCCTGTGCACGAGTTATGCTTTATTTAGGATGTGTAGGATTTTCTTAGAAGGAGTGAAAAGTCAAGAGCCAGAGACATGTCAACCTCTTGGTGTCATACCTTGTCTTAGCTTCTTTTACCACAATAATCTGACATAGCAAACCACTCCTAAACTCAGTGACTTAAAACAACAGCCACTTACTCTCTCTCATGAATCTGCAGGTTGATTGACGTGGGTTGGGCTTGGCCCTAGGCCATGGATTTGGTCCAGGTGTGCTCTCCCTGCCTCTCCTTCTTAGAGTAGCGGGGCTCTCCAGGCCATGCCGTTAGCATGCTAAGACAAATGAGCCGGAGAGCAAGCCCAGTGCCACAAGTTCGTATCAAGCCTCTACTTTAGTCATACCCACCAACATTTCATTGCCCAAAGCAAATCATGTGGCCAAATCTCACCTAAATCAATGAGACAGGGAGTCCTTTTAACGGGAGGAACTGTGGGGTCACGGGGCAAAGGGCATGGATGCTGAGGAGAATAAAGAATTGGTAGCATGGGCACCTGGATGACTCAGTTGGTTAAGCAACTGCCTTCGGCTCAGGTTATGATCCTGGAGTCCCAGATTCAAGTCCTGCATTGGGCTCCCTGCTCAGCAGGAAATCTGCTTCTCCTTTTGATCCTCCCCCATCTCATGCTCTGTCTCTCTCTCTCAAATAAATAAATAAAATCTTAAAAAAAAAAGAATTGGTAGCAATGATACCATCTACCATGTCCCAAAAAAGAGAAAATGTGAGAGGTGATCAAAGAATTCCCATTCCCATAGAGAGGTTCCATTTACCGTGGCTTCATAGAGAAATAAAAAGGAAAGATTTGTCTTAAACTTCTGCATACATATGCTTCAATCTGTTGGTCAGGAGGCTTGGGTCAGAGATATTAACTGTGACGTGACTAGAATTTGTGCCATTTGGGGGGGATTTTTGGTCAGCCAGACTTGCCGTGTGAGTGACTGTTGGCCCCTTAGCTTATGTGTAGGCCGGTGGGGTGGAGTGTTGGGAAGAATTCCTCCATTTTGTTTGTATCTGCCATTCCACAAGGGGATCAGTGTACGGTTTCACAATGTGTTATAAACAACAGCAGCAGTATGGGAACCTCAAGTGACCTTGTCACAGGTAGCCAACCGCGGATGGACATCGTACTTAGGAGTCATCAGGCTGCAATATATCAGATGGTGCCCCTGCTGGATTTCTTACATTTCTACTTGGAAATCCAGAGATGCATCCTCCAAACATTGAAGGAAAAGCTGCACAGACCCCTATGAGTCTGTTCTCCATTTTCTCGGGCATATTTCCTAAACCAGCGATGTAATCATTTCCTGTGACTTGGCATGCAGCATTGAATTTGTTAAAATCTGGACTGAAGTCTCATTATTCACCTGTTGACAGGTCCTTATACTTTGTAGCTCCCTTTTCTGATGGCAGACATTGGACAAAAGTGACAATAGAGGTGTTGCACACACATCTTTGTGAGATTCCTCCCTGTCCATTTCCTCCCTTCACAGCCGCCGGTACATTGGACGTGTGCATAGGTCCTGACTATGCCTTTAAAAACTACCCGGAAGCCCACCGCATGTCATTTGCACACCCCTTGCTATATCCTTTTTGTCTCCTCCCTTATCGTGCTGGTGTTTCAGTTTCTTACACAAGTCACAAATTTTTAGTCTTCCGATGAATCTTTCTCAGAGTCAGGAATTTCTCTAGGTTTAAAATGAATCGTTGACTTGGAGGCGGTAGTTGCTGGGCTGCAGTCTCCTTGAATGTCAACTGGAGAGGCCTTGGTTCCCCTTGCTCACTGCCTAGCGGGACCTGGGTGACCTCCCTCGTCTCTCCCTACCCTGGATCCTGCAGCCTTCGGGATGTCCACTGTGCCTTTCCTGGGGGTACTCCAGGAGGTTGCTCTTTCAGTGAAGTGGACTTTGCATTCCTTTGTCTTCATCCCCCTGATCGTGATTTCTAAACATTTACTTCCTCTCTCTCTCCCTTTAAGATTTTATTGATTTATTAGAGAGAGAAAACAAGTGGTGGGGGCGAGGGGCAGACAGAGAGGGAGGAACAGACTAGACTCCCCACCAAGCAAGGAGCCTAATGTGGGACTCCATCCCGAGACTCTGGGAACATGACCTGGGCCGAAGGCAGATGCTTAATGCACTGAACCACCCAGGCGCCCTCTAAACATTAATTTTCACACTTGCTCCTCATTGTAAATTCTCTGTAGGAACTGGACTTCATCAGGTGGTCCATTTAAAGCTGCTATAACCCAGACCTCTTCAAGGTGTTAGCCTACTCATAAAAGTCATTAACAGAGGAAAATCTAACAGAGGAAAAGGGTTTTATATAGAAGAAAAGGGAGGTGAAAAAATTGAACCGGTAATTGGAAAAATGGACCCTCTTGGCTACCGTGTGGTGCACCTTCAAGCAAAGTGATGCTGTTAAAACAGTGAGCCATTGGCCCCCAGATTGAGTTGGTTCATTTGGAAAAATAGACCAAAAATGTTACCAAACCATATTGTGATAGAGCCGCAGTTGGAGTGGTCCAGTCAGCTTGCTGGTTCTAATTAAACAAACCATACAGTGGAATTTCCTGTACAGTTCTGCCATAGGAAGAAGTCCATAGGAAATAAAATAAACTCCATTTTACTTGGAAGCTTGAGAATAGAATGCTAAATTTCTCTACTCTGTTTCCATGGAAAGACAGGCATGAAAGAAATTTGTAAGTTATTTTTTAAATGACTTCCAAAATATTTGGTAGTATTAATATAATTTAGCTTCACACACTCTGAGAAATTATTTGTAATTTTCTACAGCAAAGATTGATATTTAAAATGATTCAGTTTAGTGACTTTTTTTTTTAACACAACCTTCAGAGTTTTGGCCTCCTGTTTCCCTGGTAATTAATTTTGCATTGTTTATGGTAACTATGTAGTTAATCAGACAATACAATAACTATAACACCTCATTCCTTAATTCTCCTTGATACAGGATGTGAAAATGTATACAGTTGGTTCTAAAAGCAAATGTAGAAAATAATGGAACCTGCTCCTAGGCTGTATTGCCTTTGGGCAAGTCATTCTATTTCTGAGTCTTTTTTTCCCTTTATAATGCTCTGCATTTTGTTCACAGGATAGTTGTGAGAGCACCATGAGATGAGATCTATGAAAGCTCATCACAAACATCACAGTGCTAACCGCCCCCAAGGCAGTGGTGTACTATGTTCATTTACCACTTCTCGTCAACTTCAGATTGAGCCTTGGCTTGGTGCTCACTGTGTGAACCCGGCCATGAGAGTCTGGGCACTCGGGAGCGCGTCATGGTAGTACTGCTGACAGTTTTCTCTCTGGCCTCGGGTTCCTCAGCAGTAGAGAGTGACTGGGGCCAGGTGATCCCCAGGGGCCTTTCCAGGACTAATATTCCATGCAGAGCTGTATAATCTGTGGTCCTTATCGTAGAAACTTCTAAAGCACAGACATTTCTCTCCTGCTACCAAATCTGATTGTGAAGTGGAGCCAGGATAGGAACAATCTTGGCTGGGCTCGTTAAGCAGCATTCCCACTCAAGGCAATGGGATTGGATAAATTGTTGATAAGTGAGGCTTTCCTTCAGCCCTGAAGCGTCCTCCTGGAGGCCATATTGCCTCCAGTTTCTGGTGTTTGCTGCCATCTGCTGGCCACTTCCTTAAAAGCATCTAGAAACTGGGAGATTACGAGACCCGGATGCAGAGGGACCAGGGCAAGTACAGAGTGGCTGATAGGCAGGCATCTGCCAAAGGTGTGCTTGCACTGGAGACAAGATCTGCATGTGCTGCGGGCTGTTATGGAGGAAGTAGTGGATGTTTATTCATCTCAGTATCTACCTCTGCTTTGACAGTTGTGAGGCATGCCCTTGGTCAAGGTTCTAACACTAATGTTTTCTCCTGGGGTATGTTTACTCTTTCAGCTCTCTGAGTCTTCCTCCTCGTGTTCCTCTATCCATTCCATGGACACAACTTCCTCAGGGATGTCGTCCTTAATGAACCCCCTCTCCTCCCCTCCGTCCTGCAACAACAACCCTAAAATTCACAAGCGCTCTGTCTCTGTGACGTCCATTACCTCGACAGTGTTGCCTCCCGTTTACAACCAACAGAATGAAGACACCTGCATAATCCGCATCAGTGTTGAGGACAACAATGGGAACATGTACAAGAGCATCATGGTAAGACTCTTACCCCAATGCTTACGCGGTCGCCCAAAGTGAATATGCACCCAGATCTCCCTGGGTAGACACCAGCAATGGATTTATATACATAAAAAAAAATCTTCATACCAGCAGTGCCCAGAAGATATAGTTTCACACCTTAGAATTTCCTAAAACTTACTCGATCTGGTCAGTGTCACTTTTCTCAGAACAATCAATTTGGATAAGTGTAGAAATGTATTCTAGGGACGATGTCACACCTATAGGCCTTCTCGGAAGTCTTCCTGGGGAATCACATGTCTGCCTCTCTCATGAATTCCCTTGCATCCACACCAGTCGGCTCCGTACTGGCCCCTTTTTCTCCTTTTGTCATTTGGAATCAAACTTGGTAAGGTGAATGATCAAGCTGAAAGTGCAGTTTGAGTCCACGGGAACTACGTTTACAAATTAAATAAGACTGACCTTTTTGTGCTTCTTCTAAAAACTGTGTTTCTGACACCACCTCAAAAGTATGTGATTAATGGCAGGCTTTTTGGAATGCACACAGGGCTTCTCCTGGTAATAACCTTGGGTGTATCATTACAGGAAGAGACTCCTTTGTTTATAGGACACCTCATGTGTTCAGGAGCAGGTGCTCATTGGCAGTGAAACCCATGGCTAATTCTCTGTCTTCCTTCATTTTCATTACTCACCTTCTTGGGGGGATGCACTGAGGGCTTACCAGATGAGCCCTGAACATGACATAAGTAACATGGAGGCACTCCCTGTCTTCTCACATTCCAAAGGAAAGCTTTCCTATGTCATTCATCAAATCGACAAAAGATTTCTTGAACATTGGTTGTGTGCTAGTCACTGGGCCAGGCTCTGGATGGGGAGATGGGTGGGGCATTTCTGGCTTTGAGAAATGTACAATCAAAAAGGAGATCATAAAGCATTACTGAAGATGTACTGAATTCTCTGGTAGAGAATCCAGTTCTCTCTAATTGTCCAACTACAATCGGACCAGATAGTAAATGGCCTGCATCCCTCAGGAAGGAGTTTATGTGCTATAGGCAGTAGCATCTCATTGAAGGCTTTTATGTAGTGATCAGATTTGTTCACGGGGGGAAAAAGTAGCTGACATTGTGGAGATGGTGCTAGGGTGTGGGGATAGATTGGAGGTGAGGAACCGAGATAAGAAGCTGATGTCATAGACCCTGTGGGAGAAGATAAGGGCTTGGATGATCGTCATATGGGTGGAGATGAGATGGATTTTTGAAAGATTTTATAAGGTAGAATTGTAGAATTCATTAGTTTAGTCATCAACTTCAGGTTACTGTGGTGGGGGATGAAGAAGAGGGAAAACTGAAGGCTGTCCAGGCAGCTTGGTGCTTGTTGGTCCTATCAAGTGAGGTATGAACTATTGGAGAAGGAGGGTTTGAAGGTGCTGAAATTAGAGGGACTGGTGGGACATCCAGCTGGCTTTGTCTAATAGATGAACAGAAACCCTGTTGGCACCAGGCTGGTTCTGGGATCAAATCCTTGGAGGGAGTCATCAGGCCCCCTGGGTGCACAGGGTCACACAGTAGTGAGAGAGAGGTGAGAGAACCACCAGGAAGCCGTGTCATCAGTGTTGTTATTGTGTTCTCTGTGGGCCTTCCTGACGTGGCTTCTCTTATACATGCTCATGGGAGAAGCAGGTCCCACCTTGTAACTCTTCAGGGTCTCGGATGTGAGAGCCAAGAGCTGACACATGCAACTGGGGGGACGGATCTCTAAAATACCACGTTGATCTAGAGAAACCAGACAGAGGATTACATGCCGCAGGAGTCTTCCCTTTCAAAAACAGGCCAGACTCACCTGTGGTATTAGAAGCTAAGCTCGGGGAAGAGGCGCAGGGAGTTCCTTGCGTTCTGTATTTAAGGAGCATGAAGGTGACACCCCAGTGTCACTCCATTCTGCGCCATCCATACACTAGCCACCAGTCACATATGGCAGCTGAGCACTGAAGATGAGAATAGTCCAAATTGAGATGTGCCATGAGCATAAAGTATACACCAGATTTTGAAGACTTAGTACAAAAGGAAGAAGAATTTCTCATTGGCAATTTTTGTGTGGATTACATACATCCAAATAGTTTGGATGCATTGGATTCAATAAAATATATTAAAATTAATTTCCCTTCTAAAAAGCTTTTTTAAGATGGTTAACTAGACACTTCAAATTAGAAACGAGGCTCTCATTATGGGTTTCTATTGGATGGTGCTGGTTCCTCCTATCAGCCAACGGCGGCGCTATTGAGCTGTTGATGTTAATTGTGATCCTGATCCCCACCCCCCCCACCCCGTTCTCAGTAACTTTGATGGGACAGAGTAGTAAATATCCAAGGAAGGCCCTTGGCCATGTCCCACCTCGATCGGACACACCCGGGGAAGCTTAAGGTCAGGAAAGTAAGGGTAGCCTGGCTTTCTCCTTAGGTAGGTTTCAAGTTGACGACTTAGCCTAACATTAACCACCTGAGCCTGCCATACAGCCCTGGAGTGGGAGCCTTTCTCCTTAGCCTTATGCTTCCGGTCCTGTTGGATCCAGCTGTGGGAGTATTTTCTTTAGACTATCAAAACACATGTTTCCTCTTCCAGAATTTTGTGTGCATCTATTTCTCCCTTGGAAATGAATACGCCGGATGTTTGGGTAATAGACAAATGAACAAGGCCTTTGTTGCTTACAAGGACCTGGTTGTAATGTTGTTGTTTGTTGAGTCACAGATCCCAGCTGCGGCTCCAGACCAGAGGGAGACTTCTAGGCCCTGTCGTCTGCAGGCTCTCCAGGGCAGTTTCTTAGAGAACATTCTTCTTCCTCTCCTCCTTTTCCTCCTTTCTCTGTCTTTCCTCTTACCTCCTGATGAGAACAGCTTTTATTTTTAAGTAACAATAATTTGTGTTTTCTTTTGCATTCTTTCTAATGTAAAGAAATCACTCAAAGGATGGTATAAAAGTCAGCCTCCTTTTCCCTTTGCCCCGAGTGCCTTCCTGATAGTTAACTGATGGCAGAGATCTAGGGGAGAAAGTCAGAATCGGGGGTGAGGAGAACCTTTACTTGTGCTTAAAAGATGTTAGATTTATTATTTTTAAAATTTAGAAGCTTATTTTTATTGAAGCCTAATTTACGTATGTTACATACACTTAAGTGTTGAGCTCTATTATATCTGTGTAAGTCCCACCCCAAATCTAGATAAAGAGCATTTTTCATCCCCTCTCCAAATTCCCTGTGCCGCTTCCAATCAGTTCCCCCCTTAGCCTTAATGAAGGTTAAGGTTTGTTGGTGTTGGTTTTCTAACACCATAGAGGAGCGTGGCCCATTTTTCAAAGAATTGACTCCTGCAGCATGCGATCTTTTGGGTTTGGTTTGGTTTGGTTTTCCTCAACCTGATGCTCTTTGGCCCACCCACATCGCTGCCCATGTCAGTTGTTAGTTTATAGCCGCCGAGCTGTGTTCCATCAGGAATGCAGTGCAGTCTTTTGTCCATTCCCCAGCTCTCCCCTGTTGAGGGCGATTTGGGCTGATTCCAGTTTGGGGCTGTTATGAACGAATCTGCCGTGAACATTTCTGTAGAAGTCCCTTTGTGGACACGGGTTTTCATTTCTCTTGCTAAATACGTAGGAGCGCGATGACTGGGTCACGGAGGAGTCCCTTGTGCTTTTTGAAATGGTCAGTGTGCAGAACTGGGACCATTCCTAATCCACAGGTTGTAACTAGTGCTCAGCAGGTCAGGTTAATTTCGGCCCAGGACCAAAATCCTGTGCATTTTTCACCATACCCTCCTATTTTTCCCCACACTGGAACCTCAGCCGGTATGGAGGAGACAGACGAGGAGATAGGCACACGTTCCGTTGTGCTAAGAGAAGACACTTGTCATTTGGCTACGAAGGGCGGAGCCAGGACTAGAACCCGGGAGCTCTGGCTCCTGGTCCTGCTCTCATCCTGCTGGGCCATTAGAAGACTCACGGCAGCAAGAATGGGAGGGTCAAGAGCACCCTCCCAGGAAGCATGAAGCGAAATAGAGACCCGTCTGTTGTCTTTCCAGCTGACGAGCCAGGACAAAACCCCCGCCGTGATCCAGAGGGCAATGCTGAAGCACAATCTGGACTCGGACCCGGCCGAGGAGTACGAGCTGGTGCAGGTCATCTCGGAGGACAAAGGTGGGCACATGCTGCTGCTTGTGGCCGGCTACCCTAGTTTTAGAAGTCAGAAAAATGAATGCAATATTTTTGTTTGCGTGTTTTTTAAGATTTTATTTATTTATTTGAGAGAGAGAGTAAGAGCAGGGGGAAGTGGGAGAGGGGGAAGCAGGCTCCCTGCTGAGCAGAGAGCCTGATGCGGGGCTCGATCCCAGGACCCTGGGGTCATGACCTGAGCCGAAGGCAGAGGCTTAATCGACTGAGCCACCTGGGCGTCCCTTTTTGTGTTTTTTTAATGGAACTGAGTAGGGGTTTTTAATTGTGCAGGAGTGGTATCGTGTGGGGGACCCGTGCCATCACCTCACTCGTAGAGTGAAGAAGCATCTCAAGCTACCCCCCGCCACAACCCTGTTTTTCCTGTAGTTTTGCTGAGCACCCTCCTGCCCATTCTCTGTAAACCATGTATCAAGCCTTCTTCTAGGAAGAGGTCTCTCCCTGTGTCAGGAGGTGGGGGGGGGGGAGGTGGGGCCTGTTGGTTGGGTCTTTGCAGATGGCTGCACACCTCCTTTACCCAAAAATATATGTCTCAGTTGTATGTGCATCTGAAATGTGGTGGTCCTTGTAATATTTTCTCATTTTTTCAGTGACTCATGTGGGAGAGGCTTCTAGATTTATCTTTCAGTTTATCTTTTTTCATGACTGATCTTCAAGTAGCCAAAGCTTCTAACTCCAGAATCTGAAGACTCTTTTTTTTTTTTTAAATTTTATTCATTTACTTGAGAGAGAGAGAGAGAGAGAGAGAGAGAGAGAGGCAGAGGGAGAGGGAGAAACAGACTCCCTGCTGAGCAGGGAGCCCCACATGGGGATCCACCCCAGGACCTGGATCATGACCTGAGCTGAAGGCAGATGCTTACCCAACTGAGCCCCCCCGGTGCTCCTAGAATTTGAAGACTCTTTACTTCACAGTTACTGAGGCAAAGACTCGTGCTCATACTTCAGGATACCTAGGAACCCACTGTTTGCAGTAATTCCTTTTATGAAAGTGCTGGGAAAATACCCAAAATGTATCTACTTTTTGCTGGTTCGAATTGGGATTGTATTTGTTGAGAAGAGGAGATAGGCTGGTAAGTGACTCCTCTGTACCCTGTCACATCATAGAAACTCAGTCACACTAAGTCTCTTTCCAAGTGCAGTTGTTGACTGAGGCCAACCGTATCTGCCAACAGACCCAACACTAACCGATTCAAGCATCTGAACGGAGGGCTGCTCACCGACAAGCAGTGCCCCCATGATGAGGAGACTCATCCAAGTTGGGGATACGGGAAGGGAGCAGCTCTTCACATTCCATTTTGCCAACATATCACCTGGGGCTGTGTCTTGGGCCCAGAGAAGAGTGGCCGTACCTTTTCCTAGAGGTGAAAAACTCTAGCTTCTGAGGAAATTATTTTTCAATTTACCTCTTGGGGGTTTTCTCATTCGTTCAGCTGAGCCCTCGGTTGAGCTGAAAACCCCTGTCAGCTATATCTTTCATTGTCATTACAGTTAAAATTCTAAGCCTAAAATACAGTCTCTTGAGTTTGACCATGTTGTCCACAAAACAACACCAAGGTGAGGCCGATGAGTCTGAAGCTCCAGGAGCCCCGAGAGGTAGTCTGGGCCCAGTTTTCTTCACCACTTGGGTGGGCATGGGGGGGCTGCCTGACCTCCGCAGACTGGGGTCCTTCGTGGAAAGGAGGCAGTACCCTCCTAGTTCTCCGTACATCCCAGGGTGGTTGTGAGGACGAGAGATGAGGTGCCCACAAGTACTTTGGAGGCACGTTAAGTGACATAGCTGTGAGGTGACTTGTTACTGACCCAGGCGTATGTGGGCAGGAAATTGGGGACACTTTGGGGAGTTCTTTATGGAACATTTGTGCAAAATGTACCAGCATCACTTAGAACCTGATAGCGTCAGTCTTGCTGTAGAATTTCTGTGTTTGACGTTAACATCAGCCTCACTGAATCCGCAAGTAGATGCCCATCTACAGATGGCCTCCCTACTCCACTGCCACCAGCGTAGACCTGCCCGTCTTACCTCTTTGATTCCCCGTTTGGTTTCCTTAGACACCCATTACCTCTGAGTGCTGAATAGTGTACGCCTTCTTTTAAAATGTAAAACTGAATTACAATGACTTTGCTTGAGATTTCGTCTTATACTTGGCATTGTCCTTGTTCAGAAATCGCAGCTACCTGGTTGGGAATCACTGAAGTAGATACAGTTTAAATGTTAACAGATATACACTATCTTATTTGGATGCTGTTCAGTATTAAACTGGTTTGACTCAGGACGACTTCAAAAAATAGTTTCAACATTCCAAGTATCAAGAGTTCTGCAAAAAGCTGTAGATTTTTCTTTTCTCCCCCATGTCACTGGATTCTCTCAGTGGCTGAGAAAGGCCACGTGCTGGAGTAGAAAATGGACCATGGGAGGAAGGACACCCGCTTGGAGTCCCAGTTCTGCCGTTGCCTGGCCTCGATCCTGGGAGTGTCATTTCACGTTGCTCGGCCTTTGTTTTCTACTGCCCTTTTTCTAGCTAAAATAGTCCGCAGTCAGTCATTTAGTTCATGGGTCAGATTTCTAAGATCGTATTTGCACTTCATTTTTTAAAATTGGGATTGAGGAGTCAAGTGAGCCAATTTTGGGGGTGTCCCAATCCCAGGGACATGGGGCCATCGTCCCTGCCTCGTTCCTGCCTTGCTGGGCAAAATCTCCACCTGCCACGGTCAGTGCCGGGCTGACCTACACCAGCTGACTGCCTCCTCTCTCCTGATCTCTTTTAGAACTCGTGATCCCGGACTCAGCCAACGTCTTTTATGCCATGAATAGCCAAGTGAACTTTGACTTCATTTTACGCAAAAAGAACTCCATGGAAGAGCAAGTGAAATTGCGTAGCCGGACCAGCTTGACATTGCCCAGGACAGCTAAACGGGGCTGCTGGAGCCACCGGCACAGCAAGATCACCCTCTGAAGGGAGGGGCCGGGACCCCCTTGCCGGCGAAAGGCGGAGCGGGGCTGAGAATGGGCGTTGGTGATCGCAGCGACCATCCGGTGTTAGAGCATCGTGGTGACGTCAACAGATATTTATTGAGTACCTCTGGTGTGCAAGGCACTAGGATTGGCATTGAGGGGAAATCGGAGAGGAGTTTGACAATGAAATGGATGAATGTTTCACTGATTCTCTTTGACCTATTTGAGACTGAAATGCAAAATTATCCACTTTTATAAATATATATATATGTACACATATTAGGGATGTATGTGTGTGTATATATATATATGTATATATAAATATATATGAGGGACTTATGGGATATCCTGGACTATGGAAAAATGAATTTGCACAATGGCCTGGGATGTTGAGGTCACTTTTTACAGGGAAATAGAAAGAACTGAAAACCGAGTCTCATGCCTTCCAAGTAAATGGAATCAATTCTAGGAATACAGTGTCCTTTGTGCCAGTATTATAAGAAGTCCAAACCATTTTTATCAAGGGAGAGAATTCCCTTCTCCAACAAGTGCCACCAGAACATCTGAGCTGCAGAGGCTGGGGCGGCCATGGCTGAATGAAAGGCCACTTCGGGAAGGGTTTGGATGAGCCAGTGGCTTTCGACCTCTGCCTGCATCTGCCGCTTTCTATGACCCCGGTGGGGGGCGGGTGACGAGGAGCTTCGAGGCCCATCTGACCCGCCCGTCCCGCCATCGTGACACCTCCGGAGTCAGCCCAGGCCTGTTTTGATTTCTGGCATTGTGTGTTTCTGTCCCCCCGGCACCCGCCCCCTGCCCCCCTGCAACAGACCACAGCCCTTACTGCGCCGGTAGCCATGCTCTCCGGCAGAGTCTCAGCCAGAAGAGAAAGCACAAAAGAATGGTGATGTATTTGGACTCTTACCCGTCTCGGAATGCCACTACTTCGTTGCCATTTCCGATCGCCTTCTTTTGCATGTAGAACTGTACGTCTGGAGTCTTCGCCATCTGGACCATCGTACCTCGCTGTTCCGGGCAGTGTGTTCCTCAGGTGTAGAAATTCCTACTGCGACGGACTCTATCGGACCATTCCGAGCCTGTGAAGCTTTCTGAACAGCGAGTGCTCTGTCAGTCACCCCTCAGAAGATGTCCCCTGCTCATAGCAGAGTCCTGTTTTACCCACTAACCTTTATAGCGTTACTGTGCCCAGTTCCGGGGAGAGAATCGGGGCTACAGATAGCGTCGAAATTGTTTCTAATGAGATACATTTCTTCCAGATGGAATCGATAACATTTTTTTTTCAGGTCCCCTGTACACTTGCCGTCTCAGTGTTACTGTTAAATGACATTTTTGCCTCTAGGAACACCATCACCCTGTCCTTTCCAAATTTGAGTTGCGCTGGGGTCTGACCTGAAAAGCCATAATGTGGGATAGCAACATGTGTAAGAAGCACTTTCAGAATGTCCTTTTTAAGAAAAAAGTTCTCAAAGTACCAGTTTTTAGTCCAAAAATAAAGAGAGCCAACCCAGATATGAAGTATAGATTGTAACATGAAGCTGGTTTTTTTTTTTTCTTTTTCCTAACCCTGTTAAGACGGCTCCCAAAGGTTATGTGAGATTTCTGTCATGTAAATAGCCATATGAAATCTGCAAGAAACACCAGGGAAAGTTTAGCAATGTGTGGCGGTGGACCAAAGAATGAGCCAGGAAGGCCTCACATTTCTTTTAGGTCTTTCTAGCAGCTTAGACCGTGCATTGGAAGACCGACTGGGTTTCAACTGGTCGAAAAGCACTTTCTTCAGTTTGCAAGGCTCGTCCGATCTGTGTTTCTGTGCTTGGAGGAGAGATCGCCAGGGTGCTAGACATCATGGAGATTGAAGTCAATGTAGCCTCAGCCTGAATTTCCTGGTTTTCAGGTCACAAAATATTAGGACCGTTGGCCTGGTTTAGGGTGTGGCTGCAAAGACCCGCGTATCGCGCCCGTGTGCTCGCCCTCTGTATTGTACTGTATATGTAGAGTCTAGATTTATATACTGCAATGTAAAAAAATATATATATATATTTTCCTTTTTTAAAGACAATGGAAATTCCAAGTAGATAAAACATAGCTTCATTTATTTAATGCCACCTTCAATGTCTTAAATTTGTTTCCTGGTGGACAGCCGGGTCATGCTTTTAGCTGCTCGCATGCTTGTCTTTCTGCATCTCCATCGTCTGTTTACCTTTTGGTTAAACTAATAAACTGGTTTGGGACTTGGCTGGCCTGTGCTGCCGGACCCAAAGAGATCATATCTGGAGTATTCATCGGGCAGGTTCTGGGTTCGTATCCGGAGCATTCATCAGGCGGTTCTGGGATCCAGGTGTGTCCGTAAGCGGGTCGGAAGCCCACTGTGGCTCGGCTGGCGGGAGCAGAGGGGAGGCCAGTGGCACAGTTAGGAGGGGATCCTCTCCAGAGCTGATGTCACGAGCATTTGGGGGAGAGAGGGAATCCTTAGGAAACTGCAGGCCGGTATGTTCTTAGGAGTCATGTGGTGGGGGACACTTAAAGAAAAACCTGAACTTAGAGTTGAAGGTAGTACTTTGCCTCCTTTCCGACATCCTTCTCCCTGGCCTGCAATTGCTACCATTTGCAAAATTCTTTTTTTTTTTTTTAAGATTTTATTTATTTATTTGCCAGAGAAAGAGAGAGCGAGCACAAACAGGCAGAGGGAGAAGCGGGCTCCCCGCTGAGCAAGGAGCCCGATGCGGGACTCGATCCCAGGACCCCGGGATCACGACCTGAGCCGAAGGCAGCTGCTTAACCAACGGAGCCACCCAGGCGTCCCTATTTGCATAATTCTTGACAGCATCCACGGCGCTCTAGAAGCCAGGAGGGCCTCTATGAAAGCAGGAAGGAAGGTTTTCCCAAAAGACAGTCAGAACCAGGCCAGCTTCCCTCAACCGAAGCACGTTCTTGTCATTTCATCGGATTTCCAAAAAGTCTGCAGAATTATTTTCCACTGGATTCTTAGATGGAGCCAAATCATCAGATTTTCTGGACCCTTGTGGGATTTTGGAGAGAGCCAACTGGGTGTTTCGATCCCTGATAATATGGGGTAGGACAGGAAAAAGAAAAGGGATTTCTATCTCTGGTACTAGGTGACTGTTTTTTCAAGACCATTCTAGAAAACCGGTCCCCTTGTTTTGCCTCTTTCTAGAAACTGGGCTTGGTTACTTTCTGCCCAAAGAAATAGTGTCTTAAAACTTCCGTCTGTGGAGCCTTTCCGGATCCCTCAGGCAGCACAAGACCACGAGGAGGCAGTCAGTACTGCTCCAAACCTGACACCCGTGGTACCAAGGAGGTTCCCTGATGCCCACCGTCTTGTTCTACGGATGCTGCTGCGGTGGCCCTGGTCACAGCAGGCACCGCCAGTCCATGATGAGAAGGCATTTCCATCGTGTTTTGCATTCCTGTTTCCTCTAGTTTCTCTCTGAGAACAAAAGACTTCTGGAAGGGGGGATGGGTTAGGCTAGGTTCAGTTGAGCTGAAGTAACAAACCAGGAAACCTCAGTAACTTAAGACAGTTTTGTGTTTCGTCACGTTGCAGTATAATGCAAACCGCGCAGCTCTCCTTAGGGACTCTGTCCTCACGGTGGCTCCAGGACGTGGGCAGCGTCCATCCTGCCGCTCTTCCATCTTGGGGCTTTCCTTCAAGTCACAGTGATGGTGTGGAGGGAATTCCCACTGTCCCTAACTGCCCCAGACCAAGGTCATGGTGCCACTTCTATGCACAGTCCACTGGCCAGTCTGTGGCCCCCATCTGAGTGCAGGGGCGTGGGGGAGATGTGGGAAATTGGGGGGTAGTTGGGGGGCATTAACCGTCTCTGCCACAAAGGATTAGTAGGGCGCATGGATCTGTTCTTCTTTCCTCAGTCAACAAGCACGTCTGTTTGGAACACATGGCAGTGAGGACTCGAGAGGGGGCTGAATAGAACAAAGGAAGGGTTGATGAAAGAGAGCTGCTCAAAGGAGAAAATACCAGAAAGAGTCATTTAATTTTATCTAGGATTGGACTTAACAAAATTTATGTTTAGCTTTTAGCTGCAGCGACCACTAGTTTACATGCTTCTAATTGTGGTCCCTACTTGAATAAACTAGGAGCCACTTTATAGATGCAGTTGCATATGCAGTTAGCAGAAAAATCTAGGAAATTGAAAATGTTTACACATAAACCATTAGTTAGGCAGATTTAATTCTTACAGGCTCAGAATTTGAAATCCAGGGTTTTGGTGTGGTTTCTCGGGATCCCTACCCAGAAAACTGGGGAAGGAACTCACTTATTTAACAG
Source organism: Nasua narica (assembly GCA_028533885.1). Taxonomy (NCBI): domain Eukaryota; kingdom Metazoa; phylum Chordata; class Mammalia; order Carnivora; family Procyonidae; genus Nasua; species Nasua narica. The sequence goes on from CM052814.1 coordinate 40,496,923, forward strand.
TTTGTGGAATCCAGTGAATTTAACATTTCCTTAAGTGTCGAAAGCCGTATTCCCTCAGATTATAGATAATGGGGGGCCAAGTCCCAGAGCAGTCAAATCAGCGGCCCAAGTTTAGGGGCAGTGCTCTGAATTTTCAGAACGCCACTGTGTGGGGTTACTCAGTGTGTTACACTGGGCCGGGCACCGAATCCAGGAGGCCCTCTTGACAGATATTTCTCCACAGCCTCACGGACTGGAAGAGAATGCCTGACGCCCGTTGGCTCTATCCCCGCCTTCTGATGATGGGCATTCACACAAACTGTCTTGGTTCGATGGGCATCTAGTTGTTTCTTTAAAGTCTCCAAGGAACGTCCTGCTGCTGCTCAGAGCACTGCTGCCTGTTTTTGTGGGCATTATGCTGTCTCACAGATGAGGAAGCAAAGCCACAAGGATTAGGATTACACTGCGTTAGATCCTCAACTATGATTGGAATCCGTTTCGGATCCATGAGCTTGCCCCCCCCCCCAACATAACTGGGTACAGAGTGGGTGTAAGGGAAGTGTCTCCTGCAAAAAGCACCAAACAGATGAGGAGCTAAATGGGGAGTGGGTGTTACCAGGGCTTGGGTGCCATCCAGGAGCATTGGAACCCGCTCAGCCTCTCGGGAAGCCACCTGCCAGTACCCAAGTACTTTATCTCAGGCTTCTCCGAAGCAATCATTTTTATTCCCATTGTTTAAGCCCAAAGCATCATGTGGTACAGTTCCAATTTCTTACACAAAGGGGACCAATAAACAAAATTTTTTTAGAAAGTGAATAAACTTTTTGGCTTGCGACAGCCGTTAAAAAAGAACAAATCAAGGCACCATTTTCAAAATGGAAAAGCATTCTAAATGAAACCGTTAGCTCGCCTCAGACATGTATTTGTGATCCTCGTTTATACAATATCTGACACCCAAGCCTCCAGCAAAATGTCATCAAGGAATCAGGTTTGATTAGCTAATAATCAGTATATGAGATTTCATATAGGTTGTTGATACACAATATCCATTGTATATTGAACTCGGGGAGAGAGAGAGAGTGAATGAGAGAGAGAGAGAGAAACAGATGGAAATGTGAAATGTTAGTGAGAAAAGAAACAGGCCAGACTATTCACCGGAAGCTTTGCACGGAGCTGGAGAGAGTGGGTCCCAGGCTACTCACTGCCTTACGTATGTCATTTAATTTAGCTATTGTCTCATCTGAAAAGTAGGGATTGGTAATAAAGGCTTGAGGTTCACATAGTATTAAATTGCACCGCCCAGGCTGAGAAAGCACTTTTCACTTTGTCATGTACTCTAGGAGTTAGCTGCTGCTATTCCCAGGAAGCCTCTGGCCTAAGGTCTTCCCTTCCCTTCAAGCTCCCCTGGGGGGTGAGCAGCCCCGCAGTGCAGATCTGCACGGCCCCAGAGGTGAGGTGTGGGGAGTGGGAAGGCACCCTGGAAAGCCCCGTGCACGGCCGCTCTGCGAAGAGGCTGACTCAGGAGCGGGAGGGCCTCCAGGAGGAGGCCTGTCCACAGCCGAGGCGGGTGGGCCTGGCGGCCATGATGGTGGCCTCCTGGCGGCTGCGCGCTTCCATGGGGGCGACCCGCTGCTGAGAAGCCGCCCTGTCTGAGCTGGGGGTCCCTCCCAGGAAAGCTTGGCCACCACACAGAGTGGGCGGGGACTCCCGTGAGGGCCTCCGCTGGATTCCTTCTGCGGCTGGGGACAGTTTTCTTACCAGAAGACCCCGTTCCCTGCTCCCATGTCCTCCCTCCTCTGTGCTCACCAGGCCCTGTGCTCTCCCTGGGGAAGGGGCTCTCTGTGCCCATAGCCCTGGGCAGGAGCAATGTCGATGCATAAGGAGGTGCTGCTGTTCCACAGGCACGAGGTGGGGGGAGTGGTGGGAGGGAGGATGGGCATCCGGCCCCTTCCTCTGGTTCCTCTGCAAGCCCTTCGGCTCAGCAGCACCTTGGTCGCTGTGAGCACCCTGTGCTGCCCTGTGCACTCTACACCTCTCCAGTATGATATTTCACCGTAAGGGAAAAGATGCCCCAAGTTCGCAGCTGAATGGGAACTTCTCTTGTTTTGGCACCGATATTTTCCTGGAAACATCAGCATTACCTGTCAGGAAAGTAACCAAACCTAGAATCCCCCCAGAAACAATGGCCTCTGTACTCATAACAGATGATAACCCAGGGAGGGCAGGTAAGGGACTTACCTCGCCATTGTGATCGGGTCTCCATCTTATTTCCTGTCAACTACCCCAGCACATCCCCAACCTCTCAGAACCTCCAGTCCCCCAACACTCCCCAGCAGGCCCCTTCCCAGCCCCATACCTTTGCAGTGCCTAGAAAGCATCTGAAATTTTTTTTGCCCCAGGATCAAGTACTTTGGCTTTGGACAACCTGGTATCTTTCGAGAATGCTTAGACTGACTTATAGCATAAAACTACAAGATGGGCTTTCCCTTCCCACCCTCCCACTGGGGATTCTTGTCTTTCAGTAGCCTAGAACATTCTTCTGTGTACCCACCTCTACCCAGCAGTCTGTTATTCAACACTAAACTGCCAGTTGTGTTGTGGAAGAGGACCCTTTGTCGGTGATTATTTTCTGACAGGAAGGTCAGTGACCACCTATCCTTGTGTGCCATGGGGGTGAGTAGCCCTGATGGTCATCTCTGGCCTCTGACATCCCTGGTCCAGGGCACACCGGAAGGGTCCAGCAGCATTGGCCATTGGCGGGGGTTGGCAGAACCAGAGAACAATCACAGTGTTAAGCTATTTTTTTTTTTTAATTTTTCACCAAGATCTCTAGAAGGCAAGTCGTTATCATTTCCCCTCCCTGCAATGACACAGCGTGACAGTGTAGGATGCTGGGATGCCGGCTCTTTCTCGTGCCCCAGAGTTCCTGCAGGGGGCCCCAGGGAGCCCAAAGCAGGGCCTGAGCAGTGTGTCCTCTGCAGATCATAGGTGCTCAGTCCACACTCGGCAGCACCAGCACTGCTGAAGTCCAGCTCATCGTCCAGAAGTTTCCACCTTCGATCCTGAGATCCAGAGAGGGGTCCAGATTGGGGTTAACTTCCAGAGGCAAAGAGCAGGTGCCATGGCCGAGGGAAAGGCCTCTCACGCTGCAAAAGTCAAATGACTGAAGACTAGAGGGGAGGCGGGAAGAATAATGAGGTCAACGAAGCCCGGGATTGTTGAAGAGACGACTTTTTAAAAACAAACGCGGTGTGCAGAGCACAGTGTCCACAACAAAAGGGCACTGCTTGGGATCCCAGACCCGAGCAGACGGAAGCAAAGGCTGGGCCAACAGAGCCAGAACTTAGTTCACAGTAGAACAGTCCTAATCTAAAATTCTAGAATTTAAGACTAATATCTTTTAAGAATGAGAATTCATAAACCCATCAGACCAGCTGACAGCAAAAGGAAAAAAAAAATGTTCTCCATTAAACAAAACCACACAAAAGTCAACGCAATCTTTCTCCACTCCCAATCTCCCAACCACCTCCCACCCTATTAAAAAAATATATCGTGAAAGTCAAGCACACTGGCACGCACTCAAATACGCAAACAAAATACAAAATACCCCAGGAAATCTTAGGGATCACCTAGGTGTTTTTCACTAGCTCCCCAGATGCTGTTTCTGTTTTTCGAGAAAAAAAAAATAGAGGCTCTGACAGGTATGTCTAAGCGTAAAGACTGAGGTCGGCTAAGATCCCCTTCCCCAGCCTCCTTGCTTACTAGTCATTGTGGAAGAGTATGGACAATAAGTCAAGAAGGAAGGCCAAGGCTGGTGTTCCGTGGAAGGCGAGCTGCCTTGTCATCCTGCAGCCCCGGGGCCCTCACCGGGGAGCACTAAGCTGTGTTCGCTCAGCAAACCTGCCCACGGGCTCTGCTCCAAAGCATGAAGCTCAGGGAGGAGGGTGTGGGGAAGGTATTTCTGGAGGCAAAGTCTCACTGCTTGCAGGCGGGCAAACACAAACCTGAGGCAAACCATCATGAGATATCTGAGAAACACAGATTGTGGAATTGGCAAGGAACATGTAGCCCAACACCGCACTTTCCAGAAAATCACTCTACAGGAAAAGCGAGGAGGTCATCTGCCCCGGACTCCGATTCCAAGAGCTTCCCTGGTTGTTGGCCTAAATCAGGGGATCGGTCCACTATTTCTGACCAAGGTCTGTCATCTGAAATGGAAAAGCATTTGTTTCTAGATGGTGAGAATCTCCCACTCCACAGGCCTCCCTGCAAGAGCCAGGCTGGGAAATGCGGGAGAACCAGCTCGCACACTCACTATTCCCCAGGGTGCAATGAAAGCTTGAAAAATCTGTTTCTTGCCTTATCTTACAGACATCTCCCCCACACTTTGTAGAATAAATAATTCAAAATAGAACGAAAAACCCAGGCAAGGACAGTTGCTGGCCCAAAAATGTGCTCTGCCTCTTAACAGTGACTCATAAAACTCACACTCACAATTCGTTCCCAGGCTCAGGCATGGAGGGGAGCATGTGACATGCCGCGGAGACACAGGGTGCCCTGGGGCACAAGACACCAGCGAGAGGCCAGCCTGAACCCCTTATATATTAAATTTATCTTCATAAATAGAGCATCCTAACTCAAGGGACCACAATAGAAGGCCAAAGTCTGAGTTCTTTTTTCCCTCAAATATCTACACAAACCTTCGAGTATCTACTAAACTCTACCCACATGGCAAACTTGACCCCTCTCTAGGAGAGCTTCAATTGCCATGATAGTCGAGGCCAAGTCTCAGACAGACCCAAATACCCATCCTGATTGGATAACGAGGACTGAGATGAACAACTCACTTGGGCTCATGAGACTCATGGGCTCATAAACCAACGCCCAATTAATTTGATTTTAAACGATTTGTTCCCCCGTCCTTGCAAACATGTTATGTACACAAGGTTTCAAGGTCACACCTATCATATAAAATGGGCCCAAGAGACCAACGGATGTGGTCTAATTGGCTTGGTTACCTTGCTTGCCCATTTGTTGATGTGACTACCTTTCTCAGGGATGAGTCTCTGGGCCATACTGTTCATCCTTAATGTAGGAAGCAATATCATACAGATAAAGACTGAAGGGCTTAGGTATCTGGGTTGAGGTTTATCTCGATGGTTGCCATAAAGCCTATCTTAGGAAATTTGGGTTGTTTCCCTCTTATCCTTCCCTGTCAAGAATATATTCATTTTGCTCAATCACAGTAGACCACTTTGGTTAGAGGACTGTGACCACTAAGAGAAACTGGAGCAAACAGATGAATAGCCCATTAGAAAAATCGAGGGTGGCAAATCCCCCACAGAGCCTTCATAGCTCATCCCTCGAAGGCACAGCATCCAGGGAGGTTGGTGACGGCAGGGCCTCTGTGTTCTTGGCGTTGCGGTGGATGTGACCTTGTTTCCGGGACTTCCAGGCATGGGTCCTGTCCCAGTCAGTGGCCACTGTCTCATTGTCCCAGATGGTCGAGGTCTCCGTGTCACTCAGATACCCCGGCTGGCCTGTGTAGTGTGTGGGGTAAATGAGCAAGGGTTCTGCGGAGAAGGCCTTCAGGTCCCTGGATTCGTAATACTCCTTGTACTCAGCTCTGCAATCAAGAGGAGTACATGTTAGTGAGAGAGTACGACATTTAGCGAATGGGGCGGCGGGGGGGAGAAGGATAGAGGAGCCCTGCTGGTCCTCTCTTACATTGTCATGGACGCCTCTGATGATTTTTAAAAGTTGTGCCCTTTGGGAAAAAGTTTAGTCTACAAACACAATAGAAGTTTCTTTAGAAGTTTTCACATGATCTAAACAAACACAAAAAGAAAGGTCATTTCTGTTGTATTTGGTTGGATTCCTTTAAAAGATGAATTTCAGGTCTTACTCTAAAAGCTAAGAATTAAGCTCTGTCGGACCATCCTGAGAGATAAATTGTGATCGCTTTGCAGAAGATGCCCTGTTCTTGGATTAATTAGTTGAGATCTGAACAGCGGTGGTGGGATAAGTCACACGGTATAGGCTTGGAGGCACGCCAGCTTGGCTTTGCATCCCAGCATCCTGTGCGTGTAAAGGAGAGGAAGACTCACACCCCCCACCCTGTGCGGATTACGCGAGGGGACATCTGCTTGGCTTCTAGCTCAGTCAGTAGGTGTTGGTTTCCTTTCTGTTACAGAGATGATGGTTCCTGCTTGGTATGGGTATAAAGTCAGCTGTATCAAAGAGGGTGAGGACATCCATCTTTACTGAGGACAGGGGACAAAATGAGTCAAATGCAGGACACGAATTCTCAACCACTAAAATGAAGCCCAGCTAGTAAAGAGATCACCCGGCCACTGAGAGAAGGAGCCAAGGCTGAACCTGGGCTCCTGTTCCATTGATGAATTTAGGACTCACTGATGGAACAGCTATTATGGTAGAGTTGGGACTAGGTTTTCAGGACACAGGGATGTGAGACTGTTCCTGCCTCCATGGGCTCCCAGGTTAGTGGGGGAGACTGACAGGTAAACCACCCATCTCCACACCCTTCAAACAATGCTAGGTCACAGTAAGCTCCTGCATTAGGGGAACCCTGAGCGTCGCACTGCCTTCTTCCATAGACACCCTGCTCAGGGGCCACCTCCACCCTCCCTGAGGCTCAGACACACCTCTGTGATTGCAGGTCTCACCGTACATCACGTACATCACAAGGACTCTTCATGAGTCTCAATTCCCAACCAGACTGTGAGCTCTGCAGGGAGCGGGACCCCTGCCTGGCCAACAAGTACACACAATGGGCAGAAAAATGAGCTGAACACTTAAAGGTGCTCGGGAAGATGACTTTCACCTGCAGGTGTATGAGTTTATGGAAATAAGAAGATCAAAAACAAGGGGAGGACCGAGCACAACATGTCGGGGTGAACTACACACTGGGTTTATTCCAGAGGACCCCCACGCGAGGCTCGCCATTTCGGGGCCTCAGCTTCCCCATCTGTACGAGGGGACAGTCACTCCGGTCAGCCTCTCTGAGTCGTGATTAGGGAAAGACCATTTTGGAAAGCAGGGCAGCTTTAGAAAACACTGCGCACTACCGAGAATCGGAGGAGCACGGTACATGAGCAGGGCAAGCCCTGCAGGGCAGGCAGCGCGGGGAGACTCACACAGGATGCTTGTTGTACATGATTGGCAGGAACTCGTCCACTGGCAGCATCTTCCCGAAGGGTTCGGCTCCAACCAGCTTCTGGGCTCCTTCCAGAGAGATGACATAGCCCAGCGTCCAATAGGAGTAGTCGGCTTCCACCAGATTTCCCACGTTGGGCACCGCTTTCTCGGGCTCCTTCACCTGCATCCTCTTCCTGCCGATGTAACTAGAAGGAAGCGGATGGAGAAGCAAAATCCCAATTTGAAAGTCAGACATCCGGAAGAACAGAGCACAGGTTTTGCAGATAATTTGAAAGCTGTGTCTTACATCAAAAGTATCACCACAACCTGCATCCCATCACCAACGATGACTGGCACCTGCCACGAAGGGGGCCATTTTCCTGGCCCCGTTTACCAACATCCCAACTGCTCTTGCCTCGCGCTGTGCTCCAGCTTGGAAGTTAAACTCTAGAGAGCCTAAAAGATCCCTCCGATCATTTCCCCAAGACGGTATGGGACTTTCAGCTGTGTTTACAGAGTTTGGAAGTGGACATAAGGGCCCGGAGGTGAGATCCTGAGTTTTCAAGTCCCTAGTGTTGCAGCCTTTGATGGCCTCCGGGCAGCTTTCCAGAGGCTGGCGGTCAACACGGAACAGAAAGGGCTGTGGGGAAGACAGAGTCCACAGTCCACGGCCAAAGACCCGGGAGCCCGAGTGGCCTCAAGGGGGCCCTTCCTGGGGAGAAGGAGTGACTAAGCCTGCCTGGCTTTCTCTTCCTCATGCACACCTAGCTCTGCCCTCACTTTGCTCTGAGGAAAGCACCCAGGCAGGGCCAGTCCTTCTCCAACAGCTTCCTCCACAGAAGATGTATACTCGGCCAGTCGGCTTTCCCACAGTCTACTCACCGGCCTGTGATCTGTCACCTTCCCTGGAACTGCTTGTTTTCCACCTGCCTGGAGCAAACTGAGGTAAGCGCTTCCTGCCTACGGGCAAAGTTGCTTCCCGCTATTTTGCCTTAAGACACTCTCTTTCCAAGTTCAAAGGATTGCTCTTGTCAAGACTTCTCGGGGATTCGTAGCAAGAGTCCTCGTTCACCTTCTCAAAACACCAAACGCAGATCCTCTCAGCCACTGTCCCTTCAGACTAAAGCATCTGAATTCCTCTCACGGACCATCAGGTGGGAGATAAGCTCCCACTGAGCACTCGACAGGGGGCTAGAGTGAGAGGACCCGAGTTTGTACTCAACCGGTTCATTTTACATAGTTTAAATTAAAATTTTAAAATAAAATCGAAGAGGTGCAAAATATTTTTGCCATTAAACGAAATTGTTTTGGTAGGACTGCAGTTTATTGCAGCAGCTGAAAACTTAACGTCTAGGCTGAGATGTGTTGTAGCATAAAATACACACTGGATGTTAAAGATGGTGGAAAAGGGCGCCTGGGTGGCTCAGTTGGGTAAGTGTCCAACTCTTGGTTTTGGCTCAGGTCATGATCTCAGGGTCCTGAGATCAAACCCCATGTTGGGCTCCATGTGGGGTGTGGAGCCGGCTTGAGATTCTCTCTCGCCCTCTCCCTCTGCCTCTATCTCTCTCTCTCTCTCTCATTCCCTCTAAACAAACAAAAAATGAAAAAGCTTTACAACAGACACAAAAACAAAAAGCAATGTAGACTATCTCATTGATAGTTTTTAAGTATTGGTTACATATTAAAGTAATAATATTTAGAGATGTTGGGGGTAAATAGAATGTATAATTAAATTCACCTAATGGATTTTTTGCCATTTTAATGGGATCACTAGAAAATTTCAAATGATGTATGTGGCTCATGTCATGTTACGTTGGACAGCACTGCCCTAGACGATTCCAATGGTTTGTTCTACTCTTCCCAACTTACTATTTCCTTTTTAGGGAGAAATGTTACACAGCAGCCATGGGCAGCTTATCGGCTTTCATGTTTTGCGCTTCGGGAACATTTATTTTTTGTTCATTTTAGAACAGGATAGGTGAAGGGCGCCTGGGTGGCTTAGTCACTTAGGTGTCAGACTCTTGATTTCAGCGCAGGTCATGATCTCAGTGTTGTGAGTTCGAGCCCCATGTTGGGCTTCATGCTCAGTGCAGAGTCTGCTTAAGATCCTTTTTCTCCCTCTCCCTCTCTCCCCTCCTCCCCCAAATGGCTTGCATCCTCTCTCTGTCTCTCTCTTGGAAGGAAGGAAGGAAGGAAGGAGAAAGAGAGAAAGAAAGAAAAAAAGAAAGAAAGGTTTGAAACCATTGTCATTCGTTAATAGTATATAATTGATATTAATGGTATATTTTGACTTGATCAGTCTGTGAAATTTAGAAAAGATTTTTGTTTTGTGTCCCTATCATTCCCTGTATTCATTCCCTTATCCAATCATTCTCCTTTCTTGGATCTGTTTGTTTGTTTGTTTGCTTTAAAGATTATTTATCTATTTGACAGAGAGATACAGAGTGAGAGAGGGAACACAAGCAGGGGGAGTAGGAGAGGGAGAAGCAGGCTCCCCCCGCCCCCCTGAGCAGGGAGTCTGATGTGGGACTCGATCCCAGGACCCTGGGTTCATGACCTGAGCAAAAGGCAGAGGCTTAACTGACTGATTCACCCAGGTGTCCCGAATTTGTTGGTTCTTTGTCCCAGGAAATGCACCAGCTAAACCACAAGTGGACAAGGACATGCATCCATCATAAGTCTTGGGCTCCCCAAGTCGAGTCCTCTGATTCCAAGTCTGAAGTGAAAGTTGCCTTTCCAGGTCCTGTGAGCAGAAAATGGCTTCCAGGCTCCATGCCCGTGAGGCGGAGCCACAGGCTGCAAGGCCAGAGACTCAGACAGAGGTGCGGGCACTTCTGGGGGATTTTAGGAACAGGCAAGGATCCTAAGTGGTAGTGCAAAGTCGAATCACATGGCTGACATCTGACAGGGAGCCAGTCTCTTGATATTCTACAGTACTGACTTCCGGGTCTATTCCACATGGGTTAGTTGAGTCACTACTAGGTTTCTTTTGGGCTCAGAGTGGTATTTTTTCGGGGTGCCTGGGTGGCTCAGTGGGTTAAAGCCTCTGCCTTCGGCTCAGGTCATGATCTCAGGGTCCTGGAATCAAGCTCCACATGGGGCTCTCTGCTCAGCAGGAGCCTGCTTCCTCCTCTCTCTCTGCCTGCCTCTCTGCCTACTTGTGATCTCTCTCTGTCAAATAAATAAATAAAATCTTAAAAAAAAAAAAATGGTATTTTTTCTGAGAGAATAAGTATTGCATGTGGGCCCACAGTTGGGTTTCCCTCTGAGGGTGGGAGGGGCAGGGACAGCTTGTCTGCGGCGCCCGCTCCAAAGGAACAGGCTCTCTGAGTGGATGAAACTGCCTTTGACACGCAGTTGGGAAGCGTACAGAATGCTTGGGAACTTTCTGCCTCACTGGAGAGAAGTGGAACGTGTCATTTGGTTTAAAAAGAAAATGAGAGAGAGAGGGGGAGGAGGGAGGGAAAGACAGAGAGGAGAGGAAGGGAGGGGGAGACAGGGAGATGGAAAGAGAGGGAAAGAGAAGGGGGGAGAGAGTAGGAGAGGGAGGGAGAGACAATTCCCAGAGACAGCTACCAGAGCGTCAACTAAATGTCAATTCAGAGCCAGCATGTCCTTGGTGAGCCTGATTTCCTGTGACGAACTCTGGCCCTCCCCCGAACGCAGCTCAGTGTTCTTACTGTTCGCACACTTCCCTTCCTAAGACGGGCACTCTCAGGCTGACCTTCGGCCCCCATACTGTCAGAGGCTACAGAGGAACCCTGCTCTCAGGTGTGACACAGGACCCTCACCCTTGAACGAGTGCCTCCCCCTCTCTCTTCCCACCTCTCCAGGCACCTGCTGCCTCACTGGGGGGATTTCTGCTGCGCCCCCACACGAGCGCTCAGTCCGAAGGCCCCTGGGCCAGCAGGCAGGCTCCGGGCCTCCCAAAGAATCTCCCACAGTTTCCTTCTCAGCCCACAGAGTATACAGATGCAGAAACCTATCCTCCACTCACTTCCTGCTCATGGGCACATTTATGGAGAAAAGTCGGGAAACGGAAGTGTGAGCTGTGTCTCCTCTCGGCTGGGGAGGGGCGCTGGCTGCCCCTGAATAGGACCGAATGCTCTCAGTGCTCTGGGGTCAGCTTGTCTCGTCACTCACATCAGTTCCCAGTCCAGCTGCGCCTGGTCAATGTCCTCCATCAGCTTCATCAGCTTCTTCTTAAACTGATGCTCGAAGCGCACGTCGTCCTCAATAACCAGGGTCCTCTGCAGCTCTCTGTCGATCACCTGTAGAGGTCACCGGTGGAAGAGACCTCATGAGAAGTCCAGGGCCTTTTTTCAGTTAAAGTAAATATATACTAAAAAGTCAAGAGGATGGTAGCCCAGTAGGTAATAGCTCGTAAGGAAGCTATTATGAGGAATATTAACAGTTGAGGATTATTAAGGAAATTATTATTATATTATTATAAATTATTAATAATTATTATAAATTATTAAGGGAAATTAACAGCTGAGATGTCCCCACTACAGAAGCCAGAAAGAGAGAGTTCTGGATGTTCCTCAGAGCCCTTCTGCGCACTGAGGAAGACTTCTCCGCTTTCCCATCATTCATTCCTTAGGGAAGGATACAATGATGTCTCATACTCGGTTTCTCTCTCACAATTGCCAACGTAGTTCTAAGTGTCACCAGTTTTTTGACATTTTGCAGTCTAAGCAAATGCCATCAACGGTAGAGTGGATACATAAACAAACTGGGGCATGTTTTCCCACAATGAGGCTGTATGATCCACAATCAAGGGCAACGTTATAGATGAATCTCCCAGATGTGATCCTGGGGGGATATACCTCAACACCTTATGGTTCCATTCGTATAAACGAAAGTACAAAGGCAGACAAAACTACCCTGGGATGTTAGAAGGCAAGATGGTGATTACCCTTGGGGACTGTTTCCCTAGAAGGAAATACAGAGGAGTGCTCCTGGGGTGCCGGTTGGCATAGCTGTATTGTTATCCCACTGGCGAGATTTCACTGGCCTGTGTTTTACGATCTATTTAATTTTAGATGTATCTATTACATTTCACTTCAAGTTTAAAGGGAAAAAAAGATAGACATAGACTGGGTCATTCAAAGAGGGAAGGCCTTCAAGGGGTCCTCTTTTCTTGTGGGAACTGACCCTTGATCAGGAGCCCCACACTCCAATACCTCCCTCCGTCTAAGCCATGAGTTCATGTCCTGGCTTTGCCACTTCTTCCCTAGACAAGATATTTAATTATTTTCTCTGGATAAAATGGGCCCATGCGTCCTGACTGACTTCATATGATTTCTGTGTGCCTTCTTGTACGAAATCATTTAATAAATGATGACATGCTAGATACACACAATGCAAGGCATTCCTGCTACAGACAAGGACACATCAAAGGGAGCGTGGCCTCCTGAACATGGGGATCTTCCCCTGTTATCATCCCAGTGGCAACAAGGCTACCTCTCTCCCGGCCTCGTGTCCGAGGGAGACATGAGGCAACAGGAACGCACCAGCACACTCCCAGAACAGAATGGGTCCACTTTATATCTGGGCCTAGTTCACCTACAAAGTCCCACTTTCCTTCTACCTCATTACCAAACTGCATATCTAAGTCAAGCATTATTTACCTCTTTCCAGACAGAGTAGTGGCTGAGAAAGCAGCCGATTTCACCCCTGGTGAGAGGCCTCGAGGAGTAGGGATCTCGGTATCCAGGCAGCATTTCAATATTCAGGGCCTTCAGCTGGCTTGTGTTGAGTGCTCTGCATGACAGAGAACACGTCTGAAAATTGACAGTTGAGATGTCCCCACTATAAAAGCCAGAAAGAGAGAGTTCTGGATGTTTCTCAGAGCCCTTCTGCGCATTGAGAAAGACTTCTCGGGTTTCCCATCATTCATTCCTTAGGGAAGGATACAATGATGTCTCATACTCGGTATCTCCCTCACAACTGCCAAAGTAGTTTTAAGTGTGACCAGTTTTTTGACAGCTTTGAAAAGGTATTTTCCTAATGACGGACAAGTGGCTAACAGCATTAAATACTGGAGGGTATGAGGACAGAGAGAACTGTGTACATGTGCATATCTTTTCTTTGGACCTAATTTTTTTTTAATTAAGAATAAAAATAGCAGAGATAATCTTGTGAGCAGAAAAAGAGAAATGACTCACTACATAGAAAGTATTCTCAACAAGATTAACAGCTGATTCTCAGAAACCATGGAGGCCAGAGGCAGTAAGCCAACATATTCAAAGTGTTACCTGAAAAAGATTGACAACCAAAAATTCTACATCTAGTCAGACTATCCTTCAAAAATAAAGGAGAAATTAAATTATTTCCATATAAACAAAAACTGAAGGTTTGTCACTAGCAGATCTGCTCTACAAGAAATACCAAAGGGAGTTCTACGGCCGATAGGAAAGGAAATTAGAGAGTGACCTAAGTTCATATAAAGAAATAAAGAGCATGGGGACATGTAACCACATAGGTAAATATAAATGACAGTATAAATGGCTTTCATTGATAACTCTTTTTTTCTCTTTAAATTTTCTAATTTAAATTATAGCTGCATAAAGCAATAATTATAAGGCTCAGTTATAGGGCATATAATATAGAAAGAAGTAATTTGTTTGACAACAATAGAACAAAGGATGGTGAAGGGAATGAAGCAGTATAGAAGCTAAGCTTCTGTAGATCACTGAAATTCGGTTGTTTTTTTTACTCAAGATATAATTGACATATAACATTATGTTAGTCTCAGGTATATACCATAATGCCTTGATATTTGTGTATATTATGAAATAATCACCACACTAAGTCTAGTTAACTCTCACATAGTTACAAAATTTTTCTTATGATGAGAATTTTTAAAATCTACTCTCTTAGCAACATCCGTATATGCATATTGTTAGCTACAGTTACCATGCTGCACACGACAGCCTCATGACTTATCTATTTCACAACTAGAAGTTTGGACGTTTTCACCCCTTTCACCCACGTTACCCACCTTCCAACCCTACCCCTGGCAATCACCTCTGTCCTCTGTATCCGTGGATTTGTTTTTTTTTTTCTCTTTAGATTCCACTTATAAATGAGACTATATGGTATTTGTCTTTTTCTGTCTGATTATCTCACTTAGCATGATGCCCTCAAAAGCCATCTATGTTCTTAAAAATGGCAGGACTTCCTTTCTTAATGGATGAATAATATTTCATTGTATATATTTACATAAACCACACCTTTTTTTATCCATTCATCCACCGATAGGACTCTTAGGTTGACTATTGTAAATAATGCTGCAGGGAACTTGGGGATACATATATGGATGGGTTTTTTTGGAGGTTGTTTTTTTCATTTTCTTTGGATAAATACCCAAAAGTGGAGCTGCTGGATGATATGGTAGTTCTATTTTTAATTTTTGGGGGACCCTCCATACTGTTTTCCAGAGCGGCTGCACCAGTTTGCATCCCTACCAACACTGCATTAGTGTTCCCTTTTCGTTACGTCTTTGTCAACACTTGCTATTTATCATATTTTTTATAATGGACATTCTAATAAATATGAGGTGATATCTCATTGTGGTTTTGATTTGCATTCTCTGGATAATTAGTGACGTTGAGCACCTTTTAATGTACCTGTTGACCATCAGCATGCCATCTTTAGAAAAATGTCTACTCAGATCCTTTGCCCATTTTTAAAGTCAAGTTGTTTGGGTTTTATTGTTTATGCTACTGAGTTGTATCTTTATATGTTGTGGAAATTAACCCCTTTTCAGGTATAAGGTTTGCAAATATTTTCTCCCATTAGGTGGGTTGCCTTTTCATTTTGTAGATAATTTCTTTTACTATGTAGTCCTACTTGTTTATTTTTGCTTTTGGGGTCAAATCCAAAAAAATAAAACAAAACAAACAAACAAAAACAAAAAACAAAAGCCATTGGAACAACTAATGTTGAGGACCTTACCCCCTATGTTTTCTCCTAGGAGGTTTGTCTTAACATAAACCAGAGTGGTATACATTGAAATATCAATCATAACCTCGATGGCAGTCACTGAGAAAATAACTAAAAAAATATAGTAAAAAAAATGAGAGAATAAAAATGGTAGAATAGAAGGTATCTTTTTAACACAAGAAGGCAATAATGAAAAACAGAATGTCAAAAATTTCATAGTGTTGTATATCTGACAAGAGACTTGTATGAGGAACAAAAATAAAGAACTCTCACAATTCAACTAGTTTCCCCTGGTCCATGTGGCCTATAAATAAAACTTATAATAAATAAAAATAAAATAGTCAATAAATAAAAACATAAAATTTGGGCTCTTAGGTATTTGAAGCAGTGGTTCCCAAACTCCAGTGCACCAAAGAACAGGGCTGCCAGATTTAGCAAGTAAAACGTGGAAAGTCCAGTCAAATTTAAATTCCACATAAACAATGAGTAATTTCTTAGTGTAAGTAAGCCCATGCAATGTTTGGGACAAATTTAACTGAGTGTCCTATATTTTATGTGGCAACCTTACCTAAGAATCACCTTGAGGCTTCTTAAATGAAGATTTCCAGCCTTCAACCTAGAGATCAGGATTCAGCAGCCCTGGGCTGGGACTCAGGAATCTGCTCTCTTACCCTAGAGACTCTGACATGGGTGTTTAGGCCACGTTTTGAGAAACACTGATTAAATTCTCCAAAAGTCATAAGATGCTTCACAATAGCTTCTAGCCATACTCCTTAGAGCCATTTAAGCCAAACTAAAAACATGGAACTGTATGTTTTATAAAAATCGACACCTTGAAATAAAGTGTCAAATAAAAGGGCAAAGGAAAGCAAAATAATAAGCAACAGCTATAGCAAAACTCTTGAAGGAATTCAACCAAGTTCCCTTTGTGACTTTCCTGCCATATTCTTGGGAAAGGTGATCAGCCCAGGCAGGCTATGGCAAGATCTCACGCAATAGGATATACAGATCATCATGCATTTCCCCCCCCATTTATTCTCCTCCCCATTTATTCTCCTCAGGTGGCCCAAGTTTGGCCACTTTGCTCTACATCAGGCTCTGAATGCAACTCTAAATGCATTCCTTCCAATATATTGTAGAAAGCTGGAAACCACCGCAAGCATTGCAAAAACCCCCAGAGGAAGGGGAAAATCACTTCCACCGCGAGCCTTCAGCAAAATGAAGACCAGGGTTCGCTGGAGAGTGAGTGGACTTCCGGCCTACTCTACATGGTGAAATTAACTTAAATGCTGCTCTCATTTATAAAGCTTTTCCCAGGGCAGGCTGCCTGTGGCCGTTATAACAATGTCTTCTAATGACTCTAGATCCCCCCGCCAAGCACTAATCCTCTGTCAGAGGGGCACCTCCCCGCTCCAACCACAGCTGCAAGGATTCAAGAAAAAACCCAACCCACTTTCCATCCACAGCCTCGACAATCTTGACCTCAATCTCTTGCTCGTACAGGGTGCGTAACATCCGGTCCCGCCTGTCCTTTCTGCGCTTGAGGTTGATCATGAAAATCTAACACAGGAAGGAAAAAGGAAAAGAGACACAGATTATTCAAGTCTTCCTTTCGGCTGTTTGAAAAGTTAAGTAAATGTATGGACCAAAGTTTTAGTTAGAATAAGGAGTGGAAAAAAAAATTAGGGAAATCCGTGGTGAAGATCTGTTTATATTTCGTATCCAGTCAAATGATATTAATCCAAACAGAATGCCTTTTGAAATTGAACCACCTGCAGTGATTTCACCCTCTGTTTCTCTGACGCTTGTTGGCGGACTGGTTTGCCCTGTTCTTGAGATAGGAAAATTCACAAAGTTACTCTTATGGAGGCCACGCATGAATTAAACCCAAAACAGAAGACGCGGAGGTAGGAGGCAGTTGGGCATGTGTGTTCGATTTATTAGCAGACCCAATTCTACATCCTGACTGTTATTTACTTAGTGTTTGCTTTGGCCCAAATCCCAGGCCTCAGTTTCCTCATCTGTAAAACTGGGATGATCCTGGAACCATCTCATGGGTTCTCAATATTAGCTATTCTTAGATCTCATATCCATTGTAATACATTTCAAGTCATTCAAAGAATGAGAAAAATCTAGTCTTAACACATTCCTTGCATTTCCAAAGGTTTCAAACAGAATTATCAAGGGCTCAATGTTAAGAGATTCTTTGCCAGAATTCTTCAACTCCCCTAGAGACGAAGGAATTTTTTGGAAAGGAGTTAAGAGAATGGGCTTTACTCTTGGAGGCAGCCCTTGGAGGGAGGGGAGAAATGGAAAGGCATCATCTCCACATCGTACTCATCCATGAAGGCCCCAAAAATATTCATCCAGATTTCTTCCCATGAGGGCTCGGTCCATCTTTAGCCCCTCATCTTAGCCCCTATGTTCCTGATGGCTGCCCTAAATACATACATATCATGAAACCATGGCAGGGAGTTATGGGTAGTGAGACAGTCCTGACTACTCTCAGATTTAGGGAGCCATGGAAATATCTCAAAACTTACAAATACTAATACAGGTAAATATGTGTATTCCTAAGGCCCTTTTGCTACAAGCAGTGACAAACTCACCCGGAACATTAAACTAGTCCTCTAAGAGTAGGAGACTTCAGCTCCCAGCAAGAAATATTGATCACACATAGTCCATAGCATAGAAGAGGAGAAACCCACAGAAATAAGTTGGATGGCATTGGCTTCATCCTGACTTAACTACCCAGATGACTTTGAGGAAGACATTGAATGTTTCGGGTCCAGTTCCCTTGTTTGTAAAAGGGGGAGTTGAACAACCTCATCTCACAAGAACAACAGATTAAAACGCCTATGCTGTGTGGTTTAGATAAAGCTTGCTTTATGCCATGCCCAGCATAAAGAAGAAACTAGGTTTTGTAACCAGCCTGGCACTCAGACTTTACTGGGGATGAAGCTTTGGTTCACTTAGCCATTCTGAATGTAACCACCAATATGTTTTATGTTTTATTGGATCAAAAGCTACACTAAAATTTCAATCCTTCCTTCCAAAATATTCTTACTTCCATGCATTTATAGAGCTCTTGGCAAAGAAACTGATAGGAAAACAAGATGTCCTCTTTAAAGAAATTATCCTCTGATTTAGGGCAAAGTGAATTCGGGGCATGATGATTTCATTAATTCTCTGATTCCCTAACTGAGTTGATTTCATTCTCTGATTACCTAACTGAGAATTATTTAAACATAATTTCTGTGGTGACTCTATTTCCCTTGTAACTTGGGACTTCATAACTTAATGGTTGTGTTCTTTCACATTTCATGTTCTTCCTGCTTAGGATCACAGTGTGATGGGCCATGTTTCATCCCACAATTTTAAAAGATACAGAAAGGAAGGAGCATTTCCTCCTGTGTGTACATGGAGTTGCCCGAGGTCACTCCAGGAGAACAAAAACAAACCCAAACAAAAAAAATGAAGAGAAATACAACAAAAAGTCCCCTCAAACCAGAACCCTCTAGTCTGGGAAGACTTTAGTAAATAATAATTCAGTCCCCGCTTCTGCCAGGACAAGTGCAGTAAAAATTGTAGCCGTGAAGGAAAAACACAGATGGCTTGCTCTTACTTAGTGGACAGTAAACAGAGAAAGAGCCACAGAGCCAAATGCAACCCAGACACCACCAACAAGGTCATGGAGCACTGGGAATATGAAAAAAATCCCTTGAAGATCCCCTTTTCCACCATCTCATCTCTTTTCCTGCACCTGCATCACCTCCTAGAGTTGGCATTTTCTGTAAGTGGTGACCCAGTCCTTACACCCCATCCAAATGGAAGACCAGAGCCAGAAGGTCTTGGTTTTGTCCCATTTGATTTCCTTCGGCTTGGTCCTCAGCGGAATGTAGAAAAACGAACCTATGTAAAGACACTTGGGTTCTTTCACCTGGAGAACTGAGGGCTGATGACGGTTGCGGGGAAGGACCGCTCCAGTAAGATGTGGAAGCTGGTACAGTGCGTGATGGGGACCAAACTTCTCTGCAGCCCCGATTGTTTTTAAAAAGTATTTGCACTTTATTCTAATTCTTCTCTCCCACATTAAAATCATCTCTTCTCATCCTGCCCTCTGTGGAAACAGCATCGTAGCTGCTCTTTCCCTTTAATATTCATGAAATATTCTTTCCCATTCCTGAAGCCCAGATTCACATCAATTTTATAAAAGAAATACCAGTGTCCATCCCAGCAGCTTTTAGATGGCTGTACCTGGGGACACGTGTGGCCCAGCACAGAACGATAAACAAGGTTTTTTCTTTGACTGGAGCGATGGCGGGAGCACACAGTGTAAAGCCTGTCCTAGAATATACCCAGAATCCATGGAAAAATTCTATCTCGGTTTGTGGATTCCTGAGACACCATCCTACCCTCTAGATCACCAAAGGCTTGAATACTGACCTGCAACTACATGACCTAAGGGACCCGCAAAGGATTCAGTGACATGGAGTCATACTTCCGGCACTCCTGAATAGTTGTAGTGTGTATTACCAACAGAGATATCTCTTTATACTCTGGTTTCCTTCTTCATGCAATCAAAAATTTATGATAAATATGGCCCATGGAGTGCTATTATGAAGTGGGCAAGCCCACTCAAAGGCAGAATTTCACAACAGGTTTCTTTTTTTCTCTTTTACCTTTTCCTCTCAACCCTGCCCTCAACCTTTTTCCATGGAAGAACAGCACAGAGAAAATAAAGCACAGACTGTTCCAGAATGGTTTCTATGCACTCAGAATAAAGTTAAGGTCCTCTAATGCTTAAAACATTATCCTCTTTCCTCTTGAATCTTGATAGAAAGGTTTACAAAATATAGCACTATCTGCTCCTAGAAAATATAAAATTCACTCTTGATTAAATAGTAACTTCTTTCTAACCCAATGATTAATTCATTTTTTACGATGATGCTTCCTTTTTAAAAAAAAAATTTATTTGAGTAGAGTTGACACACGTTTCATTAGTTTCAGGTGCATGTGATTCTCTTTTTTCATCTTTTATCTTTATTTATTTTTTTAATTTTAAGTAGGCTCCACACCCAATGTGAGACTTGAACTCACGACTCTGAGTCCAAGAAGTGCATGCTACACACACTGACTGAGCCGGCCAGGCACCCCAAATGCTCCTTTTTTAAGATAAGAAAGCTGAGACACAACACAGATTGAGTTGTTTTCCCAAGACCTCAGTGCCTTTCAGCCACCAAGCCAGTTTTGCTAGCTCTCAGAGGTAAGATGTGACTTGCCCTCCAATATAAACATGTGAGCATGCCACAAACATGCACATGCACGCACGTGCACACACGGACGCCTTTCCTACCTCATCGAATCCCATCTTGTCTGGATATTTAGGGACAACTGAAACAAACTGAGAGGGTTCCATTGGAGGACCGTCAACTGGAAGACACAAGAAACACACAGAGCGCTCTGTTAGTGAAAGGCTCCGGGAACAGAATCCCATCCACACACCTGGTGTCTAGGAACACAGTCTGGATGTCTGGGGCTGGGAAGAACTGCCAAGCAGTTCTCCAGGACCAAGTGGCTACACAAGAACCCCAATGGCCAGGGTTTCCAGAACACTTGTTCATATGCAGACTGCAATATTCACTCCATTTCCTTTAAGACTTAGTTTCAGAGGAGACGGGAGTCAGTCTAGAGTAATGGTTAAGAGCAAAAGCTCTGGAGTCAGATGATCTGGGTCCAAACCTTGCTCTGTGAAGATCTGGAAGAGCTAAGTGACCCCTCCACGCCTGTCTCTGTATGTGTAAAATCAGGATAATAAAAGTATATCTCTTAGGGTATCATGAAATTTACATGAGACCTGCACGCAAAGCACTTACCACAGTAAATGTATGTAGGAAAAACTCAGTAACTTTTCAGCTATTACTTACTGTGGTTCATAATGAGAGACCTCAAAAGTAGGCCAGACTTCTTCTAAATAATGCTTTCTCTGTATATTTTAAAGGGGACTAGTCTGGGGCTATTTTTATCCCATTCAGGCAGGTTTAGCTACAGGTATGCAAAAGGTCCTTTATTTTAACAGGAACTCGCCTTTGAGGGCCAGCACACATCCCAAAACTTAGTACAGGGCTAACAGGTAAATTTCCAGATGGAAGGGACACTGCATTTTAAGTAATACAAGATTTATTTATTTTATACTCCAAAAAAAGCTTTCTTTACAAACTATACATTTGAAAGTTCGGAGGCAATGCTGAGTGGAGAATCTGGAAGGGTCTTGAAGAGTTTTGGAACTGCAAACCCAAAGTACTCATTTGGTCTTCCTTAAAGGGGTCATACAAAGAAAACACAGTGAGAGCTGGTAACTCGGGTGGTTTGAGGAACTGTTGGTGGGGGCCATCACTACTCAGCAGTAGCCATCTCCTCCATTCCAGGCAGATGAGAGGAATCACTTCCTCACCCTTGAAGTTGGTCATGGTCTCATGAATCTCTACTCAGCTCTCCAAGCCCTTCTTCCACCCTGCCCCAGCCCCCCACAATGGTCACAGTAGCAGATGTTGATAACGGAGAAGCCAACATTTGAAGCAGCCTAGAATCATGTGCCAATATCTGGAGGACAGCTGCCCAGAAGGATACCAGGACGACCGTGGACTTGGCATTGTAAGAAATACACCATTGCTGTAGGAAGCCAGTGAGATTTTTGTCACTATTTGATATCCCAGCATAACCTCTTCATCCTTCTGACTGAGATACTGTCCAAAGAGTATTATTTGTTTAACTTACCCTTCCCTGGGATATTAAAGAGAAACCATGCCATTCAGTTTCACTTACGACCGAATGCTGTGAAGTTCTAGAAGGTAATGAGACAGGTTTCCAAGGCCAAACACAAGAGTTGGTCTCATTCCCTCAAGCCTGACCCACAGAAATGGTCACATTTCTGTGATTACATAGTGCATGTGTTTCTGTTTGCATTAGAAGCCCAGAATATTTTGTTCCTTTCTGCTCCACCCCACTCCTCATTTTTTTTTTTTTAATCAACAAATATTGGTGGAGGAGTCACCATGTACAGAGTTAGGCTTTTGAGAGAAAGAAACTTAGCATACAAACTCCTTTTTGTGCATAATGTTGTTGGAGGAGCTGCCCGGCTCTCCCTCCTTGGGTCTTGGAGTTGGGAGGGGGTTAGTTTTGAGTTCCCTTTTTCACACTGTTGGTCTCTGTTTGGCACTCACATGGCCTGCATGGCTTTAACATTTCAGCCAAAGAGACTGCATTTAGCCATTTTGCTTCCATCAAACATGGACAGACATTGCAGTCACAGGACAAGTGTCCCCCACAAGCCACAAGTGGTTGGCTCCTGAAAGCCACCATTGAGCAAAAATATGAGAAGTATGTCTGGGTTTTGACCCCAAAGACAGAGCAAAGCCATGGGAAAGACAGGGAATGATATAAGTTAGACCTAAGAAATTAACTGTGCAAAGAGAAGGGATGTGTCTTTGCTTCATCAGAGTTGAAGGGTAGGAATATCCCAGCTTTGGTTTGGGGTTATTTCTAACTCCATTGTTCATAATTCATCAGCCCCTCATTGACAGAGCCTCTCACTGTGCCACACCAACTGAGACAATACACTTCATTGGCTCCTGGATAGTTTCAAGACCTAGGAATAATAATCACAGCTACTGTGATAGAGATCTTATTATCCACTGAACTCTGGGCTACACTCTTGACATATATAATCACAGTTATCTAATTTTCATGACATGTACCATTTTCATGACACTTAAGTATAAGTGTCTCTATTTTTACAGAGAAGGAAATAGAGGCTTCAACAACTTGCCCAAGGTCACAGAGCTGATAGGGCTGGTATTTGAACCTAAGTCTGCCTCCTGAACCCTTTACCCCCACTCAACCTGCCCCCAAAGCTGGTCCTTCGTAGCTACTGGCATCAAGTTGGCCTTGGCAACTGGGCTGAATTCACAGGAGCTCAGTTAGTTAAGTCTTTGCTCCTGGGTGACCATCACTTGCTGCTTTTTCTGTAGTCTACACTGGAGCACACACCATCCAGCAGCATATCATGTACCAGCCCAGTCATGCTCCCCCCACCAACATATTTGAGAGATCATGCTTGTACCAAATCCTAACTAAATCATAATCATGTAATCATAATCCTAAAGTTGTCCTGAACTTCTTTGGTTGCTGTAGCCACCACCCTAGCTCAGATCCTCACTCACTATGATTGGGCTATTTTTTAAAATTTTAATTTAATTAATTTATTTATTTTAGAGAGAGAGAGAACATGACCTGGTGGGGAGGGGCACAGGGAGAGGAAGAGAGAATCTTAAGCAGACTCTACATTCAGCATGAAGCCCAATGCGGGGCTCGAGCTCATGACCTTGAGATCACAACCTAAGTCAAAATCAAGAGTCAGACACTTAGCCGACTGAGCCACCCAGGCACCCCCATGCTTGGGCTGTTTTAGTATTTTCAAACTCTCATGCACTTAGTCTTGCTTCATTCTAACTCATTATGCACACTACTGTCAAAAGAGTCTTCTTCAAGCACGGTGCTGTTCTCAACAACGGTCACACTCAGCACTTTGCAATTAGTTAAGTGCTTTCATATTCATGACATCATTTATCCCATTTATTTTTTGGTTGTTTTTATAGATGAAGAAATTGAGACCCACCCAGATGAGGACTTGCCCAAGGCCAAATAGGAAGTAACTGGTGCCAAGATCCAATAGTGAGTGATTGGTAAGATCACTGGACCTTCCGACTTCATGTCCAATAATCTTAATAATCTTTACATGACATTCTGTGGCTCCAGAATGTTGTTACTGAGAACGGGCACTTGAGATCTCCAATTACCTCATGCTCTGACTTGCAAGATCAATCCCCTCGTGCATCATATAACCCATTGACTTCTTTCACCTTTATAAGATCTAGCCTCCTGTCATTCATCCCCCAATTTGCTGTACAGGAAACACATTCCCAAATTTTCCATATGGCTCCTAACATATGAAGTGAGTAAGTACGTGTAGAGTGGCGGGCAGAGTGCTTCCTGTGAACCTTAGCTGATGCTACACCCCGTCTGCTACCCCACCCCAACTCCTCTCTCTGCTCTCTGAACCTCCAATCTGTAATTCATCAACTCCTTGACATTTTCAGTCCCTTACTTTCTCTGAATGTCTCTTTACCTTTTTATTTTAACTAAAACTTGGTTTTCCTTGGAGGACACTGCTTCCCTTTCACCCATCAGAGTAGAAGCTGATTTTTCTTATCTCCCCCAATTCACTCCCAAACTGTTTCCATTTCATCCCTCAAAACTCCCAGCTTCTTTGAAGTGTACAGTTAGCACCATCTGTCCCCTAGTCATGCCTTCTCAGCCACTGATGATGACAGCCTTCAGCTCACAGTCTCGCTGTCCCTGCCATCATTCTTAAAACTTTAGCATCTGTGTGGTGGTCCACCGGACAACGCGGATTCTGGGTCCCGCACCAACAGTCATTCTTTCAGTGACCCACCACCATGTCTCCATCACCTCTACATGTCCTCACGTCCATTGGTACCCAACCTAGATTTCTTGGGCTGGCACTCTAACCCCCTACCCCCTTATAAAGACTCTTGATTTGCTTCCATGGATCTTGCTTGGTAAAATCCCAATCCTGCTTGAATGTGATTATCCACTTACTCAGCCCCAAGAATACTGCAAGAAAAATTCACACAGTTGTGTTGACTGAATCACTTTAAAATTACACCCACAGATGTCACATTGGCACTCGGCACTGCCAAATGATGCAACTACACTTCCATAGTAAATTTACTTTCCCACTCTCTGAGCGAACTGTTTTATGCCTCGTCCTCTTTCCTGACACCTCCAGCATCTCACTCAAGTTGATGGACTACCTACCTCATAAAGAAAATAGTCAAAGTAGACCTACCTTTCCTTCCACCTCAAGTCCACAAACCCAGCTGCGTCTGCACCTACACATTCTGCCTTCCCATCTGCTAGCATGGAAGAAGGATCTCTGTTCTCACTTGGACAACTTCTCCAATTCTGTCCTAGACTACAGCGCCTCTTGTTTCCTCAAGGACTTCAGCCTTACAAATGCCGTCTTCTCTTCTACATCACCCAGTTCTCCTTATATATTGGATCTTTCTTATTTGTATATGAATATGCTAAAAACCTATCTTTAAAAAAGCACAACACAAAACAACCCCTTCTTTGATCTCTCATTCCCTTTCAGCCGCCATCCTATTTCTCTATCCCCATCTCAACAAGATTCCACTTTCTCATCTCCCCATTGTCCTCCCTTTGGCCTACTCCAGTGGGCTTGTGTCCCCATCATTGCACTGTAGTGGCTCTTAGCAAGATCATCACAGATGTTTATCGTGACAGAACCAATGTTAAATTCCCTATCCTCATTTTATTGGCCTTCTCGGCTGCATCTGGCTCCTTCCTGAGACACTTCTCAATTTTCCCTTCCAGCTTTTTGGCTGTTTATCTCCCCCAGGGATCTGTCCTGTTCCCTCCTCTCTTCCCTTTCTATGATCTTTTACTAAACAAGTTCGCACTGTTCCATGACTTCAAATGTCCTTTTAATGCTGATGACTTTCAAATGTCTATCTCCAGCTGGAGTATCTTCCCTGAACTCCACACTCGTATCCAAATATCTCCTAACTCTTCACTGAGATGTTTTAAAAATATCATAAGTTTACATGACCAAAACTTCCCTGTTCAAATCTTTTCCCATTTTATTAAAAGGTATGCCAGGCCAAAATCCTGGTGTCACCTGGATTCCTTCCTTTCCTTTGTTGGCTGCATCCAGGTCTCTGTAAGTCCTGTTGGCTCCACAACAAAATATATCCTCCACCTGCTTTTCATCACCTCCCTGCTACAGCTTGCATCCCAACCACCATTTTCCCTCACCAAGAGAGAGGTGCAGTTCCTCCTATACTTGAATGTCCACACCACAGACTGAGTGATCTTTCTTTATGCATACATCACATTATGCCACTCCCCCTGCTTCATCCCAACATGTTATCCCATTACTTTTTTTTTTCCCATTACTCTTAAAATGAAATCTGAATTCCTTGCTGTGGCCACAAGGCTCTGCCTGATCTGGACACTTCTATCTTCATGACCCCGTCTCCTTCTACTCAACTCCTCTTGTACTCTGACCACATTGGCCTGTTGTTCTTGGAGCATCGCAAGGTCTCCTAATAGCCGCTGTAGTTTTTTGGAGCTTTTTGTTGTTGTTGTTGTTGTTCTGTTTTGTTTTAAGTAGGCTCCATGACCAGTGTCAAGCCCAATGCAGGGCTTGAACTCATGACCCTGAGATCAAGACCTAAGCTGAGATCAAGAGTCAGATGCTTAACCGACTGAGCCGCCCAGGTACCCCTGTGGTTCTTTCTGCTTGGAACACTCTTCCCCCAAATATTCATGTGGCTGCTCCCTTGATAGGTTGTCTATCTCTCTGTGTTGGAAACTAAATTCATTGATGGGAAGCTTCTGCTGATTTTGCTTACTGCTATATCTCCAGCATCTTGAACAATGCATAGAATATAGTAAGTGTTTAATCAGTACTTACAGCCTGACTGTCTCTTCTAAAATATTCCCTGTCTCCTTACTGCTTTCAGGATACACATTCTGCCTTAGGTGGGTAATTCAAGGGCCAAAACAATTAAGCCACTCAACCCTCAAATTTTTTTTTCTTCTACTGTTCAAAGCCAGCTCTCTTCCAGGGGAAGGACATTTTTTGGACGATATCTTTGCTCGGTCTGTTTCCTCTGCCTGTAGTGCCCTCAGTGTATCACTCCTTTTGTTTAAATTTCTAGCAAAGCCCAATTTGAGAAACACCAGGGCTTGGTGGACTCTACTAGAACACACTTGTCCACAGCAATTTCTCCCTATTCCAAATTCCAACTGCTCTTATATGTGCTTACAAAGCACTATATTGCACTACTGGGGTCTTCTAATGGTTGTCCTGTGTCTCTGGTTAAATATCTACACCCAAAACAGAGAACGGTTGTAAAATGTTTTGAATCCCCAGTATGTTCATAGAATGACTCATAGATTGTAGGAAAGCATTCAATGTTTGTACATAAATATAATTTATGTTCTAATGCTGCAATTGGTATAGTCTATTAGCGGCCATTTCTTTAATGCCCATTGGATTCTAGATGCTGTGTAAAATCCTTTTAACATCTGGATCATCTTCCCTGAGGACAGTTGATGGATAGGATTTCAACATTAATCTTTTTTCTTAATCCTACAGTGCCCTCTAGTCTATATTTCTGCATTATTACCCTCAAAGGTTTGTTTTTCCTGATCATTTTTCTTGCTCCAATTATGTTCTACTTTTAAAAATTCAGAATCTGAAAAAAAAATTCAGAATCTGAAATGTTAACAAAATTATAACTAAAGAAGGTAAATGCAAGAATTAAATAAAATGCCATATATAAAGTGCCTAATACTAGAGTTGGTACGCTTTGGGAGGTCAATAATGAGAGCTATAAATTACAGATTCTTCTCAGACGAATTCTACTTACATAGCATGGTGTTGTGCATATTTGCAATTTATAATAATTAAAAACTTTATTGACAATGTGTGTGCTTCTACATACAGGGAAGCTTCTGTGCTCTCAGTTCTATGGGGGAAAAACAAGAGAAGGCAAGCCTCTTACCAGCCTTCTCTGAGTGACATCTACTTGGAGTTAAGTCTGGTGGCCACGAAACAGGGGCGATAAGGGGCCATACATAACCAAGGGTCAAACTGAGCCCTAACAACCACAATGTTTCAATATTTTATGGAGTTGATGTCCATTATTTTATTTGCCTCTCCCAACTCTGCAAAGTAAGTACTATTATCTTTACAGATAAAGGAACTAAAACTCCAGGAGGTGAATTCTCCCTTCCTAAGAGACAGAGCTTAGGTTGAAATACATTATTCTAGAATCAGGTTCAGTGCTCTTTGCAATACAGTTTTCATGCCCTTCCTATTCGTTCTTTCAGTGGTTTGGTCACACATTCAACTGTGCTAGGTGATTGGGATAAAAGGCAATAAGATACTGCCATTGCCTAGAACATAGACAATAGGCAGAAACAGTGTGTATTCAAGAAATTCACAAAAAAATTCCTAAGGGGTGATTCAAGTAATACTGTCACAACAAAGCACCTCCCTATTCAATTCTCATTCCGCCCGTGGAGGCTGGAGATTTTTTTTGTTCATTATCCCTATTATTCTCTCTATATTTGAGAATAGTAGTGATTCTTGTTGCTTTTTCCAAACCCAGGGACACTGAGATGAGGAGAGACTGGATGGCTTACCAGCTGCCACGCACGCTAGCATGCAAAGGTTGTGGTGGTAGAAGTGCTCCTCTCCTCATTCTGAGGATAGTCTACGGACGTACTTAGTTCAGCACCACTGATGTGCTCCAGGTATACTGAGCTGACTGATACTTTGCAAACAGAAGCTTATGTAAATACAGTAGGAGAGCCTGTTATTTAAAGGAATCTTAGGAATCTTTTAAATTATTATTGTCTTTCTTTCTTTCAGGTCCCAACCATGTTTCTTAAAAAAAAAATCTGTGTTTCTTCTCTATTTCCTTGCTTCTTAGTTACTTCTCAAACACTTTGAATTCTGATTCAGCCTTCTCGAAATCATCCTCATTATGGGCATTAGCTGAAAAAAATCCACTGGACTTCTCAGTATTTCTCTTACTTGAACCTCCTTTCATAGCTCACACTCCTGTTTTATTGAAATTCTGGGATGTCACATTATCTTGTGGATGAATCTCAACTCAACATCTTTAGGCTTGATAGATTCATCTCTCCATCTCCTCACTGGACATTTCAACCTAAACTCATTCATTCATTTACTCGTTCAATTATTCAACCAGTATTTACTGGGTGCCTGCTAGGTGACAGGCAAAGGACTATACCTTGAGACAAATACAATAAACAAGGCATTTACTGTCTGAAGGTGGGGAGCTGGAAATAGATACTCACAAGCAACTCAATGGGCCTAAAAATTACTAACGGTTTTTCTTCTTTATTCTACATGCTCTATACCATTTAAAACTCCTACAGTGATCCCAAAGCATTCAAGTCAGAACTCAGAAGTTTTTCTCTGCTTCCCTTTTGCTCAGCCATAGACTCTTGGCTGAGTCCCTTCAAGCCTATGTCACAAGGTTCTCTTAATCTCTTCCTTCCTCTCCATTCCCCCTGGTCCTGCCCTAGCTCGGATCCTCGCCATCTTTAACCTATTTTGCCATGTAATGCCCAAAGTGATCTCTTCATCAAGACCAGCCATCCCCTGCCCCACCCTTCTCCAGTCCTACTTCTCTTACCATGAGAGAGACCTTTCTAAATTCAGATTTCAATCAGACATTCTCTGCTAAAAATCTCTTTAAGAGTTTCCCTCCTTTCAGGAAAAGTCCAAATACCTTCTTATATATTAGAGGTCCTTCTGGCTGGGCTCCTGTCCACTTTCCAGCCTCACTTCCTGCTGTGCCTCCCCAACTGTCCCCACTGCCCCCCTCCCGACATCCTACAATCTCGTGATGAATAATGGAATTTCTCAGCTGTTACGTGAAAATGAAGTGCAAATATTACATCCTCTGGGAAGCCATTTCCAACATCCTCCCCTAGGCCGGTTTTATCCATTACCTTCTCCTTTAGCCACACTGCACATTCTACATCCTCATTAGTACAGTGACTGATTATTGAGCTTTTACTGATTCTGACATCATGCTAGACCCAGAGGCGATAATGATGCAGGGTTTAAGGACATGAGCTTTGCAGATAGCAAGATTGGTTCAAGTCCCAATCCGTCATTTATTTAGCAAAGTGATCTAGGGCAAGTTGCTGACCCTCTCTCTTACTCCCTTTCTTTATCTGTGATATGGGAATAATAAAAATCCTTTCACTGAGTGTTGTAAGGACTATTGAGACTATGGACAAAAAAATGCTTGCCTATTATCTGTTACATGATAAGCCATTATTAAGTTGAAGTCATAATTATTGTTATTGGACTTTTTATATATATCATGGAGAATTTGCCCCCAAGCCCCAAGGTTTTATCTCCATTTCACAACTAAGGAGTTTAGATCGCTTTCCCAAAGCCATATAATTAGAAAGCAGTAAACATTAGAAAGCACTAAAAAAGCAGAAAAGTAAAAAAATTAGCGTTCGAATCCACACCACAAAACACCATTCTAGCCCTTATGACCTTGTGTGAGATGTATTTCCTGTGCACCCAGCTTCGCCACCTGGACTGGAAGCTCACTGAGGGTAGATCTTGTCCTATTCGTATGTCACATAGCAGAAGCTTAAGAACGAATGAACAAGTGAATGTTTCAGCCAAGGCAGACTGATGGCTGTGAAATCTCAGTTCCGGGAGAGGGGAAGAGGGACTGGTATGGTCACGGTGGCAAGGGAACAAGAAGCATCCCCCAGGCTCCGGGGTCACTCACTCATCGCCTCTATCTGCACATGGATGAGGTTCTCGATGTCCTCCTGCAGGGTCTGATGGGGCTTCAGGGGGATGGGCAGGTAGCCATAGTGCACTCGGTTGCAGACGTACATCTGGATGCCTGAGGGCCCGAGATAGCAACAAAAGCAACCAATCAGAAAACACAGTTCTTAGTTCTCTAGAGACAACAAAGGGGAAAACACACACACACACACACACACACACACACACACACCAAAAAACCTTGGACTGTAGCTGAAGCTGGATCTGGCACTGAAACTGAAGAGTAGTTGTTTCAGACACTGTCTGTAGACCTCAAAAATGCTCTTTATTAAGAAAATTTAACACAGCATTGGGGGCTAATAAAAACCGTGGACCATTCTTCAGCTCAGAGGAAATTGATTTTTTTCTCTCTGAAGAAAAAGCATACTCATGGTCTGAAACGAACACTAAAGGCATGGAGGGATCAAAAGGAGGCAAGGAATTCCCATTCCAGAGAAGAAAATGGAACACTGTAATCCGCCTACAGGAAATAACAAGAAAATGAGGAATAAAATCCACATTTGATATGAAAGCAAACAGGAAAATCCTGCGGGTTATTAAAGCTAAATCTAGGCATATGGAGAACAAAAAACAAAGGAAATTTCGAATTCTCCATGGCTTCTCCATGGTTTTATTTCTTCTCCTAGCAGGCGTGGATTGGGAGTCAACCAAAAGATAATGAAACTTGTATAACAGATTCATAAAGGGACAAAAATAATCTGCATTTCAAGTCCTGGTAAGGATCTGCAGTGTGACAATACCAGAAAAATGCCCCAGCCCTTTTGTATTCAACACTGGGTTTCCAGGCCCCATATGGTTAACTCCAAGTGTGGCACAGCATCTTCGGTTAACCAGACAGCTAGGAATATAGGAATCAAGATGGTCTCATAGAGATCCAACAATTGACAGTTCCACCTAATGAAAAGATGGTTTAGTTGACAGGATGAGTCTGCCAAGCTCTGGTCCATGGGTCCAAGCTTCTGATTGGTTAATTGCTGTAATCATCTATGCTTTCCAGAGACAGAATTAACCTGCATAGTGACTTCTCTATGTTGTGCAGATGAAATTTCCTCCAGTCGGCTCTATCACCTGCCAAATCAGGTGAAGCTGTCTCACGGCATTAACAGAGAAGAACGGGGGAGAGAAAAGGGCCTTTATCCTCTTCTTTACTGAACCTGGCTCCAACTGGGGCTGGTCCAGCACGCACTGTCGCTTCTTTAGCTTCACCAAGTGAACTCACTAATTCTGCTGTTTGCCCACGCGAACGCTTCTGAGGAGCTTCGAACCAAAAAGTAGCCTCTTGCAAAGTTATGATGAGATCGGGAAATGGGAGGAAAGTGATTTCATGTTTTGGTTGCCTCTTGATCTTAATTAGTTAAATCATTTTACCATTCACCTTTCCAAAGCTTCAGTAAAAAGGGGAGACGAGACCCAGCCAAGCTGTCCATCACATGTGGAGGGACAAGAAAGGCATTTTCACACAGGCAAGGTTATAAGTATTTATTTACCATCGCACTTTCTCAAAAAGTGACTGGATGATGCGGGAGAAAGAGAAGGGGGAGGGGTAAAGGAGAGGAGAAGAGGAGGGGCTGGATCACAGAAAACAAGGAAGACCTGAGACATAACTGACAGGGGCGTCCATGTGGGAGGGAGGGGAAGGGCGTCTGGGGTTGGGGTCGATACGTGGGGCACCACCCAGATGCGAGCACGTCGGAAGGCTCCAGGAGAGACATCTTCACAAACGTGCAAAAAGAACATCTGAAAAATCAGACCATTCTAAGAGAGGTTTTAGATAATTAGGGCTTAGTTTGAGATTGTATAAGGTATGATAAAACTCAGCAAAAAAAAAAAAAAGGCCATTTTTAATTTAAATATGGAAGGCAAACTAACCATAGTCTATATGTGGCTCAGCTTGGAATTAGGTTTGCATAACTGTTATTTTTTCTTTTTTAATTAAAAAAATTTTTAATTTAAATTCAATTAGCCAACATATAGTACCTCATTAGTTTTTGATGCAGTGTTCAATGATTCATTAGTTGCTTATAACACCCAGTGCTAATCACATAACTTTAACAACAAAAACACTGGCCATGGTCTATCTTAAATCACCATGTAATTTTTTCAAGAGGGCAGGGTGTTGGGAAGAATGTATTTGTACTGAGGGGGCACATGGAGGGCAGAGAGCTAACTCCTCATCTTCCATACTGGACAGTGAATAGATAATGCCTCAAGCAAAATCAGAGAATCAAGAAGTAGCAACATGAGGGGCCCCTGGGTGGCGCAGTTGGTTGAGCGACTGCCTTTGGCTCGGGTCATGATCCCGGAGTC
This sequence comes from Nasua narica, assembly GCA_028533885.1. Taxonomy (NCBI): domain Eukaryota; kingdom Metazoa; phylum Chordata; class Mammalia; order Carnivora; family Procyonidae; genus Nasua; species Nasua narica. Next base: position 40,529,846 of record CM052814.1, read on the forward strand.
CCGGGATCGAGTCCCATATCGGGCTCCCAGCTCCATGGGGAGTCCGCTTCTCACTCTGACCTTCTCCCTTCTCATGTTCTCTCTCTCTTTCCTGGTAAATAAATAAATAAAATCTTTAAAAAAAAAAAAAAGTAGCAACATGAGCACCTTACTTAGAAACATGGATATAATATTCCACGCCTACCATCATCTGTTAGAGTTAGGTGTCTGTCTTCTAGAAGAGGGAAATATTGGTACAGGGGGGCGATGTGTAGGGGACTTTTGATTTTATAATGAATCTTGGAGGACTCTTGGAAGTTTTTCAACTACATACATGGATAATTCGATAAAAACATAAACATTTTAAAAGGAAATGTGCTGATCATTAGTTAAAGTCTATAAAGGAATCTGATACTCTCAGTGAAAGCTGCTTCCGGAGAAAACAATTTTCTTCCCCTTTGGAAAAGAATGGTGAATGAAACTATGCTTCAAGGCTCTGTATTTGTCCTGTGAAAATATCAGACATTTTCTTGTGCTCACGTAGTACCTTAACATGGCAAATTGATATGCTTATTTTTATCCTTGGTGATGATAAATCAGATTCAGAAGGGCTATGACTTGTCCAAGGTCACACAGTAAGTCATTAGCATAAAACCTTGGTCCCTAAAGAGCCAAAGCCAAGCAAGTATGGGGACCTTATCTGCCCAGGGTTCCGAAGCCAAGCCTCAGAGCCGGTACTAACTCAGAGTTGCCATTCTCGCGCGTGGGAGGCACTTAGATTACTACCAGCGCCATGTAGGAGGCAGATCAGCCTGCCCATCACCCTCATCTCTTGCCTTTCTTGACTCAACAGCAGACATTCGGAAGATGACCGACCGGCGCCAGTGATGGCTCCTGTGGCCACGGTATAAAGCCCGCATCCCCGGCCACAATAGAGAGTGAACTCCTGACCTTGGCTTCCTTGTAGCCACAGAGACTGGTCTGTGACCCCAGTGCTCTCCTCTGGGGCCAGATCAGCAGCCATGCCCCAGTGCACCAGCACACTTGGTTTGCCCCTCATCAGCCCGCATGTGGCAATGGCTGGAGTCCGAGGTGAGAGGTTAAGGATCAAGGTCTGCGGTTAGACGGTCCTGGTGGGTACCTGCAGGCCCTTTATTGCCTTCTAGACATTTAACAAATGAAGCTTTAATGGATGAAACACAGCTAGGGAGCTTCACAGAGTGAGAACAAGAGAATGAATATCATCTTTCATCAAGGGAGAAGGGGAGTGCTTTGCTTTGGCTCTCCAAAGCTCCCATGGGCTGCAGAGCTGCCGGGTTCATTCTTGTCTCTCCTGGAAATACTTCAAGAGAAGTTCAAGTGCCACCTTGGAGCCACAGGACTGTCAGGAAAGCTCTTTCATTTCCTCTAAATGACAGTGATTTTTTCCTGCTTGACCCCTGATGCGATCACGGTTTATACCACCGGTGTGACCCTCAACTTGTCCTGCCTCACAACTACTACCTGTGTTTCCACATGTGAAGACCTTATCTCCCCAAGTAACGTAGAGTCTAGCACGATGCCAGGCATGAAGGCGAGACCTAGGGGATTGATTCCCCCTTCTTTCTTTTCTACCTCTTCTCTCCCCAGTTGAATCACCAGATAGCTTTGGGCCTTTCCACCTGTTTTCAATGTCCTGGAAAGGCCTATGGGAGTCTGACCTCCCAAAAAAGGAAGTATGAGTGAATAGGCCAAGTAAAGGACAGAGTTGAAAAATTCCTTTCCAGCCTGTGTCACTCTTCCAGCCCCAAATCCAGTTCTTAATTAAAAAAAAAAATATGTAACCTAATAATTGTGTGCTTGGGTCATAAAAATACATTATGCACTATCAAAGAGGACTCTGTTAGGCAAGGACTGTTACTGTAATTGTGAACAGATCACTTTCCTGGAACATCCTTACTGCAGGCTCAGGAGCAAAGAGACTGGCACAACCCAAAGGAATGAGAAGGTCCCGAGTCTGCTTGCCATCCTGGAGAAGTCAGAGTAAATCACAGACCGAGTTAAAAGAGGCAGTTTCCATTAACTTTGACTCAAGAACCTTCATGAAAACTCCCAATCCAGATGAAGACAGGACTCTGCTTTTGCCCTGACTCAGTGGTCAAGAATCCCTATACCCGACCCAATCGTCTAAATGGCTCTAGCAGCCAAGGGAAAATAATCAGGCTTCCACATTTCCACCAAAATATTCTCATTCCTACCAAGTCTACAACTGATGAGTGGGACACTAATGGCTTTAAAGATGGCCTGATGTGTGAGCTGTAGCTTGAGTTTGTATTAACGTTCTCACCTAACAGCAAACTGCCTCAGTTGCCTGGGGGCCTGATCCCGTCCCCCTAATGTACGTGGCCACACGAGTTTATGCACCATCTGCCTGCTTTCTGAGCTCACTTCTGCTAGTGGTGAAGTGGCACTTTTCTGACTCATGGATAATGGGACCTGACTTCTCTCAGGAAGATCTCAATGATCTTGAGACTACAGCTTTGCTTTGGGAATGTCGTGTGCCTTCCTGCTGAGTTGCTGTAGTGAATGAAAGCCTCCCTGATGGCACGTGCACAGTGACACAAGAGATATCACTTACCCTCCTACTGACTTGTTGTCCTCAAAAACTTACGGGCCCCACTGGAAACGTTTCCCAGTGGCTCTTGAAAGACTCTGGCTTTGCCTTTCCTTCCATGGGGACTGTGGCAGAGACTGCCAGTCCCCTCCATAGATCTGTTCCCTCCTCCTTTAGAGGGAAAGAACTGGGGCTCTAGACTGCACAGGGTAAAGAGCACATTCTGAGCCCTGCTTCCAGCTATACATTGATCTGTGACTAAGTTCTGGCTAAAGGGAGATGCATGGAAGTGACACGTTCAAGTC
>CM052814.1:40533222-40548686 GCA_028533885.1 Nasua narica
TAGTGGTAGAATCTCTGTACATTTTTCAACCACTCCCTGAGTATTTCTGTTGTATTATCCACATTGTGATCCGTGGCTGCCCTGCATGAGAGAAAGTACAATATAGCTCAGTTGTCATCCAAAGAAAGAGGGAGAAATCCCAAAGATCCCAGATTAATTGAAAGGCAAATGGCCAGTTCTGAGGGAGGAAAAACGTATACATGAAAATGACATTCCTCATGGTCCAAACTAGACAACCGTTTGACTGTTGAAGACAACTTCAAATGAAGTGAGAGATATTGCTTAAAATCGTTTTTGTGTCATTAGGTCCTTAAAACAGGGCTCAGCCAACAGCAGAATCAATAAGTGGTTGTACTAAAACTGTATAAGCAGAAAATGAGTTAAGAGTAAGTTAACGAATCTTTTTTAGACATTTTCCTACTTGGCTTAAATTTTAGTTATCCAAGATGTAAACTCTGCCTTTAAACGTCTGTGAAAAGTACCATCAATTTAAGCAATAATTCAGTTGCATTTTCTTTTCAAGCTTGTTTGCAGATCACAACAAAACTGCTAATCAGTGGTATGGTCATCACATATACCCCAGGGGAAAGCAACAGTTTCCAATATAAAACTCAAAAATCTAAGTTATTGTCACCTACTTTGGATTAATGTTACCATTACTTATACAAACTAGAGTACCTTCAAAAGTCTTCAAATAATTGGGGCACCTGGGTGGCTCAGTGGGTTAAAGCCTCTGCCTTGGGCTCAGGTCATGATCTCAGAGTCCTGGGATGGAGCCCCGCATTGGGCTCTCTGCTCAGCAGGAAGTCTGCTTCCCCCCTCTCACTCTGCCTGCCTCTCTGCCTACTTGCGATCTCTCTCTCTGTCAAATAAATAAATAAAATCTTTAAAAAAAAAAGTCTTCAAATAATGTATACAAAACTTGTTTCTACTTTAAATGTTTAATAGATTGATCCACGTATAAAGAGCTTACCTCACTTATTAGAACAAAAATACTTTCAAATTTTATTGCAAAACAAACTCATGCTGTATATAAAACACCAACTAATGGTTATTCAGAACACCTAAAAAGGAAGATATATCAGTCAATTGGAAAGGAGAAAGAAAGCAAGAGTTATGATCCTGACATCAAATAAGGTGGAATTCTGGCCATGACAAAGAAAACTACTTTATAATGCAAAAGGATACAATATACATCAAAGATACAATAAATGTGAACATCCATGGAACTTCATGGAGTACAGGGGTTGACAAACTTTCTTTAAGAGCAAGACAGTAGGGGCGCCTGGGTGGCTCAGTGGGTTGGGGCCTCTGTCTTTGGCTCGGGTCGTGGTCTCGGGGTCCTGGGATCGAGCCCTGCATCGGGCTCTCTGCTCAACGGGGAGCCTGCTTCCCCTTCTCTCTCTGCCTGCCTCTCTGCCTGTTTGTGGTCTCTCTATCTCTGTCAAATAAATAAATAAATAAATAAAATCTTAAAAAAAAAGAGAGCAAGACAGTAAATATTTCAAGCAGACAGGCCATACACTCTCTGTTGCAACTACTAAAATCTGCCTTTGTAACAGGAAAGCAGCCACAAATAATATGTAAATAAATATTCATTGCCGTATGCCAATAAAGCTTTATTTACAAGAATAAGCAGTGGATCTACAGGCTGTAGTTTGTCAACCCTTAATATAATGGAAAGGATGGAAATTGCAAGGAAAAACAGAAACACCAATAATAAGAGATGTTAGCATACCACTTTTTTTTAAGATATTATTTTTTTAAGTAATCTCTACACCCAATGGGGGGCTCGAATTATAACCCCAAGATGAAGAGTCGCACACCATACCACTTTCAGTGAAGATGGTGCCAATGGGAGGAAGTAAATATACAGAGGATCTATAGAACACATGAAAGAGAATATGCTTTCCTCTCATGTGTGTGTGGAACGTTCTCAACAACTGACCGACAATTATATTACGCAGAGAGCCTCCACAAAATAGAAAGAATATAAACAACACTCTGTGATAAGTAAGCAATAAAACTAGAAAATTCCATTAAGAATTCTCTATTAAACAACTATTGAGTGAAAGAAGAAATACAAATCAACTTCAGAAATTCTAAAACTACGTGTCAGAATTTTTAGACAATTTACAGTTTAGGTATTTAATTTACAGTTAAAGCAATGATCACAGAAAAATTCAGTTTTATACCTATCAATTAATAAAAATAAGTGAGTTGAATTCCTGCTAGGAAGCTAGAAAAAGACCAACAAAACAAACAAGCATAAAGAAAGAAATAACAAAGGAAGAAAGTCCAGAAGGATAAAACAGAAAAAGGATAGAACTAATAAATAAAAATTTTGCTTTTTAAAAATAATTTTATTTTTTAAAATTTTTTAAAAAAGATTTTATTTATTTATTTGAGAGAACTAGAAAGAGAGCACAAGTAGGCAGAGCAGCAGGCAGAGGGGAGAGGGAGAAGCAGACTCCCAGCTAAGCAGGGAGCCTGATGAGGGGCTTGATCCCAGGACCCTGGGATCAGACCTGAGCCGAAGGCAGCCACTTAACTGACTGAGCCATCCAGGCACCCCTAACATTTTTTTATTTTTGTAAAACTGTGGTATAATTAACATAAGATGTTGTATTAGTTTCAGGTATACAATATTGTGATTTAATAATACTCGGTGCTCATTATGATTCGTGTACTCTTAATCCCCTTCACCTATTTCACCTACCCTCCCACCAAACTCCCCAAAAACTTTGCTTTTTTTGAGGAAAATCAACAAAGCAACCATTTATTAATCTATTAAGACAACACGATATATAAAATAATTGGCAAGGATGAAGGGAACATGATTGACATGGAAGAAATCATTTAATTACTTTGAAAATAGTGAAAAATAAATCTGAAAACTGGATATAATGGAGGATATCCTAGGAAGATGAATGTTGGCAAAACTGACATCAGTAGAGATATTAAACTTAAACAGAACAATTAGCAAGGAAGAAATGAAGAAAGAGAAAAAAAGAAAATAGGCCCAGATGGTTTCACAAGGGAATTCTACCAGATATCTTAATAGACTAGATAATTCCAATGCCATGTAGCTTGTTCTCTAGAGCATAGGAGAAACAAATGAAAATTCCAAGTTCTTTTAATAATGCAAGTGTTATTAATATTTGCATTATTAATAATACAATATTATTAATACAATATTAATATCTAAACCTGATGAAGACACACACACACAACTACAGACCAATACCTTTTAGTGAATAGCTGCAAAAATCCTAAATAAAATATTAGCAAAAAGAATCCAACATCCTATTAAGAAATTATTACACAGCAGAGCCTAGGATTGTTCATTATAAAGGGAAATCCATTAATATAATTCACTATATTAACAGACCTGAAGAAAAATCATATAATTACTTCTATAAATGCTAAAAAGGTCTTTGATAAAATTCAACATCTATTCCTGATTTTTAAAAACTACATTGAATAAAATTAAAACAGGAAGAAGAAAGGAAGGGAGGAAGGAAAGAAAGCAGGGAGAGTAAACAGAAGAGTCATGGAAAGACAGAGGTGCATGAGACTCTTAAAAGGGAGTAAAAATCCTTAGAATTTATGAGCAATTCAGCAGTCCCTCCGGGAAGGAAAAGCCAGGGCCATTCCGTTTCTCAGCCATAGTGGTTCCCTGGGAACATGGCCTTCATAAGAGCAAATGAAGAGGTGTGAACAGTGGTTGCTTCTTCTATATATAGGCAATTTTGGTAAATAGGATTTTGTTAAATGCAATCTGTGATGGCTTTTGTTCTTCCTCCTTGAGCTTTTGGAAGTCACTGCTGTGCCAAAAGTAACAAAATCTTTAAGGGAGAGAATATTCAGAAATGTTCAAGAGAAAAAAATAAGTTAAGCAAAGCAGAGTGGAGCCCCATGCTATGTAGGCAGTAAATGTCTGTAAAACACCAAGTAACTTGAAACTATATAACTTAAGTCACACGGACTAGAAAAATGGGGGATAGAGGTATAAGACTAACTGAAAATTGTATTTTATAAATGGAGATTTGAACTAAAACTAGCCTTACTGAAAATATTAGTCCAAAAATAGATGCCAATTGCCAATTTGATCTACTTTCATTTTTTTTTAATGTAAGATTTATTTATCTTAGAAAGAGAGAGCATGAATGAGAGGGACAGAGAGGGGGAGAGAGAATCTCAAGCTGACTCCACACTGAGCACAGAGCCTAATGCAGGGCTCGACACCGACCCAAGATCATGACCTGAGCTGAAATCCAGAGTTGGAGGCTTAACTGACTGAGCCACCCTGGCGTCCCTGGATCTACTTTCAAGTCTCTTCCAGAAATCAGATTAGAATTAGCTCCTCCCTTCAGAACAAGGTCCAGGAGGGAGGAGACCCACAGGCCCACCCAGAAATTCCACTACCTGTGCTGTGTACAGCCGGTGCTGAGGGACAGCGGGTGGGCACCTCTGGACAAAATGGGGTAACATAAGGAGGCAGTAAAGTGGGCCAGAAAGCAATGTGGGAGAGGGCCGCCATGGGCTCCATCTAGCATGTGATTCTACTGAGAAGTGAAGAATATTAGTGACAGTCACATCCACTGTGACACATGGCCACCAGCCATCCATGTCCAGTGAAGTAGCCATGGAGACTTTGACTTTGAGAGTCAAACCACTCATCGCACTGTAGGAAGCATATATAGACCAATTGCTGAAACTGAGAATCAGCCCGAATGCCCAGGAGTCTTTGTGCAACATATTACAAGCAAGAGTAAGTTAAAACAAAACAAAACAAAACAAAACAAAACAAAACAAATAAAATAAAATAAAATAAAATAAAATAAATCTTGACTGAAGTATTTGCTAAAAGTTATGGGAATTCTACATTATTCCCAATTGCTATAAAGTGTAGGAGAATTCCTACAGCATCTACTTCTTTCCTTGGTTTCTGGTGGTTCATTATGCAGGACTTACATTCGATTTGCCCTCCCGGTGTTGATGCCTTTCCTCCTCATGTTAACAAAGTCGGTCTCACTGTATGAAATCTATTTTCCTGCTGTCCAGACTAAACAACTCCAATGGCTGCCTAAGGATCCACTATTCACAAACGTCCTTAGAAGTGAACTACTTGGGTGTATGCAAAGTTAGAGGTGTCTAATTAAAAAGAGAAGCACAGCTTTAAAATACTCTCCTTATGGAAGGAAAACAGTTGCCTTTTCAGTTACTTCCCCAAAGTGTTAAGATGCTCTTTGTTCTCTGGCCTCCTGGGAAATGCACGAATCCTCAGGCTGTGGTCGGAAGGCCACGGACACCGGTGTTTGATGCGAGGGGCCGATCTCCCACACTGTCCCCAGAGGGAGAGCAGCGCCGACCCCCCGGCCCACTGAGGAAGACTTGCACGCCCCCCTCCAGACCAACCACGCTGTCCCTCCACTCCCCTCCACAAATAAACAGAAATCCAGGCACACACTTCTAACGGCTGCCTTTTTCATCCCTCTGACCAAAAAAAATACATAATTACAAAAGCACACGGGCGCTGGTGCGCTCACGGGGTTGGAGAGAGAGATAGCAAAGGCCCAGATGTGAGGTCCCGGGAGGAAACGGGAGGCTGGAGGGAACAGCTCTGTTTTCAGAGGCCTGCAGCACAAGACGAAACAGTGTGGGGTCAGTTCTGCTGGGAGTCTCCACGAGGAGCTAGACGCAGACAAGGCTGCCGCAGAGAAGGACTTTTCCATCAAGCTGAGAAGTCGAGGAGTCAGAACGTGTGACCCCCTCCCACCCTCGTCGAGGCATCTCTCCCAAATGGAGAGCTCCTTCCAGTCCTACAAAATAAGAGCCTCGAGTCAGCTAGCTTCTCCCATTGGACCGGGAAGGACACCCCGCCAGGGGCTGGACGTCACTAGGAGAGTCCTTGAAGAAAACCAATGATGTGAAGAGACTTCTGGAAGGCGATGTGCACGTGACTGACAGTCGCTAGTCAAACTGGAAAACCAGCGCTTGTGGAAGCACAAGCAGGCCCTAGCGGGAAGGACACACTCCCTGGAAGGGAGGCCTGTTCGATTTTGCCACGGTGCTCCCAGCTGAGGGGAGCCACACTTAAATCAACACCCCCTCCCTCTCTTCCCTGGGGCTCTCTGGCTCAGGATAAGACAGCGGGGTGTACTCAGCTCTTGAGCCATGCCAGTCCTCCCATAATGGAATCTTCTCTGCAGGCCATGATGCCACAGTGGCTTCCCTTTACCTCTAAAAAGCACCAGGCCACTAAGGGGTCTCTCTCCACCTTTGGCAGAGCTGTGGCCCCGATATGCCCACGGCACTTGGGGTCAGTCCCCTCTCTGTACGTCGGTCCTTGCTGGTAGACACAAGTGCGACATCCACTTGGCCTCAGAGGGAAGTCTGGGCCGTTACTCACCATAACGCTGGCCTGCCCATCCATTTTCTCTCGGATTCTACTTCTACTTCCCGTCTCCTCTTCTCTAACTGCGCCCATCAGCAAAGGCCCGGGAGTCTCGAGGTTCCAAATCAAATTAGGACTAAGGTAAACACATACTGCAAATGCAGTCAACAGCAGGGTGTAGGGCATCTCCTTGGTGAAGGAAGTTCCCAGAGCCAGCAAGGGCATTGTCAAAGTTACAGGGAAAAGTGAGAGCTCATGGAGCGGACCAGTAAATAAACACGTCTGCGGGATGACACAATTTTACTATTTGGCGGTGCCAGAAAAACAACACTGCGATTTCTCTGGCAATGTCTACACACACTGACATTTCTCCTTATTCCAGAAGGCCAGTTTTCATTCCTCAGTCCTGGCTCTTACATGTTGAAATAATTAGAACTGACTCATTTATTTTGACCACGAGTCCTTCCGGGCTTGTGAGGGCTAAGCACGACATTGGTGACCCCGGGGCCCTGGAGCCATGTGAAAGATGCAGATAGGCTCTCTCAGCAGGTGAAACCCAGCTGCTGAGGGCACTGTGCTCCTGATTACGTCCATCGGCACTGACCCTCCGGGATTGTCCTCAGCTCCCCTGCCACCCCAGAAAGCCTAGACTTTTTTGAGGAGGCAGAATAAGAGGACTGTGATCAGTGGGCCAGGATGAAGGCAACGCTGACCAGTGCCTGCTCTTTGCTGCCCCAGAACCTGCAAAGTACAAACCCCAGAGGCTTACAAGAATGGTGATGGAGTGAACAACGAGGTTAGTCATCACCTCGATGATTCACGACATGACTAGTAAGTTGGCAAAAGTGAATTTTCCAACGTGGGACTTCAAAGCCCGAAATCCCTTCTTAGCTGCCTCTTGGGTTCATCCAGCAAGGAAAGACTCATGGGTGTAGAACATAAGGAGCTCCCACCTGAAAATAAGGTTCCCCTTTTTGAAGCAACGAGTGAAACTTACGTTCAAGAAACCTCGTGTCATCAAGTCCTACCATGTTGATCTCTGCTCTCAGGGAAAACCTCACCAGCAACTATTCGGCCAAGGGGGAAGAGACAGGCTTGTCCACTTGGCAAAATATGCCGATGGATTCTTGCTTCTTGGTTACTGTGTAGAGTTGTAGAGTTGTTTAAAAATCTAGAATCTGTCTGCTGGGTGAAAACTAGATCTGGATACGGTTAAGGATATGGACATGGACTGGGGGGCTGGGGATTTCTCCCAACAAAAGCCTTTCCCTAAGTCTCACCAAGTCTATCAGTAGCAATCCTTCCTAATGAACTAAGAAATCAGGAAAACTCACTTCTCACGAAATCCTCCTCACCAACAAAATAAATGTTTCTACGGCCTCAACATCCCTCCTCGAAATGTCCCATTTTAATCCCAGAAAGAATCATAGGCCCTACACATCTGAAGACTGGGTAAGAGTAATGTTAAAAAAAAAAATAATCTGCTTCTGGAAATGTAATCAACCAACGAATCAATTTCACTCCTAATGGGTAGGAAAGAGAAATGGTAAAAATTGCCAATTGACTAGTTAAAAGTTAATTCAAAGGCCCAATACCATCATATGAAGGTGAAGAAGAACTTAATTAAACATTACAAATGAGCCATTCCTTAACACTTTTGATTCTGAGGTACAGTTTGCCTCTCTCGATATCAAGAACCCCTCACCTGGGTGTCGTCCCCTCTCCCATGTTAAACCCTATAATTAGCTCAGGCAGCATCATTTTTCTCTCTCCATCGTATAGAAGAGAAAGCTGAAGTTGAAAGGCTATGACTTGGTCAAGTGATGCAAATGGTGGATCTTAGAACCTGGACTTTTCCTTTCAGGACTCGGATGCCCCATCCCAACCCTAGTGCAAATCCCCTACCACACTCACCCACAGAGAATGGAAGCGCACCTGTCGGATTGGAAGGAATTCTCTGTCTTGTCAAGGACATTAATCAACAGTACGAGAGTGATCATCTCAGAATGAAAGGAGGGACTTGTCCCAGCAGAAAACAAAGCAAGAAAATGGGAAGATCCATTCGTTCCCCATGAGCTTTTTATCTTATTCGAAGTAGAGGTGGCACACAATGTTACATTCGTTTCGGGTGTACGACACAGTGATTCAACAACTCTACACGTTACGCTGTGCTCACCATAAGTGCAGCTAACATCTGTCACCAAGCTTTGTTGAGGTCTGCTACCGCATTATTTCCCTTGGAGTCAAAACTCTTGGAATTCTATGCAAATATCAGCGGCAGGGTCTGAGACAAGATAGATATGTTTCTCATTTGTGTAAATCCTCTTTTTCCTGTGTTTCTTCCTCTATGCCTTTTGTTTATTCTTCTTCCTCCTCATTTTCGCCCACTTCTCATTGCCTTTTTTCTCTTCCTTGCTGGATTTCCCAGATCTGTTGAGTTTTTTCTTATGTGGGTGTGTCCTAAAGAAATGGAATTACTTGTGGAATATATGCCTGCATTGTCAACAACTGGAGTCCTGATACTAAAGAGAAGACACACGGGATCTAGGGACACATTCTCCAGGAGCCCTAAAGCTCGCCACCCCCCAGGAACACCTCAGGTTGAGGTGATGCCTGAAATCTGTAATTACACATCGATTCTCTACCCATCCTCTCAGCACTGCACTTGCTCCTGCATTGTAATTAACTGGTTCCCCATCTCTCTCCATTTACCAGAGTGTCTTCCCTGAGGATAGGAGCATCCAAGCACCTAAGAGAGTCGACTGTGTAAGAGAGGCACTAACCATGAGCCTGGTGAATAAATGAATGAATGAAGAATTCCAGAAAACTTTCCCCAGTCCCACCCAAATGCCTACAAAAGCCGAGCACAGACAACGTCAAGGAGTGAAAGGGACCACGAATGTCTGAGCTAACAGTGTGAGAGAAGGGACACCTGCAGGCTCCATCAGATTATTGCCATGTTAAAATCTATGTCGAGAAAGGCTAGATTTTCTACTATTTCAAGAGAAATCAGATATCCACATTTTAGAGATAAAGGTCTGTTAATATCTTGTAAGAACTGTTGGGCTGAAATGCCGTGAACACTTTCCAGCAAGACAAGGGACCTCTGGAAACCAGGGACTTGGCGTAAAGGCCACATTATTTTGTCTCTTAATAGCCACAGTCCATCCACCTGTGCACATTCGAGGCACATAGTTCAGTAATTAAATATTTCAAATATGGCTGGGAGGATAGCAATGTCACTCCCCTGCTTTCACAAACAATGAAAGCATTTCCAGTGAAAAAGGAAAGACAAAGACACACATGTTTGGCAAGGTCTAAATAATCCTCACAGTGAAATAGCGATAGAGTGAGAAAAAGGAGGCTACAGCCACCATGGAGTGAGCCTAAGGGTGCACATCTCACAAACACCACACAGAACCTCTCTCTGCATAGCAACAAAGGCATATTTATTGCCCACTTTTTAAAATAATAGCTTTACTGAGATAGAATTCACCTAACATTCATCCAGTTAAAGCATATAAGTCAGTGGTTTTTAGTATATTCATAGAGTTGTACAACCATTGCCTTGATCTAATTTCAGAATATTTTCATCACTCCCAAAAGAATCTGTACCCACTAGAAATCACTTTGCCTTCTCCAGCCCCTGGTAACCACAGTTCTACTTTGTGTCTCTATGAATTTGCCTTTTCTGGACATTGCCTATAAATGAAATCATACCATTGTGGCCTTTTGTGTCCGACCGTTTTCACTTAGCATGTTTCAGGGTTCACTGTGCAGCATGTATCAGTAATTCCTTTGTGGTTTTTTTTTTTAAGATTGTATTTATTTATTTGACACAGAGAGAGAGATCACAAGTAGGCAGAGAGGCAGGCGGCGGGTGGGGGGGGGGGGCTGGCTCCCCACCGAGCAGAGAGCCGGATGTGGAGCTTGATCCCAGGACCCTGAGATCATGACCTGACCCGAAGGCAGAGGCTTTAACCCACTGAGCCACCCAGGCACCCCAATTCCTTTGTTTTTATGTCCGAATAATACTCCATGGTATGGATATACCACAGTGTTTTTATCCATCCATCATTTAATGGACACTTGGGTTGTTTTTACTTTTTATTTATTATGATTATTGCTGTTATGAACATTTATGGATGAGTTTTTGTGTAAACTCATATTTTCATTTCCCTTGGGACTGCCGCCTCCGTTTAAAATATTATGGACAATGAAGAAAATGTCTTTTCTTTTCTTCTCTACCACTTATGGACTGCCCTATGCCCCAGGCACTAAGCTGGGTATTTTACATATACAACTCTAATCCTTCTGTTAATTCTCAAGGAAGGTGTTATTATCCTCATTTTACAGGGAAGGAATCTGAGGCTTAGATACTCTCTCCCAAAGTTTATTCTCTTTCTACTTATACTTCATCTCTGATAGGTATTTTTCTCCATTTCTGAAATTCTCAGTTTTTGTTCCAATGCAGCCAAAAGCGACCCTTTACTCTGTCCTATCCGTATATGGACTTCAGGTGACAAGAGCCGATGCGGCGCAGGAACGTGGGGGCAGGGGCGAGTACGCAAGAAGGGTCAGGCCTCAGAGTCGCGAGGCGGCAGATGTCACCAATATAAACAGTCAGCCCTCAGACCTGGCAGGGCGATGCCCTGGCAAAACACGGAGCCCATGAACCATGAGGTCATGATGAACAGAGGCCAGTGTGACCACAGAGTGAAGTCACAGCCCGAGGACTGGGCTTGCTAAATGAAGCACCGTGGAGGACCTCGCCCTTGGAGCCACTCTGTGTGGAAAGGAAAGCTGGCTGCATTGGGCTTGAAATGTGAAGGCAAAGTGGTCTTTCGAGTGGAGAATCGGGAGAAGGCTGAGAGAAGTGTCCGTGTTCTACGCAGAAAGGGTTAGTTTGGCTCCTTTGTTTCCGTAGGCTTTTAACTCTACTTAAGAATGACAGGAAATACTTGAGTCACCCATTGATTCTGAGTTCCTTGACACTATTATTTGATAAACTACATTCTTTTCTTTTCAGTTTTTAAAATATATATATTTTTAATTTAAATTCAATTAATTAACATATAATGTATTATTAGTTTCAGAGGTGGAGGTCAGGGATTCACCAGTTGCATATAACACCGAGTGCTCATTACATCATGTGCCCTCCTTAATGCCCATCATCCCCCCACCCACCTCCCCTCCAGAAACCCTCAGTTTGTTTCCTATGATTAAGAGTCTCTTATGGTTTGTTTCCCTCTCTGCTTCCATCTTGTTTTATTTTTTCCTCTCTTCCCCTATGATCCTCTGTTTTGTTTCCTAAATTCCACTTATCAGTGCAACCATATGATGGTTGTCTTTCTCTGATTGACTTATTTCGCTTAGTATAATACCCTCTAGTTCCATCCATGTTGTTGCAAATGGCAAGATTTCATTCCTTTTGATGGCTGAGTAATATTCCACTGTGTATTTATACCGTGTATTTTTTTTTAGATATTTTATTTATTTATTTGTCAGAGAGAGAGAGAGAGAGATCACAAGTAGGCAGAGAGGCAGGCAGAGAGAGAGAGAGAGAGAGAGAGAGAGGAGGAATCAGGCTCCCTGGCAAAGAGCCCGATTCAGGGCTCAATCCCAGGACCCTGAGATCATGACCTGAGCTGAAGGCAGAGACTTTAACCCACTGAGCCACCCAGGCGCCCCTATACCATGTCTTCTTTATCCATTCATCTGTCTGTGGACATCTGGACTTTCTCCATAGTTTGGCTATTGTAGACATTGCTGCTTTAAACATTGGGGTGCAAGTGCCCCTTCGGGGCACTATACTTGTATTTTTGGGGTAAAAACTTAGTAGTGCAATTGCTGGGTCATACAGTAGTCCTACTTTCAACTTTTTGAGAACCTCCATACTGTCTTCTAGAGTGACTGCACCAGCTTGCATTCTCACGAACAGTGTAAGAGGGCTCCCCTTTCTTTGCATCCTTGCCAACATATCTCGTTTCCTGAGTGACTAACCACATTCTTAATCAAATAAAAAAGTATGAAGTCAGGAGACATGGCTCTTCTGCCAATGAGCTGTCTAATCTGAATGAATTTACTTGAACTCTCTGTACCATGTTTTCCCATCTGCAAAATGCAATAATAACACCTGTTGTACATACCTAGCTCAGTGAGTTATTGTGAGGAGCCAGAGGCATGTGAAGGAGCTTTGAAGAACACTTCCTTTCAAGGCTGGCCTTTCCCTCGCTGTCCCCAGCACCCACACACACGCCCACGCGCATGCACGCGCCCTCAAATAAGAAATCAGACAGCCTCTGGAAGAGGCTCCTAAGATGCATACAACAAAGTTCAACACGTGCATTTAAGGCGAATAAACCAGAACTATCACAATCTACCTTTTTTTTTTTTAAGAATAAAAATACACCCACCCATTTAAATACAGAGAACATGAAAGAATAGTGTGGCATTGACTGCTCATTGTCTCAGTATCAGCCTTCCTCTTCTTCCCTAGGAACAGGATGTTTAGCTGAGCCTGTGACCATCCAACCTAAGAGTACATTGCAAGCTCCCGGACAGTCAGGATGCTCGTTCTGTCCACCACTCTATCCCTAGTACTTAAAGACTGCCTCGGACATAGTGTGTGCTCAACAATTATCTGTCGAATGGTTCCTTTCTCAGCAAACTTCTAACCTTAGAAGAACTGTGAAAACCCTTGCATGCCTCTCTCATTTTGATAGACACCTGTGTATCTCCTACGTATCTCGTCTGTGACTGGCATCATGGCACCTTCCAGAAAACAACACTTTGTCACTGATGTTAAGGTGCTCTTAGTTCCTCACAGTTTAAAAGAAAATACAGGTATGTAAATAAATCATTGTAATTTGGTATAATGTTCCCAAAAATGGCTACATAAGAAGGTAGCCAAGTGCCAGAGAGGAGGGAGTGGCTGGCAAGATGTGCCATGTCAAAGGATGAGAAGCCTGAATGGAAATTTGAAGAATGAGCAGATATTTACAGGGATGTGGAAGGTAGACAGAACATTCCAGAAGAAGGAATAATATGTGTGGAGGCAGAGAAGCATACAAACACAGCATGATGTGTTTGCAGAGCCGTGTGTAATTTTGTTGGTCTACACCTTACAGATCAAAGGGGTTACATGGCTACAAAAGGGTAGGGTTGACAGAACTGTCTCTTGGGAATGGGAGGAGGAGTGAAGATATGTGTCCCACTTTTCTGGGTCCCCAGTATCTTGCCCCACCTGACAAAATAAAAGGGTGAATAATTCTCTGAAATAATATATTTTGCCACATCGTGAGAGGTAATACCTTTAGCATCAACAGACAGATGCTATAGAATCTATTCTTTGAATTCCTCGAAGGGAATGCTCCCGATACGTATGAAGTGCTGGCCCACTCCATTCCATTTATGGACACAGGTTCTGCTGCCACAGATGATGGATTTTCTGGGAAAAGTGTGATTTCTAACATTCTGACCTGTTTTCTTCTTTAAAACTTCGTTTATATTTCTCAGTCCATGTGTCCAAATTTCCCGCTCCAAAACTGTGCCCAGTGCATAGTGAGCGTCTGGCCTACACTTGTCAAATGACGCGTGAGTAAATAATTGTGGAAATGGATGACAAAATAAAAACGCGGGGCCCATATTTATTAAGACTCTACCCCTTAAGCAAACCAAGCAGCAAATGTAACAGCATAACACTAAACCCACATAAAGCATTTTGATTTTTTCCCCCAAAGTCATCAAACTTCTTCCAACTATCCTACTTGTTTCCCCATTGAAAAAACCGGACTAGGAACATGAACAAAGTCAGAAAGTGTCCAGCTTGCAAATTGAATTCAAGGCTGTTTTCCCACAGAGTCACCCAGAATGAGAACTTGGCTCTAGCTGATGAAAAATCTCTGTCCGGTGCATCCTGGTTACCCGATACCTGTTGTTTCGGGGCCAGGAATAACACTCCAGCCAGCTCAGGAGGGAGAGAGAAAATGTTTGCCTTGAATTTACCTGCTTTGAACAGTGGTAAGTCTGGCTTCCCCACATCACTTCATCTGAGGTTTCTTTAAGGAGGCGTGGGGGCAGGGACCGCTGTTTAGCAGGTGTAAGATCCAGGTTCATATTTTATACTCACGCCCACACAAGTCAAAGAGTTCTAGAAATATTTTGTAAGAGTTCTGAGTTCTTTTATTCATGCTGTCAGAGGCAAACAGGAGGCTATTTGGATGGTATTTTTCCCCCGATCTTTATTATGGAAAACTACTGTTGGAAGGAAGGAACATTCTGTGTTCCTAACATTTCCAGGGTCTGTGCGGCTTTGTAGCAAGCTCCTGATGAGGCGAACACGCACAAATACATAGTGCATGGATGTTTCCCTACTACCTTGATTTCCCACCGCACTTCCGCCAAGAGGGGCAGCAAGAGCCCCCAACAGGGACCCCTGCATTGTAACATCTCACTGAACCCTCACCGTAACCTGGTGACATGGTGCTCTTCTTAGCCCCACTATAAAGATGAGGACACTCAGGCCCATGAAAGGGACGCATCAGGCCCCGGGTCTCAGAGGGCAGGAAGAGTCAGGGCCAGGCTTGAAGGCAGATAGGCCTCGGAGGCTTCTTTTGTTAAGCCCTATTCTAAGAATTTGATTTTAAAATCATATTTCTGGAGTGAAGTTGAAGACAGAAGGAAATATTTTAAAGAAGGTGAGGAGTAGGGCTCGGTCATTAAGCATCTGCCTCCAGCTCAGGTGGTTCAGTCATTAAGTGTCCGCCTCCAGCTCAGGGCATGATCCCAGGGTCCTGGGATGGAGCCCTGCATTGGACTCCCTGCTCAGTGGGGAATCTGCTTCTCCCTCTCCCACTCCCCCTCCTTGTGCTCTCTCTCTCTTTCTCTCAAATAAATAAAAACTTAAAAAAAAGCTGAGGAGTAAATTTTAATCTTGTCTTCAAAGTGCTAGCCGTATGGACGAGCTTTACACCATTAGTGAGATTGCTGCAGTCACAGGACACTTGACATTATTTTAGAGCCCCCGTGGGTCTCGGATCCCCTTGTCTTCACACCTCAGGAA
>CM052814.1:40549186-40575383 GCA_028533885.1 Nasua narica
TTTTTTTTTTTTTTTTAAGATTTTATTCATTTACCTGACAGGAGAGAGATCACAAGCAGGCAGAGAGAGAGGGGGAAGCAGGCTCTCCGCCGAGCAGAGAGCCCGACGCGGGGCTCGATCCCAGGACCCTGAGACCATGACCCGAGCCGAAGGCAGAGACTTTCACCCACTGAGCCACCCAGGTGCCCCTCTCTCTCTGCTGTTTTTAAGGTTTCATCTTTTTAAAAATATATATATTTGGCAGTTTAACTATGAGATATCAAATTGTGCATTTCTTTTTATTTATTTTGGTTGGGATTCACTGGAATCTGGAAGATTGGTGTCTTTTACAGATTCTGGAAAATTCCCATCCATTTTCTATCCAAATATTGCCTCTTTCCTATTCTTTTTAAAATCTACTTCTGGAATTCTGACAAGCATATATTAAATCTTCTGATCCATTCCTGCATATGTCTAAGCCTCTCTTTCATATTTTCCATCTCTCTGACTTTGTATACTGATTCAGGATAATTCTTCAACTCTATTTTCCGGTTTATTAACTCACTCTTGCACTGTACTTACTCTTCTAACCTAAAGCATTCTTTTATTTCTAGAAATGACTAATACATCCTTATTTTACAATTTTATATATTCAGAGAATCCCACTTTCCAAAACACTTCCATTATAGGCCAATTCATGTATTTTTAAAATTATTATTGAACTTCGCATGTGAGTCTCTTTGTTATTAAGAAAGTCAGCTAGCATCACATAGAAATAGTCTTTCTCATCTATAAAATCCCATGAAATGCCCTGCTCCAGAACCTTCTTTCCCCTGAATCTCAAAGCCATTATAATCTTCTTAGGTCAAGTCAGAAGTCCAAACCCTTAGTGATGGTCAAGAATATCCCACAGGTGTGTAGGTTTGGGCTTTATGCTTCTCTGGCCCCAAATCTCATTTCTTTATAAGTCTCTTCCAGTTAGAGATTTGGAATGGACAAAGTTGAAACCCTCTAGCTGCGCTACTCATGCTCCTTTTTTTCTTCTCCACACTCTATTTTAAGACTATGATTTTCCCATTTCCCTGCTACAGAAAGCAAACACTGAGCCACCAGGAGTCTGGGATGGAAGCCCAGTGCTCACTGCACGTCCGTCCTGGGCTTCCACAGGCGGCACTCCTACTACCGGTTGTGTTTGCGAACCTGAGCCCAAGAGCAAGCAGGGTCCACTTGGCCTGCGGTGGATGGCTGGCAGGTGAGTGCCACTGCAGACTGCTAGGAGAAACCTGGGTGGGACGCCAGGCCTGTAAATAAACGTGTGGCCATCTGCATTCCCTTTCGTGACTCAGCTATTCTTTATGAAAGGATTCACTGTGCGAGGAGCAGCAGGCTCGGAGATCTCAAAGAAGCAACAGCAGAAGAAAGCTCTGCAGATTATGAACTCATTGAAACCAAGGTGCAAAAATCTTTAAAAAAAAAAAAACAACAAGGTGCAAAATCTGCTGTTCTAGGCTGTTGCTGCTTTGCAGCGACAGGGAGAGAATTTTCCAGTTAAAGAATAATTATTGCAAGAAAGTTCATCTTTACACACAATGCAAACACCACAAAAACAAAACAAGACCAAATCACCTTATTGGGATCTCAGAGAAGAGCAGTAATATTTTATTTTATTTTTTAAGATTTTATTTATTTTGAGAGAGAGAGAGCGTGGGGGAGGGGCGGAGAGAGTGGGAGAGACTCCCAAGCACACTCCCCACTAACTGTGGAGCCCGATGTGGGGCTTGATCTCACGACCCTGAGATCATGACCCGAGCCAAAATCAAGAGTCAGACCCTTAACCGACTGAGCCACGCAGATGTCCCAAGCAATAAGATTTTAGAACAAGCTGAGTTAAATGCAGAGTTTGTAAACTGAAGTCCTATTCCAGTTTGGTATAGTAGAAAAAAGACTTCAAGTCTGAATTCTTGTTCCTATCTTTCAGACTCTGTGCAAGTTTCTTGCCATTTCTGAGCTCCACCTCCCTCCACTGAAAAAGTGGCATAATAATAACTATGTTTTTGTGAGAATCAAGGATGACACATATAAAGAAATTATGTAAATTGATAGGTACCTGTTCTCCCCTCTCCAATCTCTCCTTTCCTAGTAATAAGAACTGTGATTGTATCTGGGCACATCACTACTTGGATTAAAAGAGACACTCCCCCAAATCACACACCTGTGTATATACAAGTTTGGGTGAATGATATTTAAGAAATGTTGCACATGATTTCCATGAAGTGATCTTAAAGGAAGGGAAGTTGGTCACCTTTCTTCCTTCATTAGTCCATCTAGCTGCCTAGACCTTGGATGAGGTGGAGAGCAGACATTTAGAATTAGGAAGACAAAAGACATATTTATCTTTGATTCAAATCAAAGTGGGGATTCAGAGTGGAGAGTTGGAAGAAGACTGGGTTCCTAAGGATACCACAGAGGCACCATACTGGCCTTGGGATCTTCATCTCCAAATTCCTTTATGGGGGAAGAAGAATTTTCTTGTGTGTTTAAGGGAGTTATTATTTTGAGGGTTTTTTGTTTTGTTTTGTTTTTAATCACATTCAACTAAGCTTAATCCCAAAGCAAAGAATTAAGCTTCATATCTACCAAAATTAAAATTTCACATTTCTCTGATCCAGCAATGCCACTTCTAAAAATACACCCCAAAAATGTGCTGGGATATGTGCATAAAAGATACAATCAAAAATATCTATTGCACCATTGTTTGAGATACTGAAAAACTGGAAAGTAACTAAAAGTTCAACAGCAGGTCACTGGATAAGTAAGTGATTTGTACTCAAGCAGTGTATTACTGTGCAGCTGTTAGCCTGAGAGATCTATATGGAATAATCTACAATGAATAATCTCTAAATGAATTCCCGTTTGGGGAGAGAGAGATAATATACTGTGTTTCCCAAAGACAGCCACAACATTGTTTCCCATTTCCTGATGTGACATTCTTCCCATCAAGAGATGGGGGCTAGCAAGTTGCCCTTCAACAGACGAATGGATAAAGATGTGGTCCATATATACAATGGAATATTATGCCTCCATCAGAAAGGATGAATACCCAACTTTTGTATCAGCATGGACGGGACTGGAGGAGATTATACTGAGTGAAATAAGTCAAACAGAGTCAATTATCATATGGTTTCACTTACGTGTGGAGCATAAGGAAAAACATGGAGGACATTAGGAGAAGGAAAGGAAAAGTGAATTGGGGGAAATTGGAGGGGGAGACAAAGCATGAGAGACTGTGGACTCTGAGCAACAAACTGAGGATTTTGGAGGGGAGGGGAGTGGGGGGTGGGTGAGCCTGGTGGTGGGCATTAAGGAGGGCATGTATTGCATGGAGCACTGGGTGTGGTGCATGAACAATGAATCTTGGAACACTGAAAAAATAAAATTAAATTAAAAAAAAAAGAGAGATGGGGGCTGGTTTCCTTCTCTTGAATCTGGACAGCAAAAGTGACACTATGTGACTCCCAAGGCTAAGTAGGAAAGGTAAGGCAGCTTTTTCCTTGTTGACCAAAAGACTCAAGCCCAGAGTCCAAAGTTGCCATTTAAAGTATGCCATGCTGTGAGGAAGCCGGGCCACATGGAGAGGCCATGGGTAGGTGCTTGGCTTAGTAGTCCGTCTTCAAGTCCACCCTGTCCAGGGACCAGACATGGGAGTGAATGGGCCTTCAGATGATTCCAGGCCCCTAGTAGCCAGGTCTTTTGAGGTAAGGACCCAGATATGGTGGAGTGGAGGAGCCCTTTATGAATATCTGAATCATGCAATTGATGAGCTCAGTGAAATGGTTGGCTTTTTATGTCACTGAGTTTGGTGTGCTTTATTGCATAGTAATAGCAAGGTTTTTATGTGTATAAAAAATTTCAGGAGGGTCGCCTGGGTGGCTCAGTGGGTTAAAGCCTCTGCCTTTGACTCGGGTCATGATCCCAGCGTCCTGGGATCGAGCCCCACATCGGGCTCTCTGCTCAGCAGGGAGCCTGCTTCCCCCTCTCTCTCTGCCTGCCTCTCTGCCTACTTGTGATTTCTCTTTCTGTCAAATAAATAGATAAAAAATCTTTAAAAAAAAATTTGTCAGGAAAACCACACAGTAAAGCCATTAACCTCAACTGTTCCTGGAGATGAGATAGGAAAAGACTTCGTTTTCACTGTATGCTTTTCCATATCATTGCAATTTTTCTTTCTCATGAACGTGTATTATTGAATTTTTCAAGTATGTATGAAAAAAAGGACACTCGTTAGGAAGATATATGAGACAAAAACAAGCAGGTCTGCCAGCTCCAACTAGCAACATGATTCTAAAAGCCTAAATTCCATTGAGCACATGTGCTGAAAAGTCCAAAGAAGGTGAAGATAATACTCAGCCATCACAAAAAAAAAAAAAAAAGGAAATCTTACAATTTGCAGTGATGTGGATGGAACGAGAGGGTATTATGCTAAGCAAAATAAGTCAGTCAGAGAAAGACAACTATCACATAATCTCACTCAAAGTGGAAATTAAGAAATGAAACAGGATCATAGGGGAAGAGAGGAAAAAAATGAAACAAGACACAATCAGAGAGGGAGACAAACCATAAGAGACTCCTAATCATAGGAAAAATACTGAGGATTGCTGGAGGGAAGGGTAGAGGGATGGAGTAACTGGGTGATGGACTTTTAAGGAGGGCACATGATATAACGAGCACAGGGTATTATATAAGACTGATGAATCATTGAACTCTACCTCTGAAACTAATAATACATTATATGTTAATTATTGAATTTTTTAAAAGGAAGATGAAGATAATAATCTAAGCTTTTAAAATCAGATAACATATTACCAACTTTAGCGTCCATAGTATTTCAACATAACACATTCACCAGTGTCTTCTTTTCCATAATAAATTATTAATTAAAAAAATTACCATCATCTAGCCCAGCGCCCAGGATCTAAAATGACATTATTTTAATATAGATTAAGATGCATGTTGAATACAACTTTCACTTTACATCTTCAAAACAGCAAGCTAGCCAGAGTCTTAAACCCCTGTCCAGTCAAGCCAAGGCAGGCATCGGCATTCAGAAGAGGATCTCATCTCCAGGAAAGGCTGTCAGCTACTCTCCCCCACTTATTACAGGAAAGCATGCATCTTGGAATTCATACAAGTGTCCTGAAATCTGGTAATGACAGAAAAAGAAACCCCTTACCTATCCACTTTACTCAACTATAAAGTTAAATGGAGAAAGTGGGATGTAACTAGTAACTCAGAGAATTTATTCCAAATAGTACCAGGAAACATGAATAGAAATCATAAAGCAGAGCAATTGAAGTTCTTAACTGATGGAATGTTGGAGCAAAGTGCCAGCAAAAATGCTCAGCAGGTGCCCGTTTGCCTTCAGCTAACTGTAACCAGGGCAGACCGATAACACAGTGCAGAGAAGCACAGAGCAGGGGCTCCAGAAACATTTGCCGATGAATGAACGAATGAATGAATGAATGAACAGCAAGGAATCCCCAAACTTCTTCAGGCTTCCCCAGCCTATGGACATAAACCCCTCAATAAGTGTCAAGTGTCCAAATTGCCCTACTTTACCCTTCTCCTTCTCACACAGGACCTCCAGTTCCTGCTGAGGTCCCCCAGACCCCATCGCCTCATGCGGGCTGGTTGTCTAATGCCTAGTCACTCCCCTACTGTTTGCTCCTTTGTTGGCAGTGGGATAACCAGGAGTGGGGATACTCCTGGTGAGTGGGCTCCAAAGTGGTCCTGCTTCCGCTCCAGTGTGTTATAGAATGTGGTCTCGGGGGCCAAGACAGGTCTCTGGGATCTGCGCTGACTACAGATTTGAAAAAGAACCACCTAGTTATACTCAGAACTTCTACCCCGCTGCCCCTCCTGCCTGGAACAAGTTTGATATAATAATTTTCTTCTGGAAGATTTCTCAGCATCCTGCATACCCCACGCACGCTATGCCTCGCCACCTCCACCCCACCCAGCTCCCGTCTGCCATGCAGATCTGGTCCCTGGGTGCTGGTATAACTTGAGTTACTTCCCAGGAGACTCCTCAGCCCTGGTGTAAATCATCAGACCTCTCCTCCGCCAGGCCTGTTATCATCGACTGAATGTTTGTGTCCCCTCTACCCGCAAATTCATATGTTCACATTCTAACCCCCAATGTGATCATATTAGGAGCTGGGGTCCCTAGGAGGTAATCAGGTCATGAGGGTGGGGCCTTCTTTTCTCTTATAAGAAAAGGCATAAGAGCTTATTCCCCCTATCTGCTCTCTGCCATCTGAAGATACAATGAGAAGACAGCCATCTACAAGCCAGGAAGCAAGTCCTCATCAGACACAGAAACTCCTGGAGCCTTGATCTTGGACTTCACAGACTCCAGAACTGTGAGCAATAAATGTTTGTTGCTGAAGCCCCCCAGTCTGTGGTAATTTATCATGGTAACCCAAACAGACTAAGACACTTATCTCACAAGTTCTCCAGATAAGTCCAGCCGTACCTGAATCCTCAGCAAGTGATAGTAGAAAACCATGGGCCAAGGGCAGGCTCCACTACAACATGTTTGAGGAAGAAACCCCAAGTTATGGATGGACTAAGAAAGTCACTGCATAAGAGAAAGTCCAAGGATACCCAGTGGTGATGGTGAGCTGTTGCTGCCATCGAAGAAACTTGGGAAGGGTTTGGGGCATATAAGAGGGGAAAGGCCTTCCCATACTGTCTGAGGAGAGTTATTGAAAAGAAATCATGTTGGCACCAGTTTCTTTCCCTATCCTGCTATCTTCCTCTACCCTTCTAACATATGGTTAAACAAAATTGGGAACATACTATATGTACAGTTCTGTATCCTTTAGGGGACACTTGTTCACTTCTTTAAATATCCTTTAAAAACATTACTTTCTTCCGTTCCCGTATGTTGGACATTTGTTTTCAATTTTACATTTTTAAAAAAATAATGATGGGATGAATATTTGGCTCATAAATCTTGAACTGCATCTCTTGTTACTTTCTTAGAATAGAGCTCAAAAATTAAGATTATGAGGGCAAAGGACACCAGCACAATTAAGGCTATTTATACACATCATTAAACTATCCTCCAGAGGGGAAAAATTTACACTACTGAGAAAAAAGAGTAAGAGGGCCTATGCCTCATTTCACATCTGCACACTTTGCATAATCATTATTGTTTCAGGCCTGCAAATTACTTTTAAGCTCATGATACACAAGTTGCACCTCACCGATTTGAGACAAGTTGCACCTCACCGATTCGAGAGCTCTGTTTCTCCCCTGCATTTTAACATCCTGGAATCAACTGGCATGTTACAACATGTTACAACTATGGAATCTGCTGGCGAGTCCATCCATACCAAACAGTGGTCACAACTTCGTACCCACCCAGGACGAGTGAACTTAGCTGTTCGTTCTGACTTTAGGATGGGCTGACTACTATTCCTCAACGCACTCAGGGATCACTTGGGGCAGACATGTGAGTCCCAGATGTTAATGTATTCTGGTAAGATCGACAGAGGCAGCATTAAAATGAGCAGGACAGGTGTATGTGGCTTGGAAGAAAATCCTGGAACTAAAAGCAGAGCACGTTTTTGGCAAAGTTGCCGCCCCAAGCTCCTGATGGCACAGAGAATGATAGCACACGTGAACACACAGACCGCCATAACTCCGGGACAAAAGTGATTCTCTCATATTTGTATTTGTTTCTCTTATGTTTTTCCTCTTACATTTTCTCTTTTTATGTGTTCCCAAGAGACAAGCATTTATGTATAAGTAACTCTAAAAGAGCTCTTTGAGTAAGCCTAACATAAAAATTTTAGGTGATGAGAAAAATTAGGTGATAGTTTGGCTTGCAGCTTTCTCTTTCTCTGTAATACATGAAGTTATGGCATATCTTAGATTTGACAAAACACCATATTTTAAAATTAGCAGCATACTCAACAATAATTTTTTTTTAAGATTTTACTTATTTATTTGAGAGGCAGAGAAAGTGAGAGAGAGCATGAGAGGAGAGAAGGTCAGAGGAAGAGGCAGACTCCCCATGGAGCTGGTAGCCTGATGTGGGACTCGATCCCGGAACTCAAGGATCATGACCTGAGCCGAATGCAGTTGCTCAACCAACTGAGCCACCCAGGCACCCCTAGACTCAACAATAATTTTTAATGATATTTTATACTTGCAGTGAATTACATCTTTTCTTACTAACATATTGTCCTTCCTTCCTTATAAATTGTCGCTCCTTGAAGAAGAGTTTGAAAAAGGGGCACATTTCCTGGGGATTGTGGCTTCTCTGAGATTTAAGACCTCAGCTCCATTTGGTGTGGAGTTCTGTGAAATTGGTTTACTGTGGCCATAGTCTCCTGGGTTCCTTAGGCGAAACCTTCCAACAAACATTTTGAAAAGAGCCCTATCCTGATATTCTTCTTTAATCTTTCCTTTACCCAAAGTTATCCCCTTTATCTTAAAAAAAGAAATCTCTCAGAATGACTAAAGTAGAAGTACATGCTCATGTCCACTTTATCCAACAAACATTCAGGACCCACGCTCGCCAGGTCTCGTGCTCTGTGCTGGAGGGACACGGGAACGCAGAATGCTTCATGCTGATACGGGACTTAAAACCTAACAAGACAACGTACCTATTAATTTCATAAGGAAAATACTAATGTAAATGAAAAAATTGGAAATTTGTCAACCAAACGATCAAAAGTAACAAAAGAAAGGAGCACAGGTCAGCCTCCAGAGATAGTGAAGACACATGGCTTATGGTGTACTGCAACCCAAAATGCGTGGCCAGAAGAAGCTAATCTTGAGGAAACATCAGAGAAACTAAATGGGGAGACATTTTGTAAATCACTGGCATATATATACAGATATATATATATATAATGTCAATGACATGAAAGAAAAAGAAATGTTGAAAATAAATATTTATTCAGATTAAAGGGGCTAAGAGAATGGCTTAATGCAATAAATGGTCATATTCCAAAATTTTTTAAAAAGACAGAAAATTCTATGAAAGACACGAGCAGACCAATTCATGAAATTGAAATGTTGATCGCAGATTAAAGAATTGTATGATGTTAAACTTCCTGAATTTGATAACTAAACTGCAGATATGTAAGAAAATATTCTTGTTCCTAGGAAAAACACACAAGTATTTTGAGGTATGCGATCTCAAATGGCATAAAAATAAAAATATGTATACATACAGAGAGAGAATGATAGAGCAG
This sequence comes from Nasua narica, assembly GCA_028533885.1. NCBI lineage: Eukaryota > Metazoa > Chordata > Mammalia > Carnivora > Procyonidae > Nasua > Nasua narica. The sequence continues at coordinate 40,558,435 of CM052814.1, forward strand.
ATACAACAAAATGTTGGAATATGAGAGTCCTTTGTATTTTTCTTATAACTCACCTGTGATGTTTCAAATTATTTCAAAATAAAAAGTAAAAAATAGATAAATCGCATGAAATTTTGTGTCTATGTTATAGTATAGTTAAAGAGAACTCTATTCTTAAGCTAAAAGAAGAAAATCTAATGAGAACTACGGGCAAGTAAAGTTACGAACCCTGCTGTTAGGAGTTCCAACACATTAATCTCCAGATCTTGAGAAATGAACCTGAATGAAGAAGTCAAGATCAGAGAGGAATTTGTCAGCATTAAACATGATTCATTAAATGAGAATTAAGATTAACAAAATTTCAAATTGCATTTTATTAAGAGATGGACATTTTCATAATTAATGTAATTCCCTTCAAATCCTTTTTGGAAATAGGTGAAGTATCAGTAAATTAACCAATGTATGATTCTTATTTTGATCTTTCTCAGACATAGGCATTACATCTGGCCAGTTTTGCCAGAAGTTTCATAATGCTGGGTTGTAAATGGCAACTCTTCAAATTACATGTACTTGTTTTATACTCTGCCCTTCATATAAATCGCTATTCCTTCCTCTAGACATAAGTCTTTGTGTTTCTTTTGGATTTTGCTTCATTTTATTTTTTAAAGATTTATTTATTTATTTATTTGAGAGAGATAAAGAGAGAGAGTGGGGGGGGGTGAAGGCAGAGGGAGAGAGAGAGAGAGAGAGAGAATCTCAAGCAGACTCCCTGCTAAGCACAGAGCCTGATGTGGGGCTCAGTCTCACGACCCATGAGATCATGACTGGAGCCAAAATCAAGGGTTGGATGCTTAACCAATGGAGCCACCCGGGTGCCCCTGTGCTTCTTTCGGATTTTAAAAGGAGAGTTATGAATAGATCATTTTGGGAATTATATTCATATAGTTGACTGGAAATGACACTACTTTTTTGAAATCACTGAACATCCAGAACACTGACAATGATAATCTAAGAAGTCAACAGAGAGAGAGAGACAGTTAAAAACAAAAAGATTTTGGCTTACATTTAACATTTGTGATTACTATGGTATTTATTATTATTATATTTATTATTTTTAGAGATGGAGCAGGGAGGGGCAGAGGGAGAGGGAGAGAGAAAAATCTCAAACAGGCTCAATGACCCGTGCAGAGTCCAACTTAAAGCTCAAACTCGTAACTCTGCAATCATGACACGAACTGAAAACAAGCGTCCGATGCTTAACCGACTATGCCACGCAGGCACCTCATACCATGGTATTTTAAAATATGACTCCTCTCTCCACTTTTTGGACATAATTTATATTCACTCCACTCTTCCTCATGCTCTGTAGTCCATCAGAACAGTGGTTATTGTAAGGACAAAAAGGAAATTGCAGAGCAACTAAAAACCTGAGCCTGAAATTGCCAGACGCCTGGCTCTTGGCCAGCTCATAGAGGAAAGAACTATAAGGTTCCTCTGGACTTGCCCCAGCATTTGCTCTAAAAGTCCTGGCCACCTGTCACAGTGGCACCAGCAGAACTCCTGGCCAGATTTTGGGCAACCAAAACAAATGATCATCAGCTCCCAGGAGAAGGATCACCGCCACTGAGCAGGGAGCTGCTGGTGCCCTTCAGTCAGCATAAGCAAATACAACAGGCTAGTGGGAAGTAAGCTGTTTTTAATTTTTGGTGGCACCACTTAGCTGCTCAGTGAAGGGCTGTGAGTTGGGAGAAAGCCATCACTTGACACATAATCCCCCACGGCAGCAACCTCTTGCGGAAGCTCCTGGAGGCCCAAGGGGTGTTGAGCCTTTTCAAGAAACAATTCAAAACCTTGCCAGGACAATAACATTCATATTCCACCTCCTTCTTCAGTGCATGTCCCGACCTTGATTTGAACACACCAGACAGTGTGAACCCTTCTAAGTGAACGTTCGCGATGCAAGTGTCAGCCACATCGTTTGTTCTGGGAGCTGATTTAATGAAAGCAGGAATCTGGACTAGTCAAGCTTTCATTTCTGTATCCCCTCTCCAACCTAGCTCTCTGACAATTTAACTGGGAAAGAGAACTCATCCAGAAAGAGATAGTGGACTGACAATCATTTTGCTACTCACAATCTCTTGTCTCTTTCCAGCTCATTCTAGAGTCCATGCCAACCTCCAGTCATTTTCAAAGCTGTCTGCTGAAGACCTTTCTCCTCGTTGTCTGCTACTATCTGCTACCCAGAAACCCAGCAGCCTCCATCTACTACTAACTCTTATTGAAGGAGACAGCCAGTATGGGCAAAACCAGTCTGTTCCCAACAGCGGTCATGATATTTGACATATGGTCAGGGACCAAGGTGTCACAGTCTACAACTTCCCTTTTGCTCTCAGTGTAATTATGTAGTTATGAGCATTATGCGGTTCCCTCCACCGTCTGTCTCGTCTCACGTTTAGAGTGTGTCAACCCTACGTGTAAAATCTCTATGTGAGGCACCAGTGGGCCAAAGTCTGTTCTACTGGTTAATACATTCCCAAACTATTATATAAACCATAATAAATGTGACTAGTATGGTTTGGCAGGAAATACGAATCATACAAATTCTCTGTGCTACCCTGGCTTTTGTTATAAAATACTTTATTATAATTCGGACTACTGTTATCTCCAGGAAGAATATGAGGAAAAAGACAGAAAACAAGAGTATTTTTTTGTCCTTCCTCATGCCTGCTCAGCATGCATTTCTCAGACCCTCCTGCCCCAAAAAGAAGAAATAAAAATAGAACAGCAAAGGGAAGAAAGAGAGTGGAGATTTCCTGAGATCTCTGCTTCGGCCGGCCCACCAGAACAGCATTTCTGCCTTCTCCTTCTTTAGGATGGTGAGTGCAAAGGACTTTTTTACTCCACTATCCTTACGAGCTTTGTTATGCAAATGCATTCATAAATGTTTAAAAACACCGTAAAAGGTTATCTGCAAATACAAACATATTACAGGAACTTCTAATCAGGAAAAAAAAAAAAAAAGCTCCTTAATCAGAGATTGTGGCAGTCACTAAATATGAATCAAACTGTGTGTGTGGTATCCCGCAGCATCTAGGATTTATTAGAGGAGATTGTTTTCCACTAAAACCAAATGAAAACACAACAATGGGTCACATTTCAAAGTCGTTTTTCTTATAAGAGGGAGGAAAAAAAAGACTGAATTTAATTTTCATAATCAATGTGGCTCATGCTTTGAAACAATGCACAGTTTGTGTTTATTGAACTTAGTATCGTGATAAAGAAACTGTAGGTATTCAGTGTGCATGTGGGATTCTAACAAATGTGAAATGTATCCTCAAAGTGCTCTTCAAAATGCATCTATTCTCATTCTCAAATAAACAAAATAAGGGAAAGGATCTCACAGAAGAGAATTCCAATTCTCCTGCTTCTGGAAAAAAAAAAGCATCAAGTTCTCAGTTTGGGTCCTAACTTGGTAACCAGATAGGCCCTTGAGAAACTGTGAGGAAACTACTCGTTGTCTTTGGGGACCTTAGTTTTATCAGTAAATATGAATGAAGTAGGTTTTGATAGAAGAATCTATTAAAAGAACTTATTTACCCTTTCTCAAATATTAATTAGGCCCCTTCCTACTAGGTACCTCACTGCCAGAATCTGGGGATACAGTAAGAAGTGTTAGGACATGCCCTGTTTTCAAGACGTTGAACCTAAGGGGCAGATACGAAAAGCATACAGGTAATCAAACACTGTTATAAGAATGCTGTGGGAGATGCATGAGACCACACAAAGGAGGTTTCTCCCAGATTTCAGTCCCTGGGAGGACCTATTAGAGTAAGGTCTGTTACAACCCTTGACAAATAAGCAAGTAAGAGTGGAGAGAGGTGGACTAGATCTAGCAAAGGACATTTACAAAGGCCCAGAGGCCAGGAAGAGGTGTGGTCTCCTGAAAGGCCATTCCCTGTGATTACAGCCTGGGGCGTTAGGGAGGAGTGGGGAAGAATGGGGCTGGAGAAGCTATCAGAGTTCCCCTTTCTGGAGGGACTTTGCATGCCATTTCAAGATCTACAGATTTTACCCTCCAAAGCCACTGAAGGTTTGGGAGTAGCAAGGCCAGATGTTATCTAAAGAAAGTTCCTGTCGTTTTCAGTTGGGTAATGGATGTTTAGGGGGTTGAAAGTGAGGGCAGAGCAATCCTTTAGGAGATGGGAGATGATGATACTTGAACTAAGGAAGTGACAAACAGGACAGAGAAAAGCAAAAAAAACTAGAGGATTAGGAAGAAAGATTGATAGAATTTAAGTAGTAACTTTATGTGAATGGTGATGAGAGGTCTACGTTTCCGTTTTGGGCAAATGCGTGCATGGTGATGGGAACATGAGATCTGGAGCTGATTGAGAAAGAGATGAGAAGGCAGTGAGTTCAATGTAAGACTTAAAAACTAGAGGAATCTATGGACCATCCACATGAAGATGTCAAGGAGGGTACTAGGTCTAGGGTTCAGGAGAAACGATCAGGGATAACAGGAGTCATGGGCACATATACGGTAACCAGAGCTACAGGAATAGACAAGACCAGTGAGGTTGTTCATTGAAAGCATCACATCTAGATCCCCGGGGAACACCACTTTTTAAGAAACATGCAGCAAGAAAGAAATCAAAAAGAAGGCAACAAAAAGAAAATGAAGAGAGACGATTATGGATCCAACTGAAGACACTGTTGTAGAAAAGTAAAATGTGGTCCACATGATTAAATGCGACAAAAAGATCACTGTAGATAGGTTGTCAGAGTGCTACCAGACTGAATAACTGGGAATGCTGATCTTGGCAAGGGAACTTTCCATGGAGTGCTGACTGTGGAAACCAGAAGAGGAATGAATGTCGAGAGAGAATGCAAAAGTGGCCAATGTAGACCATGCTCTCAAAAAGCTCAACTCTTAAGTCCTTGAGGGCTGATACTCTAGTATCCTCAGGTCTAACACAGGACAAGTGATAAACATCTGTTGAACTGATGCTAAGTTAAAGGGAAGAAGATGAGGCAAATCTATTGGGAGGAGAGACTCAAAGAAGAGAATAGGATCCAGGGTAGAAACTGAGATTTTGACTTTAGACAAGATGGACTCTCTCTTCCATCAAAACAGGATTATGGGGGTGCCTGGGTGGCTCAGTGGTTTAAAGCCTCTGCCTTTGGCTCGGGTCATGATCTCAGGGTTCTGGGATCAAGCCCTGCATTGGGCACTCTGCTCGGCAGGGAGAGTGCTTCCCCCTCTCTCTCTGCCTGCCTCTCTGCCTACTTGTAATCTCTCTGTCAAATAAATAAATAAATCTTAAAAAACACAGGATTATGCTAAGTAAAATAAGTCAAGCAGAGAAAGACAATTATCATATGGTTTCACTCGTATGTGGAACATAAGGAATAGCGTGGAGGACCACATGGGAAGGAAGGGAAAACGGAATGAGAGGAAATTGGAAGAAACAAACCATGAGAGACTCTGGACTCCAGGAAACAAACTGAGTGTTACAGAAGGAAGGGGTGGGGGGTGGGGTAACCGGGTGATGGGTATTAAGAAGGGCCTGTGTTGTGATGAGCATTGGGTGTTATATACAACGAATGAATCGCTGGACACGACATCAAAAACTAATGATGTACTATATGTTGGCTAACTGAACATAATAAAAAAACACCAGGATTAGAGGAGGCAAGGAAATTGAAATAATTGTCATCAAGTGGCTTCCCTATTCTTGATGAATTTAGAAGCAAGGTGATCTGCTGAAAATGGCAATGGAGATGATGAAGTAAGTAGCCTTAGAAAAGTGGAGAACAGAGCTAGAACTAACTGGGGAAACAGAGGACCCTTGGGCAGCTGAGGGGCTACCTGAAGGTTGAGAGTTCAACCTGCATGGCAGAGTAAGCGTGAGTATGTGTTGAAGGATGGGGGTGCACGGTGCCCCAACATAGAGACTGCAGGAGGGCTGATCTGGGATTGGGCATTTTATAGATGGGTGAAAAAAAGAGAAGGGCATCTAGGGTTGGATGGATTGGTCCAGGTTAGAAGGAACTGATGACCAAAGAGGACTTTGGTGTAAGCAGAATGATCAGTGAGGTGTCAAAGGGCATGGTAGAGGAAGAACTAAAGACTCATTATGAAGGGGGAATTCAATGTGGATGTAGGGTAACCCGGTTACTTTTCTGTATGGCTCTTAACGGCGGCGCCTTAGCTAACCCCTCCAACCTTGTCTCAAGGCCCCGCCAAGCTCTCAGAATGGTGCCTTGTTCCTGAACCCACTATGCTTTTTTGTGATGCTGAGCTCCCACAAGAGAAAGAGGCAGTATTTTCTCACTTCCTAAGAGCTTAGTGCCTGCCATTGGAAAGATTCTTGATATCTCTGGTGAGTGAGTAAAATAAAAATAAATAAATAAATAAATAAATAAATAAATAAATAATAACCTCCATGCGTTTGCGTGACTTCTAATTTGGTGAAATGCATACTATTTACTCACTTTCCCTGCAGAAGTCCACATGGGACCTTCTTGGTTCAGAGATCTGCATGGCAGATCCCTGGCCCTGGGTCATGAAGTCAGCACACAGCAGGTTGGGAAAGAAGCTGCTGAAGGAACCACACAGCTGATCAGAAGAAGGGATGCTTCTGTGGCCGGCGACAAGCCAGAGTCGGGGCACCTCCTGAGCGGTGTAGAGGATTTGGTAAATTAAATAAAAGGCTATATACCTGAAACTGAAGAGCTCCTAAAGTCCCAGCTGTGGACATCACAGAGGCATGTGAAATTCAGGCATGTTGGAAATTCTAACTCATAATTTCTTGACAGTGTCTAGGGAAGATGCCGAAAAAAGTAAAATGTCAAAGGTGATGTATGAATTTTTATTCCAAGCCTCAAACTGTCATGGGAGCATTATTTATAGGTACACGGTAGTTTCTGAGGCCATAAAAAGTGAATAAATTATGACAAAATAGGTTTTTTTATGGACTAAGTGACCCTTGATTATTAAATTTATCTCAGAGGCAAAGCAATTTAAAAATTTCCACTGTGATTATAAATTATCAGTCACTAAAATGTAAATCATTCACTGAATTAAACCAAAGATCCAGGAAGGAATTATATAGCCAGCTTGGAGCAGGCGTGTTTTGCTAAGAACTGCCCTTCAGTGTGGCAAAGCAGCTGTACAGAATGTTTTCAAAGCATTTTATTGTGGGAAATGAGTCTGGGTGTTAAAATCCTATTTGTAACTACAAATTGGGGGATGCTATTTTTTTAACTGTTAAATAAGGATAAACTTCATTAATTGAGGGAGCGCTAACATGAAACTTTAATTGAAAGAACAGCTGGTTTGTGAGACAATCAAAAGTAAAAACAAGGTTTTAAAGGGACTATGTACAGAGCACCTGGGTGGCTCAGTTGGTTAGGCATCTGCCTTCAGTTCAGGTCATGATCCCAAGGTCCTGGGATAGAGTCCTGCATTGGGCTCCCTATTCAGTGGGGAATCTGCTTCTCCCTCTAAGCAGAGGGAGAAGAGGGAGAAGCAACCCCTCCCCCCTTGCCTGTGATCTCTCTCTCACGCTCTCCCTCCCTCAAATAAATAAATAAAATCTTAAAAATAAAAGTAAAGGGAGTACATACGACCCCAGTGGCAGGGTGCTGAAGAGGGTTTGAAATCTAATGATGTAGACAGGGCCAAATCAAAGTTTCGTGGGGCCTGAAGCCTATATAATTTGGAGGAACTCATTTTAACAAAAGGAATAAAGGGGCGGATGCTTGCCTGACTCAGTACAGCATGCAACTCTTCATCTCAGGGTTGTGAGTTCGAATCCCATGTTGGGGGTAGAGATTACTTAAAAAAAAAAAGTCCATATAAAGTTCCAAATGTAAAATTAAGTATTAAAGCCAATATTTATTTATAATGAAAAAATAATAATCTAAATAATTACAATAAATTAATAGTTTTGTAACTAATAATTATTAAAATATAATTGAATATAAATTATTATATAAATATAATTGTTAATTAAGTTATAGTCACGATTATTCATAAAAATTTTTCAAGAGCTAAGAAATGCCACGAGCATCCAAAATTCAGAAAAATATTTTATTAACCACCTGACATACTTCTATGAATATACCTTCTTAGTATTTTTTTTTAAAGATTTTATTTATTTATTTGATATAGAGAGAGGGAGCACAAGCAGGTGGGGCAGCAGGCAGAGGGAGAGGGAGGAAGGAGCCTGACACAGGACTCGACCCCAGGATCCTGAGCCTAGGGCAGATGCTTCACCGACTGAGCCGCCCAGGCACCTCACCTTCTTCAATTTTTGCTTACACACTCTCTGTATATAAATCATACCTCTTCACAGGACAATAATTTTACCCCATCTCTTTGTATAGAAAATACAAATATAATTTGGTCTTTCCACGACCAAAACTGATTGAAATTTGCTTTTTATTATTAATAATTTAGAAACCTCTCAAGCCCTTTCACGGCATGCGTGACATTTTTGTGTGCCATTTCTACGGGAATGGCCAGACTTGGTCAGCTCAGGGTGCGTTAGGGCTGCTAGAACACAGAGAGAGCTTGCTGTCCCACCAAAGCCGCATGTGTCCTTAGACACGCGGCCAGAGGTTTGCGCTCTTCAGACACAGTGATTCTGACATATTCTCTTTCATGTGAAAAAGAAAAAAAAAAAAAGAGCATCCCATAGGTTTCCAATTCTATTCAATTCTATTCACTGCATTTTCACATATGTTTCTGATAGAAGAGAAGTCTAGTTTTGCCCAGAAGCTAATGAGAACTAAATCATTCTTTAAGAAATGTTCACGGCTGATGATGGGAAGTAGTTTCCAGGGACAAGTTTCAATCATTGTTTCTCCTCCAAACCTCACTTCCTTCTGATACCAGCGGCACAACACAGCCTTTGATTCTTTACCCATGCATCCAGTAGACTATCAGGGCAAGAAAATACATACATGGAAGTGACTCCAAACCACATTATTCCCCTAACTCCAAACTAAATGCATCCCCAAGTCAGTTTCCCCTTCGCCAGACCCCAGGACACCCACTGCCCCTCCAATTCCACTTAAAATAAGGGCAAGTGTGTTGGAGGGGAAACTGGCTGAGTGGTCTTAGCCAACTGCTGATAAACTTTTTTCCTTTTGCACATTTTACCAAAACAGATGTTGAATATTGGCAACGGGCCCCCTAGCAGGGAGACTGGAGCTCAAAGTTCATTAGCGCCACAGTCAACCCACATCTGGGACTGGGTCAGGTCTCTGCTCTGCCACTGATCAGATGAAAAAATCTTAATTTGTCTGGCCTTCATTTTCCCTTGGTCAGACGAGGCTACTAGTAACAACAGGTGTGTAACGCAGTTGTTAGGATCTCTACATGAACTCATTCGTGAGAAGTGCTCTGGTAATACTTGGTACACAGTAAGTATCCAGTAAAATTTAGCTCTCATTATTAACCGAAGGGTATTAGACTGCAGAGTACCACATAATATAATTAACTCTTTAGAAAATTCACTTATATAACGACAATAAAGACATTAAGCAGACACAACTGTCATATATTAATTTAAAATGATTCTCCAAGGGTAGCAAGAGCATTATCCTAAATTACCAAGTGTATTTGGAAACAATGAATCTACTTGTAAAAATTATATGTTGAGGGGGGCCTGGCTGGCTCAGCTGGTGGAGCGTGTGATTCTTGATCTCAGGGTTGTGAGTTCGAGCCCCACGTTGGGTGTAGAGATTACTTAAAAATAAATTTTTTAAAAAAATCATATTTTGAGAGATTTAACTCATATAAACTGAACACCCCTTCTCCCCGTCTCACTATGTCTGAACTGGGGAGTGGGTTATTTGTTCCACGATTGTATTGTAGGGGGAAGAATGATATATCTTTTATCGTATTAATTATTCTAAATGGTGTGTTATATTTCCTTCCCTAGGAAGCATATAAAGTTCCCATTCCCAGAAATCCAGGTTTCAAAATATCTCCAGAAGCAAAGTAAACAAAATGGAAAACAAATCTTAACAATGACTTCATTCATAGGAATCTTTTTATTGCTAATAAAATCAAGGAATAGTACAAACCTTTTCAGACTACACACATCCTTTGTTGTACCTTAAAAATGTAGATATTTGCTAAAATATACACAGAACTACTTCACACAAAAATATTTAAGTGAGAAGACCTAAGAGATTTTAGAGCCAAATCTGACACAGAGGCCCTTACAAAAATAAATATGTGATCTTTCAAAGTCATAAATTAGTATTCTGGAAGATGTTCCCGACAGCAGGGATCAGAATAAATTGAGAAGGAAGAAATATTTTCTGTCAGTAGCAAGCAGTAAAAATGCCAAAAGCAGGGGAGTGGGGAAGCTTTTAAAAAATAAACAGAGATCATCTTGGGACACTGAAAAAATAAAATTAAATTAAAAATAAATAAACAAATATAGATCATTGTGGAACCGTACATCTGCTTAAAGCAAACTAGATTACAATAATTATTTTATTAGAGATTAGTTTTTGAAACATCTTGGATGTGAACACTTAAATTGGAATGACTAGCATCCTTTCTTAGAGACCTCGTGAATATGCCCCTCCCTTTGAAAATAAACGAGTCATTTCTCTCTATTCTGATTTGTGGCTTCTCAGTATCAACTCACTTCTCGAGTTGCCACATGAAGGCAGAGAAAATGTCACTGACCTAAAGAATCTAAATCATAAGGGGTGAAAAGCAGCGTCTGTGAGGGCTCAGGTATGAGACAGAAAAATCCTGGCAGTTATCTTATTTTTCATGAAGAAACCAGAGCTGAGCTTTGCCAAGCAGACAGCTATGAGCTCACTGGTCTGAAATAATTACTCATTGAGACTTTTCCCCAGGACAGAACTAATGGGTTTATGCAGGAAACTTAACTTGAATATTGGTTTATGGGGTTTTTCTTTTTAAATCAGTAATCAGTACCCTTTGTACTTGGGCCTTAACAAAGTTTTCAGTTACATTAATTGACAAAGTAGGAGATTAAAAAGAAAACAACTATTCAACCAAAGCAGATTGTTTTTAATTCACATTCTTTATGCCTAGTGATCTCATTCCTGACTTAGGAGATAAAGAAGTCAGAGCCTCCAAAACTGGAACTGACAGAAGAGTTGTTAAGGGTTTAACATCCCACAGTTGATAATCAGAAATTAAGCATACGCTGAAGCAAACCCAAAACAAATTGCTCTGTTTAGCCCCGAGCCAATCTGAGAAATGTTCTTTTTAATCAAGAGGAGATGTACTATGATGTCAACCAAGGGACGAGGGATATCAAAAGTGGACTGTGTTCAAACAATTTCTGTGGGAAGGTGCAGAGCAAGATCTAGAACACTGATGTATATTTTTGCAAGTTTCTGCTTCATGTCTAGAGAAAACAAATTAAAGCACAGCAAATAATTCACCTAAAACTCAGTGATGTAATGTTAGCAAGTCCTTTCAACACCCCTAACCTATGCTGTAAGAGACGAATGCAGATCTGATGATGTCCAGCACTTACTTGCTTTCTAGACTCTTTGGATGGCTGTGTAGCATGTCCTCATTTCTTGTTAGAATTGCATGTTTGTTTAGTTTTATTTTGTTATTTTCAAGTAAAGCACTTTAATTTCGGCCCTCTGAATCCTGTTAGTGGATGGCATTTCCACTGATGACAATAGAGGGGAAAGAAAGTCTTTTGAGAACATTCCACTCTGAAATCAGGATGCACGGGATGCTGAAGTAAGGAATTTGACATTCAAATTTACTGACCTCTGACAACACTCAGAGGCTAGTAGTACAAATAATACTTATTTCAACTAACTAGTGGCGCTTCAGCTGTGTAGTTAAATTTATCAATAAGAATTACAACAAAAGCATGTTACACTTTTGTTGATGATATTGAAAACTGACTATATTTCCCCTAAGAAGAAGCTCAAAGAAGAACAGAGTGACATTCAGAAAGCAAAACGGACATCTGTCCAAAATAGCTAAATTCAGCCTTCTTTGCTCTCTTCCAACAAGTGAAACCTTTTCTTAGAGACCTAACTGTCTCCCTTTTTCTCCTCTTTCCTCCCCTCTCTACCATCTTAACAAGGTAGCTCCCCATCATTCAGACTTGGGTTCAAATATCACCTTCCCAAAAAGCCCTTCTCCCCACCTTATATATGAAGTCCTCTCCTATCCACGTCTTCATATATACCCTTTTACCCTGTTTTACTTTCTCCTTAACACTTAACACATATATACCCTATTACCCTGTTTTACTTTCTCCCTATCTTTTGAAATCATCGTATTTCTTTATGTGCTTGTCTATCATCACTGTCCCCCAGTACAACAGGAGATCCATAGAAGCAGGGTCTCTATCTGCAGCACCTTCAGCAATGTTGCTCATTGTGTCCTTAAACTGTGTGGGTCAGGAGTTTATGGCATTCTTACTTGGAGTCTCTCAAGAGCTCCTACTTAGATGTCATCTGAAAGCCCGACTGGGCTGGAAGATCCACTTCCTACATAGATCACTCTCATGGCAGCAAGGTGGTGCTGGCTGTTGGTTATAGGTCTTAGTTCCTGCTCCCATGGGCTTCTCTTTAGGACTCTTTCAGTGTCCTCAAGACATGCAGCAAGCAATCCATAAGACCGTGGCAGAAATGCTAACGGCTTTTAGGATTGGTCCTCGAAAGTCACACTCACTGCCAATTGTACTTTTGGTCACGAGACTCAGCATGGGAGAAAACTCCCAAAGGGCTGACCACCCAGAGGCAAAGATCATTTGGGGCCATCATGAAGCTTGGTTACCATCCTGCTGGTTACAGTTTACTATTTAAAAAGCAGGACGTTAGGAGCGCCTGAGTGGCTCAGTTAAGCATCTGCCTTCAGCTCAGGTCATGATCCCAGGCCCCCTCCTCCCTCCCTGCTTGTGCTCATTCTCTCCCTCTCTCCCTCTCTCTCTCTCTCTCTCTCAAATAAATAAAATCTTAAAAAGGAAAAAAAAACGGGCCTTTAAAGTAAGGCAAGAAAATATCCATAAAAATATTTTTAAAGACATAAGCAGTTTTCTACTTTTCTACAGAACCTGAAGAAAGTATGTATTTCTTCTCAGTGACAGAAGTAAATGAAAAGAATCATAAAATAACATCTGCTGTCCCTCTCACTTTTCATTTTACAATAGGTTACTGGGTTTTGTTTTGCTGTCTACTTGGTTGTGGATAGGCAGCACTCAAGCTCTTTGAAATGTAAAAGCAAAGGGAAGGCCAAGTTCAAATTAAGCTGGGAAGAGTTCAAACAAGTCTTTGGAAGCAGGTCCCCAGACAGGATCTGCAGCCCATGTCTCTTCTGAGACAATGAAATATGTGATTCTTCTACCAAAAATGAGCTCACTTGTTAACAGTGATTGTTGAGGGGTCTGGAAACCATAGTGTATTATTTTACCACCATAAAACTAACTACAGACTGTAGCCATGTGTAACCTTGGTCTTTCTGGGGGATCAAAGGCCAAGGAAGGCAAATGATTTTTTCAAAGTTGCTCAAAACAAGAATTGACCTGTCTGGATTCTGTACAGCCCTAATCATTTTTTTTTTAAGAGGGTGATATGAAGAATAGCTTCTCTTAATTCTTTCAGATAAGATACCTGAGTTTCTAGCACCACCAACCCTATCCATAAATAAACAAGAGCAATCCATCAATAAATTAACAAAAACCTACCTAGAAAAACACCTCTTTGAAAAAATAAAAAGGAAAGAATTGGAAAAGAGACAATGGAGTGAAATCCACAATGAGTAAGAACAGGAGTAAAAGCAGTGAGGTTTAATTAGAATGAGAACTCCAAAAACCTACTACAGAGAAATGGTTTCAGAAGGTGAAATGCAGACTACGGTTTATTTATTTTCTGCTCCTTTGACATCCAAAAGATTAAGCACTCCCTTTAGGGAAACTATTCACCTTCTGGTTCAAAGCTACAGAATGTCAATGCAATTTATTTTCTAAAAGTTGACAGCCTATAAACAGATTAGAGGAAGCAACACCAAATCTCAGATACCTTATTACAGAGAGGAGAGGAAAAGCTTCAAAGTTCACTTGACTTCAGGGCAGAAATTGTTTGACCCTCTGTTTGACCCTCTGTCCCTTAAAAATCACATTTATGTTATATCAGAAGAAAAGCTCCTTAGGGCATTTTATGCCAGGCCTGAGCCCCAGTGTTACTAAGGTATCCCAGGGGAGACCGAGACTCCAAACAGCGGGTACTAGACTGTAGGCAATGGAGGCAGCCAGACGAGTAGCCAAAAATCAGAGAGAGCTGAGAGAGGCCGCCAAAGAGCCGTGCTTTCTTAAGATAATTCTGATCCAGTGGAAGGTGTTGCTTTTTTATCTGCTGGTTACAGCTCAGAAAAGCGCTCGATTTTAGAGACTGAAACCCAAGAATATCAAGTCAAAGAATCACCACTAGGAACGCTCTCTGGGGGAAAAAAAAAAAAGAATTGTTGCTTTCTTGATTTTTGTCTTTCTGTAGCATATAAATTCAAAATCAGGAGACAAGGGATTCCGTCTCCCCCGTGTCCACCGCCCTCAGTCATTCTGGGGCCCTTATACCCTAGCAGCAGCAGGGAAGGACACGACCCCACCTGGCTTTATGCTACAGGCGGCTTTCAGGGGCACTCATATTCCTGGCCTCAGAAGGCATCAATGCAGACCAATGTTCAGCATCCCTACCATATAATGACACACCATGCAGTAAAGCCTCTCTCTGGGGGAGGGCTAACTCTTCTGGGCAATAATCCAAAAGCCTGGTGAAACTTGGCCTCCAACTGGCAGGTTCTCCCAACATCCAAGTTGTGCACGCACGCAGTTTTTTCACATGATTGACAGAGCAAAACACACAGGCTCGTAGGCTGGCCAGAAGCCTCTGCAAAAATAAATACAAATTGTTTCCCATCACAACGGAAAATGTTAAACTCCCATTTCGCCTTTTCCAAAACCAGGGCACCTCCTAGGGCAAACTTGCATTTACTTCTTTTTGCAGGCATGAGAAAAGGCAAATTTAATGAAACATTTCCAATGTGGGTACTTGTGCTGTAAACATTCCACCCTAAGCGTCCACAGCACTGATTTTCCCTTTGTTCAGGTTAGGAACGATCTCTTCTGATCTAATTTTCTGGGTTCCTTTCCTTCCTATCATAGCCCTTATTTTGGCTGTTGTTGTTCATAAGGAGATGGTATTTTCTTTCAGATTAGAGGTTATATTAGTCACAGTTCTCATATACATATGCGAGAGAGAGTTTAAGGAATTGGTTCACAATTCCTGGTAATGGTGGAGATTGGCAAGTTCAAAGTCCGTGTGGTGGGCCAGCAGGCTAGAGATCCAGAGAGGAGTCGATGTTTTTCAAGTCCAAAGTCAGTTTAATAGCAAGCACAATTTCTTCTTGGTTGCGATGATCAGTCTTTTGTGCTCTCCATACCTTCAACTGATTGCACGAGGCCCACCCACATTATGGAAAGCAACTTTTACTCAAAGTTCACTGACTTAAACGTAAACCTCATAAAAAAAAAAACAGCCTCTGGAAACATCCAGAATGATGTCTGACCACCTATATGGGCACTATGGCCCACCCAAGTTGACATATAAAATTAGCCATCACAAAAGCCAACATTTTTTATTTTATTTTATAATTTCATGTAATAACAAACCATTAGTCTGTGCACCAAGGATATGAGACACGGATAAGTCAAAACTACTGAATAAGTAAAATATAAGTACAAATAAAGAAATGAAGCCCCAAATGGCATCCCTAATAATTCGGCAACAGAGGAAGTTATTTCTTTTTCCATGGTGTCAGTGGTGTCGGTCAAATACCTAGTACGCTGAGGCTAGAAAAGCTTTTCAAGATCAGGATATCCAGAACTTATTATATAACGGAGGAGACTAAGGCAAGGCAAAGAATTCGAGAAAAATCTGGAAATATGGTGGAGCATGGCACAGATGGCACAAAAGCGCAAACAGCTAAGAGGCCAGATACAACTGCTATTGGAATGCCCTGTATGGAATATGCCAGAATACCTTCCAAGTTATTTTCTGAGCTGAGATACAAATTACTCTACATTGTCTAAACACAGAGACACAGCTCAAGAGTGTGCTGGTGGATTATGCCAAACAGACCTAGTTATCAAAAACTGGCCTCGGTATACCCAAAAGACAGATAAGCCCATCACGGATAACTGAGAGTCCAACCACGGACTTTATTTTGATAAGATGCACAGGAAAAGGAGGGTTTGGCCTTTCCCATGCCAACATCAGCAAAGACTGGCCAGTGTGCCTGGAGCTTCCATGCTTCCAGAAGGACCCTTCATATCTGCCTTTCAGGGGGACAGGGAGTCCAGTCAATCTTGGTGAGTTACTGTCCCTGCCTCTTCAGACAATCCTTCGGTTCACCAGGACTGGCACTGGCCTTAGGAAAAGCTATTAAGATTCAGCACTGTTACCAAAGGGGACTAATCAAAGCGGAATCTAATCTTCTTTGGGAGACAGAAGGCTGGCCCAGAAGTGGGGCTGTAACCTTCAGACACCTGCTGGCGCTGCTGCCATCTGATGCCTAAGAAATGAGGATCCAGTGTGTCTTTGATGCCCAGATGAGGCTTTGAAGCTGAGTCAAGACCCCAGGACAAAGGCGGCACTGTTTATGCAAATCGAGAAACAAAAGAAGCAAAAATCCAAAGCCATTAAAAGTAACATCAGAAATTCAATACCCAGAGATGATCAGAAGCTCTGCACCAGCATGAAACAGAACGCCTAAAAGCAAGGCCGGGCAACACACCAAAACACATACCACGGGAAGGAATCCTGAGCGGCCGGAGCTTGGCAAGATGCGCTTAGAAGCCTTGATATACGCAGCTCTCTTCGCCAAGGGGCAGCATCTGTGCGCCATGGGCAGGAAGCCCTGGGCTGCGGGTGTCTCCCTG
>CM052814.1:40575883-40587857 GCA_028533885.1 Nasua narica
TAATCAAAGCCATCTATAGACTCCATGCTATTCCTATCAAGATTCCAGTAGCAATTTTAAAGAAAAAGAAAAAAAATCCTAAAATTCATATGGAACAACAAAAGACCCTGATAACCAAAATAATCTTGAGAAAGAACAAAGATGGAGGCACCATACTTCCTAACTTCAAACTATCTTACAAAGCTATAATAGTTAAAACAGTAAGGTACTGGCATAAAAGCAGACACACAGACAAATAGAACAGAATTGAGAGCCCAGAAATAAATCCATGTATATATGCTCAACTAGTATTTGACAAGGGAGCTATGAATGCTCACTGGAAAAAGATCACGTCTTCAATAAATGGTATTGGGAAAACTAGATATTTGCACACAAAGAATGAAACTGGACCTTTATGCCACTTGAAAAATTAACTTGAAACAGGTCAAAGACTTAAACATAAGATCCGGAACTGTGTAATCCCTACAAGAATACACAGGAGAAAGCTCCTTAACATTGGTCTTGGTAATGATTTTTTTTTTCAATATGATACCAAAGACACAAGCAACAAAAGGGAAAATATTTGTAATAAATAAATAAATAAATAAATAAATAAATAAATAAATAAATAAATAAATAAAATAAAGCCTGGCATAGTCTGTAAAAAAAAAAAAAGGAAAAATAAACAAGTAGGACTACCTTAAACTAAAATGCCTCTATCAACAAGATGAAAAGACAACCTATGGAATGGAGAAAATGTTTCCAAACCATATATCTGATAAGGGGTTAATACCCAAAATATACAAGGAACTTATGCAACTCAATAACACACAAATAATCCTATTTTAAATGAGGAAAGACCTGAATAGATATTTTGCCAAACAAGATATACGAATGGTTGACAGGTACATGAAAAGGTGCTCAGCATCATCAGGGAAATCATCAGGGAAATGCAAATCAAAACCACAATGACATATCACCTCACACATATTAGAAGGACTGTGATCGAAAAGACAATAGATAATAAATGCTGTCAAGGATGTGGAATAAAGGAAATATTTTGTATATTGTTGGTGGGAATGTAACTTGAGATAGCCATTATGGAAAACAGTATGGAGCAAAAAATTAAAAATAAATCATATGATCCAGTGATTCACTTCTGGTTTTAGATGTGAAAGAAATGAAATGATAGTCCCAAAAATATATCTGCACCCACTTGTTCATCGCAGCATTATCTATAGTAGCCAAGACATGAAAAAATAAGTGTCGGTGGGTGAATGGATAAAGAAAATGTGGCATATATATGTATATATATATATGAATGAAATATACATATATAAAGAGAAGGAAATCCCTTCATTTGTGACAACATGGGTGAACTTTGAGGCCATTATGCTAAGGGACATAAATCAGAGAACTCTGTCATATGGTTATATATGGAATCTAAAAAAGCCAAACTCACAGACACAGAGAGTAGAATGATGGTTGTCAGGATTGGGGGATGGGTGAATGGGTGAAGGTGGTCAAAGGGTACAACCTTCTGCTTATAAAATGAACCAGTTCTGGGGATGTAATGTACAATATGATGATCATAGTTAAGAATACCATATTATAGACTTGAAAGTTGCCAATAGACTAGATCTTAACACATGGTTGATTGGACCTTTTAAAAATCACTCAAAAGAATTTTACAAAATCCAGTATGCAGCCATGTAGGAATAAAAGCTCACCCAACCTGATAAAGGCCATACACAAAAACCCTACACCTAATATTATATTTAATGGTGAAAGAATGAAAGTTTTCCTCCTAAGATCAAGAACAAGACAAGAATGTCCTAACTCAGCAACATTCAATATTGTAGTGGATGTTTTAGATAGGGCAATAAAGAAAGAAGGAAGGGAATGAAGGAGGGAAGGAAGGAGAAGTAAAGGGAGAGAGAGGTGGCAGGAATTAGAGGGAGGGATGGAAGGAAATAGGAAGGGACATTTAAAACAAGCTAAGTATGTTGGAAGGCATATTTTAACCTGAATGTGTAGGGTGGATTCAGTCCTTCTATGTCAATGGTTCCAAATTCAATGGTTTATTGAAATCTATTTTACTAACAAGATAAAAAATATGTTGAAGTTGGAAAATGAAAAAGAAAGAAAGAAAGAAAGAAAAACTATCACAAATCCTCTACTCGACCACAACTACTGTTAAACGTTTTGGGAGAATTTTAATATGGCATTTTTAATTTGAGTGTTTTAATTGTGGGTTTGTTCTCATTCCTGCCAGTGAAATTTGACACTGATGTTGACAACAAATGTGAATACAGATCTAGAGACAGAGATGTGATTTTTTTTTTAAACTGGGAATTGCTTTTGGTGCCTTTTTACATTTACAAAGTCAAGTATTACTTAAGACTGCATATCTGCAGCTGTTTACATATTTTATATAGAGAAATTTCCAATTTATTATCCCTTTTAATCTAATTCTTAGACAAAGCCTAAAATAAAATATTTAACATGGAATATATACATTACCTATTTAACATATTATATATTTAGATACTAGCAATAAAATCAAAGTCCACCAGACTTTGAGAAACAGAACATGAACCATCAACTTTGACACCCTCTGGGTGTCCCTTCTTGTCACAAAACTCTGCTCTACTCCCCAGAGACAAGCACCAGCCTGAATTTGGTATTAATCAGTCTCTTAATTTTATTTACAATTTCACTTCCAGTGATGGTAAATTTTATGGGTCAGTTTGGCTAGGCTAAGGTACCCAGTACTAAGTCAAACAAATCTAGATGTTTCTGTGAGGTTTTTCTTTGATGCAACTAATAATTAAATCAGTAAACTTTGAGTAAAACAGATTTTCTTTCATTGTGTGGTGGCCCTCATTCAATCAGTTAAAGGCCTGAAGAGAAAAGACCGAGGTCCCCTAAGAAGGAAAGAACTTAGCCTCCAGGCTGCCTTTGAGCTCAAGGCTGCACCATCAACTATTTCCTGGGTATCAAGCTTGCCAGCCTGCCCTACGAATTCTGGATTCTGCATGAGCCAGCTCCTTAATATCAAGCTCTCTCTCTCTCTCTGAGTGTGTGTGTGTGTGTCTGTGTATGTACATGAACACACAGCCTATTGATTCTGTTCCTCTGGATAACCCTGGCTAATACACCTCCTCAATATGTATTAGTGTTGCTGACCTTTGACTTTTTTTTCCAATTACTATATAATTTGGCTACTTAAAGTATGCAACCCAATGGCTTTTAGTGTATTTACAGAGTTATGCAACATCACCATAATCAATTTTAGAACATTTGCATCACTCCAAAAAGAAATCTCATATTTATTAGCAGTCAATTCTCATTTCCCAGCCCTAGGCACAGCTAATCTACTCTGTCCCTATAGATTTGCCTATTCTAGGCATTTCATATAAATGGAATTATACAACACGCAGCCCTTTGTGACTGTCTCCTATCCCTTAGCATGATGTTTTCAAGGTCCATCCATGTTGTAACACACATATCAGCACGTCACTGCTTTTTGTTGCCGAATAATATTCCATTGTATGGACAAACTACATTTTGTTTGTACATTCATCAGATAATGGACTGCTGTGACCATCCATGTACAAGTTGTATTTGAATTTTACATAAATCAAATCGTATTTTATATATTATCCTGTGACTAATATTTTTGCCCATACATTAGGGTTTTTGAGATTCATCTAACTTGTTGATTGAAGCTAGGGTTCATTATTTTCACATGGTAGTATGTTATTTGATTATATAATAATAGATGTATCTATTCTACTGTTGATAGATATTTGGGTTGTCTTAGTTGTTTCTATTCCAACCAATACTTCCATAAATATCCTTGTACATGTCTCATGGTCCACAGAAGATAATTTTTTTTTACCATAACCTTTAGGGAGAAATCCACTTGATATCATGGTAGAGGACAAATATATAACTGAGACAAAGTGTTCCTAAAGCAATACTTAGTAACAGTTATTCTAATCACATGCTATGCACACTGAGACTTTCTCTTTTATTTTAAATAATTCATTTTTTAAAACTGGGCCCAGTTACTCAATTCATTTCACAACCTCGAAGGATCCTAGCCCTCCATTTGAAAAATACTACTCTAGGTTACGTATGAGGGCATAGGATCACCAAATCATAGGATTTGTGCATCTTTCCTTTGCTCTACTTTTTGGCCAGCTCAGTTTTTGTCACCAATCTCATGAGTATTTTATGGTATCCTCTTGTCTCAATTTACATTTTCTCCTTCTACCAATGTGGTTGAGTACCAATTCATGTTTGCTAGCTTTTTATGTCCTTTTTAAAATTTATCCCATTTGTTTTCTATAGAGTGTTTTGTTTCATTTCTTAATCAATTTTTAGGAGTTCTTTATATATTCTGGATGTGAATCCTTTCTTTCAATTGCGTATCACAGATGCCTTCTCCAAGTTGATGGCTTTTTTCCCCCACACTATCTTTGTGTCAGAAATTCTTAATTGAAATATAGTCAAAAGTAGCAAACTTTTTTCATATAGTTGGTATTTTTTGTCTTTTACTTAGGAAATCCTTTTCTATCTTGGAGTCACAAAAATTCTTTTACATTTTCTCCTAAAATCTTTACTTACTTGTTTTTCACTTTAAGCCTTTAAGATACCTGGAATCAATCTTGTTTATAGTGCAGTTAGGAATACAATTATATATATTACATACATATTTATGTTATATATAAATGTTTATATATAATGTTATATATAAATTATTTATAATTTATATAGATTGTGTATATAATATATATAATTGTTTCAACTCTTCTAAGCATCTACAATATCATCTCTGTTCATATTTGTATGACTCTGTATTTGGTTCCATTGGTTTGTTCACGTATCGATCACGTATCTGTACCAATATCACATACTCTTAATTATAGACCTTTATAATAAGTTCCTTCTGCTTGTTAATCAGAAGGGTCTTCATTATTACTGGCCCTTTTATGCCCACATTTCAGAATCAGCTTATCAGATATTAGGGAAATCCCTGTTAGGATTGTGATTAGGGTTGCTAGAATTTATAGATCAACTTGGGGGGACTTACCACCTTTACAATACTGAATCTTTCTCTCCAGAAGCACAGTCTGTCTGTCCATTTATTTAGGTCTTCTCTAATGATCTCCAATAACATTTATAATCTATAAAGTGTTGCTCCTCTTTATCCTTGGTATCTTATTTTTTGTTATTGTTTTGGTTCTAAATGGAAGCTGTATTTTAAAAATAAATATACTATATCCTGATTTTGTAAGTGACAGGTTTAGATTATACTCTTAAATTTATGAGGAATTGGAGATAATATTTTGGATCATTCTAAATTCTTTTCTATATAATAGAGGTCCTTCATATATGCTCATACACATACATGGTAAAATATCATAACATTCTAAATATTTTACTAAAGGTATAAACATCTCACATATTCTCCTCAAAATACATAGAATGGGAAATTGTATGCTTTACGTGCAAAAGAAGGAACAAAATATATGAGCATTCTTACAAAAATGTATTAAAAGCTGATGTAGAATGCTAGCCTATATTTTTCAGCTTGAGATCATTGTCTTATACGATGCTTTGTAAAAAGCTTTTTCTTTTTAAAACACTAAAAATTCACATCAAATTCAAAGTTCATTTTTTCCCTTGAGACTCTAGTTGAATTGAAATGTCTCTGGCTAGACATTACAGGTTTTTTAAATAGGAATAAAATGGTCTGGCTCAGATATCAAAATGGGAAATCAGTAGAGCAAGTGCCAGATTACATTGAATTTGTTTACATCCAGTATACTCAAGGAGAATTTTATTTGTTTTTACTTACCTAGCTTTTTTCCTAACCACTTTATTTCTCTAAAATAGTGAACTATCAAAGCATTTATAAAAGGAGAAATTCTTTAGTCCGTGAGAAGCCGAAACTCCAACCAGTTCTCTGCTGGATTTCACTCTAGACGGCCACAATACTCATTTTGAGTCTATACTTTAAACACTAAGTTTAGGTTTTCCCAAATCCTTTGTTCTCTGTCTCAGGCTTCCCCAATCTCCAAGAATTATTTATGGTTTCATTGTTTAAAATGGAAGTCAAGATACTGTCCACTTTCAGTCTTCAACTCTTTGTACTAGACAATGGCATTAAAAGTCAGAATTGTGCTAAAATATATCACATTTTTTCTAAGGTATAGAACTTCATTTATTTGCTGAAGGGTAGCATTAGCTTGTTGCTTTTTTAGTCTATGTTTCTTTCTGCATCCTCCTAGACCGCTTAACCCCCTTTTTTCTTTAAGCTTAACCTGAAAATCTTCCCCTAAAGATGTTTGAGCCTTGTTCACATAGTACCTAATTGCACTGGATCTCCTTCCTGATTTATAAAATGTCCCCTCTACTCATATTAAGAACAAAATGTTGTTAATGCTTCTATAAACACCATCATTGGAACTGATTGGGATATTTAGGAGTCAGAGAGATTTACTTATTTCTAATTACTTGAATTAGTATCGCTGTTCAGTGCTTCAGTGTCATTTGCTTCTTTGGGGGTTAGCAGTGGCTTGTGGAAATAAAGTTTAATTAATGGCTTCTTTCGAATGAAATATATTATGGGGCAATTTACAGGTCTTCATGTGTGGTTTTCCCTCACATTAGGAATAGATGCACTTCTTTTCCCTGTATGGAAGGCACTGCTTTCTTTTTTCTTTCTTTCTCCCTCCCTTCAGGCTTCCTCCCTCTCTCTCTCTGATGCATTCAACCTTTTCATGTGGCTTTTAACAAGTTGACCTCAGTGTGGACTTCACCATGTCTCTTTTGCTTGTTATTCATGTGCATTTTATCTTTGCAAAGTTCTCTTTCATCAGATTTAGGGCAATTTTTTTTTCTGCCCCATTGTCTTTCTTTTCTCCTTCTGGTATCCCATTTACACACATGTTGAATTGTTTGATGACATGCAGCACTTCTCTGTGGTTCTGTCCATTTTTAAAAATGATTTTTCTGTTTGGTGTTTATCTTGGATGATTTCTTGGATGATCACTCTACCTTCAAGGTCACTTAATTTTTCCTCTGTATTTTCCATTGGGCTGTTAAATCCACCCAGTGAAGTTTGTTTGTTTGTTTTTTAATTTCTGAAATTTTAACTTTTCAGAATTTCCACTTGCTCTTTTTTCTTTTTCTTTTACGAGATTTTTATTTGTCTCCTGAGATTTTCATTTACGGAAAACATGTTTTGTTTTACTTTATTGAGGAGAATTACAGTAGTTTAAAATCCTTATTTGTCAGTTTCAACGTGTATTCATCTCAGAGTCAGACTAACAAAATGTGCATCATTTTCCTGACATTTTGAATCAGATCTTGGATTTTATGAGTAAGTTGCAGAGGTCTGGATTCTATTCTAAATGCTTCAAATGCCCTGCTCTGCCTCTCTGAAACTCCTCATCCTTGGTCTCCAGGTCACATGCTCACGGGGGTTTGCACCTTACTTTCTTGACTGCTCACTCAACAAGTCGTGTGCTCCTCTACTCCTGAAACCTGGGTCCCGCCTAAAAACATGTTCTTGGCAGCCTGGTCTTTCTTCCTTCCACTTTCTTCTACAGAGATCTCATCGACTTCCACACTTTAAAACTCACCTGACGGAACCGAACGAGGCTTTTCCTGTTCCCAGAATTGGAGACCTGGAGCCACGGCTGAAAGCCCAGAGGTCTTCAGTATTTCCCACTTTCTCAACGGGGCTGCAAATAGCACCGATGGCAGGAGAATTCAGGGCTTCTGGGCTAGGGGTACCTTGAACTTTCTTCCCCCTGGTATCTGCCCATATGTGAATAAACGCCTAGCGAAACCGGAAGCCTTGCGCTCAGGTTCCAGTTCTGTCTGCCAGAGGGAGGAGCTCATCTCACTTCCCTCCGGGTGTGTGCGGCCCTCCGCACGCGGGCGGCGCGCGCCAGGGAAGCGGAACCCAGACGCGCGCGCCCCTGCTTCTGGCCGGGCGAGGGGTGCGGTGCACCAACAGCTCGCCGCCCTGCCAAGCATGGCGGAGCGCGACGATTCTGAGCCCACCCCGGGCTGCAGCGGTCTGGGCCCGGGCGGTGTTGGCGTTGGCGTTGGCGGCGACGGCGGCGGCGCCCACCCATGGGCCCCGGAGGACGCCTGGATGGGCACCCACCCAAAGGTCAGAAGGCGCGAGAAGAGCCGGGCGCCGATCCGGGCCCCTTCCCCAGGTGGAAGGCAGCCAACGTCCCCCCGTCCTCGCCTCCCTGCGGGGCCGGGTCGCAGAGTTTGCGCGCGAACCTTACAGAAGGGGATCTGCGTGCACACTGCCAGTGACGGGTAGTCTTGGTTTTGTTTCCTTAACTGAGTTGAACTCTCGTTCTGATCACCGTCCCCCACCCCAGCCCCGGACACACACCCACCCAAGCCTTTCCAGAGCAAGACATTAAACCCAGCGCCTTCTCCAGGCAGAACCCAGTAAGAACCATTCCACCGATTTCTGAGTTTTGCTGTGTAGGGCCCCTTCTGGGGATGGTCTTATTTACTTCTTGCAGTTACCAAGTAACCCCAGTACCCACAGCAAAAACACAGCTTGCGGGCCTTGGTTAGATAAAAAGATCAAGGCTTAGGCACAGCCGCGTTTGCACTTAGCCTTGAGCCCAGAGTGTGCGTTGTGATTTAGCTAAGTGCGATTTCCTGATTTTTCTAATTTCTTGTAAAGCTTGAGAAGATTCTTCCCCAAAGCAGAACTACTCAATATTTGGGTGTATTTTTTTTTTTTTTTAAGCAGCAAGGATATATAGTTCCTTGCTTGCTTCTGCTCCGCAAATTGCTGCCTTGGACCAGTCATGTCCCCAAGCAGTGAATGGACGGTGAATGGAGATGTGGGTTTTGTAGGAATCGCGGAGACTAGTCTGTTATTTTAGTACAATTGCAGTCGTCTGCTGGGAGACAGTATTTCATAGATCATTATCTAAAAGCAGTTAAGAAAAAAATTTCGAAGATGTAAGTCTGAAGAGTTAATCATTTTTTCATCTTCTCTTTCTTGATTTTATTCTCCGTCTCTATCCCCTTACTCCCCGTCAAAGTGAGAAAAACAAGCATGGACATGTTATTCGGTGCCATAAAAAGAACTGTAATACCGTTAACTAGCATGAACCCAATAGTTCTGCCCGAGACTTTGAGTAGAATGCTTCAGTTTGAAAACCCTGTTAGGTCACCAGCTTTGTGGTTTTTTTGGTTTTGTTTTTTGTGTTTGTTTGTTTTTTAAGTTTTAAAATCTCATTGTTCCTCAGTTTCCTCATCTGTAAAATAGGGATAATAATTCACCTTAGAGGGTTGTTATAGGATTGAATCAATTAATATTTGTAAAGCCCTTGACATATAGTAAGCACTATATAATACATGTAAAATATATAGTATGCAACATTAATTTTATTATATTATTCTCATGGTTAGAATTCCTCAGCATTTCTTTCTTTTTTTTTTTTTTTTAAAGATTTTATTTATTTATTTGACACAGAGAGAAAGATCACAAGTGGGCAGAGAGGCAGGCGGGGTGGGGGGCTGGCAGGGGTGGGGGAAGCAGGCTCCCTGCCAAACAGAGAGCCGGATGTGGGGCTCCATCTGCGTACCCTGAGATCATGACCTGAGCTGAAGGCAGAGGCTTTAACCCACTGAGCCACCCAGGCACCCCCGTCAGCATTTATGGATAAAATTCAAACTTTTAGCTTGACTATCAAGGCCTTGTAACCTGGTTTCCAGTTACCAATTTCAGTGTCATTTTCGAACACATTTTGAGGTGTGCGGAGGACAATTAATACTACCCCTGTTCTCCTGCACCTGTCCATACTTATGATGAAGCTAGTGGGAGAGTATGACCGCAGGTCTGTACCGGTGCCTCATCTCTGCATTAGACCTGCTTACCCACTGAGTCATTGGCATAGCTGGAAAACCTCAGGCTTTCCTTACAGGGGTAGTCCACTGAAGAATGTTCTCCAGTGCCGACCAGCAAGTCTGAAAGAAGATAGGAGTGGTATTTTAGTGGACTTTCTTCATAGGCCAACAGAGACCATGGAAATAGTGACTCTCACTAATGTGCTGCAGCAGAAATCCTATTAAAAGACGTCTCTATTCCTGGCAGATCGATTTCTTTGTAGGCCCTTGAATATGTGTGGCCTATTCCCACCTACGGGTGATTACTCACACTGTTACCCTGACTTCTCTATTTACTCAAATCATATCTGCCCTTCAGGGCCCAATCCATATCCACCTCTGCCATGAAACATTCAGCAACCAAGCCATTTGAGTAGAGCTCCTCTGACTTGTCTTTTGGTTTTTTATTTCACACATTGGTATTTAATCACTGTCATGGGTTATTATTTGCCTGACAATTGCAAGTGTGTGTGTGTTTACCTTAACAATTGCAAGTTTTTTAGAGATGGGGATCAGGTATTAATTGCTTTCTAACTCCCCCTGTAGCTAGAAGAGAATCTTTTTATTTATATTTGATGAGTGGTTGTTGATTGGGTGAATGAAAATTTTAAGAGATTCTTCCTTCTTTGACAATTACATTTTGATTTCCAGTATTTAGAAATGATGGAATTAGACATAGGAGATGCCAGCCAAGTTTATATAGCATTCTTGGTTTACCTGGACCTCATGGAGAGTAAGTTATTTGTCTTACTGTTTTGTTGTTGGGCCATGGCGGGGGCTGGGGAGTTGGGTTGGTATATGGCATTTAAGCCTTTTCTGTTAATTTTGTCAGTTTTGTAATTTCTTCATTTACATTGGGAATTACTGGGTAACAGAAAATATTAGAAAAGTAAAGGGAAGATAACATTATGGGTGATGTTTGCGCAGTGGAGTATTAGGTAGAAATTTAGAATTTTATCTTTCATTTTTGATAAATTATTGTCCATTCAATGATGCACTTTCAGGTAAAAGTTGGCATGAAGTAAACTGTGTTGGACTACCAGATCTCCAGCTCATCTGCCTTGTCGGTACTGAGATAGAAGGAGAAGGGTCACAGACTGTGGTGCCTACACCCATCAGTGCTTCCCTCAGCCATAACAGGTGGGCAGGTGATTTTGGTCTTTAACAGGTTAGTTCCTTTCCACCAGGAATCATTAAATTCGAGATAGTAATATATTTTTTAAGGAAAATAAGTTACTGGGATCATTGCTTTACTCTTGGTTATTTGAGGAATAAGTTAAATATGAGCATTTAACAAGTATTTAACACTTACTGTATTGTCAGTACTTTTTCAGAGAAGGAATATATAAGATAGAAATACTGTCCTACAGGGAACAGAAAATGTTTTCATTCTTATAAGGAGGCAAGACCATTACACTTGAAACACAGGTATTTTAAGAGGTGCTATGATAATTGATACAAATTATATTCGCTGTAGATGTTAGTGAAGAGTGTGCTTAACATGCAAGTTGAAATGAAAGGAAGTGTCATGCAGTTCATGGGATCTTTTAAAAAAAATCTTAGCTACACAGAATTGGCATGACATGTTCTCCAAATCAACGTCGCAAAACAAAACTAGATTCTTAGCAATAACTTATATCTAACTTTATGGGTCCCCTCCTTCTTTACTTCCACTGTCCTGAGGTAACTCATCCTGAATCTCATATCCATTAGGAATTTTTTATTTTAGAACTTTTTTACTTTACAAAGAGCATATACATCTTTTTTTAAATTAACATATAATGTATTATTCGCCCCAAGGGTACATGTCTGTGAATCATCAGGCTTACACATTTCACAGCACTTATATTAGCACATACCCTCTCTGGTGTCCATAACCCAGCCACTCTCTCCCTACTCCCCTTAACCCCTAGCAACCCCCAGTTTTGTTTCATGAGTTTAGGAGTCTTTTATGGTTTGTTTCCTTCCTGATCCCATCTTGTTTCATTTCCCGCCCCCCAAATCCCTCCACGACCCCCCGCCCTGCCTGTCAAATTCTTCATAT
>CM052814.1:40587957-40625828 GCA_028533885.1 Nasua narica
CGTATCTGTTGAGGGAGAGTTGCTAATGTTCAAATTTCGGGGATAATTTCAAATTATTTTCCAAAGCGGTTGCCTCACTTTACTTTCCACCTGCAGTGTAAGCAAGATCTCTTGGAGTTGTACTGTTTCTGACATTAGTATTGTCAGACTTTAAAGTTTTTGTCAGTTGAATGGATTATCTCATGGTGGTTTTAATTTGTATTTTTCTGATCTCTGATATAGTGAACATTTCTTTATATATTTATCGTTTCCTCTCTTGAGAAATTCCTGTTCATATCCTTTGCCTATTGGATTATGTGCAGTTTTCTCACTGACTTGTAGGAGTTCTTTTTATATTCTTGACAATAGTCTTTTGGTTGTGTTTCTCAATTCTTAAATCTGTTTTCAGGTATTTTTTGATGAATAACAGTTCTTGATTTGATATAATCATGTTCATATATTTTTTTTACAATGTCTTTGTGTCTAGGTTAAGAAATATTTCCTATCTAAAGGTCTAAGAAAAACTCACCTATATTTTCACTAAGAGATTTAAAGTTGTTTTTTTTTTAACGGTGTGAGAGGAAGGTTAGGGACCTTGTTTTCATGTGGATAATCATTTTTTTCTACTTCTATTTGCTTAACAGTCTCCTCTTTCCTCATTGTCTTACATATCACCTCTGTCATTTTCTAAAGCTCCATCTATGCATTGACTTGTTTCTGGGCTCTCTTCATATTCCACTAGTCAGTATATCTATCCTTGTGCCACTAGCACATTTTCTTAATTCCTGCTTCAGAAGAAGTCGTGATATCCCTGGTACCTAGCTGTCAAGTCTCCCTTTCTGTTTTTCTTCTTTAGAAGCTGTAGCAGGCAGCCTCTAAGATGGCTTCTTGGACTCTGACCTTCTGGGAGTCGCACCCTTGAATAATCCCCCTTCCTTGAGTGTGGTCTCTACTTGCTGACTTGCTTTTAACAAATAAAATTAGGCAAAAGTGATGGGATGTTCCTTCTAAGATGATATTACAAAAGACTATGGCTTCTGTCTTGGGCACTCTCTCTCACTTGCTTGTTCTGAGGGAAGCCAGCTGCCCTGTGAACTGTCATTTAGAAAGGCTGAAAATAGAGGAGTATAAGTAACTATTGATGAAGCAAGATTCTTGAGAGATGGGGAGGGATTGATTCCAGAAAATAGCTGAAAAGATTAATATTGAGCTAAAGGAAAAGGATCTCAACTTCTGAGGTTGTGAGACAGGAAGAAAGGACAGGTGAAAACATGGCTATATTTGGATGGGTATACATGTATAGAAAAGGATAGAGTGCCTTAAATTCCGACATGGAGGGCTTTGATGAATTCCTATGTTTTTCTCATTCACTGTGATTAAGACTTGGGTTCTCATCTTGGCACTGACACTTAACATTTTGTTTGATGTGATGACATACCTAATTTCTCTGGGTTTCAGTTTCTTTGTCCTTCAGTGGAGGGATTTAGATTGTCAGTGGATAATATGTAAGATGCTGTTCAAATCAAAGCTCCCATAAGTGGCTATTTTCAATAGTGTATGCCATAAAACTATATTAAACTAATTTTTAGATTTCTATTGATATTTTTGGCAGAATTTTGTATAATTCATTATAATTTTTTTATAATACATCAGGCTATTCATACTCTTCTGTGAAAGGCTCTTTATTGTGAGATTTTTCTGTATGTTTCAGAATCACAACTAGTTGATGGAGTTGACATCAAATTTGATCATTGATACTTTCTGTTTTTTACTAGCATGATCTCCAAGCCTCTCTATGTCTAAGACTTAATAATTCATTCCTTAAAACTCCCCCTTTGTGTCTTTTACTTACTACAACAAGTATCATACTAGTTTACTATCATTATTATGCTATTTGGACAGGGAACTACCATTTGGAATTAACCTGAATTTAATCCTAAAAATTAAAATCAGTAGTCTGTTTGAATCAAAATGATTTCATGTCTAGAGGTACAATTTGAGTCCTATAACTTTTTAGTTTTTTCCAACTAGTGATTATTGGTTTTCCAGCTTTATTACATAAAGCTTATTTTCCTCTTTAAATAGAACTAGCTGGGAGGATAACTTAGCCATTTTTACCCTCTTGAATTTAATAACTCAAATGGCTTAAGTCTTGTATCTTGGTTTTTATACAAATATTCATAATTACATTATGCAGTAGAATAATAATATAGAAAATAGCACAAATGAGGCCAAATACCCACTAAATTTATTATGCCTTTTATGGCATGAAATGTTCTCAACTTAAAGTATGCAAATAACTTTTTAACAAAGAATGCGTGTGTGTGAATGAATGAGAGAGTGTTTGATTTCATTCCTCAGTCTTTAACAGGAGTGATATTTTTGGGTAGTAGGCATACTTTTATCTATTTTTACCTCCTTGCATATTTTGTATATAAAATGTTATATATTTAACAGTAATGCTGTGATTTCAGATACTTGTTAATGTAGGAATTTTCCTTCATTAGTAACACAGAGAAGAAATTGGTTGACTTTGAATCTTTGGCAGACTTGCATAGGGACGAAATTCATGTCCTAAAAGTATCTAGGTAGGACCTTGTGAGGGTAGCTCACTATATATATATAGTTTATATATATATATACACACACATATATATATGTATATATATATAATATTTTATATAAGAAAGCTAACAGCTTACTTTGTTCAGTAATAAATCATCTATAAAAATAAATCACTGTGTTCACTTTTAAACAGCATTTTTTTCAGGTAATATGTTGAGGCTTTTTAGTTTTTACTTACCAAATATTTATTGAGTGACTATTATGTGTCAGGCAGTGATCTAAGTGCTGGGGATACCATGTTGATCAAGATAATTCCCTTTTTTGGTATAAATGACTTATGACATTATATTAGGTTTCAGGTGTAGAATATAATGATTTGGTATTTGTATATATTATGAAATGATCATCACAAGAAGCCTAGTTAAGATCTGTCACCATAGTTACAGAATTTGTTTTATTGTGATGAGAACTTTTAAGATCTACTTTCTTAGTCACTTTCAGATATTTAATACAGTGTTATTAACTGTAGTTGCAATGCTGTACATTATATCGCCATAATTTATTTCTTTTATAACTGGAAGTTTTTGCCTTTTGACTCCTTTAATCCATTTTACTCACACCTCACCCCCTGCCTCTTACAACCACCAATCTGTTCTCTGTATTTATGAATTTTTTTTTTAAGATTCCAGATATAAATGAGATCATAAATAAATTAGCATCTTGAAAATAGTGTTCTAGCACTAAATGTTGGCTTGGAAAATAAGTTTTATTTCATTTTTTGGTAATTGTTGGATAGGATCTAAGAAAAACAGAATTCTCCTTTGTTCTGAGAATTAACTGTGTAATTTGGGACTGCCTCCACTTATTTTGTTGTTAAATAATTGAATAACAAGGGTAATGGAGTACTGATAAGTACTTTATAGAAAGAAGGTTGTAGCAGGACCCAGAGAAAGGATAGGAAAAACCTCCTGTAGGTGGTAAGAGACCATGTTTTGGGAGGACAACTACAAGTAGTTAAGCATGATTGCCTGCTTGTAAGCATGGTGTCTAGTTTGGGGCACTTTATAATGTTGCCTTATAATGCTGGGTAAGGCAGGTAGTGAATAAATGAGTAAATAGAACTCATGAGAAAATAGGGAAGGATGGGAAATGAGGTGGGAAAGGTTACCTAGATCATGAAGACCATCCCTGATTTCAGTGCTTTGCTATTAAAAATTATACTGTAATGAATAGCCTTGTAGGTATATGTTCTCATGCTTGACAGTTTCTCTAAGGTTGAAGTCTAGAGGTAGAATGGCAGGGACTTAAAGCATTTCCACCTTCGTCTATGCTGTTTATTACTAAATTGCTCTCCTGAAGGTTGTCGGTTTATAGTCTCACAATATATAAGTTTTCATAGAATAGGAGAAGAGATTTACTGACATATACTGACAAAGATTAATTCATAGTATATAAATAACTTCTGTGACTCAAGGAAGAAGAAACGCAACAAAAAACATGGACAGAAACAGGCAGTTCACAGAAAAGGAACTCAAATGGCCCAAATCCGTTTATAATTATGGCAATAGAAATATAAATGTGCTTATTCGTGGTTTGTCTTAACTATGCAGAAGCTTTTCAGACAGGTTACGTTGTTACTATGTGAGAAAAGGTATTAGCTTATGGAGAAATCTTTGAATGGGGCTACAGGTAGCTCCGACAGTACCTTCGAGTGAATTGGAAGGAGACATACAAAAAAGTCTCTTCACCAGAGTTGAGGGCATAGTAAACAGCATAAGCCAGATTTCAGACCCACTTGTAACAGGCAGTCTTGTGCAAGGCACAGTCTGCAGTATATACAGTTTCCTGCCCCTGAAGCATATCTGTTGAGTCCTGGCTTTCCACAAAGAACACTAAAAATTGCTGCTGCATGGATGGTGTCAGTGAAAGGCTTTAGGCCGGGGAGTGATAACTGTAGGTGATTCCATGTGGTTGTAAGAGTATTTTGCCTTTGTAGACAATGTTACAATATTTCAAAGAACATTCCTAAATGTACTCTCATTTCATTAGCACTGGATTTCTGAATGGTTTATAGGGTACTTCTTATCTAATTTCACATGTAAAAAGCTGAGGGTAAAAATTTATCTTTATTTATACTCTACTGTTTCCAAAAGATGATGCAGGATTAAGTGAGTTACATCAAAGTCTCATAGCTATTAGAGTTTTATTTCTTTCTTTCTATTTCTATTGGTGTTTTAAAAATCTTTTTTAATTGAAGTATAGTTAACATAAGTTAACATACAGTATTATTTAAGTTTCACAGGTACAACATAGTGATTCAAGAGTTATATACATTACAAAATGTTCACCACAATAAGTGTAGTTATCATGTATTTTCCATATAAAATTTAAAATCTTTTCAATTTATTTAAGTCCTGAATTTTGGAGTCTTTTGCTTGTAAAACTGGACTAAACTCTTTCCTTTACATAGGTAACTACCACTTAGCTGTAAAATATTTCTCCAGTGGTGACAGTAAATAATCTTCCTGTATCTCTTAAAGTAGCTCCCTGTATCTCTTTGGTAGCTATCTTGTGTTTGACTATGGGGTGGCTGAGTAGCATATATATTCACATGGCTTATTTTTTCAATTATTTATTTTATGGTGTATATATATTTGCTGACTCCTTCTAGTCAGCATGTAATGATTTATCTGTGTGAATTTCTAAGAATCCCTAAACAGTTT
The DNA here is from genome assembly GCA_028533885.1 of Nasua narica. Taxonomy (NCBI): domain Eukaryota; kingdom Metazoa; phylum Chordata; class Mammalia; order Carnivora; family Procyonidae; genus Nasua; species Nasua narica. Next base: position 40,593,225 of record CM052814.1, read on the forward strand.
TTGTATCCATTTCCTACATGTTTTTCCAGGCTTTGGACCTGATTTAATTTACATAGTTTCTGGCAAGAGTGCAGGGTGAATGTGTATTTGAATGGAAGGGAGTGAATGCATTACTTTGAGCAAAAGGATGCTTTGTGACTGGTGATATCTGTAAAGCAGTTATACACAATATATGTTCATAGTTAAAACACTTTGACATATATTTCAAGTCTCAGAAGATCTCATGTATAATAGTTCCTTATGAAGACATTGACTTAATACTAATTGCTGATCTCCAGTGGGAGAACAGAATTGGTAAAGAGCCCATATATGACTATCCAGTAGGAAAATTATGCTGATGGAGTAGGAGGTTGTTTGTGTTTCTTGAAGTGAAGGACACATCTCCTTTTTCTCTCATCTAAAAATACTTCTGAAAGCTAATGTAAAATGATATTTAGCTTACATTTTAAAATACTATATTAAGTTATATATTTGGATATTATATGCATATGGAAAGTACTCTAGTTATTTCTTACTAAAGTGCATCTAGGAATCCATGTAGCAAATTTGGTAAATGACTGTAAATCTTATGAGTATAGTTTCCTCAGACATAGCATTGATATAAAATCATATTAGTAAATTCATTGAGGTCAAAGAGATCTGATGAATTTAGATGAAACAACCAGAGAAATCCTACTGAAAACTGGAGGATTTTTTCAGTGCTAGGGTAGCAAATGAAGTCAAATTTATGTTCAGATAGTTTGATTAGCTTCTTTTTTAGCCATTGGTATTTGTTGAATGTTCCTAAATGTTATAAGTATATTATAACAAAATTAGGATAATAGTATTACAGGTTTCTATAATAGTATTATAGGTAGTTTAGGTAGTTGTAAATAGGAAAATATATTAAGTAACTCATAGGACATATAGCATAGGACAAATAGCAAATTATAAGAAAAAAAAATTTTTTTTTAAAGTAACCTCTGTGGCCAATATGGGGCTTGAACTCACAACTCTGACATCAAGAGTCACATGCTCTACTGACTGAGCCAGCTGGACACCTCTCTTTTCCTGTTTTTTAACTATGAGGGTTTTTTTTTCTGATAGAGCCTGTGTCATCTCTCAATTTCATTGTCAATTTAATTTCTTCAGTAATATATGAAAGATGTGCTGAAAACTAAAACCACAGTTGCTATATTTTAAGCTTATCTGTGTTTATAGATGTTATAAGTTTCAAAAAAAGCTGAGTGAAGTGTTTTGTGCAATTATGAAATCCATGGACAGTTAAGATACTGTTTTTTTGAAACGATCTGTAAATCTCCTATGTTACAAAGGATCATAATCTCTTGCTTAGTGATAGGAATGAATCTTTCATCCTTTTGAGACCTGACTAAATTATAAACAGTCCTTTCCTCTTGGTGCCAGAGGATAGTGGATAGCTTGTGTGAGGATGGAACCTCTCCAGCGGCTGTATTATCCTCTCACTCCCACAAATTAGTAGCATTTATTTTGACTTATGGTGATTGATAACCTCTCTAAAATAGGTACCCTCAGCCTTTATATCTGAGAGAAATTTTTTCTGAATGTTCTCTTTCTTAGCATCTTCCAATCTGACAATTATTCCAGAAACTTAGAAAAAGCCTTCAATATTCTGTATACCAAGTTGGTCACCTGATAGTTCGGTAGCCAGAATTCCAACAGTCTAAGAACTTCAGTCATTTGGTTTCATGATTTGGTTTCTTAGCCTACAGTTAAGGCTAATTTATGTGATAAGAGAAGTGAAAACAGTTCATCACACATAGAAATGAGTGTCAGAGCCAAAGTTAGGATTCCTAGTCTGTGATTTTTTTTTTAATTTAAATTTTTTAGTGAACATACAGTATAATATTGGTTTCAGGAGTAGAATTCAGTGATTCATCACTTACATGCAACAGTCAGTGCTCATCACAAGTGCCCTCTTTAATACTCATCACCCATGTAACCCATCCCGCAGCCACCTCCCTCCAACAACCCTGTTTGTTTTCTGTCATTAAGAGTCACTTATGGCAGGTTGCTAGGGTGGCTCAGTTGGTTCAGTGTCTGCCTTCGGCTCAGGTCATGATACCAGGGTCCTGGGATCGAGTCCTACATTGGGCTTCTTGCTCAGCAGGGAGCCTGCTTCTCTCTCTACCTGCTACTCCCCCTGCTTGTGCTCTCACTCTCTCTCTAACAAATAAATAAGATCCTTAAAAAAAAAAAAAAAGAGTCACTTATGGCTTGTTTCCCTCTCTCCTTTTTTCCTTTTCCCCTTCCCATATATTCATCTGTTTTCTTTCTCAAATTCCACATATGAGTCTAATTTTTAAAATCTGATGCTCGGCTTATTAAGCCCTATCAACCTGTCTCCTACACTGTTGTTTTCAAAAGAATATACTCTCCCTTCTTCCTACATTGACTCAAAAAACCTGCAGTCCTATTTTTCTTTGTCAGAATTAATGTAGCTTTTAAATATTCTGTTTAAAACTATTAATAACTATTAATAGTAATTTTACCTTTTTAAAGAACATGATTACTTTTAAAATATTAGCTGTTCATGTGTTAATCACAGCAGTATCCCAGATAATAAAAATGGACTAATTGTTTTTCTTTAAATATGTTAAATCAGTGTTCTTACAGGGAGAAGAAAAAGAACCCATATTTTAAAACTCTGAAGTGTGTAGGGAAAATTAAAATTTTATTTATTGTTCTTACACCAAAATAATATGCTTTTCAGTAAAAATGTTTAAAATGTATATAATTATACTTTTTATTTAAGCATTAAATATAATGAATATAAATATAATTATAGACTATCTAGAGGCAAAGTAGAAGCATGTTTTAGTTTTAGAGGTAGATAAAAAGGCAAATTGCAGATTACTCCAGTATTTTCTAGGTTTCCTATTTATTTATTGGGTGCCTGTTGTGTACGAGACCTAAGGGGTACAAAGCATCACAGTTCTTGCCCCTGTGATGCTCACAGTCTAGAGCTGAGACAGACAGGCATTTATGTCCAGGGTGATAAATGGAACGAGAGAGATAGGTACGGGGCACTGAGGAAGACTGCAGAGGATAACACTGTAACTATATATGCATCTGCAGATAGAGAACACTCACAGGTCTGAAGAGGCACTCCACCAAGGCTGTGAATAGCCTCCTTACCTTTTAGTTAAATTCTTTCTCGTCTATATCCTCCCCATCTCTCCCTCCAACCACCTTTCAACCCTCCTTTTCCTTAATGTCTTGGGGAAAGGACTTACATTAATGGTGGAGTAAAGGGTTACCAGAATTAATTGAGTTACCTTTTGAAGACATTTTTAAAGGTGTTCTTAGTTATAAGATTTAATCCTGAAGAGCTGCATTATTTTTTGAAGGATACTTCATTATTTCCCTGTAATCGAAAAATATTTCTTCTCTCTGAAGGTATATTCTTTATTACACATGCATTTAATGACCATTATTTTACTGGAGTCCTGAAGTCTAATAACTGGTAAAATAATTTCTGTCATTTGGTCTCCCTGTATATCAAAATGTGTGTCCTCATACTACCTCTGATGGAAATCTGTTGCTGGTGAAACCCCCAATTCTAGGAGTGTCTTGCAACTAACACAGCATTTTTTCTCTTAGCCTCAAAAAACAACAAAAAAGGCTTGCAGTTTATTTTAGCAGAATGGCTTTCCACTGGGGTGAATGACCACACAGGCACTTAATTATTCACTAATCCACCCCTGGAACTTTAGCTGCTTTGATTTTTTTTTTTTTTTAAACTAGGAAGGCATTGGCATGATTCCCAAGGAAGGGGTCTATTATCCTTGAAACTTTTCTTTAGGATTGAGCCTATGTATGAATAAGGCTTCTTTCGTACCTTGGACACCAATTTCGTCTTGCATTGTGTTCAGGGTTACATTGCATTTTGATGTGCTGTTCCAGTATCTCATAATGAGGCAGATCAAGAAGTGTTTCATTGCTAAGTCTACAGTATGTACCAGTTTGGCCGCACCGAAGAGGACAGAAGGAGATACTGCTTTTTGTGGGTTGAAATTAGTAATAATTTTAACCCATGGTACATTTTATTTTAACAACATATAAGTTTAAAATAATATTTTCAACTTTCTTGTCCTCTGTACAAATCTTCAGAGATAGTCTCTTTTATAGGATCATCACAAAAAAATGCTAAGATTTATGGAAGGCATTTATATAGCTTGGAGGGAGGCCAGTAGCAAGATAATGTTACCTATGTGTTTGCTTTAGGCTTTTACTTTTCTTTCTTTCCTTTCTTTTTTTTTTTTTTAAAGATTTTATTTATTTATTTGAGAGAGAGAGATAGAGAGAGAGCACAAGCCGGCAGGGGTTGGGGTGGAGAAGGAGAAGCAGGCTCCCCGACAAGCAAGGAGCTTGATGTGGTACTCAATCCCAGGACACTGGGATCATGACCTGAACCGAAGGCAGATGCTTCACCGACTGAGCCACTCAGGCGCCCCTGCCTTGGGCTTTTTCAAGTGAGCTTTATTAAACTTCGGAATTATTCTGTGTTCAGTATGTTGAGCTCCTCTCTGAACAGTTATGAGAAGGAAAACCGGTTGTAAACTTTAACTTCTGTTACTGCTGATCAACAACTATGATTACTACTGATTTCTTTCTTTAGGTTTTTCCTTCGAAATATAAACTTGAGAACCTGAACTTCTTATTATGAATACATAGGTTATGTTTTTCATATATGGATTTCTATCAATTATGAACTATCAGTAATTTTATTATCTAAGTTATTTTAGATTTGTGTGATGAAACATCTCTACAAAATATTTCCAAAAAACTGAACTTTGAAAAATTTTACATGAGGTTTCTGAATTAAGACTTCAAGCTGTAAGCTTGTTAGAAGTTAAGTGAGATTATAGTATTTTAGTGGTGCTTCATTGTTCTCACCATCTTTACAGTTGTGTGGATTTTTAAAAAGTAGAGCTTTGGAACTTTTTATTGTGTTTTTGCTGTTAGATTGAGAAAGTACAATCTGTTGACTGAAAGGCAAAGTAAACATTTTTAGGAGTTTATCAGTGTCCCAGAAAGGAAACAAACAAGAAAGTCTTGAATAGGGAAAGATGATGGCATTACTTTAAACATATGTTAAAAATAGACCAGAAGAGATCCTGAACAAGAATCTTTGTAAGCCTTCCTTAATGTGCTTTCAGTAACAGAAGCAGATAAACTATTTTATTCTGTAATTACTGAGAAAATTCACTGGTAGTTTTCCCCCACATGCAACCAAATAGGATAAACAGAGCTCTAAGATGGGAACTTCCATTTCATTTTTGACAGTGATTTCCCTCAACTCTGAAGACAAAACCCCTTTTACAACTCTGAGCTAATATTCAAATATTAGTTTCCCACATGGGTGTTTTAAGTAAATTTGAAAGTATTTTGCTGTTTATATTAAAGAACTCTGGAAACAAATATGAATGAGATGGAAATTTCTATCCTAAAGTTTAGTATATGGGCTAGAATTCCCAGTTTACTTTAGGAAGAAACCACACACATGTATGTTTCTGATTTAAACAATGTCAGATCTTAAGAAATGGAAACTATGTAAAAGTTGCCTTAATAGGTTTTTTTCCTTCCATCTGTGTCCTATCCTTGTCATACTCTGCCAGCTAGGGATATTTAAAGAAGATTATTTTTTTTAAGTTTTTTATTTTAATTTCAGTTAGTTAACAGTGTTTTATTAGTTTCAGGTGTGTAATATACTGATTCAACACTTCTGTACAACACCCAGTGCTCATCACAGCAAGTGCATGCCTTAATCTCCATCACCTATTTAGCCCAAAAGATGTGTTGATATTTTGAACACCTCATGTTCCCTCCCTCTGGTAACCTTAGTTCTTTATAATTAAGAGTCTCTTTCTTGGTTTGTCTCTTTGTCTCTCTTGCTCTTTTTTTTTTTTTTGTCCTTTGTTTTGTTTCTTAAATTCTACATATGAGTGAAATAATTTATCTTTCTCTGATTTTTTTTTTAATAAAGATTTTATTCATTTGAGAGAGAGAAACAGAGAGAGCACAAGCAGGGAGAGTGGCAGAGGGAGAAGCAGAGTCCCTGCTCAGTTGGGGACTGATCCCAGGACCTGGAGATCATGACCTGAGCCGAAGGTAGATGCTTAACCATCTGAACCACCCAGGCGTCCCTTTCTGACTTACTTATTTCACTTAGCGTTATATGGCAAGATTTCATTCTTTTTTTGTGGCTGAATAATATTCCATCACCCCCCCCCCCATCTTTATCTATTCTTCAGTCAGTGAATGTGTCTGCTGCTTCCATATCTTGGCTATTGTAATGATGCCGCAATAATCATACGGGTGCGTGTATCCTTTTGAGTTAGTATCCCTGTATTCTTTGAGTAAATGACCATACTGGATCATAAGGTAGTTCTATTTTTAACTTTTTGAGGAACCTCCACACTATTTTCCACAGTGGCTACACCAGTTTGCATTCCTAACAACAGTGCATGTGTGTTCCTTTTTCTCCACATCCTTGCCAACACCTGTTGTTTCTTGTGTTGTTAACCATTCTGACAGGTGTGATGTGATATCTCATTGTAATTTTGCTTTATATTTCCTTGATGGTAAATGATGATGACCATCTTTTCATGTGTCTGTTGGCCATCTGTATGTCATCTTTGGAGAAGTGTCTGGTCATGTTTTCTGCTCATTTTTAAATTGGATAATTGGTTGGCTGTTGAGTTGTATAAGTTCTTCATATATTTCGGATACTAACCCTCTCTCAGATATGTCATTGTGAATGTCTTCTCCCATTCTTTAGGTTGCCTTTTAGTTTTGTTGATTGTTTCCTTTGCTGGGCAGAAGCTTTTTATTTTGAAGTAGTCCCAATATTTTATTTGGCTTTTATTTCCCTTGCCTCAAGAGACGTATCTAGAAAGAAGTGGCTATAGCCGATGTCAAAGAAGTTACTACCTGTTCTTTTCTAGGATTTTTATGGTTTTAGGTCTCACATTTAGGTCTTTATTCCATTTTGAATTTATTTTTGTATGTGGTGTATGAAAGTGGTCAGAAGTTGCTATAGCTGATGTCAAAGAAGTTACTACCTATTCTTTTCCAGGATTTTTATGGTTTTAGGTCTCACATTTAGGTCTTTAATCCATTTTGAATTTATTTTTGTGTGTGGTATATGAAAGTGGTCAGAAGAATGTTGCTGTGCAGTTTTCCCAACATCATTTGTTGAAGAGACCATCTATTTTCCATTGGATATTCCTTTCTGCTTTGTTGAAGATTAATTGACCATATAATTATGGGTTTATTTCTGTACTTTCTATTCTGTTCTATTGAACTATGTGTCTGGTTTTTTTTGCCAGTAACATACTGTTGTGATTATTACAGCTTGTAATACAACTTGAAGTCAGGAATGATGATGCCTTCAACTTTGCTTTTCTTTTTCAAGATTGCTTTGGCTGTTCGGGATCTTTTGTGCTACAGTACAAATTTTAGGAGTATTTGTTCTAGTTTTGTGAAAAATGCTGTTGATATTTTGATAGGGATTGCATTAAATGTGTAGGTTGCTTTGGGTTTTATAGACATTTTAACAATATTTGTTCTCTCAGTCCATAAGCATGGACTGTCTTTCCATTTCTTTGTGTCATCTTTAATTTCTTTCATCAGTGTTTTATAGTTTTCAGAGTACAGGTCTTTCATCTTTTTGGTTAGGTTTATTCCTAGGTATCTTATTTTTGGTACAATATAAATGGGATTGTTTCCTTAATTCCTCATTCTGCTTCATTGGTGTATAGAAATACAATAGATTTCTGTACATTGATTTTGTATTCTGTGACTTTACTGAACTTGCTTATCAGTTGTAGCAGTTTTTTGGTGGTGTCTTTTGTGTTTTCTATGTATAGTATCATGTCATCGGCAAGTAGTGAAAGTTTTACTACTTCCTTACCCATTTGGATGCCTTTTATTTCTTTTTCTTGTCTGATTACTGCGGTGAGGACTTCCAGTACTATGTTGAATAAAAGTGGTGAGAGTGGACATCCTTGTCTTCTTCCTGACCTTAGGGGGAAAAGGTTTTTCAGTTTTTCCTCATTAATGATGATCTTATGCAGTACAAAGAAGGGCCACATGTACCCCAATGTTAATAGCCACAATAGCCACAATGGCCACAATAGCCAAACTGTGGAAAGAACCAAAATGCCCTTCAGCAGATGAATGGATAAGGAAGATGTGGTACATCTATACAATGCAATATTATGCCTCCATCAGAAAGGATGAATATCCAACTTTTGTATCAACATGGACAGGACTAGAAGAGATTATGTGGAGTGAAATAAGTCAAGCGGAGAGAGTCGATGATCTTATGGTCTCACTTGCGTGTGAAGTATAAAGAAACTCATGGAGGGCATCGTGAGAAGGAAGGGAAGGGTGAATTGGGGGAAATCGGAGGGAGTGATGAACCAGAAGAGACTGTGGACTCTGAGCAACAAACTGAGGGTTTTGGAGGGGAGGGAGTGGTGGGGTGGGTGAGCCTGGTGGTGGGTATCGAGAAGGGCACGTATTGCATGGAGCACTGGGTGTGGTGCATGAACAATCAATCTTGTAACACTGAAAAGTTAAAATAAACATATTTGGGGAGGAAAAAAAAAGATGATCTTAGCTGTGGGTATTTCACAGATGGTCTTTATTATGTTGAGGTATGTTCCCTCTAAACCTACTTTGTTGAGAGTTTTTATTATGAATAAATGTTATACTTTGTGAGTTGCTTTTTCTGTGTCTGTTGAAATAATCATATGGTTTTTATCCTTTCTCTTATTGATGTCATGTATCACACTGATTTGGGAATATTGAACCACACTTGCAACCCAGGAATAAATCCCACTTGATCGTGGTAAATGATTTGTTTAATATATTGTTGAATTCAGTTTGCTAGTGTTTTATTGAGAATTTTTGTATCTATATTCATCAGGGATATTAGCCCATAGTCCTCATAGTCCTTTTTTTATTTTTTTATTATGTTCAGTTAGCCATTGTATAGTACATAATTAGTTTTTGATGTAGCGTTCAATGATTCATTATTTAAATATAAAACCCAGTGCTCGTCACAACATGTGCCTTCCTCAATATCCACCAGCCTGTTATTCCCTCCCCCCACCCTCTTCCCCTTTGAAACCTCAGATTGTTTCTCAGGGTCCATAGTCTCTCATGGTTCATCTCCCTCTCTGATTTCTCCCACTTTGGATTTCTCTCCCTTCCCCATGGACTTCCTTCCAGTGGAGGGGCAAGATGGAGGAGTGGGGGACTCCGTTTCAACTGGTCCCCTGAATTTAGCTGGATATCTACCAAGCCATTCTGAACACCCACGAAATCAGCCTGAGATGTAGGATTATATGTCTAGATCTCTACGGGGGCAGAAGATCATCAGTTGAGAGGTACAAAGGATGGAGTTGTGATTGCGTAGACAGATAAGTTCTCTTTTTAAATGGGGTCTTTATCTGGTTTTGTTATCAAGATCATGCTAGCCTCAGAACGAATTTGGAAATTTTCCTTTCTTTTCTATCTTTTGGAACAGTTTGAGAAAAATAGGTATTAAGTCTTCTTGAAATGTTTGGTAGAATTCACCTGTAAAGTCATCTGGTCCTGGACTTTTGTTTGTTAGGAGTTTTTTGATTGTCGACTCAGTTTCTTTGCTGGTTATCAATCTGTTCAAGTTTTCTTTTCTTTTTTTTTTTTTTAAAGGTTTTATTTATTTATTTGACACAGAGAGAGAGATCACAAGTAGGCAGAGAGGCAGGCAGAGAGAGAGAGGAGGAAGCGGGCTCCCTGCTGAGCAGAGAGCCCGATGTGGGGCTCGATCCCAGGACCCTGAGATCATGACCTGAGCCAAAGGTAGAGGCTTTAACCCACTGAGCCACCCAGGCGCCCCTCAAGTTTTCTTTTTCTTCGTGTTTCAGTTTTGGTAGTTCATGTGTTTCTAGGAATGTATCCATTTCTTCTAGGTTTCCAACTTGTTGGCCTGTAGTTTTTCATAATATTCTCTTTTGCTTGTTTGTATTTCTGTGGTGTTGGTTGTTATTTCTCCTTTTTCATTCCTGGTTTTATTTGAGTCCTTTCTCTTCTTTCCTTCATAAGTCTGGCTAGAGGTTTATCAAATTTATTGATTTATTTCAAAGAACCAGCTCCTGTTTTCATTGATTTGTTCTATTGTGGGGTTTTTTTTTTTTTTTTCATTCTCTATATCATTTATTTCTGCTCTCTCTTTATTATTCCCTTCCCTCTGCTAGCTTTAAGTTTTGTTGTTCTTTTTCTAGCTCCTTTAGGTGCAAAATTAGGTTGTTTGAGATTTCTCTTGCTTCTTAAGGTAGGCTGTATTGCTATAACCTTCCCTTCTTAGAACAACTTTTGCTGTATCCCAGAGGTTTTAGACTGTTGTGTTTTCATTTTCATTTGTTTTCATGTGCTTTCTTTTTCTTCCTTTATTTCCTGGCTGACCATTCATTGTTTAGTGGCATGTTATTTGACCTCCATGTATTTGTGGTCTTTCCAGATTATTTTTAAGAAACTTATTTTTTTTTTTTTAAGAAACTTATTTTTTAAGTTGTGTGTATTATAGTGGCTTTAGAGTGTCAGTTCCCATCAATGCTGTGCCGTGAGGTTTCTGATTAATATCTATGGTTGCTCCATCTAAATATCTCTTTCTAAAGTAAATCTCTCATGAATAGGAATCTAGCTAATTGTCTTGTGATTCAACACAGGTGGAAATTATTTTTTAAGGAGAGTACAGTAAATACAGACATGTCCCAATTTGCAAGGTGGCAAAGCTGGTATAAGTACTATATAACGGTATTTGTATCCAGTGATTACTTGACAATTTTCAAAAACTTTTCATGTATGCCACCCCCATTGATGCTTACTTGTAATGCTTATTTGTAATTATAGTACCATTTGTTGAAAAGACTTTCTCCTTTGAATTGCCCATGTACCTTTGTTTAAAATCACCTGACCAGGCGTATAGCATATTAAGAAGTAATATATATGATAACATTAACACAAAGGATGGGGGAGGAAATGGAGCTATATAGAAACAAAGGCAATTATCATATGGTTTCACTCATATGTGGAATATAAGGAATAGCACAGAGAACCATAGGGGAAGGGAGGGAAACCTGCATGGAAAGAAATCAGAGAGGGAGACAAACCATTAGAGACTGTGGACTCTAGAAAACAAATTGAGGGTTGCAGAAGGGAAGACAATGGGGGAATGGGGTAACTGGGTAACAGGCATTAAGGAGGACACGTGATCCCATGAGTACTGGGTGTTATACGCAACTAATGAATCATTGAACACTGCATCAAAAACTAAGGATGTGTACTATATGTTGGCTAATTTAACTTAATAAAAAATATTTTAAAAATAAAAAAAGAAAGGAAATGATATCAGAGAGTAACTTGAAGAAATGAAGAGTACCAGAAATATTAAATATATAGGTTAATATGTTTTTTTATCCTTTTTCCTCTTAACTTTTTTAAAAGACATATTGTCTAAAGCAATAATTATAACACTGTGTCATCGAGTTTGTAATATATAGACATGATATATATGACAATAATAGCACAAAAGAGAGAGAAAGGAATGAAACTATTGGAGTCATTTCTTTATTTTGTTAGAATTAAGTATTAATCTGAGGTTAATTATGATAAATTAAGATGCATATAATGATCTCTGGAACTACTACTTAGAAACTCAAAAAAGTATGGTTAAAGAAAACATAAGGAAATTAAAATAATGCACTAGAAAATGTCTACTTAGTAAAAAAGAAAGTGGTAAAGGATGAAACAAGAAAGACATGTTATATAGAGAGAACAAATAGCAAACTAGCAGATATAAATCAACAATATCAATACTAATTTTAAATATGCATGATGAAGTACTTTAATCAAAGAGCAGAAATTATAAGATTAGATATGAAAACAAGATCCAACTATACACTCTCTGTAAGAGCCACACTTTACATTCAGATCCCAATTTTGGAAAGGTTTCAGCGATTCCTTCTACACTCCTAGAGTCTAAATATGTCCCCCAAATTTCATACACTGAAATCCTAACCCCCAAAGATGATGATATTAAGAGGTGGGACCTTTGGGAGGTCAAGTCATGAGGGTAGAGCCCTCATAAATGGAATTAGTGCCTTGTAAAGGAACCCATGAAGATCCCTTGCCCCTTTCACCATGTGAGGACACAGTGAGAAGATGGTGGCTTTGAAACAAGAAGGGGACATCCACCAGAACAAGAACAAGGTCAAGGTACCTTGATCTTGGACTTTCTAGCCTTCAGAACTATGAGAAATAAATTTCTTTTATATATAAGCTACCTAGTGTGTGATATTTTGTTATAGCATCCTGAATGGATTAAGACCTATACCATTCTCAAGACCTATACAATTTTTCTATAATTCCACTTACACATATATTAAACTGATATTGGACTAAAGGCCTCTGATGTATTTTTTTTTAATTCTTGTTTCTCTTTTTTCTTCGGTTAAGTTTCTTGTGACCAGTTTTCAAGTTCACTAAATCCTTTCTTTAGTCTATATCTAGTCTATCATTAAGTCTAGTCAATATTCTGAGGATATATATATTTTTTAATTTTAGAATGTCAGTTTTCTTTAGAATTTTCATTTTTCTACTTAATTTTTTCATCTTGTTACTCCTTTGTGTTTTTTCTCAATACTATAATATATTCATAACGCTTATTTTAAGAGTCTTTAGCTATTAATTCCAACCAACATCTGAGTTTTTCAACAACCTTAGATTTTTTGAAGGTCTTATTATATTGACTTTTTGCTCTTGATTATTGGATAAATTATTAGATACCTTTTCTTGCTTCTTCACATAACTTAGAATTGTTCACTGTGTATAAATGAAAGACTGATGTTCATACTACTCCATGCCCCCAGGGAGCTCATCCTTTCCTCTCTTTAGCAAGTAGGGTCAGGGCCTGATTTTGTCAGTCTAATCAGAAGTCAAGACGACTTATGGCTGAGTTGCAACTTTAGTTATCCCAGTTTTCTTCTGGTTTCAGATGTCTTAAGAATGGGATCAGAACTCTATCTTCATCAGGGCTTTGTGATTAGAGTTTGCTTGCTATTTTCCAGTCCCTTCCTCTGCTTCTCATGCTGTCGTGTCGTTTAAATGAGGAATAAGTCCCATAAAGGAGAATTGGTGAACTGGAGGAACTGGTGTCCCTCCAGATTCCAGTCTGCCATGCTAGTTCATGTGTAGCTATTACCAGTATTGATGGTTTGCCTTTGTCACAGCGAAGTTGCCTGCCCATGACTGGCTCATTCTTCTAGCCACTGGGCCTACACTTAGCAATAGCCCTCCGCAATAGAAGTGGCTTATCTCTTGGTCTCTACTTGGGAAGCGCTCATTTCTCATTATAATTTATTTCCTTTACCCTTGTTTGTGTTTACATTTCTTTTATGTCTTTAAAGAAAAATGTCATATTTTTAAGCAAATCAGGTATTTTTTCTTTGTTGTGGCAGGAATAGTGGTCTTTAATTTCTTCTACATTCTAATTAGAAGTAGAACCTCCTCCTGCTCTGACTTTTGAATAAATAATATTGAAAGAAAAAAAAAGTACACTGCCCTGATGATCATTTCTTACGATTCTTAATTTGAACCTTTTTCACGGTATAGAATAAGGGTCAGCAAACCTTTTCTGAAAGGGCCAAGTAGGAAATATTTAGTCTTTGTGGATAAAATGGCAAAATCAAAGCTATTATGTACTTGTACTTGTAGGGCCATTTCAAATGTACCATTTAAAGATCTAGAGACCATTCTTAGCTCAAGGGCCATGAACAAACTGATGACTATGGTTTACCAAGTTCTTGTATAGAGACAAGTGATAAAATGATTAAAATGTTTTGATGAACAAAAAGTAAACAAATATCAGATACTTTTAAGAAATTGAATTCTAGGGAGTTCTTTGGTATACCATCTACCATGGTATCTATAGTAGTAAGTACCAGAAATAATAATCCTGATCCGTCAAGACAAGTTGAACTTTATTTGGTGTAATAGAATTGCATAATAAACTTTAAAAAAGTGTTTGTCAGAAATATATTTAGACGTATGAAATCTTCATTCAGAAAGCCTCACTCATTCACTCTGCCTAGGTATTCTACTACAACATTGGCCATATTGGGCAATTTTTTTTTTTTTTTAGCTTTGACACTCAAAATGGGTGCAATCCAGTGGAAGACAGACACTTAGAAGTATGAATGCAAGGTAGTGCATACCATAATGTAGGTTTACACAAGCTTCCTCCACAGGGTAAGATACATAACTTTGCCTAGAGGTTGGGATAAGGTGACCTGGAAGAATTAGGAGAGATGATGATGCTTTTTTAACTTTTGAAAGAGAATTAAGATTTTGCCAAGTGGACAGATTTTATACATCCAGTAAATGTTGCCTGACAGTTAGGCTTAACAGCTGAAGTATTAACCATATTGTTATGGTTGACTCACTCAAGGTCATTTTAGAAATGCTTTGACTATGAGGAACAAACTTAAAAATGCATTCTCTCCTTATATCGTTACATGCCCGTGTAAACTTAAATAAGAAGTGGTTAGGAAACAGCCTTTTGTAACTGTTTTAACAAACCAGTTATCACTGTGTGACATATTATAAAGTGCTTAAGTGATAATTTAGCAAGAATAATTTAATTTCGGCTTGTCCAGAAGTTTATTGTTGCTTTTAAATCTTTGAAATCTCCAGTTTCTATTACAGATTTTTTTAAAAAAGCATTATAATTATTGTAGTAAGAATACTTCAAAGCGGAGACTTTTCTTTTTAGATTCTTTATAAATTTAATAGCTAATAGAATGGGTGAAGAGTGATCGTAAGAATTTTTACTTAGTGATGGGAAGTAGAATTTAAGGGGATAAATTACAGATTTGCTAAAGAAAAAAAGTGTTGAGTTATTTGCGTATTCAGTTATAGCATGTTAATATGCCAGTAAATCTTTTTCCAATTTCTGGAGAATTGGTTAGCTTAATGAAAAAAAAACAATCATTTTTTTATTTGCCTTTTTAAGAAAGCTCCTCTAGCGGTTACACTTTACTGAATTGTTGAACACAGGCTTTGTGGAGTAGGTAATAAGGATTTTTAGTTTGGGGTGAGCAAAAGCTAATAGCACTTGGAAGTATCTAGGAGATACTAGATTATTTTCCATAGCAAGCAAACTAAAATCCTTTATAACATTGATGTTTGATACACAACTTTACAAGAAAAAAGCTTTCTCTCTACATTTTTTTCAGCTTTTATTAAGTATCAGATACATACTGAGATTCATAAAAATATCTATATGCATATCTAATAATTCTGACCTTTGAAAGACCGAACAGAAACAATTACCTACAGAAGGATCATCATCACGTCTTTATTAGTACCTCCCCCCCCGACCAAAGGCCGGAAAGAACTTTATAAGGATAAGGGAATGATTGGGTAAATTTTGAGTCAATAGATAACATATAGCCATTTAAAGGTGGTAATGATGAACACCATAGAGAAATATAGAAATGTGTATTATCTTTTTTTTTTAAAGCAAACCTAAATATCACATTGTTCCACCATATGATACCAAGTTGGAAAATGAATGCCCAGGATCTGTGGGCCATAGATGCACTGAATACTGTTAGTACCCCATTCTGTAGGTTCCTGAATACAGTCTGCTTCTTTCATGTGTGATAACCAAGAGACATGGGTAAATCCAAAAGAGGACTGAAAATCAGTAGATAGCCCTTATTTGCAGGATTTTCTACATGAGACAACAACTTTAGAGGTTTATATTTGAACCTTCAGACATTTCCTTAGTATTATGGATATAATGTAATTGTCTACCTCTTCCCCAAGATTTTGCAGTGTTTGATCTTACTATTAAGTGAGTGACTGTGAATCCTAAATGTACTGTGGCTTTATTTTCAGGATAAGGGAGATCTTGAAGGCATCTCGAAAATTGCAAGGTGATCCAGATTTGCCAATGTCCTTTACTTTGGCCATAGTGGAGTCCGATTCCACAATAGTCTATTATAAACTTACTGATGGATTTATGCTGCCAGATCCTCAGGTCAGTTTTGAGGCAACTATCAGTAAACCGTGAAAAAAAGAAAAATAATGAAATGATTTTAAGTGTGAATCAAGCCATTCAGCTTCCTTTGCAATATGAAAATTCAAGAAAATAATGACCTGCTTTTCACACCTCAGAAACTTGGCTGTTTTGTTTAAAGTAATATGTTTTTAGTTTCCACAAAAATAATTAGACTTCTAGTCTCTCAGAGTACTTCATAAAGTCATGATATTATTTGATAATTAACTAAGGTGGAATGTAAAGGCTTATAATAGCTTTAGCCAAAAGAACACTTCTTTAGAAAATGTTAAATTGGTTGACATTTTGACAGGAACCTTTTAATAAAATAAATGTGTTATGTATGATTTCCTTATATACTTTGTTGGTGTATTTGGGATAATTACATTAAATATCTTTTTGATTTTGCTTTTAAAATACCGTATTTATTGGGGAAAATGTCAATCCTAATTATTGATTTATTTATGTATTTTTATGTTGCAGAATATTTCCCTTAGAAGATGACACCTATACTTCCTGATGCTTACTGTGGGATTGGATTTGAGATCCGTCAGCCTGGTTCATCTTTTATCTCAGAGATAGAGTTGACTTAGCTGGTCTCATTCCATAAGTTTTTCTTTTTGAAGAAGAAAACTTTCTCAAATAGAAGAATTTTTTTGTTCATAAGTATAGGATAGTTGCTCTAGAACTTTCTTACCTGGAGACAGTTTAATTACAGTTACATATGAGTTGATGGTTAGGATGTGTTCAGAGGGGTGGAACACATGTGCTTCTTCTCTCATCCCCTACTCATAGCTGCCTCATTGTTCCTTGCTGTCTCTGCTAACACATTGTGAGACTGTCACCTTTCTCTAAATCAACCCTCTCAGTGCCTTTTGGCCACTGCAGCTAGCCTGCAATTGCATTTCGTGGACACATGGACACCTGGAGAGTTTGCTCAGTCTGCTTTTAAATCCCCGATAGAAAGTAGCAGTTTTCCTTCCATTGGTTTTTATGTGGCGTTTACTGTTGACTTTAAATCAAAAGTAAAGATATACTCATCCAGAGTATAAAGTTACATACATACCTAGATTAATAGGGACCAGAGAAGTGCTACTGATTAGTTACTTCCTACCTAAGTAAAGGAAGTACTGGGCCTTCCTTTCAATTCTTACTACCACCACCCTTATTATATCATAGTTAGAATATTACAAGAGAGATAGTAGGATGATGTCAGCCTTAACGACATCTTTATTAAGTAAAATCAGTTATTCTACTTTTGTTAATACCTCCCAATTATGTTGCCTAAAGTATAAAAAATTATACACACAGAGATATTCCAAGTGGCATTAATTATAATGGCCAAAATAATAGATCACTTAAAAGTTTTAGGAAGGAGGGCGCCTTGGTGGCTCAGTTGGTTAAGCGACTGCCTTCGGCTCAGGTCATGATCCCGGAGTCCCGGAATCGAGTCCCATATCAGACTCCCAGCTCTGTGGGAAGTCTGCTTCTCCCTCTGACCTTCTCCCCTCTCATTCTCAGTCTCTCTCTCTCTAGTAAATAAATAAAATCTTAAAAAAAAAAAAAAAGTTTTAGGAAGGGGTCAGCAAACTTTTTCTGCAAAGGGCAGAAAAGAAAGGTTTTAGTCTTCGCAAACCATATAGTCTCTCTTAAAACTTCTCAAATGTGCTGTTTGTAGTACAAAAATAACCATAGACAATATGTAAGTAAATGGACATGGCTGTGTTCTATTAAAACTTTATTTACAAATGCATGGCCATAGTTTACCATCCCCTGGTAGAAGGAAATGGTTAAACAGATATAGATAGCCAATGAATGGTATATTATGTATTCATTAAAAATTAATAATGAATCAATGAAAAACATGAGAAAATATTTAATTAAAAAAGCAAGAGATAAAAGCATGTGAGTAGGTAGGATCATGGCTGTCAATAACACACCAAGCATATAATAAAAGGGTGACAAAATAAATCACTAACTATTCCTATAATAGGGTGGCAGAGCAATAAATGGGTGACTTTGTCTTTCTTTAGTATTTCAGTTTTTTCTTTATTTGTATTACTTTTATAATAATGTTTTAGAATTAAAAAAAAATCTTGAGATCTGTATTAGTTATCTGTCATTGCATAGTATTGCCACAAACTTAGTAACTTACAACACTCATTTAATATCTCAAAGTTGGGGCCTTTGTAAGGCTGTGGTCAAGCCAGTCTCCTCTGAGGCTTATCTGGGCAAGGGTCAGCTTCCTCCCTCATGTGGTTGTTTGCAGCTTTCAATTCCCCGTGGGCTGTCGGGCTGATGGTCTCAGTTTCTGGGGGGCTCTTGGCAAGAGGCCACCCCCAACTCTTTGCCATATGGGCCTTGCCAGCACAACTGGTTTTTTTCCTCAAAGCCAGCAAGGGAGACAGTTTCAGCAAGATGGATCTTAGAATCATATGCAATGTAGTCACGTACATTCCTGTCACTTTTGCCATGTTCTCTTGTTTAGAAGCAAGTCACGGGTAACTACTCTAGAAGACAACAGGAACAAGAATGGAAAAATGGCAAAAAGGAGAAACATTATAAAATGGTGTAAAGCATCATTCTTGGTCTGTAGTAGTTCCTGACTCCTTTCCTTTGATGATACTTGGATTTCACTTTTGTTCTTGATGGAACAAATAGGCAATTCCTTCGGACTCCCTCTGCTTTCCCAGAAGGTCTGAAGATGCACCCATTCAGAACTATGTATGTTTCTGTGACTGTGGTTGGCACTTGCAGATCTAAGGATCTTAAAACAGTTTATGATCAGTTCTTGGGGTCTCTGCCATTTGATTCCTTTTGAGGCTCTTTATCACAATGTGAGAAAAACAGTCTGCATTTTCAGAAAGAAATGTAAGGCTTAATGAATGTCAGATTTGTATCTTGATTTGATCTGGTGACCAGTGAGCCCCTAGGCAACTGCAAGACCAGAAGTATCTTCTGGAGTTGACTCGAAAAGAGCATTCCCACAGAAATCCTTAAAATTAGGCCTCAATCTCATTGTATGTCCTGGGATGTCTCCTCTGTTTCAGAATATTCCCTGTGTATCTCACCAAAGCTGTTTGGCCCAAACCCAGCCAGATACCTGCTAATATGAATAATGGTCTGGAACAGTTTGGAAAGGGAGACAACCCAGCTGTGACTGTCTCATTTTACTAGGTAAAGTGATTTTTCTTGTGTGATCAAGTCATTGTGTAATTACAGTTAATTTTATCTCTTGTTAGGCTATGGGCTGCTTAAGAACACAGCAAGGAACCAAGTCTTTTTTTTTTTACATCTGTGTATCCCACCACATACCACAAACCCACACACACTAGGCTCTCAGTAAATATTTAGTGAATGAATGAATGCAGATTGCAGACTTGTTATTACATAATAGCTTTCCTCTTAGCCCTAGGGCAAACTAAATTGATCCATTTGAACACCAGAGGGCAGTGCTAAATAAGCACCAAATTTTCAGACTCTAGGAGTGGGTTAGCTTGAGAAGTGGTGCTCTTGAAAATTTATCTTCAATCTGTGGAAAATAGGCATAAATAAAAATATAAATAAGTTTTATGTGCTCACAACCCCCCCTTTTCCTTTCTGACATGCCTCTAAAATTACACTCTACTGACATTAAATATGCGGCTTGATTCATACTTTGCTCAAAATGTAGATCTCTATTTAAAAATAAAAGCTTGTTTGGGGCAAGGGTTGGTGGGATGGGTGTTTTTTCTAAACTGTGGTTTTGTTCATAACCATATAAAATGATGCATTCCATTTTTTTCCTTGCAAAAGCCTAACTTATTAAATAAACTTCAGGATCCTGTCCCACAGCAAGAGACCCCAGCTCTGAAACACTGAACTGGCTACATACCTGTGGTGAAAGTCACACATTGCTGCCATCATAAACACAGACTTTTCCCATAAGAGGAGCCCTCCCTGGGTGGGAGCAGGAAGAGGGGAAGGACATTGCTGACTTTTCTCTAGTGCAGTCTTTGTCTTGGCTTTTTGGAGGCCTAGTCAGTGCCCCTTTGTGCTGGAAGGGCTCCGTGGAACATTGAATGACCTAGGTCCTAGGGATCCAGACTAACCTATTTTGCTCCCCAGGCCTCCGGGCCTTTCTAGATGAATGTGTTCCTAAATGGTATTGATCTCTTGTGAAGAACATGAGGGCAGAGGCACTTTGGAATTCTAAGCTCTACTGAGAATAGCAATCTCTGACAAAGTTCATGTATTCTGCATTATTTTTTAACTAAAACTTTTATATGCCCGGAACCAGATGACTTAAACAAAACTTCATGGTGTGTCAATCTTTTTCTGAGCCTTTCCGTTCTGAATTCCTCTCTGTGGTCACATTTTCCACTGCAGCCCTAGCAGGAGGCCTTTTACTGGTGCAGCCCAGTGTTCCTGCCAGAGCCTAGAGTTCTCTATAGAAGCTCCTTATCCAGCCACTGTATTTATGTTTAATGTGCAGAGGGGCGTTATATCTGAACAATTAGTACCATTTTCCTTTCTTTCAGACCAATAGCTGTTCTGGTCCTTACCACTCGCACTCCTGCAGTCTAATCCTTTTAATGATCTTTGAATAAGAACTGCTCGTGCTCAGGAAGGAAAGAGGAGAGAAAAATAATGTGACTTACTGGGGAGGTGTACTCATAAAATGCTTGGATGATTCTGCAAAATTAAAAACCAACCTAACCAAAATCAAACAAAGATTGGCTCTTTAGGTTTCAGGGTGACTGAATGGAGGTAATATTAGGAAGTATTTAAGTAAAGTTCATTTCATGCATTTATTAATTATCTGCAGACATTGCGGGGCTCCTTCTCTGTGCTTGCATGACTAAGGTAAATGTGGAATACGAAGGTCAATGAGATATGACCTGTGCCCTCAAGGAACTCAGATAAGCAATTACAGCTCTCCTTAACCGGAACCCTAAAAGGATGTCAGGATGACAGGTGAGTGAGGAACACCTGTCCTACAGTGTATGTTTATGAAGTTTATACATTTTACTTAGTGGTGAAGGGGTTCAACAACTTTTGGTAAATTAAACTGTTTTCAGACAATCATGGTATGTATATTATTTGTCCCAAAGGACTGAACATTGGATAACAGACAAGAGATCTTATACAATGCACCTCTCAGGACTTATTATCTGACTAGAGAGGAGAAAATCTATGTGTATGAGATAATTCGAGAGCATTTCAAGGCAGTGTTAAATATGAATGCTGAGCTACCATTGTGTAGCCCTCTATTTGTGACCAAGTGCTTCAGTACTCTTTATTTTGATTCGCTCAATAGAGCTGATATCATGGGCTTGTTATTATTAACTTATTCTCATTTAATAGATGGAGAAATCAGTGCACCAAGTCATTAAGCAATGGCTTTGTGTGCTAGCAGGTGAGTGGGTAACGAGGGCTAGAACTAACTCTCCCAACACCTCGCTCACTTCTTTTCAGGGTACCATACCACGTATGGTATGGAGAAATACACTAACGTTAAAGAGCCCTTGGGAAGAAAAACACAGCTCCAGTTAGTCCTAGAGGGAGTTGGGAAGTGATTTAGGGATCAGTTAGGCTAACTTCTTGTACTCTTGAACAAATGTGTCAAAATGTCAAGCTTTTTGTGGATAATTTGGGAAACCATATTCATAGTCAATATATTTACAAAGTTTTATTCCAAAGACCAAATACTTTCATGCCCATGCTTTTATGTCAGCAAACTTGAAATTAGATTTAATGTTAAGTGAGAAAGAGAAATTTCTCAGGAAGGTTCTCTGCTTGTTAGAGCTAAATTTTGTGCCTGCACAAAGAGTAGACTCTAGGAACTTTTTTTTTAATTTATTATTATTTTTAAGACTTTATTTATTTATTTGACAGAGAGAGATACAGCAAGAGAAGGAACACAAGCAGGGGGAGTGGGAGAGGGAGAAGCAGGCTTCCCACTGAGAAAGGAGCCTGATGTGGGGCTCGATCCCAGGACCCTAGGATCATTACCTGAGCCGCAGGCAGACGCTTAACGACTGAGCCACGCAGGCACCCCTCTAGGAACTTTTGAATGATGGTTTCACACTCAACAAGAAAGGGTCTTGCACCCTAAATATCCCCTAGTTCTGCTTTCTGTTGCTTGAACTCCTACCATAATTCTACTTCTTAATCATGAATCTTTGATCCAATTTAGTTTGACAGACAGTTTTGTAGTATCCCATGGGATAAGGCACAATACTAAGATTTGAAGAGACTATAAGTTCAAATATTTTATTATTAGACTCAATAGATAAAATTAATCTGATAAATTGTTATAAGAATTTCTAAATGTTTATTCTCAATTTCTGTACTTACCTCATTGTCGACCAGCAATTTGTGGATTGATACCCTATGCAGACCACACTTTGAGTAGCGTATGTTAGAGCTTAGGTGAGAAGTGATGAGAGCCTTGACCCCACCAGTAGCCCAGGTGTATTAGTCAGGATGCACTAGATTATGATGCTGTTGGTTCACAATCCAAGAATTTCCCTGGATGAGATCTGAAACTGGCCCCATACATAGAGGGCAGAGAGAAAACAAAAGAGGCAGATCACTCCAGATTGGCAGTTTTAATAAGCAAGGGAATGTAAATACAAGGCTTATCTTGGGTGGCCACAAGATGAGTGGGTCTTCCCATCCACCCTGCCAAAATCTTAGAAGTTTATATAGAGGCCTTAACTAGATTCAGTCACATCTGCCATTCAGATGGTTTCAACAACACATTGCTCTCTCAAGGTTGCGTCCTTGAAAATGGCTCCCACTGTGGGAATGGTGGGCAGAGTGTACATGCCAAGGATAGGGGAGAAGGTGAGCCTCTGATTACCTGGTCCAGCTCTTTGGTCAACTGGTGGTCACATCCTCTTGATGACATGCAGTAATAACCAGTGAATTAGTTTAACAATTATTTATTTCTTCCTCACATTACAAATCCATCGTACATAGACTTGGAGTCCTTACTCTGGGAATCAAGTCAACAGAGCCTCTGTCATCTGGAATGTGGTCAGATCCAGTGGCAGGAAGAAGAAAGTGTGGTATCATATACTGCAAGTAAATACTTACACGAAAAGCAACATATGTCAGCCCTTCCCACCTTCTATTGGCCAAAACAAGTCATATGGCTGGCCATGATCAACTTCAAGAAGGAGAGGAAGTGCAATTCCTCCATGTTCCTGGGCCAAGGAGAAGAAATAGCAGCTTTTTCAGATAACAGGAAGGAGAGGAGAGATAGCAAGGAGGTAGGTTTAACAGCTGATTAGCTGTGAAAAAGGGGTTGGGGGGATTGCTGGTGGGGAGGAGGAAGTGTTAAACCTCAAGCTGTTCTGAGTCCTTTGACTTTAATGTGAATGAGTTTCTGGTTGCACTGGGAAGATAGAGGATATTGCAAGATGGCTAGGGCACTAGGCACAACCAAAGTGGGAAAAGGGCCAACTTGGGAGGCTGACGAGGAGAGGAAAACTTGGAAGACAAACTTCTCCCCACTTTTCTGCTCAGGTTCTGGATTTAGTATCTGAGCTAAGAAGGGAGATACTGTCTGTATCAGGAACCTAGGATCACCATAGACCTACTCTTCTGATGCCTTGTGGGTTGTTACACGGAATATGTTGCCTGGTCTTTTCTTTACTTCCTAAGAATGAAAGGAAAAAAAAAGGGCATTTGTGCCTACAGTATGGAGGGTGTAGTTGGACCCTGTGAGACTATTTCTGAAGGAAGCTAGTTAAACATGGATACATGGATGGGGTTGGGTTTGTGAGTAGGAACCCAGGGGGCTTCTTTTCTGGGTTGGAGAATTATCTAGTGGGATCATGAATCTGAAGTATTTGTATAGACCTAGGGGTCTATCAGGGAGCATGAGCATGGGATGGGGAGAGGAAGTTGGGGGGTAGATGCCAGTCCTCAGGGTTTCTCATCAGTCCTCCCTGGCGTCTGCTGAACAGCGCATCCTGCCGCAGCGACCGTGTTCCGCACGAGTCACCAATGTGTCCTCCCAGTCCCACTCCTCCCTCCCAGGCCACTAGATCTTCCGGCTCTGTGTTCCTCTCAGACATTTCTCTCGGGCACTTGGGAAATAATTGGTCTGTCCCTGAACTCTGTGGGCATGTGGGGTAATTTTCAGGCTTTCTTGGGTCCTCTTCATCTAGACATGCCTTCTCAGCCAGGCTTTCTTCTCTGCTGTCTTCCCCAAATGCAGGGTAAGTGACCCTAAGGGCTTGGGGTCTGTGAGGCTTTACCTGAGCTTGGAGGCGGCAGCCAGAGGTGAGAGGCCCGGTGCTGGCCCCAGATTCCCCTCACATGGATGAGGCAATTGGCACAATGTCCTGGAGTATCTCTTGTGTCTCTCTGCCTCCCAGGAACTCAGCCTGACGGGACAGGGCGCAGGGAACAGAACACAGGTCTCTGCTTAGTGACCCATTCAGTTCTCTAGCTCTTACGCTTTTGTTCTCCCCTCTTCCCGCAGTTTCCCCCTAGTTTTACCTTATCTTAGAGGTAGAAAAACTATAACCATTTCCAGATCTATTTTTCTTTCAAACATATTGTTTTGCCAAGATCTCAGGTTTTGAAATTCAAAAGGCAAGAATTTGCCTCTCTTGTTCTGTAGTGTCATCCCATCCCTGAGGCAGTGTGCCAAGAAATCCTGTATGGGAAACAGTTCACAGGTAACAAGAATTACCGAGAAGGGGAAAACATATCATTTAATATATCAAAATATTATCCTGCGACATTCACAAACAGAAGGTGTTAATTATCATTAACATGCATATTTATACTCACAAGAACTATTTAATTTTCTGAATGTACATCTTATTTTACCCTACATCAAACCACATCCTACCTATCAGTACTATGGTACTGGGCACAGGGTCGGAGCTCAATAAATGTTTTATTTGCTAGCATTCAAATGCTGAGAGACAAAGTACTCCTTACTCTGTCCTATTCCTGCCATTCGCAGGACATGGATTGGCTGCCTCTCTGCCCTGTCAACCCCACGTAGAAAGAAGAGCCCAAAGTTCCTTGGGCCACCAGAGAGACCTCATCCCATGCTATGTGCTCTTGTAAACATGCTTATGCTATGAGACCTATTATATTTTGATCCTTTGCCTTAGTAATCTTGAGAAATCAAGGCAGGGATTTCTAAACAAAAGTATATCTGCTCAAAAAGTTTACTTAATATTTTATCACATATTCTATTCAATGCTAAAGCTATTCATTTTTATTTTAACAATTTTAGAGGGGAACGAAGATATGTGAACACTGCTAAATTTAGAAATTCTTCTTAGAAATGGTAATTTCCTACTCAACTATAAAATTATGGTGATTATACCTCTGTTGATGACTACAGATGGGGCTACTGTGATTTTACAAATGGGCGAAAATTGGTCATCTCTTCTCTCATCCACTATTAGAAAATGTGGGTTCGTATACATATAATCATGTAGATGTGCTTCTCCTGGACTATAGGTTCTCATCTTAATCCTTCAGGTTTAAATGTATATAATTCACCCATGTGGGACCTTGCCATTCCACTCTTGCAAAATGAAGGAGTTAGTGTAGGCCATCCCTGAGATCGAGTCTGTCTCTGCATTTCAGTGGGCCTCCCTTTTCATGAACACCTTCATCACTCTCTTCCACCTCCACCTGGTTTTGAAAAAACTCCTTCCTTCCTGGGCATGGATAATCCACCATCAGAAATGTGCTCCTTTGAATTTTTGAGGCTCAGGAGGATTGGAAGTCAGAGCTTTGACTTTTGACCATCCAGGGTGATGAGGGAGAGTTATTAATCTCCTTGAGCCTCAGTTTCTCCTCTGGAAAATGATGGACAGAATATGTCCTTCTAGGCTGTGTTTTCCTCGCACATTGAAATGCTTGTGGGGGATAAATGGATCCTGGTGTGTGAGAAGCTACCCATGTTCCCTTCCCTTTGCAGTCTCCAAGCCCTTCCTATTGAGGGGCATACTACCACCAGAGGAGGAAATGCATGATAACCAGCTGAGAGCCAGGCTTCTGAGAAATGGAACCCCCATGTGCAGGAGGGTAGGAAGAAGGTGCCAGATGAAGTGAGAGGACATTAAAGATAAACTGTGCCCTTTGAAAATGTTATCAGGCCTAACCCTGCTGCTGCTGTAGCCGCCGGTGGTGGTGATGATGATGATGATGATGGTGATGACGATAAAATATTTTGGTCCCATTTTGGGAAACTCTTTGAATTGAGATAAATTATACAAGAATAAGATTAGCTATGTAGTTGGAGGGTTACATTAAGTAGGGGAAATTTCCACTGCAAGGAAGCTGTATTGGGACAATTCATGGGGAGTAAAAACAATCAAGTTAAGCTTAGCTCAACAGAGCACAAAAACATATTGAAAAATTCCCTCTAAATAGAAGCTGGACTGTTCAAGGTGGGTTTAAGTCATGGGACCTGGCATGGAGCCTTCTGTTGATGGTGATGATTGGGTCTCTTCTTGAAGGAATAAATAAGTAAAGAAACACGAAATAGTAAGTAACAACTTGGATCTGTATAGCATGCTTCCATTAAAATGGAGGATGTATGGGGTTTTATTTTATTCTCTTCTGTATTCCCAGAGTTTAGAACATTGTGTGACACATAGTGGGGGGTTCCAATTATTTGTGGAAGGAAATAAAAAAATGAATACCTATAAAATAATGTCAAATAATGATAATATTTGAAGAAAGTAAAGCAGGGTAAGGGAACCGGGTGCAACAAGAATGCAACTCCAGGTAGGCTGGTTAGGAATGACTTTTTTCTGCAGACGATATTGGAGCAGAGACCAGAATGCAGTGAAGGAGTGAGACATGCAAATAACTGGAGGATTAGCATTATAGGCAAAGGGAATAGCACACGCAAATGTCCTGAAGTGAGAGCATGACGACTGGCATCTTAGATTCTGCATTTCTTTTTTTTTTTTTTTAAGATTTTATTTATTCATTTTTGAGAAAGAGCATAAGCAGGGAAGCGGCAGGCAGAAGGAGAAGCAGACTCCCCACTGAGCAGGGACCCTGATGTGGGGCTCAATTACTGGACCCTGGGATCATGACCTGAGTTGAAGGCAGATGTTTAACCTACTGAGCCACACAGGCACCCTAGATTCTGCGTTTCTAATAAGCTCTCAGGTGTTGCCAGTGTCGCTAGTTCCATGAACCGTGCTTTCAGTAGTAAGGATTTAAACTAGAGCTTGTTCATGGAGTCAGTAGCTAAAGTGAGGAGGTCATGGAACTGAGAGATGAGGTCACTGCATGAGAAAAAGAGGATAAAAAACTGCATATGCAAAATAACCTTTTCTATATAAAATATGTATGCAAAGATGGATATTAAAAATATTAATAGTGTCTTTCTCAGTGAGGTCATATTTTAGCTAATTTAAATTCTCTTTAGAATATTGCAAAATTTCTACCATGTGTATATATCACCTTTAAACTCAGAAAAAAAATTATTTTTAAAAAGTTAATTTACAAACTGAAATATGTCTTTACTTAAGACCTTGTACCAAAATGTACACAAAATTTTCTAAATTAAAAAAAAAAAGTATAGACATACGAGAATTGGCTGGGGTTTGTTAGGAAAGGCTTCATAGAGGGGATGATTTTAGACCAAATCTTGATATGTAAGTAAGTGAAATGTAAGTTTGGGCTTTTAGTGTCTTCTCTCTTATTTTCCTGTTCTACTGTGGGAATGGGGAGGGGATGTGGGGCACGAGTAGTATTCTAGTTATTTATTGCTGTGTAACAAATTATTACCCAACTTGTCTACTTAAAACATGTAACATTTATTATCTTACAGTTTCTGTGAATTAGAAATTTGGGACCTGCTTAGCTGGGTGGCTCTGGCTCAAGATTTCTCATGAAGTTATCTTGAAGACATTGGCCGGAACTGTAGTCATCTGAAGGCTTGACTGGGGCTGGCCGGGGCATCCAAGATAGCTGGCAGGAGGCCTCAGTACCCTGTCGTGTGGAACTCTCCATATGCCTATTTGATTTTCTCTATGATGTGGCAGCCGGCTTCACTGAGTGAGTGATATGAGAGAGAGAAAGAAGGGGAGGGAGAGAGAATGGAGGAGAGAGAGTGCCTTGTATGACATACATGACGCTTCAGGTTTCTTCTATTCATTCATAGAAGCATGTCACTGAGTATAGTCCATACTGCAGGGGAGGAAAATTAGAGTCTACCTTCTGAAAGGAGACTGGATATATTCTTAAACCACCACAGGTAGAATGGAGTGTGATAGTTCAAGGACATTCTAATTTTCATATGAACTGAACTGTATAAGATTATAGAATACTGTGTCCTGCTTTGTTAGTCATCTAGCGTGCCTGATATTTAGTAGAGTACAGGGTGGAAAAGTTGAGGGGTAGGAGGATGTGGTGAGCAAAATATCTAGAAGGTAATTAAGCCACAATGTAATCTTAAGTTTTCTAGTAACCACACTGAAAGATGTAAAAAGGAACAGGTACAATTAATTTCGATAATATATCATTAGCCCAATATATGCAAAACATTCTCATTTTACATATACTCAATATAAGAGTTATTAATGAGATATTTTATATTCTTTTTCTCTATACTAACCCTTTGGAATCTGATGGGCATTTTAAACTTATAACACTTTAAACTTATAGCACCTTGGATTAGCACTGTTCCAAGTGCTCTGTAGCAACATGTGGCTAGTGGTCACCATATTGGACAGTTTAAGTCTAGAGAGCTAGGCCAGAAACAGGTCGCTGAGAAAGAAAGAACCTTGGGCACAATCCAATATGCAAAGAGTGGGCCCAATAAAAGGGTTTAACCTGAAGAGTGATCAGACTTCCATCTATTTTAGAAATCACTCTGACTGCCTGTGGTTAGGACCTGCGGCAATGAGCAGGCACGACTGGCCTAAGAGACTGTTGGAATATACTGTGTGAGAGTTGAAACGAGGCTGGTTACAATGAAGATGGAGAAGAGAAGATGTAACTAAGATAGATAGCAAGGAGGTGGTTTGTACTTGGTACAGTGATGGCTTGGATGTGGGGAAGTAGGTGGTCAGAAGAGAGAGAAGCGGGCGCCTGGGTGGCTCAGTTGGTTTAGCAACTGCCTTCGGCTCAGGTCACGATCCCGGCATTCTGGGATTGAGTCCCGCATCGGGCTCCCAGCTCCATGGGGAGTCTGCTTCTCCCTCTGACCTTCTCCCCTCTCATGCTTGCTCTCTCTCTCTCTCTCTCTCAAATAAATAAATAAAAATCTTTAAAAAAAAAAAGAGAGAGAGAAGCTTAGAATGATTCCAAGGCTTGGGTGATTGACAGGATATAAAAAGGAAATACAGGACACAATATATTTTGCCCTAGGAAGATGGCAAGGGAAGATTACATAATTAGATTTGGAAAAGTTTTGATTGAGGTAATTGTGCAGGAGAGAGAGATAGAGATATCTGACAGTCCACTAGATGGGCAAATATGGAGCTTAGCAGAAAAAACCCGCCTTCAAGTAGAATCATTACCGAGCTTCTTCCTTCTGTGTAACATCACTATGAAACTGCAGAGCACTTTGGAGAGTTCCAGTCTCTCAGTTGCTCATTGTGGAGGCAGAGTTAGCTGAGGAGGAAGGAGCAGAACTACCTCAGGTATAGCCCTCTGAGCAGTGGGCACCTGTCTGGGAGGCCTGCTTTCCTAGCCCCATGACCTGGTTTCTTGGGAGCAGGAGAGACGCTATGGGAGCCACACCAAGTGGTCATCTTAGAAGAAGGCAGGAGCTCCTCTGCCCGAAGGCTGTGTTGTGTCCTGAGGAGGATCAGAGGAAGAGAAAGTGTCCGGAAGTTAAGAATTCCTGCCCTGACATGTGGTTGTCTCCACCTCTGATAGAACCTATCCTGTGAGTGAAGTGTGTCCAACCACTTCCTCTTCCTTACTAGAAATGATGCCTTAGTGCAGGGGTTGCAAACTGAAATGCCTGCAGGGACCAAACAACAGGTCATCTAGGGGGGCAAAGTGAAAGAGGGCGCACGATGGGCTCAGCCAAAGGGAGCAACTGCCTCTCGCTGGAGATTTTTGTGAAGTGGCAACAAGAATCTAGTTGCCAGATATTCTGATCTTTCTAGGCATGTGAATTTTTTTGTGAAGTTTTCTGACTTCTAAATATTGGGTAAATTTTATTTAAACACCGCAAACCAAACAAAATATGTCTGTGGATTTCCAGCCCACAGGCCACCAGTTTTTGACATTGGTCTAAATGCTTTATTTATATCATTATATATCATGCTTTCTTGTGTTTTTCTACTTATGTTTCCTACTGCAACCACCATTCTTTATATGGATTGTTTCTGTTTGTTTGCTTCTTTGTTTTTATACCCTTTTTACAATGGGTCAGACCCTATTTGTTGATTAATTTAATATCTGCAAGGTGGATAGAGCTATGGAGGCATTGAGACCCTTCATTCTTCTGGGACCTAAAATGGCAGACCATATAGAAAATGAAATATTCCCCTGGCAGATTCAGGCCTCAGAATTTGGATGAGATAGGAGTAGTTAAAGATGCAATTGGCCATATTTTGTTGATGACTCTTCTAATAAACTGGAAGATAATTTAAAGCAGATCTGTATTTAATAATAAAATTCAATCATCAGTCATTTATGAGACTATTAGGTCTTATGATGAAAAAAAAGTTACTTTTTCCAGTGCTCAAAACTAAACATTTCTCTTTAAAAATTGAAGGAAGAATGAAGTAAAATAAAAAATATAAGAAAAAAAACTAGTGAGAGAAAATGGGAGAAAAATACATGGGATAAATGAATTTATTATGCATCACCCATGGATATTATGGTGCTATGTGCCTTAAGTGTAGAAGAAAAGTGATGCTCTCTCGTCATGCTCCTTATTCCTCCTCCCTCTCTCCTACCTATGGACAGAGTTGCCATAGATTGGTGAGATTCTAGGACATTGGACCATGTTTGCCTATAGGTCCATTAAAAGATCATGGACTGTTCATTAAGAGATTGTGCACATTGTGTACACAAAGACTTACCAGTATTCATAGAAGCTTTATTCTTAACCAAAATCTGGAAACAACTTGAATGTTCATTAGTAGGTGAATAGATAAATGAAACGTAGTGTATCCATACAATGGAATAGTACTCAGCAATAAGAAGAAACAAAAATTATGATATACACAAGAACATGAATGATACACAAAACATTCTGTTGAACAAGTCAGAGCCCAAAGAGTTCGTACTATATGATTAAATTTATATGAAACCCCAGAAGAGGCGAATCTAATCTATGGTGACAGAAAATATATCCACGATTGCTTAGAGCTTGGGGTGGTAGGTGTGGAATACAAAAAAAGCATGAAGGAATTTGGGGGGAGAGGTAGGTGACAGAAGTTTTTTCTATCTTGATTGTGGTGGAGGTTACATGTGCAGTTGTAGTTTCAAAACTCGCCAAACTTACACTTAAAACAAGTATATATTATTTTATGTGAATTACACCTTAATACAGTTGATTTAAACAAAAGGGTTATGTACAAAGGGTATCATTCTCTCTGCTTTCCTGTACCTTTTTCACCTGTGCAGCAGAAGCAGTTACTAGACCGAGCTCTCCTTTCTGCTTCCATGTGGCATCACTGGGGAGAAAGGCAGGGCCTTCCTGCTTGGGACATGGCCAGCCAACCTTTGGGTGCCACCTCGAATCATCAAGTATTTCTATCTCCATTTATGGCAGATGAGCTGTGGTGAAATCTTGAAGTTGGGTTTGGACTTATGGGGGGAAAAAGGATTCCAGCTCTGAGCTCTCGGCCTTGTGCAGGAGCTCTAGCCCAGCTTACGAAGGGTCTGCATCAATTGGTGGATGGATAAATGGTATAGGAGCCCAACTTCAGCTGAGAACAGGACCCTTACTTTGCTTGCCTTTACTTACCATTGTTCTGTGGGTGGGTAGCTCCCTCAGTGGCGTTTGGGAGAGGAGTAACTAAGGTTTAGAACATGACATGATTTGGGTATCTCTAGGATACTTGGGCAAATGCCATCTAAACATCGTAACTGGTTCTAAGAAAAGTCTTCCATAGACATGCCATTTTCATTCACACCTCAGTACTGTTGCACATATTATTGCTTCATCCAGGAATGCCATTCTCCAGTCTTAATTCCTCTCTGGCTGGCCAAATGCTTGCCTTTCAAAGTTCAGCTTGAGTCATTGACCCTAATCCTTTCCACTGACCAGTCTCAAGGGAGATCTATGTATTTTTCGCTACCTGATACAAAAGAAGGGAAAGGGGCTTGGGAGTCATACAAGCCTGCGTTCACATTTGACCTGTCATTCACTTTGTGACTTTGAGCAAGTTATTTATCCTCTCGGAGCCCCAGTATATATAAATATATATAAGTATATATATTTAGTCAATGAGGTCAATATATATAAACTCTATATATTTAATCAATGAGGCTAAAGTGATATATATATATAT
>CM052814.1:40625928-40728611 GCA_028533885.1 Nasua narica
AGGCTTAACCCACGGAACCACCCAGGCACCCCAATGTACTTTTTAAATTTCTATAATGGTGATATAATTCCTACTTTTTAGGGTTGTGTATATTATATGAGATAATTAAAATATATAATTTACAAAATGAAGATGCAGAATATATTGTAGCTATGATGGTTATTAGACTTTGGTGGCAATAACAGCCACCAGCCTGTTCTTGCATCTAAGTGAGACTTGTGACATGGAAACAATGGAACGTGACTGCCATGTGTCACTCCTGGGGTAAGGATTTTACAAGAAGGCATGCCTTCTCCACCATCTCTGACACCAGCAACACCTGCATTGGAAGAAACAAGCTTATTTTGTGTTAGGTCCCTGAAATCCCAGGGTTTGTTTATTATATCAGCTCATGTTAATTACTCTAGTGAATTTAGAAATTGGCACTTTGAGGTGAGGGGTAAATGGAAGAGAAACCTAAAATATGTTGCGTTGCCTGCAGTTGGATGGTGGGTGGCTCAGACACTGATATGGAAGGCCGGGGAGGTGGAGACCCATGGAAGTGATGGCAAAGCATTTGGTGATCTGTTGCCGGTGATAATTTAAAAGTGGGCCAAGTACCGCTTTTTGTCCCCTTGTCCCCAGAAGCTGGTTGTTGCTTATTGTGTTTAGCAAAGTATAACAAGACAGAGATGTGCTCAGGCAAGATTTGGTTTGTTTGAAAATTGAAATGAAAGAGACTAGATAGAGTCCAGAAATGTGATTCTTCATGGGACCAGAAAACTACTTATTGACCCCAACTAGTAGAAGATAAGCCTGAAAAAGACTTTGGGCAACAGAGGTCCACTTAAAATTCTGTTTAGTAGATGCCATGTTAGCTTCCATAGAGATTATAAAATAACTAGGGATTATTCTCTACCCTTAAAGAGTTTGTAATTTACTCAAAAAAAAAAAAAGAAGAAGAAGAAGAGGTAGAAGAAGTAGAAGATGTGCACAAATAACTGTGGTGGAAGACAGTTAATGATTGAAACATGTTCCTTTAAATAGTGGAAGAATTACAACCTTCTAGGAGTAGCCTGGGGTAGGGTTCTTGAGGGGAAGGAGGAGCGTGGACCTTGGTTATCCATCAAGTTCTCAGATCCATGAATGAATGAACCTCAGTTGTCTTTCAAACTCATTTTCATCTTTTTGAAATTTGAGGGTTCATATTTGGTCTGTGGGGTACTAGCATAGAGGAGGTCCCTCCAGCCTTCCCATGACTTTTCTACTGACTTTCTTCCCTAACTTTACAAGTAGTCTGGGCTGAGACTTGAATAGGTTCCCATCTTAGAGCATCATTTTTGTAAAGGCATAAGAGAGCTTTGCTCTCCTCCTCCTTCTTCAACTGCCCCAAGAGTACGAGATGCCCCAGACCTTAAAGCACAGTGTTTGCAGAGATTGCTTGTTTTTATTGTCTCTTATTTTTTAAAAACAGTCATTCTCTGGGCAAAGAATGAGAACTTTCAGCTTCTTATCGTTTTCCGGCATGAGCCTAGTACCTCTTCAGCTTGTTTTTATTGTCCCTTTGGTGGCGCAGAGCATTTATCTAAATATAGAATGGTACAACACTATGGACAAGACTGGAATAAGATTAAATTTTCTTTCCAATCAATTCCCTTGCATCTTCTAGTGAACACTAGGTACTGTTCTTTTCTCAGAGTGGCGAGAGTGGGCAGCAGAAAGAAATTATATTGAACTGTGGCACTCTCCAAAGCAGTAGTCAATCACTCAAAGACCTTCCAAGGTAGCAAGTCCAAGGTAGTCGATGCTTTGGATGCTGGCTCTCCTGTGACCTTGGGCAGACCACACAATGATGGTCAGCAGCATATACCTGCCCAGTGGAGGCAGGGTAATGTCCTGGAAGGGGCCCAGCCATCAGCAGACCCAGATTGGGATCTCCTGCCCCACACTTATTTCAGGATGACCTTGGGTAAGCTATTCAACCTCATCTAGAAAATAGGTGATACTACTAAACCTGTCTCTACAGTTCTTATGAGGGTTAAAGGAAATAAATATATGTAAATTATACAGTATATTTTCAAGAAATGGTAGCTATTATTTTTTGTAGGCTGATATTTTATAGTATTAATGTTTTAAATATGACCACATCTTTAATTTTGCTTCTGGGAGAAATAATCTATATAAATTTATTTATGCTATTAATAAAAAGCAGCTCTCACCTTTCTTGTGAATCCCATACAAGTCCCTTATTTAACCTTCATTCATTCTGGTGAGAGGGTTTCATTACCAGAGGCAGTGCTGTCTAGTAGTTAGAGCAGGGACCCTGGCACTAGTCCTTGGGGTTTGAAATTTAGTGCGTGCTCTTGAGCAAGTTGCTTCACTTCTCTGGGACATAACCTTTATCTGCATTCCAAAAAGATACTTTCCATGAGTGTTATCACACAATATAGATCTTTATATTTTTGGTCCAGAAATACTGAGTCTAGGGAACTCCTTCAGCCCCTGATGGGGGTTCTGCCATATATGTTACATGTACCCTGTTATTTTTATTAAACCCGAATTCTGGATTCCAAAACTCATCAGGCTCCAAGGGTTTTGGATAAGGGTCTGTGATAGACCCTCCTAAGGTTATTTTGAGTTACCTTAACCTCATGTAAGCTTCTTGGAACCTTGTTAGCTATGACTGTCAACCTTGGAACAGCCCTTTGAGAGAGTAATTATTATTCCATTTTATGGATGAGGAAACTAAGGTACAGAGAAGTTTAGCCACGTAGCTCATATGTGGTAGAGCTGGAATCCAGTCAAGGCATTTCTGACTACAAATCCCATGCGTTCTGTTGAAACAGATTAATTCCCAGGGCCCTGCCCATGCCCCAGCAAAGCCAACCCTAGTTAAGATTCTATTCAGAGAATTAGGGTCTATGGTTAAGGAAACACCGTAATCTGGGACTGCCCTCTCCAGACATCTCCACAGGCAGACTAGCTCTGGTGTGGGCTTTCCACCCTCTTTCCATAGCCATGCAGAGGAGGGAAAAGTGGAGGGTGGCCAGCCACATGGCATGACGAGAGAGCCAGTCCTGCACACTGTCCAGCTGCACTCCTGTGTCCGTTCGGGTCTCTCCAAAAGCCGGCAATAACAAAAAGGTTTTAGTGCAAGTAGCTGATCTGTGAAACACAGGAAACACCATCTGCCGTTTGGTAGTGGAGAAGTAACCCAGAGAGGGGAAGGCAGCCAGTAATAGGTATGTGAGTATGCTATTTCCCGCAGTGAGTGACTGAAACTCCACAGGGAAATGTGAGGTCACAGTATAAAACACATGCCTCAGAATGAGCCCACCCCAGGGATGAGGGAGCTGAGGTATTTATACTCCATCTCTGGAGAGTCATTGATTGAGGGTTACTCCCAGGGATGTCCTTGGCCGGCAACCAGAAGCAGAATGGCCTTTCTCATTAGGAAATGTGAGGTCACAACCATATGAGCAAAGCACTGCCAGGGTCTATGACACACCCTTCAGCACAGTTCTGTGCAGTAGCAGGAACAGCCTCATTTGTGAAAAGCCCAAGATGGATGGATGATGTCCCAGTCACTGTGGGTTTGATGTCTACAGACTGACCTGCCTACCCTCAAAAAATCCCTGCTGTGCTGCCTGCCATGGTGCCTGGGACGTGAGCTGTAAGTCCCCAGTTCTCCGGAGGCCACCAGTAAAATGTCAGTACACTACCCCCAGGGAATTAACAAATGAGCTATGACGGTCCTTTCCTTTCCTAGCTGAGAGACTTGCCTCTAGGGAATTGAACTCGGAACAAAGATGTTTTAATGGAAGGAAAAAAAAAGTTCTGGACAGGGGTGAAAGGAAAGGAAGAACCATAAGAAATGAGTCACCACCAGGGAAGAGCGTAGGTAATCTGTGGTGCTAGCTATCATGTGGCAGATGGACACAAAGGGGAACCTCTAAGGAGAGTGACACCAAGGGGGAACCAGAAGGGTCTCTCAGAAAAGGTAGGGGTCCAAAGGGGCATTTTGTTGTTTCTGAGTCTTATGCCGATCACGGCCTGTGAAGGAAGACTCCCTTCACTGCTGCTGAGACGGTGAGCTCTGGGAAGACAGTGACCGCGTCTTCTTGTCTGTGTCCCCAGAGCTCAGCACAGGGACCCACCTGAGTAGAACTGCCATGAATCCAGTCCTCTGCTCTCTTTTTTGCCTGCTGGTTCCTTTCTGACTTTTGTATTAGCAACCCTGCATTCATACCAATGAACTTTCTGTATCACCACTTCTCCTTCTATAAGAAAAGAAACACCACCATCACCAACATATTTATTGGCAGTGAGACTTTGGACAAATTACTTAACTCTCAGTTTACTCAGTAATAAAAGTAGAGAATGCCCCTGACCTCCGCAGCTTGGAGTAAAGACTCAGTGGTTATGAACTGAATTGTGTGCACCCTCCATCCGAAATTCATATGCTGAAGATCTAACCCCCAATATGACTGTATTTGGAGTCAGGGCCCATAAGGAGATAATCAAGTTAAAATGAGGTTGTAGGGTGAGGCCTTAATCCAATAGGACTGGTGTCTTTACAAAAAGAGGAAGAGACAACAGAGGTCTCTTTCTCTTTCTGTGCACAGAGGAAAAGCCTTATGAGGACACAGCAAGCCAGGAAGAGAAGCCTCACAGGAAACCAGATTTTTTGGCATCGTGGTCTTAGACTTCTGGCTGCCAAAACTGTCAGAAAATTGATTTCCGTTGCTTAAGCCACCCAGGCTGCGGTTTTTGTTATGGAAACCCTAGCAGACTAATGCAGAGGCAACTCACATGAAGGGCTTTGCTGCAGAACCTGACCCAAGGGCGAGAGTCATTAAATGCAGCTCTTGGCATTATTATCGCCTCAAATGAGAATACCTGCCTTACTAGAAGGGAAAGAGAATCTGGAAACCCTGCAACCAAACAGTTTGAAGATCCAGTTTAAGCTTCTGAAGAGAATTGGAGGACATCAGAAAGAAGGCAAAAACAGCATTCACTGAAATTTTCCAATCCTGTTTCTGTGTCGAAGGCATAATAATTTGTGTCAAATAATATGACTCCATCTTTCCTCTGAGGAGCTTCCTCTGCTTAGGCCAACTGCTTATCCATGAGGCGAATGTCTGCGTCCTGAGGATGAGCTAAGGGAATATCTGAGATGGCCCGGTGCCTGAGGCCCGAACCGGGCACCGAGCGGTGCTAATAAAATAAGGTCATTGTGTCTCTTCCACCCTGTCTGTAGTTAAGGCTGTGCCGCCTGGAATTGCAGGGTTGAGTTTACAATACAAGACAGATTTTACTTCAAGTAGGCCTTAACTAATAATGGCCTTTTCGAAGTACAGCTAACTGACTCATGGGCACATCAGGGAGAGAGACCTCCCAAAACTCCATTCTTTCACCAAAACCCTGAGCTTCTGTTTTCTGAATGTTGTTTGCATTCCTTGAGGACACCCCTGTCAGGCCCCTCCAGGCAGGCTTCTGGGCCTCAGCCTTCCTAGGAGCAGATGAGGGAGGGGGACGAAGGGGTCTCTCAAGCAATTGCAGTTCTTTCTGTTTTCATTTTCAATCCAAATTAATGCTTTAGAGATGGTACTGAAATCTGTTTGGGAAAGCAGAACCATCTGGGATCATTGGTCAGAGTTCTAAATGGTATAGAAAGAGGGGGGAAAGTGGCTTCTGATAAATAGAAAGGGGGTAACCTTGGCTCAATTGAAAACAGTTGAAAGGATTCTTTGGTCTGTTTTTTTCCCTCATGTTTCTCTTCAAATCAGTGTTGTCCAACTGTCCTCAGAGACTACATAAGGCGCGGTCGAAACTTCTATTGTCCTTTACTGTTACTGCCTCCGTCAACGCTGGCTTCACGGGGAATGATGTTGTTGCCTAGATGATTTCTTGCCATTTATTCCTCTGTCACAGATGAATGGAGTGCTAAAATGTGGATCATTAAACTCACTGCTTTTTGTATCTCCCAGACACTAAGTATTTGTTCTTTGATTGAATGTTGATTCAATGTATTCATTAAATCCAAACATTTACTCAACACTCGCCAGGTTCCAGACCCTTTTAAAGGCAGTGGGTATGCTAAGCAAATGAGACACAGATCTTGCCTTCAAAGATCTCCCGTTTAGTGGGAGAGCACAGAATTCATTCCTAACACATGACCACAGAGACAAAGATACAGAGAAATCTTTGAAGAGAATACCAAAGGATATGGAGTGACCTTCCAGGAGGGAAGAAAAAGAGGGGAGCATTAGTGGGAGGGAAGATGTAATGATGAAAAAGAAGAAGTCAGCAAGTTGTTTTTGAGAGAATCAATCTTTTTGATGCATGGATGAAGGCAGCTGGTGATGTTGGTGTAGATTAGTTTGGGCACCAGGAAGGTAGCCTCAGTAGGTGAAAGCCTGAATGGAAGAACCTTTCTCATCTTGAACAGTACTACGTAATTGTTTGGCCAAGAAAGGGAGCATGGAAGGAAGGAAGGGAGGGAGGGAGGAAAGAGGGGAGGAAGGAAGAAGGAAAATCACCAGCTTGAGAAAATATCATCTATGAATGGCTGCCTCCATTCCATAATTCCAGCCCCTCTTCCCAAAATGAGTTCAGAGATTGGGCAACCAGAGTTTCTCGTTAACATGTATAAGCTACAACTAACCAACACCAAATTCTTCATTGTTTCCCTCGTTTTTCAGAGGATTGGGGAATGGACTGACCTTGCCTTAAACCCATGAGAAGTGCACTGACTTAAGAAAACAATGACAATATGATGTCTTTTATTATATAAGGTGACACTAAGATGGATAAAATTAAATACATACTATGATATCGTTTGAACACTGTAGTGAATTAGCATGCAGCTTTGAATTTGTTAGGCTGGTGGCCGAAATCTGTTATGAACAAGTTGGAATGCTGTTCAGTTTGTGTCATTCTAAAAATAAGTTTCCAGAAAGGTGTCCTAGCATGTGCCTACACAAATGTAGTACCCTCCCAAGGAACAGGGAGATGAAGGGCAGGAGAGAGATCTACTAGCTGCTATTCAAAGCTCAGTTTAAAAAAAATAAAATAAAAATAAAGCTCAGTTTAAGGATTGCTATAAGATTTTCATATGAATTGGGGTCAGTAGTAAATCTTATATGAAGTCCATTTGGGGAGGAAGGGCCAGCAGGAGCAGGAAGTCTTCTGGAAACCACTTGTACCCCTTCAGAAATACATGCCTTTGGATTTCTCCTTTCATCCCATTAGCCCATCTGGCTTCACTGATGGGATCTGGCTTTGATTATGTCCTCGTGGCTATTTTGTACATATCTGTACACTCCAGATAATGGTAGTAAAGTTCACTCAGACTTGCTCAGTCCAGAGATCAGGTGACTGAAATCCTGTTCATCTGTGCATCCCGAGTAGCCAGAGTAGAAGCTCAGTATGTTCAGTGTTTAAAAGGCTTCCTTGCTTCCTTGTTCCACCAGTCATACTAGTGGAAAACCTATTTCTTCAGAAAAATATTAATTATCTACTCTTTAGCAGGTATTGTATCTAGGGATACAATACTAGGAATATAAGAGTGAGCAAGAGAAAAAAAAAGAGGGAACAAGAGAGGCATGACCCTGTCTTCCTGGAGCTTATTGCTCATAAAGAAAGGCAACAATGAAATCAGAAATTATATGAAATTATGAGAACATCATAATTTGGTAAGTGGGGTGCTGTTGAGACCATGTCTGCTGGGGAGGTTGATCAAGGGATGCTTCCTGGTATAAGTGACTCAGATGAAGTTAGTCAGAGTTCTCAGCCCTAATGGGATTTATAATCGATTTGGAGAAAGAACACTGTCACACATGCACTAGTAAGAAACAGTATGATATAAGACGCCCCGAGTTCAGTGCTACAACATGGATTAGAGATGGTAGAGAGGACAAAATCATAGGGCAGAAATGAGCATGGAGGTTATTCAGGAGGGAGGGGCACATAACTGTCCTTGAGAGATGGGTACAAGAGTGGAATAGAAGAAGAGGAGAAAAGGCAAGGGCACCTGGGTGGCTCAGTTGGTTAAGTGTCTGCTTTCAGCTCAGGTCATGACCCCAGGGTCCTGGGATCGAGCCCCACATCGAGTTCCCTGCTCAGCGGGGACTCTGCTTCTCCCTCTCCCTCTGCCCTTCTTCCTGCTTGTGTTATCTTGCTCTCTGTCAAATAAATTAATTAAATCTTTAAAAAAGAGGAGCACCTGGGTGGCTCAGTGGGTTGAGATCTCTGCCTTCGGCTCGGGTCCTGATCTCATGGTTGTGGGATCAAGCCCTGCATCGGGCTCTCTGCTCGGTGGGGAGCCTGCTTCCCCCTCTCTCTCTGCCTGCCTCTCTGCCTACTTGTGATCTCTCTCTCTGTCAAATAAATAAATAAAATCTTAAAAAAAAAATCTTTAAAAAAGAGAGAGAAGAAAAGGCAGAGATGAGAATTGTAGCATTTGGGGAAAGAAGGCCCAAATGAGTAGTGGCAGAAAATGGAGAGGCTGAATTATGCAAGACCTAGAAAGTCAGGCAGAAATGGAAGGATAGGCATAGTCATGTAATAGTTATTTTAAATAATGTGATAAAAGCTACTATCTGTCATGTCCCAGTTTGGTTTAGGTGCTGGGTAGAAAATGTTTAGTATTAAGTCTGCAATCCGGGGCACCTGGATGGCTCAGTGGTTTGGGGCTTCTGCCTTCGGCTCGGGTCATGATCTCAGGGTCCTGGGATCGGGCCCCGTGTCGGGCTCTCTGCTTGGTGGGGAGCCTGCTTCTCTCCCCCACCCCCCGCCTGCCTCTCTGCCTGCTTGTGATCTCTCTCTCTCTGTCAAATAAATAAATAAGTCTAAAAAAAAAAAAATAAGTCTGCAATCCATCTCTCTCTTTACCGGGGGAAGCCTATGGGAAAGAAAGAAGGAAGGTAACAATCAAATCCTCATGTAAACACACTAATGATATTTGCTTGTGTAGGGTTCTTATCTATGAAATGCTTGTAGAAGGAGGTACCTGGCCTGCCTGGGTTGCTCATTTGCAGCAAACTCAGAATCCATGGACGTATTGAACATGGGCCCTGGGAAAAGATGAAGTAAATTACGTAACGACCTGAATATAATGTGAAGAAACTTGACGTGTAGGTGATGTGGCCACATACCTGGCTCAAAGGTTTTCTGTGAATCTGGGCAAGAGAATGTCTTGCTGTGGCGTGAAAGGCCTGGGGAGCTGCATTAGTCCTGGTCCACTGGCTGCTTTACTGAGCTTTGTGATTGCTTCCTTCCCTAAAGTTCTTAGCAAAGCTCGATACTGGGTGAGATCTCTGTATGAGTCAGCTTTAACACGATGATCCTTTGTGTTTTCTTAGGTACATGACACGTATTGTCTCACGTCAACCCCCGTGGTAGATACTCAGAAAAATTAGTTAATTGGTCCAATATCATACAATGAGGAGGCAGCAGGCTCCACATTTCAACCCAGGTCTGACTCCGCGGCCCATCCTTCCCGCTGTTCTGCATTGTTCCCATTTTTAAACTTCCACAGAACAGAACGGGTCATGGAGCCCCAGAAAGGCCCGAGGGGACCACTAGGAAGCCCGTAGGCCCTTTGAGAGCCACTTCCCTAAAATACAGTTTTAATGGGAAAAGTCTGGTATAAAACCTGATTCATTTGAGATCTCAAAGGTAGTGTTTGTGTCACATTTTCCATGGAAAATCCCATTTTCACCAGAGGCAAACACTTACATCCCCACTGGGACCCTGCGACTCATGGAGCGTTTGTGTGCTATCGAGGGAATAATATCACAGTCCTTGAATGCTGAGAGAATGGCCGAACGACTCTGCCCTGGATCAGAATCAGATGATAGGAATTAGAGTTTCTAGTTCCATCTTTAGCTCTAAAGCAAGCTGGGCCCTTGTGGGAAGACTCACTATTCCTTGAGGGGTTGAATCGGCCATATTTCACATGAGCTTCAGTGTATGAGGACTTTCACATGCTTTCATTCATAGCTCGGAGGGTTGTTTGTTTGTTTGTTTGTGTTTTCACATGATTTTTTACGAAGCATTAGGATCAATTTCCTGTTAGGAACTCGAGGTCCCCCTTTTAAAGAAACTGGCATGTGAATGTGAGGAAGGGCGTAGGCCATATCAAGGAATCCATATTTTCTTTTCTGGAGAAGTGGTTTGATTCTAGTTGCCTCAGG
This sequence comes from Nasua narica, assembly GCA_028533885.1. Taxonomy (NCBI): domain Eukaryota; kingdom Metazoa; phylum Chordata; class Mammalia; order Carnivora; family Procyonidae; genus Nasua; species Nasua narica. Next base: position 40,636,107 of record CM052814.1, read on the forward strand.
TCAAGCACTCCCATTCTTAGGCGCCAGTTGATTAGGGTAGCACCTTGGTTCCTGTTAAAAGTGCCATGGGACGCCCATAGCTAGGATGTGACAGATTACCCCACACCTGGACCTCTCTCTCTCTCTCTCTCGGAGCTGCCAGCGTTGTTAGTGGACAAAGGGCGCGACCTTCCCTTCCTTGGCTGTGCCTGTTTAGCCATCTTTGGAGGTGACTATCATGCCACCGGCTAACACAAGTGCTTAATAAGTATCTAACTACAATACCACCAGAAAGATGTTCACCTGGATAGAAAAATCTGATAAAAGAGTACCAGAATCTTTCAACAATCAAAGCAGACCCACACATACCTGGTATCTATCTATAGCAGTATGTTGAGGGGCACTTTACTTTGGGTCTTTATGAGAAAAGCAAAAACTTAGTTGAGAATTATTGAAACCCATAGAGCTTAGTGGAAAGAAGGCAGTGTTCTGACATAAACTTCAAGTTTTTCTTTTTCTGGATTTCATGGATCTTCTTCTTGGCTTACACTATTAGCGTCCTACTGTGTTCTTCTTGCTTCCGGACCCTTCCATCTCCAGAGTCTTCAGTCTTTGTTTATGCTCTTATCCAATCTTCCCTTTATATGCAACCTTTCTCTATGAAGGAGAATTTGATTCTTTCTAATGCATGGCAGAATACTGTCTACTTACTTTGTTGATTTGCCAGCTTATTTGCTGATGCTCCTGCGTTTTTCCAAACCCAGCACTATTTGATCTTTATGTCTTGGTGCCCTACTCCTTATATTCTTTCTTTAGCCTTCTGTGTAATGAGGAAAAGCATAATAAACACCTTTTTGCTTATGAAGGGAAGAGCAAACTGCAGCTAAGTATGGATTCCCTGCCACGTGCTATTGGACTGTCATTGTAACAGTCATAGTCTATTGGAGTCATCAGATTCAGTAAACAGAATATCTGACTATCTACGGGCTTAAACAAGGAGGTATCTATTTCTTGAGCATGACGAATACAGTAACAAGGTTATAGGAATCCAGATTGACTTATCTGTTATTCTTTGTCTTCGCACTACAACATCCAAAGGAAGACAGTGGAGAAAGTTCATCCCCTTAGAGTTCCCTCTTTTTTTTTTTTTTTAAATAGGAAAACTTTTCCAAAAAAAAAAAAAATACTCCCTAGCAAATTTCTCCGTAGTATCATGGGTCAGGATAGGGTCACATGCCTGTGCAGCCGGTAATGCAGCTGAGAGGGTTACTGGCTTCTGTCCTGGAAGTGGACTTTGTGTGCAAGGACAGAGGGAAAAGGCTATTGAGTAGCCAACTACTGTTATAGACTGAATGTTTTCCTGTGTTGAAACCCTACCCTTCCATGTCATGGTATTAGGAGATGAGGCCTTTGGGAGGTACTTGGAATGAGATAGGGTCATGAGGATGGAGCCATTGAGAATCATGAGAGAGCTTACTTCCTCTCTCTGTTTTTTCCACCATGTGAGGAGAAGTCTGAAACCCAGAAGAGGACCCGAGCACGCTGGTACCCCAGTCTCGGGCTCCCAGCCTCCAGAAGTATGAAAAATACATTTCTGTTGTTTATAAACCAGCCAGTCTATGGTGTGCTGTTACAGCAATTCCAACAGACTAAGACGACCACCGCCATCAAATACTCATCTGAAGTGCAACAGCCCAGGGTTGTTTATTAAATCATTTCACACTTGCTGTCACATGAATCACACATAAATTAATATGGAGTCATAAAAGAAGAGACCTCCAAAGCTGGGAAGTCCTGAGCTTTTAGCAAGACTTTATTTTTTAACAAAAACTCCCTCCCCTGATGTGGGTTAGTATCTGCTGAAACCCTGAGGATATCACACACATATGCACACACACACACACACACACACACACACACACCAGACACCTTTTATATAAACTTGATCACAGCTCTGCACATTATTGAGTCATTTCCAAAATCAGAACGGGAGCTTACCAGAAAATAATCTAAAAAGTCCGGGGATTGTAACAAAATCTTGGATGTAGCAAGAGCTGGATGTGGCTTAGTGTCTGAGTATTGCTGATTAAGTTACTAAAAAGATTTCAGCAACTAGGATTTTCTAGTGATGAAAAATTGTTCCTTGTGTGATTGGCACTAGCAAATTTAACAGAAGTAATTGTAAGGAATGGTGATTATAGATGTATCCCCACCTAGTTTTTCTCCCCTAGCCTACAATAAAAGGCAAGGAGCTCCAACCACTGGGGAAAGCAAGGAGCTGGGGCCGTATACTTTTGGTAAAGACAGCCGGGTTCCCTTCTCAGGATGATGTGTCTGCAGAGTCATTTGGAGAAGCAGATGTGAGAGAGATTAATCTTCTTACTTAAAATATCCTGACATTGCAAGAAAATCAGATTTGAATCTCAGAAAGGTTGTGAGGTGGTTGAATGGGTTAATCAGTATTTCATGTGTCGAACTGGCTTGTTGAGGGGTTTCAGGGGACACCTTTTCCTCTCCTCTGAAGAACCACGGAAATTACAAACTGGTTGGGTGAATCAAGGGTCATACCCAGGGCACCTAGAAAGGAACCCCTGTGGACATATTCCATGAATTTTCTCTTTGGTTTGATTGTGTTTTTAAAGATTTGGTAGAAATCCAAAAATGTTAGGCCTGCTTCTGATTAGTTTATGAAACACCTAGTGGTGTAATAATGTTTATTGAAGAAGTTGTGTGTTTTGCATACAGCAGTTTTGACAGCAAGTAAGGTGGAGCCAGTAAGTAGCGTGGTGCCATCTCCAATCAGAAGAAAGAGCATGTGGGGACACATAGCATTTAAAAAGGAAGCGTTTGATCCTTAAGGTTTGGTTAGCCACAAAGGGAATCTTGTGGGGACAGAAAAGGAAAAAAAAACTACCCTATGGAAAAAAAAGGGCAAAGTGGACATTTAGAGTAGGTTAAAAATAAGAATGTTAAGAAAGATAGCATTTTCTCTTTGATAAGAGTAAGTAGACAATTACGGTCTTTTTATTTAGACTACAGAAGTTCTAGAAGTCCTAGAACCAGTACAGTCTCACTGGAGAACCACAGACCAGGCACTTTCATGATATTCATCCACTTATGCACTCATTTATTCATTCATTAATCATCTGTCCCAAATCATTTATTAAGGCCCTCTTATATTTCAGGCACTGGAGTGATGACGATGAGTAAGAAGTCCTCCATCTATAGGAATTCTGGTTGGCTGGAGGGAGGTGTGTGTAAGTAGCTGGTCAGGATAAGCATAGGTGCTGTATGAGATTGGACAGCAGGTAGCTGTGGGCACACAGGAACCAGAACCCCTGACTCCTCTGGGTTGCTGGGAAAGAGTTCACAGAGAGGAAGGAGTTCACATTTGAAGTGGGCTTTGAAGGATGAATGAGAACTCATCAGGTGAAAAGAACGAGAAAGGAAATCCCATTCAGGGAAAGGCAGGACCACAGGACTGAGGCATGACTAGGCATGCAGAGGACAGGGAACAGGGGTAAAGCGGTGGGACACAGCACTGGCTCCAGAAGTTTCAGGAGAGGTGAAGAAGAAGAAACCGCCATGCACAAGGAGGCTTTCCACCCTCCTCCAGGAGGCCCTCCACCCTCCAGTATGCCTCTGAGACCCACCTCAGGGGCCAGAAGTTACAAGTGCACCTCCCGGGGTCTAGGCCCTCCTGCCACACACACACACAGGAACTGTTGTTTCCGTTAGCCGCCTCCTGAGAGCAGAGTTGACTCTCCCTGAGAGCCCAGCACTCGGGGAACACTCTAAGGTGTTTTGGTAAAGAGGACCCAACAATGGTTTTTAAGCGTGAGACTGACACACAGTATCTAGGCCGGAAGTCACTGAGTCAGGACTAGGTCTGAGTCATGCACTGGTCAGTCTCCTAGGAAGACTTGGCATGTAGAAGGTCTTCCCTAAATATCAATGGCATAAATCAATGAGCTCAATGAATAAGGCAGAGTGAAGAATAGACTAGCAAGGGAGGAGACTACTGTCAGCTCAATTAAGAGGCTGAGACCTAAGAGTCCAGGTGAAGGACCATAGAAGGGTTAGAGAGGAAGGGCCAGTATTTATACCAGCACCATCCAATAGAACTTTCTGCAGTGATGGAAGTGTTCTGTTTGCCACCAGTTCCTTACACTAGCCACTAACCCCATGTGGCTCTTGAGTACTCGAAATGTGGTTAGTGAGACTAAGGAACTGAACTTTTAACTTTAATTAATTTAAATTTAAATAGCCACATGTGAACAGCCACACTGAACAGCATGAAACTAGAGTTTTCTGTGGCAGAATCAAAAGAATTAGTAGCACATTGGATATATTCATTAAATCAATCAACAAAGATTTATTGATTATTTTCCAGGTTCTGGAGGAGAAAATGGGGGCCAATTTGTGGTGACTGTGTGTACCATGCTAAGGTGTTTAGAATTTGTGATAAAGCATGGAGAGTGGACAGGCTATTTTAGCAGGATTGGTCAGGGAAACTCTCTCTGAGTGACAGGTTGAGTTAAATGATGAGAAAAGTATGTGGATTAAGAAAAAGATAAAACCCCAAACAAGAACTAGAGCCGTTACTGATGAAGGAAAGCAATAAAATTCAGCACAAAACAACACTCAGAGCAAGAAGGGACCTGCGCCATCTCTAAGTCTAATCCACTCTTCCTTTCTCTAGGAAGGCAACCAAAGGCCAGAGAGATAAAGTGACTTGTCCAAGCCTACACAACTACTCAATAACACGGTTGAAAACAGACTCAATCCTGACTTCCAACTCTGCTCCCTACTGGGTTAAGTCTATTTTAGCATCTCGAATCTTGTTTCCTTAATAGTAAAAAGGGTTATTGTGAGAAATGAAAAATGTAGCAGAGACAAGGTATTAAAAATGGTAGCTATTTTCATTACTGGATTTGTTTCAATCTTACAGGGTCCCCTCAAATAATATGTTATTAATAACAACCAAGTCATTCTTTTAGTACTATAAAAGCATAATGCAAAAAAAAAATAGTAATTTGGTAATACAAAAAGCATTAAGAGAGGCAATGAGCATTCAACTCCTAATTTGTTTTAGTTGTTTTTTGGGGTGACTCTCAGCCTTGATCCTGTGCAGTCCACATCAGGTACCTCTGCTGTTTGCCTAGAGGCAGGTGCAGGAATTACAAAATTCTGGAAGTCTGGCATTCTCTGTAAGGGAAGAAATCACCAGCCTGAACACGGCTGACCTTACAACCCCACCTTGTTAAGTGGTGGCAAGCATCACTGTGTTCAGATGCTTCTGAAGAGAGAAAAATGAGGCCTTGATTTTCTCAACAGACACAGCTGTCATCCAGCTCTTTATGGAAAGCTGCCGTAGACAGGGGCTGAAGAAGTGAGGGCTCGAACAGGATGTGCAAGTGGAAATGATGACAGGTGTGCACTGAGAGCATATGGCAAGAGGAAGGACTTTCTGCCTTAGCATTAGACCTTCGTTTGCTTACTCGTCCTCTTATATCTTCCTCCCTCTCCCACCACGTCTCTGCCCTTTGAGCTTATATTTTTGTACATATTCAGACAGGACAAACAATATGATAATTAGGGACATGTCTCTGCCAGAGTGACAGTTGGGGTTGACATACACATGTTGGCTCTCTCTTACTTCTCTGGGCAATTCGACTTTTCTGACCGCACCTTTGACGTTCAACCCAGGCCCATTCTCTAATCCATGCTGTTGTGTGGCATCTGAATTTAGTGACTATGGAGCCACCTGTGCAGTGATCATTAATCAATAGTTTGATATGATCACCTGAGGAACAAGGACAGTGAGACACTGAGCAACTGGAGGTCACACGTGACCCAGTGAGCTGACAGCCACGTCTGAGGCTCACTGCCCACTGGCTCGCCACTCCATTCCCACCCGTGGGGGCCAGGACTCTCTCCCAGACTGGAGCACTATTACCTCCCGTCATTCCTGAGCAGCAAAGACCCATCAAGATGGTGCGTCTGCACCAGTCAGCCCTCCAGTGCTCCCAGTGTGTCTTACAGTGGACACTGTGACGTACTTGGAACCACAGAGGCAGAGGGTCAAAATCCATGGCCCAAATCCAGCAGGTCTGGATTCTAGACCTCTCTCTAACTCTTAGTTTGGCTTAGGCCAGTAACTTAATTTCTCAGAACCTCCATGTTCTCAAACATGAATCTGGAATAATGTCTACTTCATAGGGCCCTATGAATCAAAAAATGTATGATCGTAGGAGAAATGCTTTGAAAAATAGAAAATACTATTCAAATGAGAGCAAAGTATTATTCAGGAATCTACACCACATGGTTTTTTTTGTGAAAAAAAAATAACAACTAATGAATATTACATTATATTCACCCATTCATCCAACCTATTCATTCGTTCAGCCAAGTTTTATGAGACAAGCAATCCGGGCCAGGTGCTGTGTTGTGCTAGATAGATAGACTATTGTGAAAAGCTCAGATATTATTCCTTGTGGAGCTGACAGTCCATTTAGGGGAGGAGGACACTGCAAACCAATAATCATGCAAATGCATTTATAGTTATAAAGGTGCTGGGAAGAAGAAGAGCATATGGCCATGAGTGAGGATAATAGCAGAGGTACATAAATGAGAGACTTGGTTGAATTGACTGACCTGGGTCAAGGGCCTGCATGGCCGCAGGAAGAGCATTGGGGAAACCCTTGAGGAAGGTAAGCACTTAGCAAATTCAAAGACCAAGAGACCAGTGTGGCTGGAACACAGGAAAGAAAGATCATGTTGCCAAACTCGAGCAGGCAGAACAAGAGTCACAGATGCCTCCTGGGATTCTCTTATGAGAGAGCTGGGAAGTTTGAACCTAGTGGAGGAAGTACCCAGCCGTTAACCAGACTCGGAGAAGGAACTTCCTAGAGAAATGCAGTCATAGAGTTGTGCAATCCATTTAAGTTGGGATAGGATAAACTCATAAAGATTCTAATCTCTTGGGTTGTAAGTTTTTTTATAGCCATGGTCAGCACTTAAATGCAGTCCTATAAATTAATTTTGACATTGTTAGTTGTGACTTTCCACTTTGCACCATTCTATATAAACATTTCTACATGTTTGTAGTCCATAAACTTGTTATGTTTAATAGCTGTATGCTGTCCTATCATGGTTTCCATCAGGACCATATTTCTGGCCCTTCCACACACTGGTGTGGGTTTTAGTTCTTTATAGCTTTTTTTTTTTTCCTTAAAAACAGTGCTGCTGGGAATCTTTTTGTCTTCTTCGAGTTATTTTCTTGGGCTCTATTCCCCTCGTGGATCACTTCTCTACATGTCAGATGGCCACGTGGATGCTCCCAGTCTTCTGTTGTCTCATGCTTTCATTTGTCTGGATGTGAGCAAATTCTCCTGGCTCCAGCCACTTCGGGGAGTTGCAGGGGAGGGACAGGGACAGGCGAGAAGAGGACCATCCTCATCAGAAGTAGAGAGAATACAGGCTTCTGCCTTAATGTGCTTTATCCTCTCAGGTGGGGCCTGTTTTGGGGGCTTGTTCTGCCCTCCGAACCTCCATGGCGCTTAGCCCGACAGATGGCTCATTCACCTCTGTCGCTTTACAGTCTCCCCGGAAGGCCGATGACGTTCCTGGGGGATGCTGTATGTGGAACAGAAAAGAGTAAGGTGTGGCAACAAATGGAATTGTTGTTAGTGGGAAGTGGTTGTGAGAAAAGGCATAAAACCTCTCTGACTGTAATTAACTCACCGTGATAATTCTGTCATCCAAGGCAGATGGTTCCCTGAGTGTCAACCTTTTAATTTATTCTTTCTTTAATATTTCATTCCGAGTTTTGAGATGTCGTTTAGAAATTGGTCAGGGACCGACTCACCAAATCAAGCAGACATCAGGGAAACAAACATCTTTTTCTTGCCTGATCATAGCTCACCCGCTGATTTGATCCAGTGTGTCTCTTAAGCATTTACTTTTAACATTGGTCAAAAAGTTAGTGGAACAAAAGAGAATAGCTGAACTCATTGGATTTGGAGTAAAATTTTAAGTTCAGTTTTCTGGGGGGAAAGAAATTCTATTCTCTGAGTCAAACATAGTATCACATAATAGTAAGTTAGTCTAAAGTTTTTGAAAACTGGAGAATAAGTCCCAAAAGTTTTCCTATTTATCAGAGCAAAAAAGAAAAAAGAAAGAAAGAAAGAAAAATGGATATAATAACCATTTGTCCTCTTACTCAAAAAAGGTATATAGGAGAGAAGACAACATTATCACCATTTTGATCAGACCCACCATCACTGCCTGTCAGGGAGTTCTACAGTTTTAATAAATAAAACATATGGCATAAAACAACTATGGACTGTTTACTGTGTCCCAAGCACAGTGCTTTACGTTTTACCCCATCTCATCCCATGAAGATTTTCTCAAGATCACACAGCTAGTGAGTGATGGACTCGGGATTCGAAGTATAAGAAAGTAACTTTTATAAAAGCAATTAAAACTCCAATAAAAAAAGAAAGAAAGAAAACAAAGTGTGATCCCAAACCTAGTGCTCTTTACCTCCTCTCTACCCTGGGGCTACAAGGGCTGGAGGAGGTGTGAGTTAGCAGGACAAACCAATGCTGGGGGCAGAGCATGGGGATCACCCTTCCCGTTAGCCTCTGATCTGTTAGGTGAGTTTAGGTAAATCACACAAACTTACCTGCTATGAAATGGAAAGGACTCCTGTTTTTTTCTAATTCCCATTGTAAGGGCTTGCTAGGTAATGGCTAGGAAAGTTCTTTGATAACCAACCATAAAATCCTATAGACACAGAAGGGCTTATTTTGTATTATGATTGTTATGATGATGTGGCAAGATCCTCATATTTAAAATATGAGGCACGCAATGGCTGCTGTGAGATCAGGTTGCTCAGCGGGGTCAATTTTGAATGTCACATCCAGTGAGCTTGTGGTTCGATATTAATCGTCTCACACAGTGACATGCCAGGGAATCAGAGAATATACAGCCAGGAGGCAGCCGGAGTCATGTACGTTGCGTATATGCCTTGATTGATGTGGTGACAGATGTGTTCAAAGCATCACCAGGCTGCCTAAACAGACCTCCTTCTAGGAAAACTGATGGTCGTGGGAGGCTCCCTCCAGCGGCTGCGGGCTGGGAAGTGATCATAACAGATCGTGAGGTAGATTTATAGAACAAAACTGGGGGGTGGAGCAGGAATCAGGTATTCTTCAGAGTGATCTTGTCGACCTTATCCTGACCCAGGCTCTACCAGGCCTCGGGAAATCAGCACATCTCAGGTCTTGGGTTTTCTAGATGATGAAAAATACATTCCATCGCTGATCCAGGCAGCAAAACATGGAGGCCAAGGCAGAAATTTCATCTGTATTTCCTGTAAACCCAGCAGACTAGTGGGTCTCAAACTCCAGGGAGACTAAAATCTCTTAAAAAATTTATTCAGAGGCAGATTTCTAGGCTCCATTCCTGGAGATCACTATTTCATTGGTCATGCACGTGACTCTGCATTCACGTAAACACTTAAGTGACTTTGAGACAGAAAATAATTTCTATTTTTAGGGGGAAAATACAGTAGAAGAGAAGAGAGCTACTGTGATCAAAATTAAAAAGCTAATGTGTATGGGGCATTGGGGTGGTTCACTTGGTTGAGTCACTCTTGATTTCGGCTCAGTTCATGATCTCAGGGTCATAGGATAGAGCCCCAGATCAAGCTCCACGCTGAGCATGGAGCCTGCGTAAGATTCTCACTCTCTCCCTCTCCCTCTGCCCTTCCCCCCTGCTTAAGCCCACACATGCTCTCTCTGAAATATATAAATAAGATCTTCAAAAAAACCCAATATTTAATGACCCCTTACTATGAAGGAGGTTAGTCTCCTCTGCATAAATTACCATAAGACATACAGTGTGGTGTAGAAGTAATTCACTGAACCCTTACCACAGTCCCCTGAGATACACAATATTTCCTCCACTTTACAAATAGGATAACAGAGGCACAGATGGCTTAAGAAGACCTGTGATATCACATCCTGGTTTCGTGGCAAAATGTAAAAATGTTAATATCTCCAAAGAACTTTGCAGGAAAGGGACAGATTGCTCAGATCCCACCCAGTGGGAGCGCCATTACTCCTACTGCTCGGTTCTAACATTAAGAACTCATGCCAGCCTGGTAACTTAGGGTAGGAAGGGGGCTTAGGTGAAATTGCTTGCCCTGGAGTCTGTTTCACACGGTGCAAACATTGAGACTGGTGACCATGAAGCCCCATTAGTCCAGCTTTGTTCCTAGGGCCCAGCCTCTAATGAAGAAGTTGCCCTTCTCCCAACCAACTTTTTCTTTGGCAGAGACCTATTGAAATGCTGCTGGCCTTATACTTGCCCAATAGGTTTATAGAAATAGGAGTTTTTAAGCCTCTAGTAATTAAAAATATAATGCTAACCATCTATGGTCAGTTAGCTCATTTAATTAGAGTCGATTTAGAATAAGGGTGAACTCACCGAATTTACTCTCTGAGTAAATAGAATTCTTTAGAATTTCTCTCATTTCCTTGGCTAAGAAGAACAAAGAAGCCCCACTTAACTGAACATAGTGACTGGGACAAATCAGGCAGCCCAAAGAGGGGGCCATATTGGAATGGTTGGTTAGAAATGCTGTTTTCGGATTTCATTCTTATACCATGATTTTAATAACACTGAAGTTGGCTAAAGATTGTTTAGAAGTGTGAAACTCCAGAGTTCCTGACCTACACTTCTGTCTGACTGCTAAGTTCCATTTGATTGTTCTGCCAACATCTCATCCCCAAAATATGTCCCAAAGCAAACCCATCGTGTTCCCTACCATATCTGTCTTCTCGGGATGACACTGTTTCTGTTCACCATCACACTATTCTCCTAGCCTAGAACCACAGCCATCTTTGAATGTACCTTCCCTAGTCAGCTATGAGAGAAATTCACAAGTTCTCCCAGCTCTGCTTTTATTCTTCCAATACTACTGTCACTATCAGTACCACAGTTCAGATCCCTTTCCACCTCATGGTGTCTGGACCACATTCTGGAACCTTCCTGACTAACATCTCCTTCCTTTGTTCATCCTGTGGCTTTTTCTTACAGTGGCTCTGGCAGATTGGAACCATATTCTTCTTTAGCTCAGACTCTCTCATGATTTTTATTGCCTACTAAAATGTTTTGCACTCAATTCCAGTGTGTGTGTGTATGTGTGTGTGTAGGGAGTGGGGGAGTTCTTACCCACACCACCCAGAATTCTCTGGCACCAACTGGATGTCCTACAGTTCAACTCATTTCTGACATTGTCTAATCAGAGACAGCATCAGACTCCACAGGTTGAGGACTCAGTCCCTCAAGACTGCTCTTCACTTCAGACACCAACTCCAAGTCCAGATTGTCACCTAAACTTCTGACAGACTGGTTATAAATAAGAGATTCCCATGACTTCCAACTTGGGTTTGATTAGTTTGCTAGAGCAGCTTACAGAATTCAGGACACCAGTTTCCTCGTTAGATTGCCAGTTTATTACAAAGGTATTAAAGGATACCAGTCCACAGCCAGATGAAGAGATACAAAGTCCAAGTTCCTGAACAAAGGAACCTCAGTCCTTCTGGAATTTGGGGCCAGATGTTGGTAATTGGAAGTGTTCTTGTTCATCAACCTGTAGGTTCTCTGAACCCCATTCTTCCAGTGTTTTGTGGGGACTTCATTACATATTCATGTAATGATGAAATGACTGATGAAATCATTGGCCATTGGCAATTCAATCTCTGGCCCCTCTCCCCTTCCTGGAAGAGGTTGGGATTGGACTGAAATCCAGTCTAATCTTGTGGTTGGATCTTCTGGCTACCCAACCTTATCCTTTGGCTATGTAGGGTTTTCTAAAAGTTACCTCATTAACATAATAAAAATACCTTTATCATGTTCATCACTTAGGAAATACCAAGGGTTTTAGGAGTCCTGTGTCTAAAGCGTGGAGGAAGACCAAATATATATTTCCTATTATAAAGTACAATATCACACCTGCTAAATTTCAAATGTATAAAATTTGAAGTCAGATGGACAAAACCTTCCACAATCTTATTCCATATTATTTGTCTAGCCTTGCTACCTAATAATCCCTTGAAAATGCTCTACTATTCACAGAGTTGTCTTATCCATTGGGCACAGGAGGCACAATGTCTAGGGCCCACAATGCTTTTTGGGGTCCGTAAAATCTTTTCATTTCTTTCAAATCAGAACGACAAAAATATATTTTCCAGCTTGGATTATAGTCATATTTATACAAACACAGTTATAAAACATAATTTGAAATATATTCTGTGGAGGAAGGAGCCAATGAAAGCAAAAGTATCTAGGGATCATGAAAGTCATAATGCAGGGACACCTGGGTGGCTCAGTCGGTAAGCGTCTGCCTTTCGCTCAGGTCGGGATCCCAGGGTCCTGGGATTGAGCCCTGCATCAGGCTCCCTGATTCTTCCTCTGCTTGAGTCCTTTCTCTCTTTGACAAATAAATAAATACAAATCTTTAAAAAAAGAAAAAAGAAAGTCATAATGTAGCCTTAGCTTTTCATTCATTCAATCAATGAATAGTGATTAAGCTCCTCCTGTTTTCCAGGCACCGAGCAAAGAGATATGGCCTATATCATCAGAGATTTCAGATGGGGGGTGTCTGGGTGGCTCAGTTGGTCAAGTGTCTGCTTTCAGCTCAGATCATGATCCCAGGGTCCTGGGACTGAGTCCCACTTTGGGCTCCCTGCCCAGTGGGGAGTCTGCTTCTCCCTCTCCTTCTGCCCCTCCACTTGCTCTCTCTCTCTCAAATAAATAAATAAATAAAATCTTTTTCTAAAAAAGAAACTTTAGATGCAACTGTTAGAGACAGGCAAGTAAATGTATCGACATAATGACTGTAAACTATGATACATGTTATGACTTAAAAGAAGGGACACTGAGAGAGAGAATATTGACAGAAGGGAGTTCAGTTGCAGATGTGGTGGCCAGAGAAGGTCTCTTTTGAGGAGGTGATGTAGAAGCTGAGAGTTGAAGGATGAGAAGGAGTTAGTCCTATAAAGAGAAGTGGGAAGAACATTCCTGCAGGATTTCTGTTGTTGCTGTTTCCTGGGCACTTCACATGAAGGAGCCTCTGGTCTTGAAGATGTCCTGTCTTTGCCAAATGGCAAGACAGAAACAACTTAGGAATGAGTCGAGTGTCCTTTATCCCAGGGAAAACAGTCCGTGGATTGGATCAGCGCACTACCTCCCAAGCAGTGGAACACTTCCCAAGGAGTTTTGGGCCAGCGCAAGTGTTAGAGAGCATCAGAAGAGGCACCTCAGAAACAGGGAGTGATAAACTAGGAGTTTGGGCAGTCTGATAAGGCCACCAGGCCACCTGGTAAGATGAGCTAGCGGAAGCGGAGTCAGAGGATGGTGACTGGTGTGTGTTAGGGTTCCTTGACAGGCGTGTCCTATAAGTGCGGGCTGACTTAGGTTTAGGATGGTGGTGTGTGCGGGGCCACAGGAGCAGCCTCCGTTTTGTGGGTGCCCATATACAAATTAACTTTATCATCCCCAAACACAATTTATGCCTTTCTGCTTCCATGGTTTTATTCATACTCCTCCCTGCTCTTAAAATTCCTTCTCCTTTGCCTTCCTTTTTCTGTTTTTCTCTTTTTAAAGATTTTATTTATTGATGAGAGAGAGAGAGAGAGCGCATGCACACACAAGCAGGGGGAGCAGCAGACAGAGGCAGAGGGGAAAATGGGCTCCCCGCGGAGCAAGGAGCCCGATGCGTGACTCTATCCCAGGACCCTGGGATCATGACCTGAGCCAAAGGCAGATGCTTAACTGACTGAGCCACCAAGTAGCCCCACCTTTCTCTGTTTTTCAAAGTCTTATTCATCCTGCAAGTCCCAGTTCAAATGCCACCACCAAGCCACTGTCTCCATGAGACCTCCTCTCGCTAGTCCAGCTGAAGCCATCTGGCACTCTCTGGAAGCCCGGACTCACTCAGGTGCATATCTTCAGTCGCCTATCTGTTTTATCTCTCTCTCATGACTGCTATACCTGCCAGGAAATTCCTTGAAGGTAAAGAGTTTTGTATCTTAGCATTTTTGAAGCACCTCCATGGTGACCTTCACAAGTTAGTTAGTAACTTACTACAAATTTTCTGGCTACGTGGAAAATGAATGACTGAGTCCAAGGCAGACTGCCTTAACATTGTATTCCTGCAATCTTTCCTTTATTTCCTTTTACAGACCAGGACAGGTCTGACTGTAATGAGACCTTGCATATTTAATGTGAGGCAGAGAGAGGAGGAGGAATGATGAATGAGCTCAGGAAGATGTGAGGCTTCTGCAGTGACACTAATAAATGGAATGTAGAATCCAACTCCAACATTTGGGACTGGAAACTAGCTACAAACAAGCAAGCAGAAAAATGGACATGGTTGGGGGAGGGCAGCGTATACAATAAATGTAGAGATAAGCTACATGTAGGGGCGCCTGGGTGGCTCAGTGGGTTGAAGCCTCTGCCTTCGGCTCAGGTCATGATCTTGGGGTTCTGGGATCGAGCCCTGCATCGGGCCCTCTGCTCAGCGGGGAGCCTGCTTCCCCCTCTCTCTCTGCCTGCCTCTCTGCCTACTTGTGATCTCTCTCCCTCTGTCAGATAAATAAATAAAATCTGAAAAAAAAAAAAAGAAGCTACACGCTGCTGATAGGACAGAAATAGGGTTAGGGTTGTTCTATTTTTCTTTTTCTTGCCTTAAAAAAAAAATTAATGGGAAACCAGTCTCTGAAGATTTTTACACAGTCGGGAGTCTGTGGGTAAGACAGAGCTTGACATTGTAGGTGGTCCCCCAGAAGACATCAGATCTAAATCAAGGCCGTTACCCAGTGAGCTGTCAGGCTGGGTGCAGCTGTAAGCAGCACAGACGGGAGAGCGGTGGGGCAACACAGTGCGATAGGGAAACAAGAAAACCATCCTCCCACTAAAATGTGCATTTAAAAAACAGTTGTCATGCCTTTGGTTGCTGGATTCTTAAAGCATGGCAAGTGAGAGATACTTCATTCTTTCAGTCAGAAATGCAAAAGAATAGAGCACAATTCAAAAGACAAAATAAAGAAGGAAGGAAGGAAGGAAGGAAGGAAGGAAGGAAGGAAGGAAAAGAAGAAAAAGAAAGAAAGAAAGAAAGGAAAGAAAGGAAAGAAAGGAAAGAAAGGAAAGAAAGAAAGGAAAGAAAGGAAAGAAAGAAAGAAAGAAAGAAAGAGAGAAAGAAAGAAAGAAAGAGAAAGAAAAGAAAGAAAGAAAAAGCCATCAGCCTAGCAGGACTTAAGGGAACAGTGTGACTCCGGAGGCATTCTTGACCAACTTGTTTCAAGACTGAACTTTTATAAGATGTTAAGATAGGGTGAAAATATGGTCTGGTCCCCAAAGGATTGGAGTCACTTATGGAAACACACTGTCATGAGATGTGGTGAGGTGTTGCAGATGGGGCGGGCATGGGGTGTGAGCGAGCAGAGCTCCCTGGGCGTAGAAAGCGGTTCAGGTCAAAGGGCCTCTAGGGCGACACTGAGTGCCCTGGCTTGAGCGCCCCTGCTTCCCTTCCCCTGCTTGTCCCCTGCTCATTCCTACAACAGGTATTTACTGGTGGCCTGCTGAATGACAGATACTGTCACAGACTCTGGGTGAACAGCTGTGAATAAACAGAGCAAAAATATCTGCCCTTGTGGAACTTGCATTCTAAACCGTTAAGAATGTATTCTTATATTCTAAAAATTCTGAAGACGGTCTCTAAATAGATCATCAACTAAAGATAGATAATTAAAAAGATAAGAAAAATGCCTCATATGTCAGATGGTGGTAACTAGTATGGAGAAAATAAAGCAGGGAAGGTAGTCTGGAGGAGTTATAGGGATACAATTTTAAATGGGGTCAACAGAGAAGGTCGCACTGAAATGGTGGTTATTGAGTCAAATCCTGAACAAAGTGAGAGAATTTAACATAATGGATATTGGGAAGAACATTCCAAGAGACACAACAGCCAGTGCAGATGCCCTGAGGCAGGGCGTGTCTGATGGGTTAAGGGAATACCATGGAGAAGGATGTGGCTACTGCGAAGAGAAGGGGGAAAGTATTAAGGGATGACCTTGAAGAGATCATAGGGGGCAAATAATGTAAGGCCCCAAGGACTTGGGGGCCTACATGAGGACTTTGGCTGTGAGTGAGATGCCCTTGGACGACTGAATTACCTTGTAATGGTTTATAAAATATAATGTGTATTTCCTCACTCCCCTTTTCAGTGAACTCTGGAGTCCTCCTCTTGCAAACATTGTTTCAGCATCCTCCAATTAGATCCATCTTCTGGACTTTAGTCAAGAGACTAATCTTATAGTCCAAAGAGAACTTACTGCATTTTGAGTGCTAGCTTACTCACTTTCACGCCTAAGGACCCCAGTGATAGATCTGGGGACCTTCATGCCAAGGGTCTTCATGGCATATGAATGCAAATACTCTCCTTCTTTTTTCCCAGAATTTCCTAAGAAATAGAGATCTGCAGTAGCATCCATGGTGGGGAAAAAAAAAAAGCACAGTTATTATTTTTATCAATATGTTGATCTATTGCTTTTTCTGCACCTACAGAGATGATTATGTGGGCTTTATCCTTCATTCTGTTAATGTGGCATATTACAGTAATTGACTTTTTAAAAAAGATTTTATTTATTTGTTTGATAGAGAGAGACACAGCGAGAGAGGAAACATGGCAGGTGGAGTGGGAGAGGGAGAAGCAGGCTTCCCACCGAGCAGGGAGCCCGATGCAGGGCTCAATCTCAGGACCCTGGGATCATGACCTGAGCTGAAGGCAGACGCTTAACAACTGAGTCACCCAGGAGCCCCCTTAATTGATTTTTGAATGCTAAGCCAACCTTAAATAAATTCTACTTGATGATGGCTTATAATTTTTTTTATACATTCCTGGACTCACTTTGTTAAAATTCTAAGGATTTTTGCATCTATCTTCACGAGAGATACTGGTCTGTGGGTTTCTTTGCTTGAAATTTCTTTGCCTGGCTTTTATTTCAGGGTAAACCAGGCTCATAGCATGTGTTTGGAAGTGTTTCCTTATCCTCTGTTTTCAGTATTTATAAATCATTAGAATTATTTCTTTTTAAAGATATTTTGTAGAATTTACCATCGAATCCATTTGGGCCTGACTTTGTCATTGTAGGAAGATTTTAAAAAACTTTTTATTTAAATTCAATTTAGTTAACATATACTGTATTTTTGGTTTCAGGGGTAGAATTTAATGATTATCGGTTGCATGTAACACTCAGTGCTCATTACCTCACGTGCCCTCCTCCCTTAATGTCCATCACCCAGTTACACCATCCCCTCACCTACCTCCCCTTCAACAACCCTCAGTTTGTTTCCTAAAGTTAAGAGTCTCTTATGGTTTGTCTCCCTCTCTGTTTCCCTCTTATTTTATTTTTCTTTCCTTCCCCTATGTTCTTATTTTGTTTCTTAAATTCCACATATGAGTAAAATCATATGCTATTTGCCTTTCTCTGGCTGACCTATTTCGCTTAGCATAATACCCTCTAGTTTGATCCACATCATTGCAAATGTCAAGATTTCATTCTTTTTGTTGGCTGAGTAATATTCCATCATATATCTATATCTATATGTATAGCTGTGTATCTATATGTATATATCTATATGTATAGATATAGATATATATATGGGAAGATTTTAAAGTACTAATTCAATTTTTTACTTAGTAAGATTTTCTGTTCTTTATTGAGTTAATTTAGGTAATTTGTCTCTTTCTAGAAATTTGTCCATTTCACATAAGTTGTCTGATTTGATACAAAGTAGTTCATAATAGTCACTTATAATCCTTTAATTTTTTTGTAGAGATGGTGGTAAAAATTTTTCCTCTGTTTTTCTGATTTTGATAATTCCTATCTTCTCTTCCTATTTCTTGGTCAGTCTACCTAAAGATTTATCAATTTTGTTGATCTTTTCAAAGAACCAACTTTTGGTTTCATTGATTTTCTGTATTATTTTTCTGTTTTCTACTTTATTATTTTCTAAATATTTGGATTTAGTTAATTCCTCTATTTCTAGTTTCTTATGGTGGATATATAAGTAATTGATTCAAGATCTTTATCACTATAATGTAGGCATTATACATATACATTTTCCTCAAATCACTGCATTAGATACATCCCATAAATTTTTATATGTTGACTTTTCATTTTCATTCAGCTTGAAATATTTTTAAAGTTTTCTTCTGGTGTTTTTGTTTGACCAGTGAGTTATTAAAGAGTTTTCTTTAATTTCCAAGTATTTGCTAACTAACCCCCTCAATTTCCTTCTGTTGTTGATTTCTAATTTAATTACATTGTAGTTAGAGAACACACTTTGTATGATTTCAAACCTTTTAAATTTATTGAAACTTTTTTTATGTCCTAACATACAGTCTAACATATGGTTCATTCTGGAGAATGTTCCTTGTGTGTTTGAAAAGAAGGTCTGTTCTGCTGTCATTGGGTGGAATGTTTTACAAATAACAGCGAGGTCAATGGTTATTTACATTTTCTATATGCTTGCTGATTTTCTTATTGTTCTATCAATTATTGAGAGTGGAGTATTAAAATCTCCAACTGTCATTTTTGAACACCATCATCTCTTGCTTGGGTTATTATAATAGCTTAGCACTCCCTATCCCCCCTCCCTGTTTTATTTCTCTCCATAGGACTTAACCATCATCTGACCTAGGATATATCTTACTTATATGCTAGAATAAATAGGTCCCATGATGGTAGGGATCATTGACATGTTTCATCACTGCTAGGTTTCTGGTACCTTTAACAGTGCCTAACACATATTAGTCACACACAAATATTTTTGGGTGAATAAAGAGGTTACAAAATAAATTTATTCTCTTGGACAAGTGCAAAACTCATCCCAACCCTCTGGAGGAGATCTGAAATGGGTTGATACCAATGGGAATACTGAGATAGATTCAAGGCAAAGTATGGAAGCTATAAGGGGTACTTGTGGAAACTGTCTCTCTCCCCATATGCTTTTCCTTTGGATTTATCCCTCCTTGCATTTTCTAGTCATAAAATTGGTAGGCATTCACGGAACCAGGACTGCATGTAGGTCTTGAGGAAATAGGCCATTGTGCTTGATTTTGACCCAAGTTATGTGGCTTTCTTCTCCAGGCAAAGGAATCCCATTGACATCAGGTGGCCCTGTGCGCTCAACCCTGTATGGCTCATTGGTGGTTAATTCTCAAGTAGAAAGGGCAAGGAGGGGCTAAAACTTCAGAATAACAAACAGAATGGTTTTCTCCTACATATAAGTTTCCTTCCTGAACCTGAGAGAGGTGGGTGTGTCTGGTCCAAGATGGAGTGTTCAGGATCCCAGCCAAATATCATTCCATCTTAGCATGGTTGACACTATCTCCTGAGATATATACCTGAGGTAGCTTTGAACTTTTACGTTCATTCTGCTTTGGAGAGCTATATTATACAACAACATCAGAAGAAAAAAAAAACAGTGTATAATATTTATTGAGTACTTGGCATATGATATAAGATGTTTTATATGTATCTGGCATATTAGATACTTTATATGTCTATATACTTAATCAGAGCAAAATAAAAGATTGACTAATACTTTTTTTTTCTTTTACTCATTAAAGTTGGGCCTAAGTTTCATAGACTGTTCTTATAAGGTCTTACAACTGGAGCTCAGAGGAGAGGTCCGGGCTAGAAGCACCAGTTTGGGTACCATGTATAAATATGTGATAACTAAAGCTGTAGGAATAGATAATATGCCTTCTAGAATGGGAGGAGGAGAGTGCCTAGGTCAAAACTTTGAGGAATTTGGGGGCACCTGGGTGGCTCCGTTGGTTGGGTGACTGCCTTCGGCTCAGGTCATGATCCTAGGGTTCTGGGATCGAGTCCCGCATCGGGCTCCCACCTCCATGGGGAGTCTGCTTCTCCCCTCTCATGTTCTCTCTCTCACTCTCTCTCTCTCTCTCAAATAAATAAATTCTAAAAAAACAAAACGAAACAAAAAAAAAACTTTGAGGAATTTGACTCTTAATGGCTGAGTAGAGGATGATGAGCCTGAAAAGAAAGAGGAGCGTCCAGAGAGGTAGGAGGAAAAGTGAGAGGATATTATATACAGGACAAAGTATTTGTCAGCTTTCTGAAAACTTACAGTTCTCATGACACACCTTGCTTTTGGGGAGTCTAACTCTTAGTAAAGTATCTGTCATTTAATTGTAAATTCTCATTGAGTGAATGATCTTGAAATTGTTCTTGACACTAGATAAATAGTTCAGCTAGAGGTATCTAGAACACTAGAAGGATGAAGACTTTTGTGTTATTAACATGCTGTGTTTTCATCAAAATGACTTTACTCTAATTCTTGTGTCCCCCTTTAAGTGTGACACACCCTTTCCTGATGGCCCTATACTCATCTGTGACTTTGGCATTCTAGTAGTAATCTGAATACTTGATATCAGTGAAACATGACAAACAAGGATTGTACAAATAAACTTGAATTATTAGTGCAGCATTCCCAGGAATCAAAATATTTCTTACTTTTGTGTTTAACGTTTGTGGCAGTAAATTCGCAATGAATTTTTATTTTATTGCTTTAGACTCAGTAACAAATTTCTTCGTAAGAGTGCTATTATATTTGGTTCATCTACTCACTCTCCCATCCACTAAATATATATTTAGTGCCTCTTATATGCCAGATGCTTAAAAGTGTTAAGACACACCAGACATGCTTCTCCAGCTTTGGTGTGCATCAGAACCACCTGACAAACTTGTTAAAAAGACATGTGCCCCAATCTCCCCCCTCATATGCAGAGGGTCCAGGGTGGTTTCCAGGAGCTTCCACAAGCTCTCCGTGTGATTATGAAGCACAACAAAGTTTTAGAACTTTTGGTCTATGTAAAAAAATTTGCTGAGAAACGTAAATGTCATAGACGTATGCAGGGGGTTGAGCGTCTATTAAATTTTATTATATTCATATCTTACTATAGCAGTAGACTGTACATTCAACAATATTATTGCAATTTTCAACCATAATGGAATTTCGTGTTAGGGCTTTAAAGCTTTAGAAGTATGATTTAGCTTCATTAGTACTGGAGAAATTTTTGATGTCTTGGTAAATGATCGTAAAGCTTAGAGAATGCTCTAAACATACAAATGTCATGATATTTGTGCATGCAACTTACTTTAGTAGGAATGGGGAAAGCATCAGGCAGTTCCTACTTAAACCCCGGGGAGCCTTTTATATGGTTATTGTGGGGCTTGGCCTCTCATAAATGAAAGTGTTCTTTCCTTTTCTTTTTTTCCTTTGTCTACTAGGCTCTTTGGCAGCCTGTTGATAGGACAGGTTCTAACAGCACTGCAGGAATATTCACAGCTGTTTCTACCAAAACCCCAGCAATGAAGCCATGTGTAAAACTCTGAGTTTTACACTGAGGGAAGCAAGCTTTCTTTTAAAGAATAGTGTTTTCTTCTTCAAAGAAGGTACTCATTCACCATGCCGCTCACAAGGACACTTAGACGGTGAGAGACAGATCAACTCCGCTTTTATTGTAAGGAACCTGGGATGTTCTTTGATTGCAAGACTTAATAGGAGTGCCTGGGTAGCTCAGTCCGTTCAGTGTCAGACTCTTGATTTCAGCTCAGGTCATGATCTCAGAGTCCTGAGATCGAGCTCCACGTCGGGCTCCGTGCTCAGAGCAGAGTCTGCTGGAGAGTCTCTCTCTCCTCCCTCTGCCCCCTTCCCCTGCTCTTTCTCTCTTACATATGCACCCTCTCTCTAAAATAAATACATTAATCTTTAAAAAAAACACTTACTAGGAAGAGATGTAGATTAGAAGCAACTGTTTAACAAATCTAATTCAAAAACCGTGAAAAGAGCACAGAGAATTAGAAAAAAAGAAGTTCTATAATTTTTTCAAAATGTTACTTCAAAAAGGTCTCTTGGTCTCTTGAACTAGCTTCAAGAAGTGTGACACAGGGTCACTGATCACCAGCATTCCTGATCTTCCTCTCCTCTGTGGGCACTCAGCCTTCCCAGCCAGCTACACTTCCCAGCCTCCTTTGAAAGCTGTGTGGTCACGTGACTATGTTCTAGCCAAAGGGTAACACCATAGACACCTCTTCTAGGCTTGACCCACCAAAACGTCCCACTGTGGTTCTCCATGCACCTCCTCTGTTAGCTGGATAACAACACCCAGGCAAGCTTAAAAATCACAAGCTGAAACTTGCAGGGCCTCCGTTAGCCTGGGTTCTTAAATAACTGTATGGAGCAAAGAAATCCCAGCCCTACTCCTCCCCATCTCAATGCCAACGGGCTTTGTTTGAGAGAGAAGTAAGCTTCCGCTCTTTTAAGCCTCTTGAATTTTGGGGTTCGTCTGCAACTGCAGTTAGGCTACTTAACTAATATAGAATGTAAGGATACAGGTAAGTCTGTACCATGAGAAGATGCACTGGCTTATTATTTCTGGATCCAAAGCCCTGAGTGTAGTTCCGTAATTCTCTCGCAGAGGTGGTTTTTCCCACAATCCCCCACTGAGAAAGCCCTCTAGAAAAGAATCCTTCGGCTCTAGGGGGTAGTACTTAGGCTGTCAGGAATATTCTACTCCTGCAAGGACAATTCGAAAGCCAACATTTCTCTTGGCCTATGGAACATGGTCTTAGCAGCACACAGAGGAAAAAATACCGAGAAATTCTAACTCCAGCATTTGGAGCGAACAAAATTGGACAGAGGGAAACCAGGGGCCCAGCAGAGCCCAACATCTAGCAGAGACGGAACCACACAGGACTATCTTCTAGGCCCCTTACTTTCACCTGCCACAGGCTGGTATATGCTGTCATTACAGTCGAAGAGAAGAGTCCTCGTGGTTTTTAAATGTTTGACTGTATGGAAGTCAGATAGCAAATTTCACAATGTTCGAAGTCTTCGTCCTTATCAGTTATGAAGAGGGAGGTTTGCCTTCCCTTTTAAGATGACGATGGAGCTCTTTCTAAACATCTCCTCTCTCCCACGGAAGCCAGTCTCTCACACCAACACCTTACCCACTGAGTGATTACTTTCTACTGGGCAGCTATTCATAGTAATGTTCATTCCAAATATAATCTCAGTGGATATAGAAACTATTTAAGAATTTGCAACCTGACTTTATTTTTAAGTTTGCTGTCGTTCTTATCCAAAAGGTTCCTATGTTAAAAAGAGACAGTAGGCCAAAAATGAAGTCACTTATGCTAAGCCCCACATCACCAAACCCAGAACTACTACTTAACTTAATTAGCCTCTCCCCAGAATGGAATCTTAAACCAATCAATCTGGAATTACCCAGTCAGTACTAGTGGGATAATCTGCCTGATACTTCCCTGCTGCCCCCTAAAGAAAGGTGAACTTAAAATAAAATTTTGGGGGTGGGGGGCCACCTAGGTGGCTCACTTGGTTAAGTGGCTGCCTTCAGCTCAGGTCATAATCTCAGGGTCCTGGGATGGAGCCCCGCATCGGGCTCCCTGCTTGGTGGGGACCCTGCTTCTCCCTCTCCCTCTGACCTTCTCCCAAGCTCTCAGTCTTGCTCTCTTGCAAATAATAAATAAAATCTTTTTAAAAAAAGAAACTTAAAAAATATATATTTTTAATTGGGTGAATGGTAACTAAGCTGCAGATGATACTTCCAATTATTGTTTTTAAACATTTGGCCATTGATAATTTTGAAAAGCTTAAGGAGGTGCCCTTGTGGAGCACTGGTTCTTAATCATTCCCCTTAAGAAGCTGTTTTGATGATACACATTAACTTTTGCTACAGAAGGGAACAGAAGAAAGGTGACCTGACCATAGCCAATTTGCTTTATGCTAGTCTAACTAGTCTTGCTCCCTTCTGCCTATAAGCGCCTTTCATTTTGTACAGCTCCTTGGAGCTCCTTCCTATCTGCTAGATGGTATGCTGCCTAATTCATGAATCATTGAATAAATCCAGTAAGATCTTTAAAATTTACTCAGTTGAGTTTTGTTTCTTAACACCTCCAAGCCTTAAAACTCTTCAGCCATTTTAGGTACCTCTCTCTCCTTCCTAGTCCATTAAATAAAATAGCTCCCATATACACAACAGTGACTCTGTATCAGGCTTTTTGCATGACCTTTACATACATTAGGTTATTTAATATTCACATGAGACAGATAGTATTATCATCCCATTTTGCAGGTAATAATAATAATTAATAATAATAATAATAATAAAAACACTGAGGCACCAGAAAGTTAAGTAACTTGGCCAAGCTCATATAGCTAGTAAGGAGCAAAACTAGGGTTCAAGCCTGAGCACTCTGAACCCCCAAACCTCTGCTCATAACCATCGTATTATACTGCTTCTACTTTCATTCAGCAAATTTTGCTCATGAAAGATACCTCTTGGAGGAGTAGTTGATCCTTCAGAAGGTCTAAGAAAGAAATTCCAGTTTATCAGACCATATCTTCACCCCTTTCTTCATCCCAGCACTTGTGGCATGTGGGAACCTCTTACCATGGGGCTGGTGTTCATTCTCAGAGCTACCTCCCTTCTCTACATCTTCGCAGCTCCCTGGCATGGTGAGATCCTGGGGTTGTTGCCACAATCTTCCGGAAAAGAGAAGCTTCTTGGCTCCAGCACGTTCTTAACGCTCGGGGGAAGAGCTGTGGGGCCAATCTGTCACTGTGTCTATATTTAGCCCCATCTGCCAGGAATATTTCAAGCTGCCTATTTTAGTACGAGCCGTTTTGTGCAAATGCCACTGTTCCACCACTAGTTCGTGGGAAACCAAGGGCATTAAGTGGATATTCTGGTGTTTATGTTAAGTGTTGTGAGTTGGCCCTTCAGCCAACCTTCACATGAGATAGGGGAGAGGATGGAGGCGGTGTTTTCCCAGGGTGTTGGTCCCAGGGGCCCACACTTTTTAGTGGCTCAAGAGTCATTCAACAGTGGCAACTGTAGAGGGGGTGGTGGATGTCCTGGCAGGGGAAAAGGACTATAAAAGGCCCAAGACTCTTCCCCAGCATCCCTGAGGCAATGTGATGGCCTCACCCATTTCAGAGCTCCCCACTCCGGCTCTGTAAATTACTGCACAGACCTTTATAGCCTTAACCAACCCCCCATATAGCCTTGTGGACCCGTGTCAGTGAAAGACGAGGGCTCCTGTTCACTGAGGGCTTCCCTTGTGCCAGTTTTCAGCTGGCTTGGACATTCACCATTTGTTTTGTCCATATGACATCCTATGAGGGCAGTTCTAGTTCCAATTCACAGCTAAGGAAACTGAGGCTTAGACAGGCTGAGGGACTTGGCAGAGTCAGTTTTAGAACTCAGGTGCACCTCAGGATCTTGACCATTATCATCATGCTACCCATTCTATGTGCCCTACCCAGCCCGTCTTCCTGTTTTCTTTCCCCAGCTATAGACATTGGAGTTTTTCGCATATATTTCCATCTCCATCCTATTTTCCAGACTCAATGCTTAGCTGCATTTGAGCAATTCTGACTGTAAGTTTGTTACTCGCCCCACTGTGACTAAATACCCACCCCCAGATTGGGTCCAGCGACGGTCCAGTGAGGTAATGGGGCTCTGGGACTTGCCCTTGCCCTTGCCCTTGAGTAAATACTGGCTGGCAGAAGCAGTTGAGCAGCCTTAGGAGAGGTGAGTTTGACTGGAGATGTACAGAACCTGGCTTTCGTCTGACAAGGGTTGCTGGGGAAGGAACTGCCACCAGGGACTGGCATGCGGCTGGTACTGAGAAGACCGATATTGGGATGAAGTTCATTAATCCAGCTGTCTTGGGTAACTTACTAATCTTCAGAGTAGCTAAACCTAAGTAATTCTGAATTGTGATAATAGGGGGAAAATATATATATGTATACTTTTTTTAAGCACAATTCCTGAAGATAAGTATGTTTCACTAAATCACCCTAGCGTGAAGGTTGGAAGAAAGTGGCTACACTCCTAGCGTTAGAAGTCACGTGGTGTCCCATTATAGTCCCATAATAGTAACAGACCAGCCTAGATTCAAGAGGAGAGAACATCAATACACTCCTCAAAGAAGAAGTATCAACATCAATTTGTAAGACAAGCATGTGTAATGGGATATATATTATGGTGACTATCTTTGAAATATACACTCTTCCATACCAACTGCATTGGACTAGGGGAAGAACTTGGGTTTGGAAGAAACTGGGCAAGGTGAGGTATCAAGCTAGTATTTGAGTGCTAGAGGGTTAGCATGGCAGTGGAGAACCAAGACTCCAAGAAATTCCTTCATACAGTCAACAAATGTTGAATGTCCTTGGGTACTCAGCATGAGCCAGAAACTGGGGATACACGGTGAATAAGTAACGAGGTTCTGGCCTTCAGGTAGGTTATGATTGGTAGGGAGACAATGACCATCTACTCAAATAAATACAGAAATGCCATTAGGAATTATAAAGTTAGAGAGGACACTGGTAATATTGGAGAGAGTGTCTATTCTAGATAAAGTGCTTAGGGAAGACCTCATTGAGGTGGGAACATTTGAGCAGAGGCCTGAATGAATGGAGGGAGGGAGCAAAGCATGCAAACATCTGGAGGAAGGTCATTCTAGGCTGAGGGAAGAGCAGGTATAAAGTCCCTATAGAAGGATAAGCTCAGTGTATTCAAACAGTAAGTCCAGGGTAGTTAAAGAGATTGCATTGGAGAAGGGTAGGAAATGCTATACAAGAAGTTTCTAGTAGTTGTGCTTAATTTGAAGCAAAATCCATTTCAAAACCCTGTTTTTGTTGGTATGTTTCCCTAAGTGTTAGGCTGGAAAGGCAAATTTTCATTAGAAAGTATCCATCAGATACAGGCTTCCTCTTTTCTAAATGTAAATGACCATATTTCCACTGGGGGCAGAGCTGACTGAATACAAATTTCAGAAAAAAGTCTCTGACATGAATGTAGAAGCATCTGGCCACCCTCAGGGTACCTTCCCACCACTTACTGCAGCCAATCTGGTCTTTGTCAGGGCATCTCTCTTTTCAGAGAGTAACTATGACAACGGAACGTGATGCTGTGGGTCTGCAGCAGCCCTCTATTTGCACACAACATGTGATGCTATGGGAACACAGAATCATGAATCAGGATAGCGTCAGCCTCCCCCTTTGTAGTGACCAAGTAATCTGCTATTTGATCCAATTAATGTTTTGTTATTGGTTTTGTTTTTACCATGACTCTCTCATAACAAGATGAGTAAGCTCTTCTATAATCTATAGCACCATTTCCCAAATTAAATTGATCAAGACATCTGTATTAGTTTTCTATTGCTGCTGTAACAAATTATCACAAACTTACCAACTTGAACAACACAAAGATATTATTATACAGTCTGTAGATCAGAAGTTCGATGTAGGTCTCACCAGGATAAGATCAAGTTGTCAGCATGGCCATGTTCCCTTCTCTAGGTTCAATGAGAGGATCTATCTACTTCCTTAGTCACTCTGGTTCTTGGTAGAATTGAGTTCCTTGTGGTTACAGGAGTGAGATTTCCATTTCCTTGTGTGAGATTTCCATGTCCTTGATGGCTGAGGGCCATTCCCAGCTTCTATGGGCTGCCTAAATTCCTTGGCTCCTGGGGTCTTTCCTTATCTTCAACGTTCGCAATGAGGGGTTGAATCCCTCTCAAACTTTAAGTCTTTCCTCCTTCTGTCTCCTCTCTCTTGGACCACAGCCCAGGAAGATGTTCAACATAAGGATTCATGTGTTAGATTGGGCCCACTTGGATAATCAATGATTATCTCCCCATCTCAAGGTCTGTACTCTTAGTCACATCTGCAAAGTTCCATTTGCCCTGTAAGGCAACACAGTCATGAGTTCCAGGAATTAGGGTGTGGGCATCCTTAGGAGAGATAGTATTCTGCCTACCACAACCTTCATCCCTTCATTCATTCCACAATCCTCCATTAACCTAGAGCTTAATGCACTACAGTTTGGGAAGCACTGCACTGCTCAAAGGTATCAAAAGGGCTGACTTATAGACAGGAAAGACAGTAATTGTTTAGGGGCAATGACAACAGTCAAGGTCCTGGGTGAGCAGGACACCAGATGCAGGTTCGATTCCTCCATGTGGTTGGGGATGGAGGTGCAGAGGAATAAAGTTACAGTGATGGTTTACCTTCTCACCTAGCCAGAGTAGGAATCAGATAGATTTTTGGATTGGTCCCATCTGTCAAGAACTGCCTCTTAGTGCCTGAAGGGAGAGGAAAGGACAGTTACTGTGCCAGGTACTTTTCCCAATCACCTCTTATAATGGTCATGCTAACTTGTGAAAGTGAACCATGCGTTTGAACCTGTGATGGATTCATCTGGTGTCCCACTCAGGTCCCTCTTACCAGACTGGTGCATCCATCCTATGGCAGCAGTGTGCTAACAACTCATAGTATCCCCTTTCTCTAGAAACTACCCTTAGTGTTGATGGGAGATGCCTCAGCTGTGAGGTCATGCTTCTACAACACACACACACACACACACACACACACACACACACGCACATACACACACACAAGCACGCACGCGCATGCACCTTCCCAACCCACAGAAGTCTGGCCCTCATGCCTCGTGGTGGGAACATTTCTGTGATACCACTTATGCCCCAGAGGCTTCTGTGGATCAAGTCTGGCTTCTTCTGAGACCACAGCCTTGCTCCTTCACTTTTCTGCTTCCCTTCTTTAGTTCCAGGTTTTTCCTGAATGTATCAATAAATCACCTGCCCCAGAGCTTTGCCTCAGGCTCTGCTTCCAAAGAATTCAACCTAAGATATGACAACACTGATATGTATATCAGGACCTATGAAATGGAGATCACTTTAGCGGCCCCGCCTGCATTATAAAGCTGAACCCAAGTCAGCCTGCAGTTCCTGGAAGCGCTTGTCAAGGAAACTTAACAAACACCAATCACAATCCCCCAACTCAATTTCAACTGGCTTACCTTACCCTAGAAAATAAGACCTGGGGATGTCTGGGTGGCTCAGTCAGTTAGGCATCTGCCTTCAGCTTGGGTCAAGATCCCAGAGTCCTGGGATGCGTCCCACATTGGGCTCCCTGCTTAGTGGGGAGCCTGCTTCTCCCTCTGCTGCTGCTGCTCTCCCTGCTTGTGTTCTCTCTCTCTCTGACAAACAAATAAATAAAATCTTAGAAAAAGAAGGAAGGAAGAAAGGAAAGGGAAGGAAAGGAAAGGAAAGGAAGGGAGACTTCTTGCCTCATCAGGAAATTCCCGGCTCCCTGGGCAGTCATGCCCTGTTACGCACTGCCTCTGCTGATGCTCCCTGATACTTGCTCTTGCCCGAAATCCCTAAGAAAGACTGATCCACTGCGGTGAGGCACTGTACTCTCCGAATAGATGGCTCCCTACTAACAGAGTTCTTGCTTTTTTGCAGGTTCCCGGGCTAGAATCAGTCAGCACTGAGAAAATGTCTAGAGAAAATGACGCACCAGGTGCATGTCCCCTTCCAGGTATGTGGCTGAACAAATCAAAGGAAGCTTGATGGGTTTTTTTGTAAAAAGTTGGGGTGGGAATTCTGTGCAGGATTCTAAAGACCTAGTCTGTGGAAAAGCGTGCAAAGTTGAGAACAGAGTTGAAATGCAATGGTCCACGCCAGTGCTGGTTCCGTAGGGGCAAGGACTGAGCCCATCATGCTCATGCTTATCCCTGTGCTAGTGCGGGAGCTGACACACGGCAGATCGGCCACTCATTGAATAAGTAAGTGAATCAAGTTGAGAGAAGCAATAGGAGGTGAGGTCTGTGTGAGCCAGGAGGTTAAGCAGGAGAAAGTTGGGAAAAGAGGATCTGTTCTCAGTAACACATGCGCCTTTGAACTCTTCCAAATTCCTCTGTGATCACGCTTCCTGGAACCTGCTTGTAGTTCCCAGGGATCTGTGGCCACCAGCCCTCACCTGGAAGAGTGGCATTTCTGGTCAGCCCTTCCCCCACATCCAGGCTGGAGTTCCAGCAGCCTGCTCTTGTACCTGGGCCATGCCCTGCCTTGAAAGATCTAGCAGACCTCTTGGTTAGGCTTAAATGATTTTTATTAATATGTTATTTCAACTTGTACAATAGAACACCAAGTATTAATCCCTTTTACTTTAATGCTTAATAAGCACTAAAGCAAATTTCTGATTCAAACACCAAAAAACCAGTACAATCTACCAAACCAGTAAAATTAAAATTAATACCAGGGATGAAATGTGACATGAGATTGTTTTGCTAAAACCCAGTCTCTCTTCATCGCACAATGTGATACTGACTGTCCAAGCCCAGGCTCTTTCCAGATCAGCCCATCGACGTTACCACCAGCCAAGTGTGGACAACCTCTCGTGTTCAGCTTTTCCTCAATTCAAACCACTTCTAAACCTGCCTTCCCATAGAATGCACCCTGCTACTTTCTTTTAGCTCTCGGCAGATACGAATGCATTTATACATTAAGTCCACCTCTATTCTTTCCTTGTTAGGGGAAAATAAAGCAACTTTAGTTGGCATTAATGTGCTCACAAACACGAATGTGGCTAAAATCACACAGTGATTGGATTCAACATTCAGATAACTTAAAATACATAAGCTTGTAAAAATATATATGTATCATGTATACGTATGTATGCATATATCTATATGAGATAATCATCAACACTTAATTTTAAAATAAAAAAATTAGAACATGCTCTTAGAAAACATGTGTATCCTTGAGGAAACATGGCTTCAGGCACAGCCGGGTCTGGAATCCTGCCTCTGTGTACATACAGCTTCCTTTCTCCCTCCGCGTTTTCTCATACCCAGAAAGAAATCAAACTAATTATCTTTACCTCCCCCACTTGCATATCTAACCATCAGACTCCAGAACGGTCAGTCACCAGCATTTATAAAACATCTACCACGACTGCTTCTCGACTTCTTAAGAACTCTGTAGATACTATTATTATTATTATTGTGAGTCCATTTTTAAGATGAGAAATCTGGAGCTCAGTGAGCTTAGTTTAAGAAACTCGCTTAAGGGACGCGTGGGTGGCTTGGTCGGTTAATCGTCTACCTTCGGCTCAGGTCATGATCCTAGGGTCCTGGCATCGAGCCCCACATCAGGCTCCCTGCTCAACGGGACGTCTTCTTCTCCCTTTCCCTCACTTCCCCCCACCCCCACCCCCACCTGTGTTCTCTCACGTGCACTCTCTTTCTCCTCTCTCTCTCAAATAAATAAATTATTTAAAAAAAGAAAAAAAGAAACTTGCCTAAAACATAATTCCTTACATTAGAAGCAGGGCTTTGCTTCAGTGTTGTCTGACCTCAGACCCCACATTTCTGTTCCTCACAGTATCCCCAGAGTGTCAAAAAGTGCCTAGCACATAATAGGCACTCAACAAATACGTTTGCAATGAATACAAGAACAGTGACCTGTTTGCATTGTGCCAGTCTGCCTCGACTCAGCCTGTAGGAGTTGGTCTCCCCTCCTGACCCTATACATTGTTCCCCTATAGGCAACAAGGCCCTTTAGAGTGGAAGCTAGGGATCCTTACCAATACCACCACCAAATAGGTATTCATCTGAATTGTTTTGAACTCTTAGGTAGTCATGGCCCAGCCTGGGATCTTTCTTCAAGGATTATCTAGAATTAGAAGAAGAGACTTTGAGGAAGAGAGTGTTTCTGACAACATGTGTCACTGGCTAGCCCTGGGAGAGGAAGGGGAGGCGTTGGCAACCTCCTTCTGAGGCTGGACTCCAAGCCCCACTAGGGAATGTAGGTAAAAGCATGTGATTCAGAAAATAGCAAAATCATGGAGCAGCATGCCAAGTTCAGAATCATTGAAGCGAGTGGTGTAAATGATGAGATTTCAAAGACAGGACCTTTTTAGGAAAAGCCCTGGTATGCAGAAGTGACAGCACCGAAAGCTGGGTTTGGCTGAAAATGATGAGTCCTCCCTCATTCCCGTGTAGGAGGGCCTTGGTGAGTGGCCTTTAAATGCCCTTTTAAGTCGCTGAGAAGAGCTGCCTGCTGGATCAGCGAAGGCTGGAAGTTCCTTGTGATAGTTTGTAACATAATTGAGGTTCGCATAATCTTTCTGTGCTGGCTGCTCCCGGGGTCAGACAGAATGCCCCAGGGGCGCTCCGCAGTTCCCTTGGATTCACATTTCCCCCCTTTACTGCCCCTCATTGAACAGGAAACTTTGTTTCCTCCCAGGCTCTGCTGCTTCCTCTCTGCCTCCTTTCCAGCCAGTGAGAGGCAGCCCAGCCCCTTGCTGGCTGGTAGTGGGCGCTGAGCAGCCGACAGCAGGACTTGCGCCGTGTTCTCTCCTCACCCACTTGCCTGAGAGAAGGAGTGCTTCCGAAGGAGCCCCCAGATGTCTGCTACATTGCAAGGTGTTTTCAGGGACCGGCACCTTCCTAAGCTGGGGCGTCCTTCCATGCATCTCGGAGGTGGGGTGGAGGGAGGACAGGAGCTGATATTTATACGTGTCCCAGCCATGCCAGATACTGCACATGAGATGCCCAGTGGAGTGGCTGGAATTCTCACAGCCCCTGGTGGGCTCAGTAGGGTCCTGGCTTCGCAAATCAGGGACCTCAGATTTGCCTGATACACAGATACAGCTAGGATAGTGAAGAACAAGGGCTCAAGTCTAGGTCCCTGGCCCCAGTATCCAGAGCGATGTTAGCTTCTTTGCCCACATCCCCACCTGGCAGAAGGGAACTTGTTCTCCCCTTATCCCCTCCCCACCCATTCCTGATTCATGAAGAAACTAACAAATCCATAATATGTAAAGAGTTTTGTTCCTTAGTTCTGTTTAGATAGGCTTCACAAAACACAGTGTGCGTTCTCCAGGACACTTCCAATTTCTTACACTGCTGTAATTTGTAACAAATCTATTTTGTTACATTTATGATCCGTCTGATTGCATATTATACCATGTTAAGGCATTCCAAGTACAAAAATTCAGAAAGCAGAAAAAAATTTTTTTTTCTTGGATGCCATGCCCTGATTTTTGAATCAGAAAATGCTTCTCTCGGTGAGGCACACACCAAGTCTGTAACGTGATTGTACTGGTTCATCTATGGGCATTTTTTTTTAGGGAGACAGTTCTCTGTTCCAGGTCCTGGATATGCTGTGGTGTGCCCCTCATTGCAGCGCGGTTCCGGGATATCCCAGCCCCTTCTCCAAAGAGATCCCTGACCACGCAGTCTCAACTTCCCCTCCCCTGCGGAGAGTCAGGATGCTTTTCTCAACCTGGCAGCAGAGGGAACAGCTGCTCTGCCCTGAGACTCCCTTCTCCAGCCCCCATTCCAGGGGCATGTGGGGCAAAACCCTCA
The DNA here is from genome assembly GCA_028533885.1 of Nasua narica. Taxonomy (NCBI): domain Eukaryota; kingdom Metazoa; phylum Chordata; class Mammalia; order Carnivora; family Procyonidae; genus Nasua; species Nasua narica. Next base: position 40,669,468 of record CM052814.1, read on the forward strand.
GTGGACAGTGAGGCTGTTGCTTTGTCTTGGTGCCAGAAAGAAAGTCCCGCCCCTCCCAGGTGGCCCCCTCCCTGGGCTGACTCTCCCCTCCCTCCCTCTGGATGGGGCTATACCTGTGTTGCCTCCCCCCCCTGCTGGAGCTCACTCTTTCCAGACCATTGAGTCATTTCCTCTCAGAGACTTTCTCATTAAAACCTTCCTGTTTGCTTTTGCTCTGGAGCTCTACTCTGAGTTGCTGTTTCCTTCCCCGTCCCCACGGAGCCATAATTAATGGCCCCGCACCTTTCAGCTTGCCCTCCCATTGCAGTTTTCCTTCCCACTCTCCTCTCTTGGCTGGAGTCTCTCCCCTTGGTCCACATTTGTGCAAAGCCCCAGAGCTCCTAAAGCTGTGACGGAAATGGAGGGTGCTGCTCTTGTCCTACAAAGTGTTGCCTGAAGGATAACTTGGAAAGATGAGTGTCTACAAACAGGCACCAGGGAGAAAAGCCTCTGACCAGCAGCTCGTCCCAGATCTAACTGACACAGCGAGCAGAGCGGTGGGGAAGAATAACATTTGATTAATGCAGTCTGAGCTGCTCGACCCTGAGCAGCTGCCAGATGCCCCGGAAGACGGCTGTGGTCTCTGTGAAGCCCCAGTTTGGAGTGTCACGTGCACATCTGAGACCCGCTGACCTGGGGACAGTTTGCATCAGGGCAGGACTGGGTGGGGCAGAAGGGGACAGAAGACACTGATGTTGTTTGATCTAGTGATGGGGCAGTGGGAAGAGAGTACCGAGAAGGAAAGGAAGTGATCAGACTGAATATTGCACCTTTGTTCTTTCTTCAGGCTTGTTTTTTTCAGGGAGGCAGTTGTCTGACCCAGGCATGTAAGACTGTGGTATATTTCTTATTGCAGGCACAGCCCCAGAATATTCCAGCCCCTTCTCCAAACAGATTCTGGATCAAACAAAATGTCACGGGCTGTACGGAGAAGAGTGTCCTTTGTACTCTGTGGGCATTTGATAAATGTTCACTGAAGCAAGTCAAACTGTCAAAAAGTATACGTGACAGAGGGGATGGACGGTAGACTCGTCCGCAGACCCCGAATCGCGCACTGTCTGGTCACTTCATCACACCAGCTGTCATTAAGGAAAAACCCTTGGGAGATAGCCCCAGGGTGACGGGCCGGCGGCCACCCCTCAAATCCCATCTTGTTGGCAGCCTCCTGCCCCAATGGGTGAGGCCCACATGATCTAGTGCCTGCTAATGGGACTTTGCAGAACTCCAAAGCCAGGTCACCGGCCCTTGGCAAATCTCCTTTCCAAGTATATTTATAATTGTTAATCATCACCAGTTTGGTGACTCAAACAGAAGTTGAAAGCTGCCTGGTTTAGGTCCTCGCTCCTGAATGTTCAATCTGATTCCGAGGAAGCCCGCCTCAGTGCCACGTGGGCTCATCGGCCTTTCCTGCTCTCCACCCGGTTCCCTCCTCTGTCACTGGGGCATCCGTGCCATAAATGGTCCTTCCTTCTCCTCTTGAGTTTTCAATTTCTTCATTCCCACTGGCCTCCAACTCTTCCCTCTGCCTGCTTCATAGAGCCTTCCCTTTGCGTCCTCCAGGGAGTGCCTCTGTCACTGGATAAAGAAGTTGGGGGGGGGGTCCTTTACGTGGAACACACCTGAGCGGCAACTCTCCCCCGCTCACCACCCTGTGCAAAGATGGACTGCTGCTCACCTCTGGGTACCGTCTTGTGTCTCTCCCCACATTACCAACTCCTTACGAGAACCATCTCTCGTTCCTTATTCCTCCACATGCCACTGACGTGAGTGCTCTCTTCCTCCTCCTCCTGTTTGCTCATCCTTAGCATTTGATACACCTGACTATCCCCTCCTTCTGGAACACTCTTCTTCCCGGGCCTTCCTGCTTCTCCTATTCCCTCCCTGCTCCTTCCTCAGTCCCTGAGTAGCCGTCCTTCCCCAGTCTTCTCTCTGAAATCTCGATGTTTCTGAAATTCTGCATTCTTAGCCCTCTTCATCTTCATAGCCCCTTCCCTGGGCAATCTCGCTTACCCCCGTAGCTTAGACTAAAACTTATATATCGATGACTTTCTTTCCTTCTTATTAAATTAAAAATCTATTATAACTACAAAATATCACAGGTACAGATAAACAAAAATAAGAAAATAAAAATACTGTTTCTACCGACTAGAGATTACCAGTGTTAATCTTACTGTATATCCTTCCAGTATTTTTTATGTATTTTTACATCTTTTCCCAAATGAGAAAAATACAATTTCTTAAGCTGTTACAAACTGTTTTGTAACTGCTTCCTTTTTTAGGTTAATAATCTGAAACTTTCCATGTCAATACATCTTATCTAATACACAGTCCACATTTGACTACCCAAATCATACCCCAAATGTCCTTTTAGCTGGTTTGTATGGAACAATTCAGGCAGAATATGTATCATTGTCATTGCATGGTTGTTTCTTAAGCTCTTTTGCCAAGCATAGACATGACATCGTGCTTGTTCAATGGATTTGGGCAATTATCTATAAAACATCCCAACTTCTGGATTTGGCTAGTTGCTTCTCTGTGGTATTATTTAGGTTGTTTCTCTAGCCCACTGATTTCTTATAAACTGGAAGTAAAACACAGAGGCATAATGAATTCAGGTTAAGCCTTGTTAGCTAGCTTATATCATAGGAAATGTGAACTTCATACTGCATTTTGTCATAAGATATGTATGTTCTGATTGACCTACCACGAGGGATCCTAGCATTGACCACTTAAAGCAAATGGCAGTCTTATCCTTCCCTTGGAGCATTAAGTTTTCATCCTTGTGGCTAGGAAATAAATGGTGTGGTATTATTTTGGCAATACTATACCAGTGTCCAGTGCCCCGATCGCCATATGCCTAAAGCTCTTACTGCCAGTTTATACCTGAGAGTCAGTAATTCCATTAAGAGTTTAATGTGATTATTAGTTAGGGTTTTTCGTAAGAGATGGGTGACCCATTTTAATTAATTAAAGGTTAATTAAGAACATTTTTATGAAGGACCTATTTCCTGAGGTGTGGGCAGGACTACCAGTGTTTACAGCCATAAAACAGTGATAATCATCATTCTGCCCCTCACCGAGAACCAGGTTCAATGAGGGAAAATGGTTAAGAATGGGTTCTAGAGTCGGAAAGACCCAGAGTTCAAAATGTAGGTGACACCTCTTACAGATTGTGTGAAATTGGACAAAGTCAGCTAGCTTCTGAGCATCAGTTTCTTCACCTGTAAAACAAGAGAAGTTGTAGAACTTACCTCATAGGTTATTTTAAAGATTAAATGCTGCGAAGCCCTTAGCACGGAGCTGGCAATGAATACTCAGTCGTGTTTTGTTATTCCCATCAGCTGTCCTAGCTGCCTGAAGTAGGCGGCATCCCCCAGTAGGATGCCCTGTATAATCCCCTTGAGTGCAGTGGGACCTCTGAATATGATGAGGTATCACCCCCATGACTATGTTATGTTGTATGGCAGAAGGGAGCTCATCAGGATGGACCTGACCTGGTCAGGTCAGCCCTTTAAAAGAAGGATCTTTTCTCTGCTGGTAACAGGGAAGAGGTCAGAAAAGTGCGTCCCAGCTGGCCTTGAAAAATATCAACATCCATGTTGTGAATGGCCTGTGGGGACCATGTGGCAAGGAAAGGCAGTGGCCTCTGAAAGCTGAACATGATTCCCAGCTGACGGCTAGCAAGAAAATGGGGAACTCATGCCTGCAGCCTTGAAACGGAATTCTGCTAACAATCTGGATAAGCTCAGATGAGGACCTCAAGCCTCAGGTGAGAACTGCAGCCCGGCCCCACCTGCAGCCTTGTGAGGCCCGGAACCAGGGTCCAGGGAGGCAGTGCTCAGACTCCTGATCTGCCAAACTGTAAGATAATAAACTCACGTTGCTTTAGTCTGCTCAATTTGTGACAGTTCGTTTGGAGCAATAGAAGACTAGCATCCTAGCTAGAGTTGATCGTCACTGCCTCTGCCGTTCCTGCTGTTGCTAATGGCTGTCCTCTAAAGCAGTCCTCAACTGCATAAATCATGACAGTGCAAGAATGACAAGAGGTGCCATTCCTCAATACAAACCCAGTAGAATGTAAATATTCTCTCCAGCTTCTACTGCTAATGGTCTGGTGGTGGTCACGGAGGGGAGTGGTTTACAGACCTTTGTGGCTTTAGAAAGGAACAAAAATACCACTGGGGCTGAGCTTTTCCTGGAAGACTCAACTCATTATGCAAAAGATCTTTTCTTCATGGGTTTCCTGTTTGACACTGCAAGTCTCTCAACTACAAAGGGCTTATCTGGATCTGAGGCTGAACTTAGCCAAATGACCAGGTGCAGAGTTTAGGTCCTTACTGGGTTTATAGTATGTCGGGAAAGGCAGATATTAAACAAGTTACACAAACTTACCACTAGCAACTGTATTGTGTGCCTTAAAGAAAAAGCACCTGAATTATGAAGGCTTTCCTGAGAAAGTGATTCTTGAGATGAGATCAGATGGATGAAGAGGGGTTGACTAGGCCAAGGGATGATGTTGAGCATTCCCAGGGAGTCAGAAGAGCTTATGGAAAGGTCCTGAGGCAGGAAGGGTCATGGCAATATTAAGAAACCTTGGGACTGGTAAGCTAGTCAGGAGAATGAGAAGAGCATGTGTGAGTTGACACTGGAAAGGTAGGGAGGAGGTAAATCTTACAGCTCCTATCTGGCAATGCTAAGAATTTCAGTCTCAGTCGGATTTTCTCTTTAAAGACCCCCCCCTCCCTGGCTGTGATGGATTGTATGGAGCAGGGACAAATGTAGAAAAACTAGTCAGGAAGCAATTGCCGCAATCCAGAGAGAAGTTCTGGGTGGCTATGACTAAGGTCATGGTGTTGGAGAAGTTAGATAAAACAAATCCAATTCAGGGATTTTTCACTTTTGCCAGTTTCTAAAAATTAAACCATTTTCTGATCACCTCTACCACTCCAGGGAGAATTCACATTCATGCATTTGCTTATTTGAGAAATAAGTGTATTGTTTTATTTTTAGGTGCCAGGAACTATTCTAGGCATGGGAATACAGTAGCAAATACAAACAGGCCAAGATCCCTACTTCCAAGGAGCTTGTGATGGAGTTAGACAATAAGCAAGACAATAAGCAAAATATATTATGTAACAAGTGCTAAGGAGGAAGTTCAAGTTGAAAAGGAGGAATAGGTTGTATTGGAAGAAGATTGCATCGTATATGTTCAGACGAGATCTCACTAAGTAGGCGACATTCAAGAAAAGATCTGAAGGAGGTTCAGGATCAAGGCATGTGGCTCTTAGGAATGAGTGGGTCAGAGGATTCTAGCCAGAGGGAACAGCAAGTACAAAGCCTGTGAGGTACGAATGTGACTGCTGTTTTCCGGAGGTCTATTATGGGTGGAGAAGAATGGGCAAGGGGAATGTATCGTCATCTATCCCACAAGAATGGTGAGTAACAGGCAACCTTAGTGGTACACAATAACATTTAGTTTTACTCATGAGTCCAAAGATCATCTGGGTGGTTCTGTTGAGATCAGCTGAGCTTGTCAGGGCTCACTCATGCCTCGGCAGTTGGCTGCAAGTCAGCACAATTTTGCTGACTTTGCCTGGGCTCTCTCCCATGTCTCTGGCTTGGATAAGACTACTGGGTTGACTCAGCTTTGCTCTCTATGCCTCCATGCCTCGTATCCTTCAGATGGATGGTGTTCTGTTCTCATGACATAGCAGGAGTATGGAGGGAGGAGGGAAACGAGAGAAAGGAAAAAGAGAAAGAAAGAAGAGAGGAAAGAGAGAAAGAGGAGAAGAGAAGGGGAGTGAGAGAGAGAGAGAGAGAGGAGATGGAGCGGAGGGAGAGTACACAAGACTTCTTAAAGTCTGGGTTTAGAACTGAAACAGTGGCACTTGTACCACATTTTATTGACCAAAGTAATTCATGAGATCAGCTTAGCTTCCAGGAATGGAGAACAAACTCTGCTTCTTTATGGGGAGACCCTGGAAGTCACACTGAAACAGCTGTGAATCTAGTGAAGAGTGAAGAATTAGGAACAGTTTTTGTCATGAGTTTACCACATTGAGCTAATGGGAGATATAGTCAGAAAGGTAATGGGAATCTAGTGGTGTAGGGCTTTGCAGGCCAGTGTAAGTCCTTTGGCATTTACTATGAGATGAGAAGCCATTGGAGGGTTTCCAGGAGAAGAGTAACACCTCCTAACTTTTATTTTAATGGAATCGCTCTGGCGGTCAGGTTAAGAATGGACTGAAGTGGGGAAGCAGACAGTAAGGAGACCACAGCAGCCATTCAGGCGAGAAACAGTAGTAGCATGGCCTGGAAAATAGTAATAGTAGTGTTGAGAAGTAGTATCAACTACTTGGAATGGTGGAATGACCAGGATTTGCTTACAGTGCTAATGCGGGATATTAGAGTAGAAAGATGAGAAATGGTTGAGTCCAGAGCTTTGGCCAGAGTAACTAGAAATACTATGTTGCAATGTACTAATACAATTAAGGCTATGGGAAGAGTAGGTTTCAGAGAAAATATTCTTGGTAAATCCCTAACTGCCTGGCAGGTTTTTCTTTTTCAGTATCTTTAGATGCAGTGAATTTAGATCAGAAGATACGACTTCAGTCAGAATGATCAAGGACTCTCCCGCAGTCCTTTCAACCATGTTAGACTTGGATTCTCACAGATTCAGAACATATGATATAGCCTGATGAACCGTTTCCAGCCAGCATCCCTGCCCTTCGCTGTGGCATCAGTTCTGATTGGTCGTAACACACATTCTTGTTTCACAATCCATTCTGATTGGTTGGAGCCAAATTTAATAATCTTTCTCCATGGCAAAGCCAAGACAAATACAATGAGTGGAAGTGCCCCACTTCTGAAAAGGCGGACTGTATCTTACCCAACTTTGTACTTCTAGATGAAAGAGGGTAGATTGATACACTTAGATTCACTCCATTCATAGCAAAAGTAACATAAGTTGCACACTCTGCTGAGGGGTGATGTGTGACTTTTTTTTTTTCTTGCTGTGAAGAAAGGCACTTTGAAAGATAAAAATGATTCTTTGTGATTAGCATTATTTATGAATTAATATAACTCATCACTGTGCAGACTTCTTTTATTAAAAAAACTTATTGGATAGTTAAGGGAAAAGTAACCATTGGAAGGGAGAACATTTGTATTCTTTTTGTCTCCCTAAATTCCCGTCTTGCCTCGTGAAGGAGGGAATTAACACTAATATTTTGGTAGTTTCTTCATATGAGGAGGAATGCAGAGGAGGAAGCTTTCACCTCTCTCTCTCTCTCTCTCTCTCTCTCTCCCCCTTGCTCACTCCTTCTCGATAAAAATGGCAAATATGGTGGGCAAAAGTCTGACATTTGCTAGGACATGTCTTACTAATGGGCAGGGACTTACTCCATCTGCCGAGCAAAACCAGTCCAGAATGTTCCCTTCACCAGAAGTGTGCTGCCAGCTAGTGGGTTTCTACTCTACCCTCTAGTAGTCCAACATGTGAGGCAGTCCTCGTTCTTACAGCTGCTGGGTGAGTGACCTTGGGTTGGCTCTTCTCACCCAATCCTCACATACACCCTGGGTGAGCAGGTCCCAAAGTCTGGTTGCAGTGAGAGTAGGAGGCTTCATTTGACCTCAGCCATGTTCCTTTGCACTGGGCCAGTACCCCACCTACCTCCCTTTGGGTCAGTTCCCCAGTGGTGACCAGAGAGGCGAGTCACAGAACTAACATCAACATCAAGCTCAGTTGAGAATTTGCTGTCATGTTAGTCTTCGACACTGTCTTCCTTTCTCTCTTTTTTCTGCCTTTAGAGTATATTTCTTTATCGGTCTATCCCTTTTACTAAGCCATATTTGAAAGAATGTGAAACTACATTTTATTCAGTGGTAACCCTCTTGGTTCAAGTGACAGAAACACACTTAAGTTCTCCTAAAGACAAAAGCTAGAATTTATTTTAAAGAAACAAATTTGTCTCGAGAAGACAGTAGTTAGTAGGTAGAGAGTAGATTTCAGAAATAAACTGGTGCCAGAGTTTCAAATGCAGTCAGGACTTTCCCCCCCATCTGTAGAGAAGGCAGCCACATACCTTAGTTTGTGCAGAACTATCCTGGTTTATATCTGCCGATGTAAACATAAGGCAGAAACCACACCGTGACTTAAATAAGGGAAGTTTAATATAAATATTTTTAAATTTTTGATAAAAGAACACTTAAAAAAATAAAGTGAACTCTATATGGTGCCCTAGGGCTGAGGGAGAGTACTTAAAGAGGGACAGATATAAAAGGGGACCCCCTTCCCAAGGCTGGGATTGCAACCACTGGACGGCAGGGAGATTTTCCCAGACCAGAGCTGGTGTGCAATCAGTGGGCAAGCAGGAAGCAGTTCTCTGGGGCCCAGGTGAAACATAGAGAAACTGTAGCCAGTGGCCTGGCACATGGGCACACAGAGAGAGTAGGGTACCATTGCCGACAAGGAGGCCTGGAATATGTGGTGTCCAGGTTACTAAGGACACAAAAAGGTGATCAATGGCCAGGTTGAGTCTGTAAAGTCGCCAAGGGACCATGAGTTCTCGGCCTGCGGCTGAGTCAGAGTCCCACCAACTCTCAGTGTGGCTGCCAGAGCCAGCAGGAGGTCCCTTCCTCCTGCATTATCCCTCTAGTACCCTCTACTGAGAAAGCTTAACAGGTGCTCTTTGTAGAGGAGAAGTGCTTAAAGGAATTCCATCTGTTATTGCAGATCCTGTATTGGCTCTGAGAGACAATAAATTGCTAATGCAGCTTTCAACAGTACCCTGGTAAGAATGATTGATTCGCAGAATAGTCGGATTCATAGAGAAAGAATATAGAAGAGTATTTACGAAAGGCTGAGTGTATGGGGGAAATGGAATATTGTTTAGTGGGTACAGAGTTTTGGTTTGGGACAATGAAAAAGTTTTGGAGATAGATGGTGGTGATGATTGTACAACAATACCACAATGTAATGTAATTAATGCCACTGAATTATACATTCAAAAAGGATTACAATGGGGGTGCCTGGGTGGCTCAGGTAGTTGAGTGTCCAACTCTTCGTTTTGGCCTGGTCATAATCTCAGAATTGGGAGATCGAGCCCTGTGTTGGGCTCCACACAGTTTGGAGCCTGCTTGGATTCTCTCTCTCCTTTGCCTTCTCCTCCTCCCCCACTCAGACGCATGTGCATAAGCTCACACTCTCCCTAAAAAAAAAAAAAAGAAAAGAAGATTACAATGATAAATTCTACATTATACATATTCTACCGCAATATATGGTCACTATATTCATCTCTCACCACTGCTCCTCTCTGTACATTGATTTTCTTCCTTTCTTCGTTTCTTGAACACACACTAGAAAATATGGCCGCCCATAGCTGCTGACCTTAAACAACTAAAACCAGCCCCACTGAGTCTGGCTCTCACAACTCCTTCTTTCAAATTCTCGTGGAAATTCTGCAGCTGCTTTGGTCCAATGCTCACCTTGACCATTGGGCCAGTATCATCTGATACGGACCAGTTTTCAGAAGTGTTTGTGTGTGGTTTTAGGAATAGGACGGAAGAGGGAGAGGAAACTGCACTGACAAACAAGAGGAATCTACTATAATCATTTGAGGGCTTCCCTTCTCTCCCTTTCAGTGTTTTAACTAAGTAGGGAATCCAGGCAAATAAATATATACATATTTTAAAATTCACATTAAGAGTGAAATCAATAAGTAAAATGATCCAGATCAGTCAAATATTTTTTTTTCCTTTCCACCGTGCTAGTCATCTGAATTAATAACAGAGGCATATAGCATAATAATCACAATTAGTCGTGAAGCTAATTAACCATAGATAGTTAACTAAGTAGCCATAAAATGGCAGAAATCGTTATATATACAGTGAGATTTAAAAATTAATCGTGGTTATTACGATTTTTTTTTTTAATCTTTGCAGGCACAACTTCTTGAAGTGATGTATATTCCCATCAGGTGCTGCAGAGAAGCAATGGCCTTTTTCTTGACAGGCAATGTGCATTTTGGCACCACAATACCAGATGGAAAAATACAGGCATTTTCTAAGCCCTAAACACAGAGTATGCCATCTATTAGTTTGGATTTGTTCCTTAACTATCCTCATACTATGTGGTGGTTTTTCCAAGAAGAAATCAATCCAAATCTATCTTTGGCCTCAGAATCCGGGAAGCCTGGGTTATATCACTGGCTGGTCACAGATGCACCAAAAATGGGTAAGTTACTTCCTTCTTTGTCTGAATGCCTCCATCTGGTAAATGTAGACTCTGACACTCACCATCAGATAATGTTTGCAAAATGTTTGATGGTCCTTGCTGGTAGACAGTATGTAATTGCAAACAGTTGGATCATTTTTTCTGTCCTAAAAATTCTCCACTTTTCTAGAAACTATTTTTAAATTAAAAATATCACTTTTAAAATATGGGCACATGGCAATAAAAATTCAGTTAGTACTAGAGAGTAATTTTTTTTTTAAAGTGAAGGTCTTTCTCAATGGCATTCCCTAGACGTAACAGCTTAAAGGTTTTCTATTTTTAATTCTTCTGAGGCAAAACTGCACAACAATAATTTATTATCCCTTTATTTTTGATATATCAACTTCAAAGTATAGCTCAGGGGCCCCCTTATGAAAGATGAGGATCTTGGTTCATTTACACTTTCCTTCAACAACCACTGCCAGATATTTCATGTTTTATTACTCCTTTAATATGTCCAATATATTCAGCCCTCCACTTCTCAATCCATCAGATTTAGGCAGGATCTCATGACTTCCCTCTAAGATAATGAGAGATGTAATAGCCCTCCCTTTCCATGCTCCTCTTGCAGGCATCCCCAGTGTCACAGCTTCAGTTCATCATATAGTTAATTTACATTGTTAAAATTTGTAGAATTTACTCTTTCTGATTTAATTAATTTTTCTGTGTTTTGGCTCTCTGTTAAGTCTAAAAATAGCCAGAATTTATAATATTTTAATTAAATGAATATGATTGACTATACAATTTTTTTCTATTCAAATAAAAAAACTATGTTTATTGTTTGCATATGCTATACCAGCACTGTGTTAAGTGCTATGGAATATATCAACGAACAGAACAGAGGAAATAAATCCTCTGTCCTCATAGAGCTTACATTTTAATGTACATGTGGACTCAGACAGAGTAAAAGTGATGAAACTATTTCATTTAACCCATGCCGATAGAAAAAGAGATCCACATACATAAACTGGGAGGAGGAATGAGGAAGAAGAGGAAGCAGGGCACTGATTTTTATAATGTATTATTATCATATGGCTTCAGATTCTCTCTAAAATAATAATCGAGACTCTGCATGACTTTAAAGAAAACTTATTTCTTCTTGAAGCTATTCTTTCCGGGGCCTCCTCATTTGCTAACCTAATTTGGGTTGCTAACTTTTGAATCCTACTTTTCAGAATCATTTTTCTGGGGGGTTTTGTTTTTTGGTTTTTATTGCTTACATTTTTGTGCAGGTTTTTTTTTTCTTCTAGTTTTGCCTTGTATTAAGCAGCTGGGCTTTGTCGATTGTTATTTGAATTGCTTGTCTCTCTCTTGTCTTTATCTTGCTGGAATAAATTCTCAAATCATTATTAAAGAAGCATCATATATTCAGATAAGGACTTTATTTTTACCATCTTATTCTCCCATTTCATTGATGGGTTTTGGTGGATATAGAATTATTTGTTCAAAATCAATTTCTGTCAGAACTCTGAAGTATTTCTCTCTTATCCCAATGGAAAAGTTTGATGCCAGCCTGATTTTTACTCCAGCAAGTCTATCTTGTCCTGCTCACTCATCACCACACAGTTGTGAAGTATTTTTGTCTTTAGCCTTGGCTTAAGACATTTTACAAAGATATATTTAAATGTGAGTGTTTTTTATATTAATTGTGCTCGGTACCTTATAGGCACCTCCATTCATAAGATTCTTATTTATCTTCAGCTATGGAAAAATTTCCTCCATTATTATTATTATTTTTTTTGGATAAATTCTTGACCTTTTAAAAACCATACTGAGTAGATTTAGGCTCTTTTATATTACTTCTCCATATTTTTTTCATTCTTCTCATAATTCCCTTCTCTGCCTTTTTGCTGTATGTTTTGGGGTGCTTGTTTAACCGGATGGATTCACTGGTGAATTCTACCAAACATTTAAGGAAGAAATTATACCAATTTTCTACAATCTCTGTAGACATGGTATACAATTGTATTGTATTTGTATACTCTATAATTGTAGAGATTGTATACAGAGTATACAGAGATTGTATACTCTGAAGAGAATAGAAGCTGAGAGAATACTTTCTATATCATTCTATTAAGCCAGTGTAACCCTAATTCCAAAATCAAAGACATTACAGAAAAGAAAACTACAGTATTTCTCATGAACAGAGATGGAAAAATCCTCAACAAACTATTAGAGAATTCAACAATGTATAAAAAGAAATTTACACCATGAACAAGTAGGATTTATCCCAAGTATGTAAGTATGTAGGATTTATCCCAAGTATTTAATTCATTTAAAAATTAATTAATGTAATCCATAATATCAAGAAGCTAAAGAAGGAAAATCACTTGATCATATCAATAGATACAGAAAAAGCGTTTGACAAAATCCAATATCCGCTTGTGATAAAAATCCTCAGGGAAACTAGAAATAGAAAGGAATTTCCTCAACTTGATAAAAAGTCTCTACAAAAAACCCTTCTGTTAACATCATATTTAATGGTGATAAACCCGAAGCTTTCCCACAAAGATCAGAATAAGGTAAGGATGTTAGATGGGTGATGGGTATTAAGGAAGATAGATGGGTGATTGGTATCAAGGAAGGCACTCGTTAAGATGAGCACTAGGTATCATATGTACATGATGAACAACTGAACTCTACTCCTGAAACCAATATTGAACTTTATGTCAACTAACTAGAATTTAAATTAAAAAAAAAAAAGGAAGAACAAGGTAAGGAAGTTCCCTTTCACTACTGCTTTTAAAACATTGTACTGGAATTCCTAATTCATGTAATAAGACAAGAAAATGAAATAAAAGGTATATATTTCTTCCATCCTGGGAAGGAAGAAATAAAACTGTCTTTGTCTGCAGATGACATGATTGTCTATGTAGAAAATCCGAAAGAATCAATAAGAAAAAAAAACTCCTAGAACTAATAAGTGCTTATAGCAAGGCTTTAGGATACAAAGTTAGTATTAAAAAGTCAATCACTTTTCTATATACCAGAAATTACAAGTGGAATTTGAAATTAAAAACAGTACCATTTTTATTAACACTACCAAAAATGAATACTTAGGTATAAATCTAACAAAAGCTGGACAATATCTTTATGAAGAAAACTACAAAACTCTGACGAATGAAATCAAAGAACTAAATAAACTGAACTAATTTAATTTTAAACTAAACAAATGGAGAAATGGTCACTATTATCAAGATGTCTGTTCTTCCCAACTTGATGTATAAATTCAATACAATCCAAATCAAAATCCCAACAAGTTATCTTGTGGATATGGGGAAACTGATTCTAAAATTTATATAGAAAGGGGTGCCTGGGTGGCTCAGTTAGTTAAGTGGCTGCCTCGGGCTCAGGTCATGATATCAGGGTCCTGGGATTGAGCCCCACATTAGGCTCCCCACTCTGTCAGTGGCAAGTCTGTTTCTCCCTCTCCCTCTGTGATCTCTCTTGTTTTCTCTCTTTCAAATAAAAAAAAAATCTTTTTAAAAATAAAATAAAATTTATAGAGAGAGGTAAAAACTCAGAATAGATAACACAATATTGAAGGAAAAGAAGAAAGGACTGACACTATCCAACTTCAGGATTTGCTATGAAGCTAGAATAATCAAGACAGTGTGGTATTGGTGAAAGAAAAAAATAGATCAATACAACAGAATAGAGAGCCCACAGATATATCCAAATAGATACAATTAACTCATCTTTGGCAAAGGAGTAAAAGCAATATAGCAAAAGATAGTCTTTCCAGCAAATGATGCTGGATCAACTGGATGCCCACAGGCCAAAACAAATGAATCTAGACATAGACTTACACTCTTCAGAAAAATTAACTCTGAATAGACCATAGACCTAAATGTAAAACACAAAACTATACACCTAGACTATAACAGGAGAAAACCTAGATTATTTTGGGTATGGCAAAGACTTTTTAGATACAACACCAAAGGCATGATCTATGAAACAAATAATTGATAAGCTAGACTTCATTAAAATTAAACACTTGTCCTCTGTGAAAGGCAATGCCATGGGAATGAGAAGACAAGCCATAGCCTGCGAGAAAATATTTGCAAAGACATGTCTGATAAAGGACTGTTATCTGAAATATGCAAGGAACACTTTAAACTCAACAGTAAGAAAACCAACAACCAGATTAAAAAATGGCCAAAGACTTAAACAGACACCTCACCAAAGACAATATACAGCTAGCAAATATGTACATGAAAAGATGCTCCGCATCATATATTATTAGGGAAATGAAAATCCAAACAACAATGAGATACCACTGCATAACTATTAAAATGGCCAAAATTCAGAACACTGACAAAACCAAATGCAGATGAGGATATAGAGCAGTAGAAATCCTCATGCATTGCTGTGAATGCAATATGGTACAGTCACTTTGGAAGACAGTTTGACAGTCTCTTACAAAACTAAACACACTCTTACCATATGATCCAGCAATCATGCTTCTTGATATTTACCCAAAGGAGTTAAAAATTTATGTCCACAGATGTTTATAGCATCTTTATACATCATCGCCAAAACTTGGAAGCAACAAAGATACTCTTTAGTAGATGAATGGATAAATAAACTGTCACATCTAGACAACAGATATTACTCATCACTAAAAGGAAATAACCCATCCAGTCATGAAAAGACGTGAAGGAAGCAAATAATATTACTAAGTGAAAGAAACCAATCTAAAAAGACTATATACTGTATGGCAACTATATGACATTCTGAAAAAGGTAAAATTATGGAGACAGTGAATAGATCAGTGGTTGCCAGGGGTGGGGGGCAGGGAGGGAGGGATGAGTAGGTGGGGCAGTGAAAATACTCCATATGATACTATTATGATGGATGTAGGTCATTATACAGTTTGTCCAAACCCAGAGAATGTATAACATTGACCGTGACTCCTAATGTAAACTGTGGACTTGGGGTGATTATGTCATGTCAGCGTAGGTTTATCAGTTGTAACAAAGGTACTAGTCTGGTGGAGAATATTGCTAATGGGGGATGCTTTCATTTGTAGGGGTTGGGAACATATAGGAACTCTCTGTATTCTCCTCTTAATCTTTCTCTGAACCTAAAACTGCTGGTTAAAAATTATCTTTATCTGAAAATTATGCTAATTAAAAGAAACCAGCCACAAAAGACCGATATTTTATGATTCCATTTATATGAAATATTCAGAATAAGCAAATCTGCAGACAGAAAGTAGGTTAGTGGTTGCTGAGGGCTGGCAGAATAGTAGGTTAGGGGGTGTCGGATAAAAGGTACACAGTCTATTCGGTGATGAAAGTATTATAAAATTGATTGTGGTCATGTTTGCACAGCTCTTGAATATACTAAACCCCACTTACTTGTACACTTAAACAAGTAAGATGGAGTCAGAAGGCAGTAGGGAACAGATTTTGAGAACACAGACTTTGGAATTAAGCTGCCCTGAGTACAAATCCTGAGTTTACTACTTATTGGTTGTGTGACTCCTCCTAGTTCTCTCTGACCCTCCATTTCCTATTATAGAAAATACAAATAAAGATACCACAGACACGCACACACACTCGCATGCACGCACACGCACGCACGCACACACACACGCTGTCCTCCAAGAGTCTGGACAGTGTCCTGAGGAACCAGGGCAGTGGAAGCCAAAGGTTCCCGCCCCAGCCCCTGCTCTGCAGCAGCACCTGCCTCCCTGACTCTGTGCCTTGGCAAAGGGCAGCTCCCTGCTGCCATCCGTGCCTCAGGGAGGGAAAACAGATGAAATTCAGGGAGAAACCAACTAATCATCACATTCTCTTGGCCCTTTCTTTTTCTGTGAGTTTTATCAATACCAGTCCCACATCCATAAAAACCCTCCCTCAAATTTGAAAAATGGAGAGGGGAGGAAATAGAGCAAGAAATTAACTTTAAAAGTTTCTCACCATCATGATGTTATACCAAAGGCCCCAGGTGTACTATAGACAAGGATTGGACATTTATCAAGTACAAACTCCAAGCTAGGATGAGTTACTTCATTGGATGTGGAAACTACAAGCGGTACTTAGATGCTAGCTGATTTTGGCACAGACCAAGTGGATTAATCATTATGGTGTAATATTAAGTCCAGATGAAACAAAGTCAGCCCAGCAATTTTAGCTGGAGAGGGCAGTGTAAACACTTCAGAAACAACCAGGCAAAAAAATATAAACTGTGGAGAGCAGCCATTTCCAAAGCCACAGCAAATTCAGGAACCAGTTTTCCAAGAGAATGTTTTATCTCAAGCCAAGTAGACCTAAGATTAAAACCCTAACATTAAAGCCTGTTGTATCTACAAATCCATGGTTATCAATAAAGGACCACTCATCCAAGGGAAAAGTATCCCAACTCCTTTTTTTTTTTAACTTACTTTACTGTGGTCTATAATTGACTCTCACTGAGAAGACAACAAGGAAGCCATGACTAATATTTGGGCAGGAAGCAAATCCGCCCACATGGCAGTACACAGCTAGAACTAGCCATGAGGGGTAGTTAGGTCTAGGCAAGATGATAATGATGACACAGAGTCATGAAATTTCCAAAGTAAAGGGAAAATATGAATATTAAACATGATAATACAATGATTATAGCAAACATTTATTAAGAACTTATTATGTCCGGGAAGTATTCTAATAATTCATATGCTTTAACTCATTGAATCCCAAGCATAACTCTATAAGGTAGGTACAATCAATATTCCCATTATTCAGAAGATAAATCTGAGGAAAGACACCAACTTTCTCATTGGGCACTTCTCAGTATTGAGGCCAATGGAGGTGAGGGAACTTGCATAAAGTTATTGAAGTTGTATTTGCCTTCAGACTTCCTTCATAATTCCTTATTTTCTTCCTCTTCACTCCATTTCAAATGCCCAATTCTCTCTCTCTTTTTAACAAAGAAACCCATTTTCAGGAAAAGATCCTATATTAGCCATTTACCCCTTTATTGTCAAGACCACAGTCATCCAAATAATACTGATGTCAAATCCAGTGTTTAGTTCTCCATCTTCTTATTGTTTGTCCCATCAGCAGCATTTGATATAAGTGATCTCTCTCTCCCTTCCTCCTTGGAAATCTTTTCTTCCTTTAGTTTCTGGGGTACTATTCTCTCTTGAATTTCATTCTACCTCAGTGATTGCTACTTCACTGTCTCTGTTATTGGTTCTTTCTCTTTTTCCTAACTCTAAGCCCAGGATTTGGTTATTGGACCTTTTCTCTTTCATAACTACATTCACTCCCTTGATGATTCCTTTTAGCTGCATGGCTTTAAATATGATGACTGAATTTATATGTTCGGTCAGGACTTTGTCCCAGAAGGCCAGACATGTATATTCAGATACCTACTTGACATTTCCACTTGGATATCAAGTGACATTTCAAACATACATGACCAAAACCAAAGGCATGATTCCTCCTATCAAACCTATTTTGCCCACAGTCTTCCCCACATCCCTAAATAGCAAATCCACCCTTCCAGTTGCTTAAGTCAAGAATCTTGAAATCATGGGGTGCCTGGGTGGCTCAGTGGGTTAAAGCCTCTGCCTTCGGCTCAGGTCATGATCTTAGGGTTCTGGGATTGAGCCCCACATCGGGCTCTCTCCTCAGTGGGGAGCAGGCTTACCCCTCTCTCTCTGCCTTCCTCTCTGCCTACCTGTGATCTCTCTCTCTTTGTCAAATAAATGAATCAAATCTTTAAAAAAAAAAAAAAGAATCTTGAAATCATCCTTGATTCTTCTCTTTATCCCATATTCATTTGAACAAATTCTGTGGCTGTACTATCAACTACATCTGCAATTCCATGCCTTCTTACCATCTCCACAATTACTGCACTGATCTGGTCCATGACTCTACCATCTTACCTGGATTGTTATAATGGTATCCTAATTGCTCCTTTTCCAACCCTACTCCACTGCAACAGCTAGAGGGCTCTTTTAGAAGTATAAGTAAAATTCTCCAATGGCTTCATATGTCACTCAGAGCAATGATTAAATACCTTCACTGGTTCATAGGCTTTATGTGTTTTGCAAGTGTTTTAAACCCACCCAAATATCTCTCTGTCCTCTCTCTCCTATAACTTTTCTTAGCTCACTTGCTTTTGGCCTCTTTACTGTTTTTGAATTGAGTCGTATCCCTGCCTCAGAGTCTTTGCATGTGCCATCTCTCAGTCTGGAACACTCTTCCGCAGGTTAAGTGCATGACTGGCATCCACTTTACTTAATTTTTGCTGTGCTCAAAATTCACCTTATTAGAGAAACCATCTATTACAAATAACAACACAACATTTCAATATTTCTGATACCCTATATCTTGATTTATTTTAAGCCTTAGCAATTATAATCCTTAATTATTATATTTAGCAATTTATTGTTGGTCTCTCCCAATTAATTATGAGCCACATGAAGTCAGGGATTTTGGTTATTTTGTTCACTATACTATCCCCAGCACTTCAAACAAATACTTGAAATTATTGAATGAATGAATGAAGTTAAATCAGACTGTTACCTATTGCAGGCCTACTAATAATTAAGACTTATTTTGCAGTGGAAAAATAAAGGCATCTCTCCTATCAAAAAACTTTAGGACTTAGATATGGTGAAGGTGAATGTATCCATGGAATTATTCTCCCTGGGGTCCCTGACTCTGCCTTCATATGGATTTATCCTAATACTATTTCTTTAAGAATTCATCTAAAAATTAAAATTAGTGATAAAAGGATGACTATATTGCTTTCATTTGGACAGGATTCTTTCAGGCATTAAAATAAGTTGATCATAATGGCCATTGGCTTGACTAGTCTTTGTGCCACCTCTGTGCTATAGGAAGTCTTCCCCCTCACCCCCTTCACATCCCTTGGGGTGAAACATTAAGAATTGAGAGAACAATGGCCACAACTATTCTCTGGGAACAGACTTAAGGGCTATATCCCTTCCTTAAAAAAGCACACTGCTGTACCCACTGCTAATATACATACAATAGCCTTGAGTCTGACTACCACAGAGACCCAGCTGCACCACAAAACTTATGCCAGACGAACAGAAGGTTAAAGGAAGGAAAATGCTGAAGAGGCCAAAAGTTTGGTTTGCTTGCAGGCTATTTTTTTTTTAACCTTTGCCCATTCAGCAACTGTTAGTAACTGTTTTGTCTCTATCTTTACCTGACAGTATTGTTCAGGGTCAAAGTGACCATCAGTGACTTCTATTACCCTTCTACTTTTTTGCTGTTTAATGTGGTTTTGCTTGATTAGGGTAAACAGAAAAGGAGATCTGAATGAGTTTCCTGTTTCCAAGGAAAGGGGGAGCCCTTTTGATTCCCCACCCATATGCCCTTCATCCACCCTGAACGTCACCTACCAGTGGTTCCCACACTTTCGGTAGATTCTAGTGGCTCGGCCTGAGAACATTGTCTAGCTTTAGGACTAAGCTTGACTATGTCCTCTGATGCCACAAGCACTGCAGCAGGCCAACAATGCTGGAGCCAGTGCTCAGGAGCTGTCCTCCACCAATGAGGAATGGAAGTCGGTAAATAAAGAATTCAGTTTTTTGTTCCCTCACAGGGACAGTTCTCAGGTGTGTTCCATCCATTTTCTTATAATGTCCCAGGAAGTATTAAGCCCCAGCCACCCACAATTCATTAACTTGGAATGGAGTGGCTTTATCCCTTTTATGTCATTTTCCTAATCCCACAATGTTCTTCCTAGAATCACTTCACAAATAAATGACTTGTACTGAAATTTCTTTTCTCAGATTCCAATTTGGGGGAATCCAAACAGATAGGAGCATATTTTGCTACCTGAAATGGCCTGGGCCTGCATTTGCTCTTAAGGAGAGCAAGCATTTGGAACTACAGAATTTCTGAACTAGCAGCTGTGGCTGCCACCTAGAAATTGTCACTGAGCTACATGAGGTGATATGGCAAAGCTGAGACTGGAAATGTATCTTATCATTTGGCTAATAATAAAATTACTTGTCAGTTAGTAAATACCAAAGAAATAATACTTCATTTCTTCACTTATGTTATTGACTTAAGTATATGTAAATTATCAATATAAATACATAGTCATGCATGTTATCATTTGAGTGATAATCAGATTCATTGTTATAGGATACTTTTAAGAAATAATGATCATTTATGAATTTAATTTATTGAATTTTATTAACATATTCAGGAATGAGGAAGCTTTGGGAGAAAAAAAAAACTCCAGAATTCTGCATAAAGATTCCTTCAAATGGTTGGTAAGTACTGGGCTACACATGCACAGACTGAAATTATACAAATTGTTCAAAGAATGCTGAAGAGTTGTCAGCTTGCATAGAGATGAAGGTTTTCAAAGTTGATTATCCATGGTGGAGAATTGTTGAAGATGACTTGGGACATTTAGTAATGAGTCTTGAGAGGTCAGACCTTAGAAGTAGGACTAAACTATTCCTGGAGTGAGAACTATTTTAGCAGTAATTAGAAAAGCTTAAAAACAGTTCTCAGGAACATAACTTTAAGAGTGACATAAGCGTCTATGAATACAAAGCCCATCCCTCTTTAAAAGAACACAATAGAACCCAGGCACTTAGGAGTACATGATCTACAATGTCCAGAGCCAATAAGTTTTCCTTTACTACATATAATAAGAAAAAGGCAAATGCAATCTCTAATCAGAAGAAAAAAACAATAGAAACAGATTCAGAAATTATAGAAATCCTGGAAGTAATAGATGATAGAATAGCTATTAATATAATGTTCAAGTTTATGAAGAAAGACATGAACATGTGAGAAGAGATATGGAAGATATAAAAAGGAATAAGTTAGAATGAACTTCAGGAGTGGAAAAACCAATATTTGAAATGGAAAAAGCCACTGGATAAGATTAACACTAAATTTCACATTGCAGAAGAAAAAACTAATGACTTTGAAGATACAGTAATCTATAAGAAATGAAGTAGAGAGAAAAATAACATTAAAAAATGAACAAAAGCTCAGGGACCTGTGAGACAGTATCAAGAATTCCAAGCACATGTAACAGGAATCACAGAAAAAGGAGAGAAAGGTAAGGACAACAAATATATTAGAAGAATCAATGGCAGAACATTTCCAAATTTCATCCAAGAAGATTTCCACAGATCCAAGAAGTTAAAGGACCTCACACAAGATATCATACCCACATACAGAATGACATAAGACACACCATAAAGTGCTGGAAACTAATGATAAAGAAAAATATTTTAGCAGCTGCTAGAGAAAAGATAGTCTATATAGAGAAACAAAGCTAAAAATTATTAATACCTGTGGTCAGAAACTAGGTAAACCAGAAGACAATGAACTGGCATCTTTAAAATACTAAAAGGGAAAAAATATTTCAACCTAGAAATCCATATGTAACTAAAATATTCTTCAAAATATGGTCATTTTTTTAGAAAAAAGCTGTGGCAATTCGTCATCAAGAGAACTGCATTATAAAAAAACTTAATAAAAGAGGCGCTTGGGTGGCTCAGTAGGTTGGGTGTCCAACTCTTAATTTTGGCTCAGGTCATGCTCTCAGGGTCATGAGATCAAGCCCTGTGTTGGGCTCCAGGCTTGGTGTGGAAGCTGCTTGATATTCTCTCTCTCTCTCTCTCTCCCTCTGCCCTTCCCAGGCTCATGCTCACTCTCACTCTGTGAAATAAATGAATAAATAAAAATTTTTAAAAAGAAAGTTAGAAAAAAAGTTGCCCTAACAGGAGATAATCTGTATTTTTACTTCCATAAAAATAGATCAACTGAACATCATCAAAATTAAATCTTTTTGATTCAAAGGACACCATCCAAAAGACAATCCACAGTATGGGACAAATATTTGTAAATCGTGTATTTTATAAGGGACTTATATTTAGGCTATATAAACTATTAAAACTCAACAATAGACAACCCATTTTTAAAGTGGGAAGGGATCCGAATAGACATTTCTCCAAAGAAGATCTATAAATGGCCAATAAGCACATGAAAAGATGATCAACATCATTAGCCATCATAGAACTACAAATCAAAACCACAGTGAGGTATTACTTTTCCACTTCCCTCCTTCTTTCTTTTATGCCCTTATTGTCATTTGTCTTATTTCTACATCTGTTATAAAGCAAAGAACACATTATTATTTTTTTATTATTATTATTGCTATAAAAGGTTAATGATATTTTAAAGAAATTTTAAAATAAAATATCTTTTGGGGCGCCTGAGTGGCTCAGTGGGTTAAAGCTTCTGCCTTCGGCTCAGGTCATGATCTAAGGGTCCTGGGATCGAGCCCCACATCGGGCTCTCTGCTCGGCGGGGAGCCTGCTTTCCCCTCTCTCTCTGCCTGCCTCTCTGCCTACTTGTGATCTCTCTCTCTCATTCTCTTTCTCTCTCTGTGTCAAATAAATAAATAAAATCTTAAAAAAAAAGAAAATATCTTTTATATTTATCTACTTATTTATTACAACTGATCTTAATTCTTTTAAATAAATTCACATTTCCATCTTATGTGATTACTTTTGAAGAAACTAGGCCATTTGAACTCAGTTTCCTACAGTGGATTTTGCTGATCCTACTTACAGTCCAATTCAACATGACCCATATATTTCTTGCAAATTAGAAGCTAGATCCAGGGGCTTGGTCAGACTCGAATTTGATGTCTTTGGAATTGAAGGATGGCATATATTTTTCGTTAATAGACACATAATGTCTAGTTATTGTTCTTTTATGATGTTAGCAAAATGGTGATGTTCTAATTGCATCATTTTACTAGCTAGAATAATTTTATAAAGAGAAGCTTCATCTGCTATTTCCAAGTTGGTGACTTGGCCTAGCATAACTGACTCCATCTGGGATTTGTGTTTTTCTATTTGAACACAACCAAACCTAAAGAAATCCCATAGTTAAGGTTCCATGTTCCATGCACTCACTGAAATATTACTGCACACATAGGAAATACACAGCCAGAAATAAGATTTAACAAAAATAGCAAACCACAGACCTGCAAAAACTGATGATATTACTATTATTGGATACCAAATATATAATAATAAATATGTATAAATTAACATATTTAAAGAAACAATTAGAAAAAAACATTCTGGGAAGAATCTACAGAAATGAAAATTATAGTAACTGAATGTAGAATCTGGATGAATTATTTTAACATTATATTAGATACAGTTAAAGAAACAGTGATTTGGAAGGTAAAACTGAAGAAGTTACACATAATATGAAAAAGAGAAAAAGCAAAGGAAAATATGGAAAAGAGATTAAGAAATGTGGAGGGAAGAGTTGGCAGGCCTAACATACATATAATCTGAGTTCTAAGAAGAAATAATAATGGGGGACACACAACTTTAAAAGACACAATGACTGAGTGTTTTCCAGAGGGGATTAAGAACACCAAACCTCAAACCAAGAAGTTCCCCAAAGTGCCAAACACCATAAGTAAAAAGAAATACATCCAAGTGACAAATTCAAAACAATGAAAACACAGAAAGGATAAAAGAAGCAGCCAAACAGGAAAGGAAAAAAAAAAGAGGGATGACTGATAGCTGACTTCTCAGAAACAATAGTGGAACCCCAAAGAATTGAAAATAGATTTTCAAAGTACTGTCAGAAAATAACTTTCAACCTAGAATTCCATACAGTTAATCCTCAGACAACAGGGTTTTGACCTGACCCATTTATATACAGAGTTTTTACAGTACAGTAATGTAAATGTAATTTCCTTATGGTTTTAATAACATTTTCTTCTCTCTGGCTTTCCTTATTGTGAGAATACAGTGTATAATACATATAACCTATAGAAAATGTGTTAATCAACTGTGTTATTGGTAAGGCTTCTGGGCAACAGTAGGCTATTTTGTAGTTAAGTCTGGGGGGAGTCAAAAGTTATACCCAGATTTTCAACTGTCAGCACCCCTAAGTCCTGTGTTTTTCAAAGGTCAACTGTATTTAGTGATTAAAATCTTTCAACAATAAAGGCAAAATAAAGACATACTCAGACACAAGCTCAAAAGGGTTTACTATCAAAAGAAACTTCCAGTGAAGGTGTATTGTGTCAAAAGGAAGATCTGTGATACATGAAAATGGAAAGCATAAATATTGACCATGTGCAATAGCAAAATTAATGTTAATGTGTGAGGCTACATATCAAGAGGGAATAACACATAACTTAGAGAGGGTAATGATTGGCTTGAAACATTCTGAGTCTTGGATGGTTCCAAAGAAGAGTAAAACTAGTAATATTAAACTCTGTTAATTATGTATGTTAAAATTGCTAGGCTAATCATTAAAGGGATAGACATAGCTATAAAAGTTAGCTTTTTTATCATTAGAATTGTTGTTATAATTATAACTATTATGTTCTAGGGATCTTATAGAAAGAAAGAAGGAAAGAAAAAGAGGGTGAAAGAAAAAGAAGAGAAAAGGATTCTGTAATCCAATCGGTTTTTCTTAACCAAAGTAGATTTCCTGCTTGATTTCTCTAAATATTTCCTCAGACGATGGGCATTATAAATCCCCAGATAGAGACTGTAGAGGATCTGCAGACTTTTCTTTGTTTATTTGACAGCAGAACCTTTAGCTCATTGAATATTTATTAATATCTTGAAAGACTTGCAGGCTAGAGAACATCTTTTAAGTTGAAACAGAATCTACTAGCACTTGATTTGCCTGTTGGAGAGATTAATAGAACCACGTGGGCCTGAAAAGTGTAACAGACTCAAATAGTGAGGTCAATCTTATAAGACCTCAGGTCTGGGAAAGTAAGACATTAAGAGAGAGTTGAAAATACTATTGTCCAAGGATACCAGGAAGGATGGGATGTATTGCAAGTTGTTAAACTGAAAGAAAAACATTAAAGCACCACCTAGCAAATAGGTTGGAAAGCTTCTGCTACAAGGCTGTTGGAACACCTGGGAACACTGCCAAGCAGTTCTGGAGAAGACTTGGCACTGATTGTGGCCTTGCGTTCTCTATGAAAGAAAAAAGATTATTTTATAAGTCATAATATGCTACCTAGAAGCCAAATTGCCAGTTAAAATTCTATTTGCAAGCAGGTGTAAGGTTTCAATAAAGCTTTTACCTAACATCATAGAATACTGCCTCCTTGTAATCAAATATGATGCCAACGATCTTTGCAGCTCCATTTTTGATGTTTCAAATGTTCAGAGAAATGGCAGGTTAAGAATGTCTATAATTATAATGTAGTCTTCTGTATCTGCTCTAAATGCAACTGTTTGGTTGAGACAGTGCAGAGGAAATAAATTATCACGTATAGAAAGGCATTTTTGCTCCTATAAACCCAATTAATTATTTCCTCTAGAAGTTAACATTTTAAATATATCCAAGCAAAGAGAAAGATGAAAGGTATTTGTTGGCTAGCTTTTTAAATTCTATGCTGTTTCGTATCTTGTTTTAAAGTCTGTAATACTTTAATTGCAATCGATGTAATATAATCCCATTGATGCTTTAGGTAACTGTACATACACCAGGCTTGTTTTCTCTGAAGACTCAAAGAAATCCAGAGGCGTTAATCTTCACATCCCTCACGGTGGAAGACGAAAGAAACAAGCCACATCTGAGCTGGCCTGGAAAGAAGAGATACCTTTTACCCTATTATCAGCTACTGGAATGCCCTCCACGCTTTTTTCTCTTGCTCTCCAAATCCTAGTAAGTTCAGGGGCTGCCTCCACCAATGAAGCCACCTCTGGCCCATCTTAATCTTTTTTTCTTTTTCTGAAGGAAAAGCCAGTATCTTTAGTTCTCTCCAAGGTAGCACTCAAATCCTACTGCTGTGTCTTGTCTCCTAATTATTATAGGATCTTCTCTACACAAAGACACTCTTGGAGGCACACTCAGTTCTTGTATTTCTGATTCTTAATCAATTCAGTGCTAGGTTTACAGTTGGTGGCCCATAAAGACTTGTTAATGAAATGACTAATGAAAGAACCAGAGAGGTCCACTATTTAGGAAACAATTACTCAGGCTGCTCCCTGACAGCAGGGAGGTTTGGGGTTATCTGTGGTGTAGGGATGACTTGTATGTTATCATTCTCGTCATCCATTGTCAAAGAGTTTAAGGAAATCCGCTGCTCCAGGGAGCACTTCGTTGTTTCTCATCTGTGCTTATGATCGGATTGAACCAAAGCATGCAGGAGCTTTCCCAGGGATCCACAGCCCTCTCCAAGGCCAGGAACTGCCCTGCTGGCAGGGGGGGAGGGAGGGCAGGGCAGGAAGTGCTGCTGGAGACACACCTACTTTTCAGTTCGCCTTTGTCCTTCAACCACCACACCTTGCTGCCTTGTTTGTTCTTCCAACCCTGACAACCCCCATCTATGTTTCTATCCTAAAGGCCTGCTTCCAAGATGAGGATTTCGAAACGTGCCTTTAGCCCTTGTAAGCTCCTCCCCGAAGGCTTTGCAAAGTCAACAGAAAGCGTGTTGATTGTAGGTGTTTGCTCTCAACACACAGAGAGTTTGCAGAGAATTAGAGGTCAGACGCTGCCTCTGCATATGGCTCCCAAGGCCTCGTGGAACTATTGCAAAGCCCGCGTGGGACCCAACAGAGCAGGGGGAACACGGACCTGAACCCTGCGGCTCTGGGGCACCGCCTGGCACGGGCGGGGGGGGGCGGGGAGCGGCCTCCTCTGCCATTGGCACACAGCAAGCGCTGCGGGGAGGAAGGACCCAAGCAGGCTCCAAGAATGCGAGGCCTTCCTTGAAGTGGGAGGGCCCATCGCGGCCCCAACAGCTGTCTGATTTATTCCAGCGCTAGTGTTTTCGCGGGAATGGCAAATTATTTCTTCTCAGTTCCTTCGCTGGTTTCCTTTTACATAATTTCCGCGTCTTTCAATTATTTGCACTTTGGGGGAGCTCTAGGGCCCTCCTAGACCATACAGGTGTGTAGACCATACAGGTGTGCACTTTTAATAAAACACCATTTATTAAAATCTGAGCTTACAAAATTGGCAAATTTGGGAGATGGATTTTGGGGGGGGGATTTTTTTTTTTTTTAACCACAAAAGGATTTTGTGACCAAATTCAGTGTCCCTTTTATTAATCAGTGATTCTCTGCAGTGTATATAGCATCACATTTGTGGATTTCTTTGTCTTGACTTCAGAAGTAATCCATGTTCACTGCCAAGGTAGGTCATGGCAGTTAAAACCATGTTCTTTCACTTCAACAAGACCTAGATTTGAGACCAGGCTCTGCCACTTACTTGCTATGCATTTGAATAAGTTTCTTATCCTTTCGAAAATACAAATTAAAATTGTTGCAAGTATTAAATGAGATAGCATAGCTCAAGCACTTAGCACACAGGAAGGGCTCACTATGTTAGTCTTATCAGAGTGTTTGTAAAGGTTGGTCTACCCACCTCTGATTTAAATGCAGCTTTTTTGTATCTTGCTGAAGAGTAAGCTCTACCTTTAATGCTGTGCCTTCCTTCAGTGACCATTCTGTCCACTCTCTGTTCTGCCCAGCGGTTTTGATTCTAGGGCTCTGAGACTCCCGCAAGGACCAAAGTCCTTCCATCACAGAATGGGGTGGGAAAGGGCTGTAGATCATACTGCAGATCATACTGGCTGTAGGCTGAGAGTTGGAAACTAGATGGCGGTTCTCTCTAAAATAGTGCTTCTCAAAGTGTAGCCAAGGAACACCTTTATCAGAATCACTTAGGAGTGTTTATTAAATTGCAGAGGCCTAGAGTCCCACCCCAGAGTTTTGAAGTAGACTCTTTTGAGGGGGGCTCTGGGGTAAGAATTTGCATTGTAATAAGCACCTAGGTTATTCAGATGCTAACTAAATAAAATTCCGGAACTGCTCCAGGGCAGTCCTCAAGTTTGCCAGATTATGGAATAGCCTGGAGATGTTTAATAAAAATAGAGGTTCCTGGGTCCCATACCACAATTTCTAGGGGGGAGCCTGAGGATGTGTGCTTTTAATATGTATCCCCCGGTGACTGAAGATCTGGCAAATCCAGGAAATGCTTTTCTGGAATGACTGCCCAGTGACATGTTTGGTGGTAATGGTGGTAGTGATTAGGGAGGGGAGAGGGTTTGAATGATCCAGAGAGTGACTTAGGTCGAGTTGAGCCCCCACTGTCAGGGCTCATCTTTGGTTTTTAACATCTCCCCCAGGGCGTGAGAGTCTGTGTCCAGCCCCTCCCACAGTGTTTGAGAAAGCAAAGCACAATTTGGGGAGATGAATCGATGCAAGAGTGAAGAATGAAGCTCATGGGCAGAAACCAGCAATCCCACATGAACAACCATGGGACTGCAGGTAAATGGAAAAAACGGCTACTTATCATAACAACCATTCCTGGTTCTCTCTTATAGCCTGGCTCAAGTTCTCACTGTGAGCTTTTCCTCGGATTGCCTCCTTTCCTTAAGACAGCTTGAGTAGGTTTGTAACCCAAATGGTTTTAATCAAAACAATGCTCCGCACCAGGTGCTGGGCGCCGAGCCACCTGTGACTGAGCTGTGCCTTACCTACTCTCTTTCTGGGCCTCCCTTTCAGCCTCTGGAGCCAGATTCCTTCTCTCGGGGGCCTATTCTGCTTTCTTCAGGGGCTTGCAACAGCAGTCCAGTAATGACAAGCTACCAGGCTTTTTGCACAAGTCTTACTCTGTGGTGAGTAGAACAGTAACCTCATATTTTATTGACAGATGCAGCTACCAGGTGAAAAAACCTACTTGTTACAAAGATGTTCTCTTGGGATACCCATCCCTTCTCCACGGTGCTTTCCTTACTCCCAGCAAAGCTGGACAGTACTTCTCTTAGTCTGCTATCTACTCAGGGACGGGAAGGCAGCCTATAATCGGAGCAGAGTCTGCTTCCTCTTTCTTTAGCTGATGGTCACCTGGCACCGGTTCTGCAATTCTGCCCCCCCGTAACTTTGGACCTGGCTCTACCACCTCATGACAGTACTATTTTTCCCTCTCCCCCTGGGAGGCATTCGCTGTCATCTCCGTGGACAATAGAACTTTGTGGTGAAGAAGACTCAGATACCAACAAGAGTCTTTCATCTATCTTGTTGTTTGACGTTCCAGGCAGCAAACATTTAATGATGAGGGCTTGATCTTAGTGAGATATTGTAGTGGGTTCGATCAAAGGTAAATAAGATAAAGTCTCAAGCCAGAAAGAAATTGGAATGAGGTGTGTAGTGACATTCCAGTGGATGATGTATCCAAGGGTCAGCCATGATATGAAAATATAAGAGTCATGGGGCACCTGGGTGGCTCAGTGGGTTGAAGCCTCTACCTTCAGCTCAGGTCATGATCTCAGGGTCCTGGAGTCGAGCCCAGGGGGCTCTCTGCTCAGCGGGGAGCCTGCTTCTCCCTCTCTCTCTGCCTGCCTCTGCTTATTTGTGATCTCTCTCTGTCAAATAAATAAAAATCTTAAAAAAAAAAAAGAAAATATAAGAGGATATTAAGAAGAGAAATAATACGGGAATTTTTTAGTTGTGATATCTGTGTGTATCTTTATCTTTACAGAAAATGAAAATATTATTAGGAAAAAGCATTGATAATGTGCATTGTATTAAGTTCTCTGTGGTCAACGAATCTAAAACAATTAGTCATTCACAACTGTTGGGTTCTTTTAACAAATAACGGTGACCTCCCATGACTGAAGGTAGAAGAAGGGTCCAGGTCCTGTTCCCAACAAATTGGCTACCAAGTGGTACATTACAGGGAAAGCAAACCTCGGATCAAATCCTACAAAACAAACCTAAACATTTACTAGCACACACACACGAAGAGTCATACAATATGCTCTTATTGGCTCCCTTCCTTGGTCCCTCTGCTGGCTCCCTTTCATGACGATTTCACTCGTGGCAGATGCAGCAGTATTCTTTAGGGAGGATCAGCTAGCCAATCAGTCAGAATCAGACAATAAATCCTCGGTTAGAGATGGAACACAGGACCGAATGGGACTTCTAGGTTGGGGCATCATGCTGAGAGTTATTGGGCTGCTGAGCGAGACAGGTTCACGCCCACGTGGGGGTGTCTGTACCTCACTAGTCAGTTCACGTATACTGAACACTATTCACATTGCCTTTGAAAAATTACTTCGAACTCCACTTATACTAAGAAATAACCCCTTTACTATAGATGGAGATAGAGATAGTTGAAGTACTCATAGTATTCTGGACTGTGACCTCATGAGTGGGCCTTTTAAAATATTAACTAAGCACCCCTGGGCAGTTTATCCAGATTAGGAATGTTAGTCAGGTACCCTAGCATATAGATTAATACCAACACACGCACTTATATAACATATATCATAATACTTACACCAAGGTATTTCAGAGAAAATCAGACAACATAACAAGTGGACAATTAAACAAACCTTCAATTGTCATAATAATGTCAACAAGAGGATTAAATGAGAAGGATTAAGTACACGTTACATATGGAAAAATAATTAGAAAATAAGAGCTAATTAATAGTTAATTTGAACAAACTAAATAGACAAAAGAACAGATAATATACCATTTGTTTGATACTCAACTCCAGTTCTGTTAAAGAAAATTACATCGGGCCACGGAATATAACTGCCTCCTTCTGTCCAGATCCTCATCCTTCATCATCCAGGTTTGCTCATTCATTCATTTTTTCCATTTGACCAACATTTACTGAGTCTCTACTCTGTCTAGACTGAGGTTACAAAGATGGATGTGAATGGTCTGTGTTCTCAGTGAGTCTCCGGAGGAGTGGAGAGCTACTGGTTATTTATTTACTTATGTGTTTATTTATTTATTTTAAGATTTTATTCATTTATTTATTTGTCAGAGAGAGAGAGAGAGAGCACAAGCAGGGGGAGCAGCAGGCAGAGGGAGAAGCAGTCTCCCCGCTGAGCAAGGAGCCGATTCAGGACTTGATCTCAGGACCCTGGGATCATGACCTGAACCAAAGGCAGATGCTTAACTGACTGAGCCACCCAGGTGTCCCGAGAGCTGCCTCTTAAATCAGGGCCACAGATGGGAGTCCCTGGCCATAAATTCAGGATAGCAAAAATTGTTTGCTTTTTTCCTCTATCACATTTAATTTCTATCTTGATCCCTCGCTATGTTTGTAGTGAGAAGTTTACTCTTGGTCCATGCACAGTCATAGACAATTCAGGGTTTCCTCCTTGCCCTCCTCTCCGGGGCTTCATTCAGATTCCACTAGTTCTACGACATCAGTGAGAGGAGCATCACTATCTAGCTCGAGGCATTAGCTGTGGTGTGTGGGCTCCTGGCTAATTTCTAGTTACCATTCCCCACTGGGAGGCCCCTTCACCAACCCACTCCCAGCAACTCCAGTTCCCTTTTTGGATATAAGAAGTGAAACTCTCCGGGCTCTCCTGCCCTCCTGGGCCACCTCTCCTGTAGCCTATCCTTGTGCGCCCTAGCCCACCCTCATGTTCCTCGGAGTCCCTCACCAGTGGCTTACTGTCTCTTGCTCCTGCCTCCCTTTTCTTTGGCTCTGGTCCATAGGATCTTTCAGATCAGTTGTTTAGGGGAAAAAAATCTTTGTGCTGTAACACATTGAAGACCCAGGACTTTGAACCTTAAAAATATTCTCTTTTAAGCCATGAACTGGTAACTTGGGTCTATTTTGGGAAACTCAAAAAGCTATATTAACTCATTTCCTGCTCTTTGAATTTTTTATTGAATGCCCTAACTCTGGAAGGTAGTGAGTATGGCCTGTCCCTCTGCTGTAAATGGAGATAGAAGAGGACTATCAGAGAATATGAGGGAAAGAAGTATAGCTTTTTCCTAAATGCTTTCCCTCCATATGGGCAATTCCGGTAGAGTGTTTTAAGGGCTTTGATAGAGGGGACATGAGAGGGGCACTTAAAGCTGACTAGGAGGTTCAGGGAAGGCTTTCTGGAAGAAGGAGTTAGCTGAGTGGCTAGGCGAGTGCAGGGGGCAGAGAAGGTAGAATGATAAAAGGCCATAAGCATGAGAGAGAACATGTCATATTTGGGAATCTGCAAGCAATTTAGTGTGGCTGAAGTATAATTTATGGTGGAATGGAAACTTGGCCAAATATGAGCTTAAACTGGCAAACTGGGTTCAGATCATGAAATACACCATCTTAAAAGCAATGGGAAACCAGAAGGGGAGTGAATTTATCAAATCTACACCGCAGAGAGGTCGATCTGCCATTGGCGAGAATTCACTGAAAAGCAGTGTACAGCAGGGAAGTCAGTGAAAATGAACTTTCAGGAACCAAGCAACAGTTTAGGAGGCTCTGATCGCATATAAAAGCAAGTGGAGGTGAAGGGAAAGGGAGACATTGGAGACATACTTGGAAGTAGAATAAAGAGGTTTAGTAAAGGAGGGAAGGAGTCCCGTGTTTTAAGTGGGTGATGGTGTCATTCTCCAAAACACAGAATGTAACAGTGGAAGAACTGGTTGGGGAGGATGAAGGAAAAATAATGTCTCAACGACATCCAAACAACTGCCCAGCAGGGTTGCCACGAAGGCAAACAATCTGGGCTGGAGATGGGAGTGGAATTCAGTTCCCTAAAGACGGTGGGTGAAGTCTAGGGAGTGACTTAAAATCCTAGAAAGTGAGCATATAATGGGTACAGAGAAGAGGACTATTTCCAGATGCTTAAAGATGGCCAACATTCAGGAGTCCTTTCCTTGTGACTTCTCTTCTGTTTCCAAGCTGATTTGCACCAGAATGATAATTTTCCTGTTTCAGGATTTAAATTTCAACTGCAGAGTTTATAATTAATCGAAGTTCTGATTTTTTTTTTAATTTATTTGACAGAGAGAGAGAGATCACATGTAGGCAGAGAGGCAGATGTGGGGAGGGGGGAAGCAGGCTCCCCTAGCCCCATGTGGGGCTCGATCCCAGGACCCTGAGACCATGACCTGAGCAGAAGGCAGAGGCTTCAACCCACTGAGCGACCCAGGCACCCCTGAAGTTCTAATTTTTGAGAGCAGCATTTTCAACAACTGTTTTCAACACTTTCAGGATCTGGTTGGAACATGTTTGGTTTTTTTTTTTTTTTCTTATTGAACCTATTGCCAGGCGCCTGGGTGGCTCAGTAGGTTAAGTATCTGCCTTCAGCTCAGGTCATGATCCCTGAGTCCTGGGATTGAGCCCTGAATGGGGCTCCCTGCCCTTCGGGAGTCTGCTTCTCCTTCTGCTCTGCCCCTTCCCCCTGCTCAAGCACTCTCTCTCACTCTTTC
Organism: Nasua narica; assembly: GCA_028533885.1. Lineage (NCBI taxonomy): Eukaryota > Metazoa > Chordata > Mammalia > Carnivora > Procyonidae > Nasua > Nasua narica. The sequence goes on from CM052814.1 coordinate 40,702,977, forward strand.
TCTCTCTCTCTCAAAAGTAAATAAGTAAATAAAATCTTAAAAAAAAAAAAAAAAAAAAAGCCCAAAACCTATTGTCAGTGAATTGCAGCAGCCTGCTGAAAAATGAGCATTTGGTAGCTCCCACTCTAGTCTGTGCTGTGGGGAGGAGAGGAGCAGGAATGTTTTTATGATTCCCAAACTGAAAGGAGAAAGGAATATACACGTTTTGTGCTGCTAAAAAGAACTCCATTTTTTCTCAGAAGTCTTATACTTTCGCACCTTCTCTAGTACATGATGACTTGCCTCCTGGTCTGTAGCAGAGTATTTCTTAATGTTTTCATATCACAAAACACCAACTGATAATATTTTTATGCATAGAGTTATAAAGTGTTTCTTTAAAAACTCTTCATCCTGTTAGGATAACAACAAAAACCCCGAAGTAATATATGGTTAAAAAAAAAAAAAAAGTCATTTGATCTTGAAAGGTAAGGAAATAAAATTCCTTCACTGTTTTTCACTGCCATGATAAAATAATTATTAATCATAAGATTTGAAAGTATCGGGCGCCTGGGTGGCTCAGTTGGTTAAACAACTGCCTTTGGCTCAGGTCATGATCCCGGAGTCCCGGGATGGAGTCCCATGTCGGACTCCTGGCTCTGCGGAAAGTCTGCTTCTCCCTCTGACTTTCTCCCCTCTCATTGTCAGTCTCTCGCTCTCTAATAAATAAATAAAAAATCTTAAAAAAAAAAAAAGATTTGAAAGTATCTTCCCATTTACTCCCAGCACATCTGCAGGTTATTTGTGGAACACCAGTGTTCCCTGGCACACAGTATGGGAAACACTGTTGTAGTGATTTGATTATGATGGTCCACAGTTCTCTGCTCATGATGTGGGGCTTCATGATCTTTAAATCTGAAAGGCAATTTACAGAAAAGAAAAGGGACGGTCCCAGGAAGCTGGTTAATTCTGTCCTTCAGTCTTTACTGTTCTTGTCATTAGTGCCCTGGGAGAGAGCAGGGCTCTGGAAGGCCATGGAAAGACCCTACAAAAACCTGCAGGGTAGGAAGTGGTACTAGGTGATGCTCTGGAAGCAGCTGCAGCAATGAGAGGTGTTGGCACCATCATCAGACAGGTCTCCCAGAGGGAGAGCGGCCAAGCCTCTGATTGCAACCAGCCTAGTTAGCAACAGACCCCAGAGCCACATCCCAGGAGGGGTGGAAAAGGCTGATGAAGTGTTCCGACCTTCTATCTCCCGCTGTGCTCACAGTAGCAGCAGCTGCATTGCACAACTGTGTCACTCTCTTCCTCCCCGTGAATCCTGTGCGTGTGGGTAATATATTGTTAAGGAATATTAAAAAAAATTACAAATATAAAATGAAGACATGTCAAATATGGTGCTTAATTTAATAGTGCTTAATTTAATAAATGAGGGAACCAAGAAGACATTCCCGCTGCTTTAAAGAACTCCAAGAACCACATAGAAAAAGGGTGGGGGGACCTCAGAAATGGATTTACTAAGAGACGCGAGATGTGCCCACCCACAGGGCAATAATCAATTTATTTGCATTTCTATAGATAAGAATCATCTGCATTATTATCTTTGGTCCTACACCGATCCAGGGTTGCAGAATAGCTCAAAGAAGATGAAAGATGGAGATTATCCAGATGGGTGAGCTGCTTCCTTTCTAGCTCATAGTAAATTCAATGTAAATTTTAGCTATGATGTATTGTTACAATAATAGCGTATTTGGAAGCAATCGGGCTAGGGTTTGAATCTCATCTCAGTCACTCACTAATTAGGTGACCCTGGGCAAGGAAGTTCATCTTTCTCAGCCCAATTTTCCTATAGGTGTGCCATTATTTGGGGACTATAATGGGGACTATAATGTAACTAGAATAATGTTTGTAAAATACTCTATGTAAGGTTTAGCACAGAGTAAACATTCAATAATGATGGTATTATTTTTGGTATTAAAACGGGCACTTCTAACAATGCTGAAACTTCTCTTTATGTGACCAGCTGTTGTAGTCAGCTAAAATTAACTTTTGGATATGAAGTTTTAAATCATCAATAGATAAATAAACGGACCTCAAATATTGAGTCTAGTCAAATGGCACTTGTTTCCGAAGCTATTGAGTAGGTCTGTGCTTTGGCTTTCTTGTCTTTTTAAGAAGTTAGGCATATCAGCAGCATACAGTGGCTTTTATCCTAATAGATTGGAAATAAAGGATAAACATTAAAAAACAAAAAGTTAGGCATAAGTACTCCTTGCCTCTAGACACAGAAGGCAGGTTGGCAATGCTCCCTACGCACACAGCACACACACTTGTATCAGTAATTATTTATGAAACAATCACTCAACATCATGAGTCATTAACTCTTACTTCAAGAAACCCATTGTTTCAGAAAATTAGAAAACTGACAGGAAACTTCAGGACTACCCATCCATCTGTGCCTTTATTTTAGAGCTGGGAACCTATCCTTCAGAGAGATTAAGTGTATTCCGGTGTCACACAACTAGCCAGAGGTGGGACCGGAAGCCAAGTCTCTGGTGAAAATTCTCCTAAGCGAATTTTCTCTGAATTTCCCTACATCGTATCCATCGAGTTGGCTAAAAACGCAATGGCAGGCCGTCCTCTCTGTATATGGAATTGAGAAATCAAGGCCCATAGAAATGACGCACAAGCTTCCCCGCAGCGCTGAGGACAGACTGGACAATGCCAGAAAAGGAGGTTCCCCTTGACTAGAGCTGAGCAACCATTGTCCGCGGTGGAACGAGCGACGCACTCGTCTGGAGCACCTCACGATTTATTAACTGCCACTGGCGCCCATGAAATATTCATCCCCTCTTTCCTGCAGTTACTGTCCCGCCGCGTCAATAATCCGGTGCTCCCGCATCGGTCTAGGTGTGCAGCTTGCAGAAGAAAAGCTCCGCACAAAATGGAAGGGGCCTCTTCTCAACGTCCGGCTCAGAGGCAGACCGCCGACGCACTTCTGGGCTTCTTGTCGTTTCCCCGAGGGGCAGTCTCCATGGGCTCCTGGTCCGGGAGAAGCCCTGACGCCTTTGTAAGGGAAAGCTGCTGATGGGCTTGATGGCAGTAATGCTCCCAGTTTCAGGCTGAGCGGAGCTTCCCCTGTCGGTAGGAAGTCAGGGCCCCGGGCGCCGATGCCTGTCACTGAGGCTTGCCGGAAGTGGGTTCGTGTTGCGTATGAAGCAAGAACCTGGGTTGCTCTGCGTAGCTTCTCCTTGGTGATCAGCAGCGCTGCTCATCCGGATTAGAAAGAGTCAACTTTTTGCACCACTTCCCTACTCTTGAGGCTTCTTCATTGATTTATTTTTTCTTCTGCATACCCCTTTGCTGTGATCGACCCCCTTGAACCGTCTTCTCTTCTCACTGTGCGTATTTCCCGTCAGAGTTTGTGTCCGTGATCACGCATTCTCCTTCCCTCAATAATCGTTTGCAGATCTCTAGCTCCAGTCCATGGCGCTCTTTTCAGTTTTAGATCTCTATGTCCAACTATACCATCTTTCTCCACCAGGAGAGCCCACTGCCCCTCAGACTCAGTAGGTCCCTCCCAACCTGAACTTATTATTCCCTTCCAACGCCCACTCTCCCTCCTCTACTCAGCACACCTGCTCTGCCCGGACTGGATCGTCCCAAGAGGACTCACTATCTTGCTGGCATGTTGCTGGCTGTCAGCAGGGTGCTTACCCAGGGCATTTGACCAGAGAGCCTCAGTTCCTCTCCGTTTGGACCTCCGTCTGGGACTCCTTTGGGTTCCTCACAGTGCAGTGCAGTGGCTAGGTTCTAACAGTGTTTCAGGAGACAGGAAGTGGAATAAGCAGGTCTCTTTGGGCCTGGGCCCGAAAACTGGCACAGCATTACTTCTATTGGTCAAGCAGTCACAGAGCCACCCAGATTCAAATGGAACCCTGCCTCGATGGACAGTGTCAAAGAATTTAGGGCCCTCTTTGATCTGCCATACTCTATTTCCAAACTCTTGCCAGCCTGTCTCTGCTTCCTTGTCTTTCACATGCTATCTCTTTGATCTCGAACAGCTTTCTCACCTCGGTCTATTTCTGCTCAAGAGTTATCTCCCCAAGTCTTTCTTAACCCTACACCCTCTAGTGTATAACAGAACACCCTATGTTACCATTTATTATTTGGTGTCTTTCCCACAAAACTGTGAGCACTATGAAGGCAGGGACTGTCTTATTCTCGTTTGCATCCCCAGAACCAAGCATGAAGTTGGGCCGAGGAAAGGACCTCAGCAAACATTCACCAAGTGGGTAAATGTTTCCTCATTATAACCTCTTAGTGGTATTGCAAGTTGGCAAAAGTTGAGTGTTATTCCTATTTTACTGCCCCAACTTCCTTATCTTAGATAAAAAGAAATAAACCAGCAACTATGGCAAAAAGTCATGACATTACCCAAGGTCTGGCTTGTAGCCAGGAAGATGATTCAGTTGAGTCAATAGAAGTTCAATTTCCCAAAGTGAGTTGGAAGCATAGATCTAGGGACAAGGTTGGGAAGGCCAAGAAAAAGCCCCACCATGAATGGAGACAGTTGTTTAGCAGAAAATAAAGTTACCCATTGTATTCTGTGTTCACTGGGGAACCGCAAATGACTTTCTGACTACTGTCAGAAAACTAAAAGTAGCAAAAGAGATGGAAGATGGTCTGGTAGAGTCTGGTAAGAAAGAGTGGACATAGCATAGGGCCATGTGCAAATAGGAAAGGTGAATCTAACGTAGATTCTCAAAATGACAGCAGGAGATTGAGAGTTGGCCAAGAATTCTCCAGTGACTCTTCAGAGCGGAGAGAGACAGCTATTATCAGAAAGAGAAACTGTGCCTAGAGCCCCAAGTGTTAGGGTCAATTGGATAATTTATTGGAGTTAAAACCTCAGCTAAGATAAAATATTCCTCAAGGACATCTGACTTTCTGTGCTCCGATTTCATGCTTAACACATCCCTTCTGTTCACTAATTTGGCTTCTTAACATGTTTTTTTTTATTAGAAAAATATTCCCTTGATATGAGATATGGGTATTCCAGTCACTAGAAAGAAAACCTCCTCCTTGTAAATTCATTGGTATTGCAGCTTTCAAGCCAATTTCTTTTCAATTTCGTTAGTTGAGAAGAATTCTCCTATATAAAGTTGAATGGATTTTTTTTGAGTTTTGATGCCTTAGTTTTTTAAAATCCCACAAATGAGTCATATATACTTTCTCCTTGTAAGAGATTCCAATAGTTGAAATAACTACGCGAAAGCCCCTTTCACCACCAGGCCCCCATCGAGCTTCCAGTCTCAGAGACAATCATTGTTATGAGTCAAATATGCAGCTTTCAGTGCTTTTCTATGCATTTAGATAGAGGGATGTATGTGTTTATATATTTATTAATATCTCTTTCAATTTTTATACAAATAAGATCATACTAAACATTTCCCTTTTTCATGGAACTCTTTCCCATGAAAATCCTTCTACACTGATGCACAAAGCTCTGCCTTTTTATTCCTTATGGCCACATATTTTTTTTTATAGGATGTATTAACCAGAATTCTCCAGAGAAACAGAACCAGTAAGGTATATGTATTAGAGACCGGGTTGGGGAAGGGAGAGGTTTATTATAAGGAAGTAGTTCACGTGATAATGAAGGCTGGAAAGTCCCAAGATCTTCAGGGTGAGTTAGCAAGCGGGAGACCCATGAGAGCCGGTGGGTCTCCAGTCTGAAGGCCTGTAGGCTCGAGCCCCAAGAAGAGCTGATATTTCAGTGTGAGTCCAGAGACCGGGAAAAACCTATGTCCTTGTTAGAAGGCCATTGGGTAAGAGTTCTCTTTTACTGTGGGGGAAGTTAGCCTTTTTGCTCTATTCAGGCCTCGAAGTGATTGGATGAGAACCATGCACATTAAGGAGGACAACCTGCTTCCCTCAGTGTATCAATTAAAATGTTAATTGCATCCAAAAAACACTCTTGCAGAGACACTTTAAATATTGTTTGACCAAATATCTGGGTACCCATGGCCCAGTCAAGTTAACACATGAAATTAACCATCACATGGGATTATGAAATTATTCTACTTTTTAAAGAAATTTTTTTATTACCATATAATGTATTATTTGCCCTAGGGGCAAGGTCTGTGAATCATCCGGCTTACACATTTCACAGCACTCACCATAGCACATACCCTTCCCAATGTCCATAACCCAGCCACCCTATCCCTGCCCCCCTACCCCCCAGCCACCCTATCCCTACCCCCTTTTCCCCCATCAACCCTCAGTTTGTTTCATGAGACTGAGAGTCTCTTATGGTTTGTCTCCCTCCCTATCCCATCTTGTTTCATTTTCTACTTTTGATGGAGAGTTAGGGTTTTTTTCCTTTTTTTAACATTAAAAATACCGCTTCAATATAAATTTTTTGATCATACATTTTTAGGCACATTTGTGTGTATTTCTATAGGGTATATTCTTAAAAGAGGAATTTCTTGGAGTGGTAGGTAGAATAATGCCCTTCCCCCAATAAAATGTCTTATCTCCTAATCCCAGAGGCTTATGAATATGTTAGGTTGCAGGGCAAAGGGAAACTAAAGTTACAGATGGAATTAAGAGTCTTTTTTTTTTAAACTAATTTATTTGTTTGAGAGAGAAAGTGAATGTGGGGGGAGGGTCAGAGGGAGAGAGAATCCTCAGGCAGACTCCCTGCTGAGCATGGAGCCCAATGAAGGACTCCATTTCAGGACCTAGAGATCATGACCTCAGTCAAAACCAAGAGTGGGCTGCTTAACTGAGTGAGCCAGCCAGGTGCCCCAGGTGGAATTAAGATTCTTAATCAGAAGTGGGCCTACTATAATCCCAAGTGTCCTTAAAAGTAGAAGGTATCAAAAGACAGAACCAGAGAGATCTCAGTGTGAGAAGGACTATGCCTGGCTTTGAAGGTATAGTTCCTGGCTTTGAAGGCAAAGTTCCTGGCTTTGAAGATGAGAAAGAGGTCCATAAGCCAAGGAATGTGGGTGCACTCTAGAAGCTGGAAAGAACAAGAACAAAACAGATTCTCCCTTCACAACTCCAGAATGGAGTGTAATCCTCCCAATACCTTGATTTTAGGTCGGTGAGACTCATTTCATTCTTCTGAACTACAGAACTGAAAGGTAATAAATTTATGTTGTTGTAAGTAACTGAATTGGTAATAATTTAAAATATGAGCCACAGAATGCCATCTTACTGGGTCCTAGGGAATGTGTATTTAAATTTTGATGGATGTGACACCTGGATGGCTCAGTTGGTTAAGCATCTGACTTCAGCTCAGGCCATGATCTCAGGGTCCTGGGATGGAGCCCCATTTGGGTTCCCTGCCCAAAGGGAGGCTCAGCAGGGAGTCTGCTTATCCCTCTCCCTCTGCCCCTTCCCCACTGGTGCTCTCTCTCTCTATCTCTCAAATAAATAAAATCTTTTAAAACATAAAAATAGATTTTGATAGATAATGAAAATGGCGTCAACCAGAAAAGATTAAATAAAATTTTAGAAAAGTGTTTTGATTTACAATTCTATCACTAGTATAAGAGAAAGTCCATTTCCTAATACCATCACTATCACTGGATTTCATCAATCTTTTTCACTTTTAATAATTTAATTGGGTGAAAAATTATTATTGCTTTGTCGTCGAGCTTGAGAACCTTTTTACATACTTTCTTCCTTATTTACAAATGTAATATTTATCTGTCCTTATTTCTATACAATGTTGATGATATTCTTTCTTATTGACTTATAGGTGCTTTTTAGATATTATGGCTCTTGGTCCTTTGCCTTTTATATATGTTGCAAATATTTTCTCCCAATCCTTCACACCACGTTAACTCCAATTATGGTATCTTCTGTCATGTAGACAAACAATTCCTTCATTGCTATAGGTTTTGTGACTTGTTCAGGAAGAAAAGATTAATAACTAGAAAAACTACATATGCCTGTCTGACTCAAATGATAAAATAGCTTGAATGGGTGTGGTGCATGGACAATGAATCTTGTAACCCTGAAAAAATAAAATTAAATTTAAAAAAATAGCTTAAGTGACCCTGAATAAGCCCAACGCTACACTGAGCATTAATTTTCTTATTATAGTAATGCCTTTACTCATCCAAAAGTTATTTACTGGGAACCATCTTTTTTCTTTTTAAAGAATTTATTTATTTATTTATTTGACAAAGAGAGACATGGTGAGAGAGGGAACACAAGCAGGGGAAGTGGGAGAGGGAGAGCAGGCTTCCCGCCGGGCAGGGAATCTGATGCGGGGCTCAATCCCAGGACCCTGGGATCATGACCTGAGCCGAAGGCAGATGCTTAATGACTGAGCTACCACCCAGGGCCCTGACTGGGAACCATCTTCTGCCATGTATAGATGCTGGAGAGACATAAGCAAATGCAACATTAAAGGAATATATAGTCTAAATGGAGATACGGATAATGACACAGCCATAACAACAAGAAGAAAGCATCATAAGCTGTGATAGAATTTGTGCAGAATCCCACAGGAATGCATGGGAGGAGCCCCATATCCAGACCAGGAGGATTCACTGGGCTTGCCCAGGGGACGTAGGAAAACAGGAAGAATACACTGGCCAGACAGAACCGCAGGTACGGAGGGTTAGGGATAAGAGCAGGGGCTGCAAACAGTTCACAAAATGGGGGTGATGATGAGTGAGTGTGGATGTAGGCAGGGACTGTTGCAACCCGTATTATTCAGTTTAGTCTTTTTCCTGAGATCGCTAAAAAGGCTTTGAAGTTTGAAGCAGTTGGCTGAGGTACGGACTAGCCTTTAGTGGAGACCATTTGGGCTGTTCCGTGGAGAAGCGGCTAAAAGGGAGCGTGGTCAGAGGCAAGGAGGCCAGTGAGGAAGAAGGCTGTCATACTAACCTAGCAAGGTTGGCAAGAGAGACCATGCACTAGGGGCAGGGGAATGGACACGCTGGACGGATTGAGAAATCCACCCGCATTTGTCATATGTCAAAGGCAATATGTAGTGTTTCTCCAAGTAGAACTTCTTTGTAAACTAAAAGCTTCAACTTAATTGTGGAATCGTAGGCACTGTGACAGGCCAGTAGAGATCTTTCTGGATACAGAAGACATTCCAGGGAGAAGTAAAAGTCATCATATTTAAAGTATAAAATCACGCTTATTTTTGTCCTTCCTATTTTGATCTTCTTTATATGACTGGGAATGTATAACCCCAGCATCAGCCCTTTCTTCCTACCAGCCCCTTATTCTTTGTGTTCCTTATCTTCCCAGATACGTGTTCAGAGACAAGAGGGCTCATCGTCCATCTTTCCTGATATTTCTAACTGCCACTCCCTGGCCTGCTACTGGCTGCCATTCACCTCACTGCCGTTCACTTCCTGGAAATCCTGGACTAGGGGATGAGAGTCTGCTTCCTTGACCAACAGACCAGTGAAGGTGTGAATAGGGGAGAAGAAAATTCTCTGATACTTTTCCATCCCTTTATTCTACATGACCCCACTTCTCCAAGTGATACAGGGACCTCACACTATCCTGAAGCATTAACTTAGCCAAAGGGAATTGTAAGGTAGAAGAGCAGATCATTAAAACTATAGACAAATGTCTTTGCCTTGCTCCAAAGGACAAATTCTTCCCTCTGCTCCACTCGCATTGCCAGCTCTGCTTCTGTTTCTTGTTCTTCAGCAAGTAACCAAACAACAATGGGGGAGAGGCCATACCCTTTGCCAAGAGCAAAGCTTTCCTGATTACAGTATTATTCTCTCAGCTCTCTCTTTCACTCAGAAATGGAAATAATATTGAACAGCATTTCCCAGACCCACTGCTGGCTAATAGCTTCAACTGCTAATGTTTTATGAAATCCATCCCAGCCAATGTTGTGCATTAAGCAGAACCCACTGGGTTAACATTTGCCCCCTTTCCTGCTCTCTCCACATTATTGGCCCTGTCCTGCTATATGAAGAGGCTTTATAGGATCCAAAGCTTCATGTCTGCCCAGCAACAGTGATAGGAAATGAATGCCATGTTGACGTTGCTAAATGCCCTTTGGGACTGACATTTGGTGGGCCTTCCAAAGAAAGCTAAGTTTATGGACATCGTGAGTTTGATTATCACCCACTTTTCTAGGACAAAAGCCCGAGGCAGTCCCTGGTACCACTTGACTGGCGTTAATTTTATCTATTTCTACTCCTCGTGATCAAAAACAGAAACTGAGTCATTGATGCTTTGACATAAAGATGCCCAGTCTCACCCATGGGACATTGGGCCTTAAACGACAACACAGGGAGGCTAAGGAAGGAGACAACTGGAAATACATCCAGAAAGTTATAGTGATAATCATCATAAATTTGCATGTGCTGTCTTATCTGATCCTTAAATGAGATAGGTATTTTTATCCTTGTTTTAAACATGAAAAAAACTGAAACTCAAAGGCTTTAGAAACTTGCCCAAAGTCATACATGTTGGTAGGAGACGGCATATGGATTTCTGTGATCCTAGGCCGAAATATTCCAACGTCTTAGGCTGGGACTCGTTATGTCCCTCTGCCCTGGCTAATGGGGGCTCTCACCCAGGAAAGTCAGTGACCAGGTCCAGGTGAGTTTTGAGTTTGGTTTTGAAGAAGGAGAGAAACGAGATCTGGCCAACAGGAAGGAGAGACGTTCATTTTGGGGCTGGGCAGTAGGGATCTATTAAGTCCTGGGCACGAATTGCGTGGGATTGGGCGGTAGCGTGAGCACAACAGATCTTACCAAACGGGCTGGTGCAGCCACCCTTGTCCTCAGCTGATTTTTGTGTTTAAGCTGCCATCGGATTAGCATTAGGGACTGCTAGCCTCAGGGTCTGTACATGGTCACAGCCTCCAGTAGAGTGGTCTCCGGTTCCATTAGCGATTGGGAGCTGCGGAAAGATAGGACTAGGATGGGCGGGATGCTGGAAACCTGACCCTTTCTCTTAGAGCTTGAAAGGGTGGCCAGTGTCACCAGCAGGAGCATCAGCTGGGCACCATGGGGCTATTTGCAGCTTGACAGCCTCTGCTGAATTATTGATGCCCCTCACTACCTCGGGACCTCCCCCTTGTTAACAAATCGCACTCTGTATTAAAATTTAAAGAGGCAAATGAGTGCAATCTCTCGCCCTATTATTCCCCTCTTCTTTTGCCATCTGAGCTCTAATTTTTAAGTCAATCAGCCTGAAAGGTGTCTCTGGGGAGATGGCACAGCTCAGAGAGCCAGCCCAGGACAGGAAAAACTGAAGGCCATGAGTAAGACCGTGTGACCCGAGTCCTGAGTCAGTTAATGGAGTCTGAATGATTCTGGGCCGAGTGAGCACTGACTCTCTCTGAGTCACGGAAACACATAAGAAAAAATCTGGTCGCCTCCTTACTGGGACAGTGATGCCCCTGCCCAGCTGGCCACATCCCCAAAACTTCCCTAAAGCAGAGTATGAATACTTTGAAGTTATGGTCCAAATTTGGATTTGGGATGTTTTGGTTGGGCTACAGAGTCGTGTTATTTTTTTAAAATGAAAATAATCAACATTGGGGAGGGTATGTGCTATGGTAAGTGCTGTGAAATGTGTAAGCCTGATGATTCACAGACATGTACCTTGGGGCAAATAATACATTATATGTTAATTAAAAAATGAAAATAATCACCCCAAATTTTTTAAAATAGGAGGTTTTAAATAAACAGCAGAGAACTTTTCTGACTTTTCTTGAGAAATCAGAGAACTCGGGCTTTCATTTGCACATTGTACCACCTACTGGGTTTGCCAGGGTCTGCTCTTCTCAATGAGGTAAGGCCCCTTCGCCATAGTTTCTACCATTTCCCATGAATGGTTGAATCTGTGATGCCTGGTCCCAAGAAAGATGGCAAACAAGCCTTTCTATGTGCCAACTCAAGTCTCTTAGTAGGACTGCCTGGGGTACCGTAATGGAGCTGATCAGTCATGAAAGATTGTGTTGCGATTTGTAATTATTCACCTCCCCTTCCCTAGAAGAGGATTAGACCATTGCCATGTGACTATGTGCAGATTATTGAAACAGATCCTCTAGAGGCACTGTGGGTTATCGCCGGTTGTCTGGCTCTTTCCCTCTGCCATGGGAGTAACATAGCCCGTGATCCTTAAGCCCGGATCCCAGTAGAAGGACACATGGTGCAGACCAGCAGCCCACTTACAGGTTGGAGCTGAGCCAGACATGGGACGGAATGGCAGCCAGCCCCCAACCTTCAGTAACGTGAGTAAGTCAGCTGGAAGCAACTGAGAATTGGGGGATTATTTGTCACTGTAGTAGAACTGCCTGATACAGTGAGACCAGGCTTGCTGGAAAAAGATACTGTTTTTCCAAAAGAAAAAGCAATATTTTCCTATTTTCTGAGGAAAGGAAAATGATGGCCTCAAGGATTCTTTAACATTAATTTTAATTGTCTTTAATTTTAAAAAATGACTTCAGAGGATTTTGGAAATATAACGGCAGCGCCCTCAGAAGAACGGGGTTGAGTTCCTGTATGCATATTTAATGAATCATTTTCCTTTTATTAGAAAATTATCTTTTTAAAAACCGTATGTATTAAAATATTTTCAGTTAATCTCACTTTGTAATAGCGAAGAGGACCTTGCGAAATACTTGTTGTATGAAGGGTGTCTAGCGTCTGAGAGTCTTACCCACTGCTTTATTGTGAAGATCAAATGATCTGAGCTATTTGAAAATGCTTTGTCAGTACCACGTGGGTACGAATGCTTGTCTTTACTAAGTTTGTAGTGATGTGATGACATTTTCTCAGTTTCTCCTGCATTACTCTCCCCATTTGAGAGATGTGCAGACTGAGTCAGTAGGCAGGGACTTGTCAGCTAGTTAAGGAGAGAACTGAGGGAGAGTCAGCTTATCATCCAGTCTAGACCCCCAGCAATCTGTCTGTTGCCTTACACAAAAAGGGGCCAACCAGGGACTTTCGAATAATTTTGCTAATACACAGATTTCTGGTCTAATGGTGTCAGTTTTAATGAGATCTGGCCTGTGCTGATTTCTTAGAAGTAGCCAAAACCTAATTATCTACTTCCATATATATCTACCTTCTGCCTCCTTTGGCCCACGGCGTTACTTCTAATTTACATTTTCAGTTTATAATGTCAATATTCACCAGCCCCTTTCAGTCCTTGATTAACCTGGTCATTCTCTGAACCATCTGGTGGTAGGCATGATAGTTATTCTTATTTAAGAATTTGCACACATATCATATTAGTTTGAAATATCCATGGCATACAAAGTTAAATTTTAGGAGTTATAATTTGAACAGTTTGGTATCATTCAGAAATTTTGGGCTCCGTTTTCTGTTATGACTATAAGTCATCCTTTTGGACATGAAGGGCATTTTTACGTATCTGGAAGGCATCTCTATGTTATGTTCCATGGGTGGCCAGAAAACTCTGAAGGACAAGGACTGAAACCAAGCGCCTGGCACTAACTGGCCCATCCCCCTTTCAGGAGATGCTGGTTTGGGGCAGAAGCTGGGTCACCGGTTGGATTTCCTCCACTGCCAAGATCCTGTGGGTCTCCTGGGGTACATGACCTCCAGAATCCTCAAGAATTTGGGAACGCCATGTCAGTTGCTCAGGATCGGAGGGGAGGCGGGCCATGGGGCATGGTGCTTGCTTCGGAAAGACTGTACATTTAGAATGAGAATTTCACCTCTTGTGTTCCTCACTGACTTCTAACTGCTTCACAGAAAGCGGGTTTATGATGTAGCCCCAGTAGGTAAAAGATGTCCTTTCCATTGACTTAAAATGTGTTTTTTTAAAGAGGAGGGTGCACTGGCAGATCAGCAACCAGCAGGTGGTGGAGATGTTTCCCAGGGTCCGGGAGAGCTCAGAAGGGCTGTTTGGGGGTGGAAGCAGTGAGGCCAGAGATTACCCTGGTCTGAAGAGGAATCTTCACCCGGAGACATCAAATCCTTAGAGTAGTCCCTCCCTGACCCAGTCCCGGTCTTGCCTTGCATTTTTTTACAACCTTCTTAATGTTAACATGTCTTAAAGCCCCAAGATCTTTGGTAAATTTTTCTCAGGGTCAGGCATTAGGACAAGGGGTTCCTCAGAGCATCACATTCAGTATGCTGGCCCCCCACCAAACAATCAAGTATCATCTGACTCCCCACTTCTCTCCCTGTTCAGTGACATGGCCCATTTCCTACCCACAAGGAACAGAAGTGCCCCCGTTGGCCAGATTCCTGCCCATGTAACCTCCACTCGCGTTTCTGGTCACTTTTGCCCAGGAAGCATTGGCACAAACCAGACCGTGTGCCCTGATGCCCCCCCCCCCCCCACAGCACATAGCCAGCATACAGTACCTTGCCCACTCCCAGCCCCACATGAAGAAAACAATTCACCATTCCTAATATTTCACAGACACCCACAGACAAAAATGTGAAATATTTCACATTTCTCAGTGTGTAAAGTGATTCGACACAACTGACCATGCTTCTCTTTACCTCAGCCACTTTTGAGGTGGGAGTGATTACTGCCATCTTAGGTGTGAGAAAACCAAGGCTCCCCCTGGTTTCCATGCTTGATGAGGCCACACTTCCAGAAACCCACAGAGCCAGTAGAGTCAGACCTTTCATTCTGAGTCCCATCTTCTCCTCCAGAGGTCAGCCTCCCAGGCCTGTGAAGGGCAGGCTTCCCCCTAGGCCTACGAAAATCCCTTCTGTTTGCCCCCAATTCCCATGTCCCTTCTCTTCAGTCAGTTCCCACAGTAACCCTTCTACCTCAGTTTAGCTTCAGACATACCATGAATCCTCCTACCACAGCTGTATTCCCTCTTCACCCTGGACTCTTACATAGTATATCTTTCTAAACATCTGTTTGTTTTACAGTCTTCTCTGATGAATGGCTTTCTCTCTTCCCCAAGCCCTCAACAAAGACCCTACACTGTGTGACTTCTCTTCCTTGAGATTTTTCAATGACTCCTTATTACCTACTAGGTCATAATCTAACCCAGCATACAAGCCATTTCTCCTAACCTATTTCTATTCTTACCCCTCTTCCTTGTGAATCCTGTATTCTAGTCATCTTTCTTTGATTTGTGTCCCTTACTGTCAATTGTCAACTCTGAATCCTTCCTTTTAGGGCCTAAAGGTCTTCACTCCTACAGTGTGCTGTGCCTGACTTCTCTCTTCTCCTCAGGCCCAGGGCAGCACAGTCTAGGATGTCTGGGTACTTTTTTACATGTGTGTGCATGCGTGTGTGCTCTCTACTACCAGTGAGGAAAGTCCTTGGGGGAAGGAATCCCATCTAGTACATCATCATTTCTTGCTTTACAGTGCTTCTTGCACACGGCTAACACTGCATAATTCCTGGCTCAGTAACTGAATAAATCCGTATTCATGACCTTGGCTCTGGCTATTGCTTCATTGGCAACCTGTCATGTGGCCACAGCTCCTGCGTGCAGAGCTCAAAGAACACCAGCCCGATGCCTCCTGGCCCCGGGACGACTCCCCATTTGCCTACCAGGGTATAGTGCTGGTTATAGAACCCATAGGCCTAAGG
This sequence comes from Nasua narica, assembly GCA_028533885.1. NCBI lineage: Eukaryota > Metazoa > Chordata > Mammalia > Carnivora > Procyonidae > Nasua > Nasua narica. The sequence continues at coordinate 40,718,505 of CM052814.1, forward strand.
GGTCTCACTTGCTCATAGATTATCTGGAAGAGCAAGGTGCATGTGAGAATGGTTTGAAACTTCCTTTGATTCTCTGAGATCTGAGTAGGTAGTCAGACAGTAAAGTAAATAGTGGCTACTATTATGGTGGCTAAGACTATGCATATTATGGCCAGAGATAAAGTCGGAAGTTAAAGCTAAGATTAAAGAAAAGAAAACCTTCTTTTCTTCCCCCTCCCTTTTAATCCCCTCCTCTTAGAAGTTAAGGGCAGAAGGAAGCACATTGCTTGGAGAAGAAATGCAGAGAGGCTGAGAATAAGGCACAGGTGCCCAAGCATGCACAATAATTGCCTCAATATCAAAAGCAGTAGGAAACAGACTCATTCCAGAGGGCAGGGCTGGGCCAGGCTCCTTCAAGGAGCCTCTGGCCAGTGTTATAATTCCTCTGAGGTGTGGGACTGGCTTGCAATCTTTCTCCAGTCCCTGCAGCTGTGGGAGAGAATCTGAGACCACCAGAGAGCCCCCGCATCCCACTTCCGGCCCTCACCTTCCTCTTATCTCTGTAGGTGCTGATTTCATACTACCTGACGTCAGCCTGCACACGTGCTGCCCCACGCTAGGGCCGGTGGTACGATCATCCTACCGTAGTGAGGAAGGACTGACCTGTGCACAAATGACAGGACTTGCCCAAACTTGTTTGCGGTAGAAGACAGTGAAAGAAAACATGGGAGGAGATCAAGCTCTCAGGCATACAAACTGTCCTTGGACGAACCCAAGGTACACTTGGTTGATTTTATGAGTCTCCTTCATTGCCCTTCTCACTTCCAGCCTTCGAAAGGTTAAGTGTCCGCCATATCCCTGGCACAGCAAAAGCCCACAGACTGGCTTATGCTTTTTCTTCCAGACTACACTGATTTCCTTACCTGAGTAAAAGCCCCCCATGGGCCTCCTCTCACGGAGAAGGGAACAGAGACGTCCGGCCTGTCTGGAGTGACTTGCTCAAGTCACTGAGCATGTGGTGGCCAAGCCAAGTTTCTACTGGAAGCTGCGGAGGAGAAAGTCTGTCCTCCAACCAGCAGCCTGGGCTGGTGAGCATCTCTTTCTGACATATTTTTCTCTTTGGCTCCCTTCCTAGCGCCTAACCGATGTTGTCTTATTTACTTCCTTCTCGTGTAATCTGTTCCTGCAGACTTGCCCTCACTATTGCCAGCATTTACTGCCTCCTTCACGCACTTCCTTAAAAATGTGCATCCTTTGTCGTTTGGCAAGCACTGTCAGAGGTAGGAGAGATCTCTGTCCTCTCAGTCTCCACTCCCACCTCACTACTCGTTTTTCAAAATGAAATGACATTGTCCCTAAGCATCCCAGGATCCACAGGCTGATGGAGCCATTTCATCCTTGAAGGTGATTTCTACTTGCTCACGGCCCACCGAGGGCTAAAGAGCAGGCAGTGGGGCTGAGGCTTTCACTGTAGCCTCCTGCCGGGGCACTCCAGGCGTCTGGCCCGGAAGACACGGTGGCAGGAACTGGTGGGCAGGAACAGAAGGTAACAAGGAACAGAAGGTGGGCAGAGTTGAAAGGGTTTCCCCACAGGGGAAGTCAAAGGATATAAGTTGCATTCTGTAATGGACATCATATAGGATATCAGACAAATCGTGGACCTGGTCTTTGCTTTAGTTTCTTCTTTGGTAAAATAAAGAGGATACTGATTTTAATTTGGTTGCTTTGTCAGTAAGTGCAAAATATTTTTTAACTGTTTGAATGTCCAGGTAAGGCCTGGCGTATGATCAGAATGAGTTTAAGCAGCAGATGTGCTCTGGCTGTGCGTCCTAATAACCTGGGGACCTTGGCCAAATTATCTAATACCATCAAACCCCAGTCCCTTCAACTAGAACAAGGGAGTAATAATGAGTACCTCCCTCATAGGTCGTGTGAAGTTTAAATGAGTCAATGTATAGAGAGCACTTAGAGTTATGCCTGGCATTTCTTTATTGCTTAGTATAGTAAGAGCAATCAGAGCAAAAATTAACTTAGATGAATAGAGTTATGGGTCTAGTCTATTCATTGCCTGATGGCATTTGACAGGCTGATCTTAAAAATTTATATGGACGAGCACAAGACAAAGGATCAAGGGAGGTAGTTTGGAAAAAAGAATAGGGAACTTGCCTTACCAAGTATCAAGATTTCTTATAGTGTTACAGCAATGACGAGGTGCAGGAATAGAAAAATGGACCAATAGGCCAGAGAGCAACAACTAAAACATCCTGTACTTAGTGAAAATTTGATATGACAAAGCAGAAAAAGGATGGACAATTGGTTTTCCATACAGAGAAGGATAAAAACGCTTCACACACAAAAAATTAATTATAAGTGCATTAAAAATCTCTACATGAAAGCAAAAATGGGAGTGCCTGGGGGGCTTGGTTGGTTAAGTGTCTGACTCTTGATTTCGACTCAGGTCATGATCTCAGGGTCATGAAATCAGATCGAGACCGTGTTGGCTCTTCCTTGGGCGTGAGTCTGCTTAAGATTCTCTCTCTCTCTGCCCCCGTCACCCCTCTTTCTTTAAAAAAAGAAAAGAAAGAAAGAAAAAGAACAAATGTAATACCTTTATCAGGAAATATAGAAAAGCATCTCTGACTTAAGGGCTAAGGAATAATTCCTTAGGCAATGTATGAAAAGAAAAGCCATAAGGGAAATAGTGACAAATTTGGCTACATTAACATTAAATTTTAAACTTATTTTTAAAGAATGTCTCCACAAGCAAAGATTAAGAGAGAGACTGGGAGAGAATGTTGGAAACTGGTCATTCATAAAGGCCTAATATCCAGAATTTAAAAACCACTACAACTTAGTAAGGAAGAAAAAAATAGAAAATAGGCAAAACATAAAACGATTGTCATTAGTTACCAAAAAATACATGAAAAGATGCTCAAGGTCCCCAGTAACTAATAAACTACAGATTAAAACAACCACAAGATACTATTACTCATTCATCATATTGACCAGAATTTTAAGTCTGATCATAAGTAATCAAGGATAATAGATAAATGAAAATTCTCCCATATTAGTTTGTACTTAGGTATAACCCATTTGAGCCAGATCACACTTCTAGACATAATAAACTCATGAAATCTGTCACATCTGCATGGGAGATTTATAGAGGAGTGTTGGTTATAACACTATTAGTCCTGGGGGAAAAGGGAAAACTAATTAAATGATCATCAAGAATGGCTAAGTAAGTTGTGGTATAGTCATACAATGGAATAACATACAGAAATTTAAGTGACTGGATTAGAATTACATGTATTAATATGGATAAATCCCCCAAACATAATGTTAGTGACAAAAAGCAAATGACAGAAGAATAGGGACAATAGGATACCATTTGTATAAAGCTTAAATGCATATGAAACAGTGCTACCTGTTTTTTATGGATTGACACCTAAGTCTATGTGAAGAGTAGTATAAAACATGTATGAGACTGATACACATCAAATTCAGAATGATGGCTACCTGTAGGGTGGCTTAGTGAAGCCACTAATCTAGAGTAAATAGGTCGAAATGTTCAGATTCGATAAATTTAGGTGATGGGCACGCAAGTGTTCATTGTGTCACTTTCTCTCACTTTGTACATCTTTCACTCCATGGATTGCAGGATTTTGTAGTCCATTTAAAGGATTTTAAATTGGCTTTTTAAAAATTTTTAAAACATTTTATTTATTTATGAGAGAGAAAAAGAGAGAGCAGCGGGAGCATAAGAGCAAGGGAGGGAGAAGGAGACCCCCCGTGGAACAGAGAGCCCAACGTGGGGCTCGATCCCAGGACACCGGGATCATGAGCTGAGCCGAAGGCAGACACCTAACCGACTGAGCCACTTAGGTGCCCCTACGTTGGCTTTTGCTTCCAAAGCACAGGAAGATGAAGCGTAACTGTTTGCCATTCCAGTGCTGATATATGACCTGCCACCTCCTTCCAACAGCCCAGGACAATGGTCCCTGGCACCTACCACAATGCCTGGCTCCAGGAGGGGATGCAGCAAATGAAGTGGGGAAAAATGAATGGATAAAGGGGTCGATCCTTAGAAAAAGAGTGCTGGTCATATGTTCACTCTGCCTTTTCTGTCGTTAAATCACACAGGGAGAGTCATTTTCCTCCCATCCGTCTCACTCAGCCTGAGTTACCAGCTACTATGATAATTCGGAGTGATTACTTTTAGGGACCACTGCTTGCAAATCAGTCCTGGCCATGCTCTGAATCCATTAGTGTTTCTCCAGCATGGTGCGGGACTCAGAATGATCCTCTCTCAGATTAGGGCTTTGCTGTCTTTCTCATATTATAGTAATAATAATAGTAATAATAATAACCAAAAACAAACCCAAGGAAGTAAAATCACCAAGGAGGTTTTCTCTTAAATTAAGGGGTTCTTTTTTTTTTTTTTAAAGATTTTATTTATTTATTTGAGAGACAGAGAAAGTGAGAGAAAGCATGAGAGGAGAGAAGGTTAGAGGCAGAAGCAGACTCCCCGTGGAGCCGGGAGCCTGATGTGGGACTCGATCCTGAAACTCAAGGATCATGAGCTGAGCCAAAGGCAGTTGCTCAACCAACTGAGTCACCCAGGCGCCCAAATTAAGGGGTTCTAATGAGTCACAGTCCTACAATGCAGCCAACTCAATTCTCCTTTAGAAATAAAGCGTTGTGAGCTTTAGGGGTGTTTCCTCTTGTGTCCCTGCTGCTTTTCGTTTCTCACTCCCGGTGTTGCGGCTTCTCTCTCTATATGCATATCAACACATGTGAAATACATGACACGAAGATTTATACCTCTTTATTCACCTAGCCAGCTCGCAGCTCTGAGATTCTCCGGGTGCCACCCAAGGAAATGTGATATGGTAGCTTAATTGGTTGGTAATGGTGCTAATAAAGGTGCTAGTCTTCAGTTCCAGCCCCCAAAAGCCAGAATGATTTTCTTTGTTCAAAAAAACAGAGGGCATCTCAAATCTTGGCAAATCTATCCTCATTTACATATAGCGGATTGGACAAGGCAGGGTGGCGAGAATCCTGTCAAACGCACCACTGCTATTGGAACTAAAAGTTATTGTCGCCCTGGTGAGGGTGTGGATTCCTTTTATGAGGAAAAAGAGTATCTCTCATGGCTAAAAAAAGGTTAGTGATGTCCCAGCTCACCTATAAATGTGAAACTGAGAAAGTGGTCTGGCCAAGATTCCCATCTTTATCGCTAAAGAGTAGAAAATAGATTGGGTCATTCTGACGGTCGTTTTTGTGATTTTTCTGATTTTGAGTGTATAATGAGGAAAAAAAATGTGACAAACTCAAGCAAAGAGAAATTCGGGCTGAGTCTCTGGGGAAAAAAAATTCATGGTGAAATCCATTAGACTGTGTAATAGTTTCCCAAGGGGAATGACATAAACCTCACAGTTTTGCAGTCATTTAAATTTAGACCAAACCATGCATTTCCAAGCAGACCCCAGGGAACAATCCTGCATTGAGGAGGGAAAAGGGAAGGTGATAGGCCGGATGACCTAATAGTTCTTTTTCAACTTAATTTCTAGGACTGTGGGATCCTAATTAAAATGAACTATATTGCTTATTATGAACCCATTCCATTAATATTCTGTAAGGTCTCCAGGCAAGCCAAGGGGGTTTCAGCTTTTCCTTATTTCTGTGGAACTAAAGTCCATGAGCCACCTTAACCACGCAGCTGTGCCCATGCGACTTCTTCACCAATAATGCTTGACTTAAAGTCTTTAAAAGAAGTTAGAGCACATATTACGAACTAACATTTTATTTGAATTTTTTAAAAAGATTTATTTATTTATTTTAGAGCGAGAGCACGTGCACATGCATGCATGTAGTGTGTGTGGGGGGGTTGTGGGTAGAGGGAGAGAACCTTTCAAGCAGACTCTCGGCTGAGCACAAAGCCTGACCCAGGGCTTGATCGCACAAGCCATGAGATCATGACCTTGACCTGAGCTGAAACCAAGAGTCAGGTGCTTAACCAACGGAGCCACCCCAGCACCCCTGAATTAACATTTTATTCAAAGTAATCCAGTGAGAATGCTTTGACATGTGTCATAACGATAAATATTCTTCTGGCTAATAACCCCACAGTGAGCTGGCTCTGCGATGGGAACAATCGCCACCATGACCATGCAACATCAACGAAAATCTGATTTCTCACATCCAGCCCTGACTTTTCCTTTCAACTTCCACTGATGTTTGAAAAGAAATGCTGATTACTGGAGAAATCATAGCATTTCTGATCAGAGGTTCTGCCATCATGAACTTCACAGGTCTCCACTGACATTAGCCTCTTTCCCTGACTTTCTTCCAGAAATGGACTCCAGTGGAGAGACTCAGACGAGGCCATTGGCAGGCTGGCCAAGGCTGACCTGAGAACACCAGCCAAGGGGCAGAGGGCACTTTAGTCCCAAAGTGACAACAGTAGGGCAAGTGGAAGAGATTGGTGGCTCAGTTGCCCCATGTGTTATTCTAGGTGAGTACCCCTGGTGGATAAAAAGAAAGAGTGGTGACATCTAGCTGGTAAGCTCTTGCATCAGTCTTTCTTGAGGATCTGCAAAAGGTTCTTGCTGGGCTATGGAAATCTGCCAACAGGAAGTAGACACTGGCATGCACCAGAGAATGAACAAGCTGTACCTATTTTAAATGTAAAGCTGGACTCTAATTAGCTTGCAGGGAGTTCCTATGGAAATAGAAGATATGACTTTTCAATAAGACAAGAAGAGGCATCAGGTAAACAGAAGGACTGGAAAATCCCTATTCCTTCATGAGTCACTTGGTGTCATCTCACTATGACATTGTCCCTTACTCCCTTGGGCAGATCCCAGGAGCTCTCACTTCCATTATAATATTTGTAGTATGTAACTGACAGTGCACATATCCATATCCTACAGACAGGAGAGACACTGGCATTTTGTCTCTTTCCCCCAGAGTATAGCTCAGGCCCTGATATAGAAGACTTAATAATTAATAGAACCGTGTTCGGTTATTATAGTGATACCTTAGAACCTTGTTTTTTTTTTTTTTTATACTTAAGCAGCATAGTAATATTATCTCAAATAGCTGTTCTGAAGATTAAATACCAGAACAAATAAAGTCCTTAGGACAGTGCCCAGCACTTAAATAAATGTAGTTCCTTCTACTTTTTTGGAATGCGAGGGCTTTTATTTCCTGTTCTGATAAAAATGAGGCCAAAAGTGTTTTTAAAACAGCAAATCATGTTGGCATTTAATTATGTTTCCAGAATAGGTCAGCATTTTGTACCCTCTCAGCCCCATAGAGGCTAGACCAGTTCCAGTCCAAATTCTTGGCCATTCAACCTTCTCATCACTCACTTCGCTAGATGTGCACCATGAACAAGGGAGATTTTCTGAGATGTTCACACTTGATTCTATTTCAGACATCCATGAAAGATACTTGGAGAGTAAGTAACTCCCCAGGGATGATAACCGTGAAGACTGGAAGGTGTCCCTGATATTTGGTTGATCATTGGAACTTCACCTTTGTTGTCCCAGAATACCTCCAGGCCTTCCCTGAAAACTCCCCTAGAGGTATCCTCAGTCTTCTTTCTTGCTTTATTTCTATAGAACCAAAAGCACCTGCAGGGTGACTTGCAAAGGAGGTTTGGGCAGTCGAAATGCTCAGCAGTGTGGGGCTGGCTTTGCAGGGCCATCCTGGGACCGGTTGGCGGGACCCAGCCCAAGGAACAGCCCAGTTCCAACCAGAGCCAGGATTCCACCTTCCCACCAGCTCAGAATTCACCTCTTCTAGACATACTCACGTCACCGTGCTGCCTGCAGAGGCATCCTCTCTCTTGTCCTCTGATGGCTGCACCAGGCACTGGACCTATAAGAAGCAAAGGAGGCCAAGATGGGGAGGAGGTGAGCACGACCAGCACCCAGTCGCCACCTGAAGGCATTTGCTCTATTATGAGCTCAGTACCGGCAATGCACCGGGCTCTCCAGCCTGAGCACTGTGCCCTCCCCAGGCCGATCAGCACTGGCTTCCCGGCTCTTCCAGGTCTCATCTCTCAACCACGTGAAATCTGTGTTGTTGTCCTGGAGTCCGTGAGCAGCTGCCTTCTCCATTTCTGGCTTGGAATTCCATGTGAACTCCTGGCTTCTGATCCTGAATTCTCATCTGTAGAATTGCCTCCTTGGAGGGCATTCTATTCCTCCTTCTCCTCCTCCTCCTGTTCTGTGGCCCCAGCTGTCCCCTCTGGCCATCCATGGGTCCCCATCGTCACGCGTAGCGTGCACCAGGAGCTGTTCCTTTGCTCTTTCCTGATCCTCATGCTTTCTCTTCCTTCTTTTTAAAACAGTCGGGTGGAGAGTCTCAGAGTTTTACAAGTGACCCTGAGACACCCCACGTCCCCGCCCTCCCAATGACGGGCTCGTGGCTCTGCAGTGATGCCTCTCTCACAGCATCTAGCACCGGTCAGGCACTGGGGGAAGCTGATCTTTGGCGTCTGAAATGGGACGTTGCAAAAAAGGTGATGGAGCACTATGCGGGGTTTATATGCTGGAGGGCTTTATGTCAGAGCAAGGTGTCTCAAACTCAGCACCGGTGACATTTCGGGCCAGGTCATCCCTTGTGGTGTGGCTTTCTCCTGGGCATTGCAGGATGCTTAGCAGCTCCCCTGGCCTCCGGTCCCCAGATGCCAGCAGCACCCCCCCCCTGCAAGTTGGTTGTCCTCTCAGACACCCAAAAATATCTTCTCCAGGCACTGCCAAATGTCCCCCATGGGGCAAAATACTCCCTGCCGAGCCCCACCGCATGCGGTGTGGGGTAGACAGACTTCCAAATGCTAGAAGGTGCGGGTCTGCTCTCTGGGGCCATGCAGGGCTTTGAAGGATCCTAACTTATTTCAGAGCTGGGTACTCAGGTGCTTAATGTGCCGGAGGGGAGTCAGGTGGTCTCATAACCAGCCTCTCTCATGAAGACTTCTGGTGAACGCTCCTATTTCCCGCTGGCTCAGTTCTGTCAGGCCTGAGTCTTAACTTCTGAGCCTTTCTGAACCTCTCTTCTCAGTCATGTCCTCCCGCTCGCTCCCCTCTCCCACCTCCCCGCTTCGGTGCTCTGGGCACCCGGAGCCGCCATCCTAAGTCCCCTTCTGTATCCACTTTCTTCCCTCCATTGCCTTGAGAAGTCTCTGGTCTGAAGGTATTTCTCCCCTTTTCGACATCATGGTGGGTTTATACTCAATCTTATTTCGTGATAGTCCTCAGTTGTAATCAGTTCTCTCTCCCTTAGGTCTCAGGAGAGAGACAAGTTAACTGCATGGAGCTGCCGGGTGGTCTTTGGCCAGGAGTCATTCCTCCCAGTGCATCTGGATGCCTCGGGTCCATCCCCCGCTGCCCACGGGACTTGGCGTCTCCACAGCACCCCCGCCCCGCACTGACAGTGCCGATCTCTGTCAGTCCTCCGGACGGGACCGTAAGCTCCCTGCATCCAGGCGTCGTGTTACCCTCAACCTTAACAACTCCAGGGCTCGGGAGAAGTGCTCACAGTGCACGGGACATGCTCCATGGAAGATTACTGAGTGCATAAGTGACTTCAGCCTTGGAAAAAAATTCTTTAATTTAAATTCAGCAGCAGACTTTCTTGAGCTTTCAAAAAATAAAAACAAACAAAGAAACAAAAAAACTCAGGACAAAAGGCTTGGAACTTCTTGCCCATGTTTGTCTCCTCAAGGAGTGTATACCCTCAAAACCTGCATTCACCTTCTGGGGTTTACTAGAATCTTGGACGGGGAAGCTCCTGGTGTGTTAGTGATCCGCTGTGTTCCACGGTGGGATGCCTGCAGCCCCCCGCCCCCCGCGACATCCCAGTTGGTGTTCCAATGCTGATGCCACAGACTGACATACCCTGACACAGAGACACCTTTTTCCCCTGTAGCAAACAAGATATTGACGGTGTCCCCTTAGACAGCCATCTAAATACAAATAAAGCAGGACGAGCTAAGAGGATAAAGTGCAAAGATCAGCTTCTTTGTGTGACAGTTCCTCAATATTATCTGGGAGCCCGCCCAAAATTATGGAAATCACTCAGAAGAACCAGACGGTCCTCTCCTTCCGAGGGCAGGTTTGC
>CM052814.1:40729111-40747537 GCA_028533885.1 Nasua narica
AAAAAAAAAAAAAAGAAATGATTCTTCTTAAAGGAATAAACAGAAAGACCTCCTAGATCATTCTTCAGCTGAGCCTTCAAAGATGGGCCTTGTTGGGGCATCTGCTTGGTTCAATTAAGTGTCTGACTCTTGGTTTTGGTTCAGATCATGATCTCAGGGTCTGGGATCAACCAGCCCCTCATTGGGCTCTGCACTCATCAGGGAGTGTACTTGTGAGTTCTCTCTCTCCCTATGCCTCTGTTCCTCCCTGTACTCATGCTCTCTGTCTCTCTCATTCTGTCCCTCAAGTAAATAAATAAAATCTTTTTAAAAAGATATAAGTAAAATCTTCTTAAAAATCTTTTTAAAAAAGATTTTCTTTCTTTATCTGAGAGAGAGAGAAAGAGCAAGAGTGGGGGGTGGGACAGAGGGAGAGGGAGAAGCAGAGTCCCCACTGAGCAGGGAGCCCAACACAGGGCTCGATCCCAGAACCCTGAAAGCAGACACTTAACCGACTAAGCCACCCAGGCACCCCCCAATAAATAAATCTGAAGGAAAAAGTGGGCTTTGTTGACCAGGTAGACATGGTCACTGAAGGGACTATTCCACACAAGAACAATCTGGACAAAGGAATGGAATACATTCAGAGATCATAAAGACAATTCAGCCTGGCTGAACTGTGAGATAAGAAATGGGAGGTAAGGGGCACCTGGGTGGCTCAGTGGGTTAAGCCTGTGCCTTCAGCTCAGGTCATGATCTCAGGGTCCTGGGATCGAGCCCTCCATCAGGCTCTCTGCTCAGCAGGAAGCCTGCTTCTCCCCCCCCCACCCCGCCCCGCCTGCCCCTCTGCCTACTTGTGATCTTTATCTGTCAAATAAATGAAATCTTTAAAAAAAAAAAAAGAAATGGGAGGTAAGATAAGAGATAAGGTTCATGAAGTAAGCAGGGGTCAGATCATGAAGAGTTTTCTATGCCAGTGGAATTATTTGAACTGTGTCCTAGAGGATTTAACCTATGGGAGTACCATTAACAGAATTGTACTTTTGAATGATAACTCCTGATTTGTTATGGAAAATGGGTTATAGAAAAGCAAAGGAAGTCAGTTAGGAGACTATTGTACTATTCCAGTTGTGCAATGGTGAGAACCTGATTAATGGCAGTAGTAGAGATAAGGTGGAGGACACAGGAGAAATGCTAAGGGAGTAAAACAAAAGAAGAGGGCATTGCAGTGAGGAAAAAACATGGGAATCTGGGTTATTGAGTTAGGTTACTGGATAGATGGTGATGTCATTCTCCAGGGTGGGAGGTTATGAGAGATTGCTATGGGTAAGGGAAGAAATTAAAGGGATAATATCATGACATAAGCTTTGTATACATGGCTTGAATATTTCAAGCCATGAAAGTATTATTACTTAAAGGAGCTGAACTCTTCTTGTATAGGACTTTCTATGTACGTAATCTGTCTTCCTAAGACTATAAATCTTTCTAGAGTGCAAATCTTAGGAGGGCAGAGACTCTTTCATTTACCTCTTTTTGTACTTTATGCATACATTGCTTCAATGATAGCGTCAGCCTCTCTGTCCTTCAGGCTCTGTTCTAGAAGACACCAAGCATTTACTTGGTAGCTAATCTCTGTCCTTTGCTATTAGCACTCATGCCCCCTTGTAGCTCTTAGAGAATCTTGCCTCTGTACTCAGCTTGAGTAAGATGCTTTCTTTCTTTAATCACTCGGTTCATCTCATTTATTCCTCCCCATAGGTGACCTTCTCTCTCTCTTTTTTTTTAAGATTTTATTTATTTATTTGACAGAGAGGGAGATCACAAGTAGGCAGAGAGACGGGGGGTGGGGGGGAAGCAGGCTCCCCGCTGAGCAGAGAGCCCAATGCGGGGCTCGATCCCAGAACCCCGAGATCATGATCTGAGCTGAAGGCAGAGGCTTTAACCCACTGAGCCACCCAGGCGCCCCGAGCCTCTCTTTTTAATTTGCATCATATTTATTAACTCTCTGTCTCCCAGCAATAGAATGCACATATCTCAAGGCTACACACAGCCTTGATAAATGGGATACGTGTCTGCTCTCAGAAGGAAATCAGCTGCCATAAAAGTTAATGTGTTTAGTTCATAACAAAAAAATCCTCCCCCACACAATGGTAGGTTGAAAACCGGTGTGTCCACTTTATGACCTTGCTTATTAGCCAGAATGATGCCCTGTTCGATCTGTGACATTTGTTTAGGGTCATTAGGCTCCGGGGTGTCACTCGCCGACAAACGCTAGCCTTGCACACAAATCTTGGAAATAAAGACTAGGGAAGATGCTGTTTTCACTTCCCCCAGGGTGAAATTTCTTCTCTCTATCCCGTTAGTATCTGAATATTTCTCAAGTAGTGTGCATTTGCGAATTTTCCGAGCATTTCGGCAAGACTGTATTAGTTTATCATCCTTGCTTTGGAGAAGGGGATACAGTTACCAGTGATAGAGAGAGACTATTTGGGAATACCTTGCTTCCTTAGAAAAGTTACTGTCAGAACTGAGCCCCCATACTCCACTGACGAAAATTAATTTCCTTTTTAGGTAGTTCCCTCTGCCTGAAAAATTGGAAAAGAAGTATACTATCTTCCTCATCTTGTGAATTCCTGGCCATCAAGAATAGGAAGAATTTGAAAGAGCAGCTGAGAAAATGTGAGAAAACCTGTTTGCTGATCACCGTTCCTATCTCCTCAGGTGCTCTCTCTCTGTCACAGAGAGTGAATGGGAAAACTGCATCCTATATAATTGTTCACTTTAATTCCTCCTTACCTTCACATGGCCACAACTCCCCTAACCCCTCCCCAAAATTTGCACTATTAACTATTAGTGATGCCTTCTGGGCTACACCAATACCATTATCAATTTGTAGCAATTCAATGATGAGGCTGAATTTGTTAAATCCTGGGATTGTTTGAATTTCAGAGGAGGTTGATTAAATGGCTCAATCTTGTCCTGGATGACCTGATTTTTCTGCCTTCCGTGGGTAAGCATCATCATAAAGCCATCATCATAAAGCTGTCTTCCCTCATGATGTCATTATGGCTGCAGCAGTCCCAAGCTTTAAGTCCACACAGCATACCAACCAGGAAAGAGTACTCTTCTTTCCAACCGTTTCAATGAAGATTGTGTGGCCATGTCTGAGCTGACTGGGGTCAGGCTGATAGGCTCTCCTGATTGGTTTAAACATGTAGAAACTCACCCCTGAGGCTCTGGGTTGGATCTGCTTCTCCAGAGGTATTTTACCTGCCCGTTGTACTCATTTCTTTTTTAGCAGATCCGATCACCCCAGGCCAGGCCTTATCAGGTCATGTCTGGTTACTTGAGAATTCCTCAGCTAAACCTAGAGTTGTCTCTTCTCCAGTCACTCTATATTCACTTATTTCTGTATTGCTTGCTCTTCTCTCCTATGTCACCCCCTTTTTATCCTTATTTCCTCTTCTTCGACGTGTCCTGAGATCCTGTTTATGTTCCAATATTTTTTGCAGTACAGTTTAGACCTTCTCTCCCCCTTAAGTGGCAGGATTATTCCTCCACCATCTTCATTCTCAGCAAGTTTTCCCCCAGCTACCTGATAATCCCACCTTAGCACTCCCCAAACACTCTCTTCCACCTCTACTCACCCGTCATGCCGGCACACAAACAAATGGCACCAAGAGTAGATGTTCCATATTTTAGACTGAAATGTGAACTGACTTGTGTTTCCATTTCAAAAATGGCTATGTTATGTTTTTTCCACTTTATTACTTTTGCACAGAAAAGTTGACCAGCGCTGGCTCAACATCGTCTTTCAGTAAGTAAGCAGTTCCACAAGAATCCAGATGTCTGAATTTTGAATTCAGGAGGTTGAATGAAAACCACAAATCTCACAAGGAAATCTGGTCAGTAAGAATAGAATGCAGGGTTGTGTATGTGGCTCAGTTGGTTAAGCATCTGCCTTTGGCTCAGATCACGAACCCCAGGTCCTGGGTTGGAGCCCAGGGTCTCATTGGGCTCCCTGCTCAGCAGGGAGTCTGCTTGTTCCTCTCCTTCTGCCCCTTCACCAACTTGTGCGCTCTCTCTCTCTCAAATAAATAAATATACTTTCTAAAAAAAAAAAAAAGAATGGAATGCAATGTGTGGTGTGTAAATTATATTGGTATTTCAATAGCCCTCAGGAGTTGGGATGTTTATCTGATGCTCAAGATTGGGAGTATCCCCCTATCCCTCTTAGGGTCTTTCACTCCTCTAGAATTTGGTGATGTGAAAATCTCTGTGCTTAATTGTGAAACAGATTTCAGACGTTTTTTAAATCTATCATCATCATCATCATCATCATCATCATCATCATCATCATCTAGGAAATGCCCCGTTCAAGTGCTCTTCTGGTTTCTGCTCACTTCAGTCAGTGAATTCTTCCTAAAAACTCTTCCCCAGTCATTCCAAAAGCAGTTCTTCTGAAAAATCTATTTTAGAGACATAGTTAGAAATGACAGAAGTCAAAGAACCTGTCAAAAAGAACAGATGGCTACATTCTGTGAGAAACAAATGCTTTAAAAACCTCTTCTATTCAAAGCATTAACCAAGAGAAACTGGCGCAACCCCTAGTTGTTGCTGAGACCTCTGTCAGTTGGTTCTTTGCTAACATTGATAGAAAAGATTTTGGCTCATTGTAAAAAATCTTGTTAATTCATTAAGATACGATGTGGTCAAATAGGGCTTTGAATGGATGCATGAGCAGACCGAGAGTTGGATAGATGTGCGTTAAAGCAAATAACCTAAAATATTAATGGTAGAATCCAGGTGGCATGTTTATGGGTGCCCACTGTCCGATTCTTGCAGTTTTTGTATATGTTTGAAATTCTTCAAAAAGTAACATTGGAGGAAAAACGGGATGTTCAACAGTGAGCTGGATCAGATTAGCAAGTTAGTACACAGACAGACTGACAGACCGTTGGAAGATGCCCATAAACAATGGGGAGAAATCTGCATAAACTCAGGCATTCTGGGGTAATGTTGGCAGTCACTGGGCAGAATAAGAGGGGAGTTAACATCAGACAGTTCCTGTGAGAGACCATCAAGACAGCCAGTGGAGGATAAATTCTATTCAGTATCATTTCTCTCACTACTATTAAATGCCCTTTTTCTGAATGCTTCGGAGGGAGGGAAGAGAAAGCCCTGATTCCCGTCAAGTTCTTTGCCTAAATTTTCTCCTTTCCTTTTTGTAGCATGCATGAAACCCCGTTTTATAGTGTTCATTTCCTTTTTGTCTTCACAGCATCCCTTCCCCATTTTCAGGTGAAAACACACCAGTTTTCCTGAGGAGACTAACCCTCCAGCACTGAATGCCCATGTGATGACATATCCCTACTGAGTGAAAGGTGTGGAAAGTACCATGAGCAAGGCCGGATCAGTACACTCTTCAGGGACTGTGAGTCGTGAGCAGTCAGCCACAGATAGAAAATGGTTGAAACTGACAACATGGAAGCCTTGAAGAATGCATTCATTAATTGTTACTACTTTTAGAACTCTCTGGAATCCTGGCATTTTGACCAGCTAATGTTGCTTCTGTTGCTTGCAAACAAAGAACTCTAACTAGCAGAAGCAATGTAGTTCCCATTTTGGAAATAAGGAAACCTGAACTCAGAGGGATTGAGTGGTTTTGGCTCAGGAAACCGTTTGATACTTGTCACCAAGTCTATCTGACTCCAAATCCTGTCTTCTGTACTTGGTCTACCATGCTCTCTCAAATGCAGCAGACTGGATTCCAGTCTTATCTGGCTAGGTAAGTTTGGGAAAGGTGTGTGCCAATTTCTAAATGTCAATTTCCTGATCTCTAAAATGGAGTAACAATAGTCATGTGTACCACAGAGCTGCAGTAAGGATAAAATAAGCTAATTCATGTGAGATGTTTGGGCACAGTGGCTGGGACATAATAAATGCCCTGATGATGGCATCACTGAGGGTTCTAGCAAGAAAAAGGGGATATTTAAAGAGACTGATAAAGGGACTGTTTAGAAAAATGAGGGCAAGATTTAGGAAACCCAGAAAGGGTTAGGTGCAAGGATCCCAGAGCTAGAGACAAGAGCAAGCTATGCAGAACGGTGGTCCAGCATGGGCTGGGATCTCTAGCTGTGCTTCTGAAATAGGGCCTGACACAGTCAACTGTAGCCTTACGAGGAGGGAGCCAGGAGAGGAAAGCCTGTCCTTTCCCTCCCAGCTCACTTCCTAATCTCTTGCCAGTGCCTTGAGCTGGCCAAACCTAGCCAGAAGCCAGAGGACAAGGAAGCCTGGTTGATGCCGTCCATGGAGGTCAGCTTCTCAGGACACAGGCAGGGTGGAGAAAAATGGAGACACACTCTGACCTTGAGACACAGTTCACATCAGCATCCTTTATCTGGATAAAAAAACAAAAAAACAAAAAACAAACTTGTGGGGCCCCTGGGGGGGTTCAGTCAGTTAAGCATCTGACTCTTGATTTCAGGTCAGGTCATGATCCCAGCGTCCTGGGATGGAGCCCTGCATCAGGCTCTGCGCTCAGCAGGGAGTTTCTTCTCTGCCTCTCTTTCCCCTTCTGCCCGTTTCCCTGTTCTCTCTCTTTCTCTCTCATAAAATGAATAAATGAATCTTTTAAAAAAATTGTGTCCTCAATACAGAGGACCCACAGCTACCATTCATTATAGGTGATATGAATCCAAACTCCTAGCTAAACCTGAGATGTTAGTCACTGGCGGTGCCTGTTATATAAGGTTGCAGAGAAATAAAGTAGAGGGAAAACGACTAACATAAAACATAGTTGCACAGCCCTGTTTCTGAGGCTAACATGAGGACCAAGTGGAGAAGCATAGCTTCTTTCATCTACCACCCCTCAACTGGATCAGGGTGCTTATCCAGAAGAAAGTTTTTTTTTTTAAAGATTTTATTTATTTATTTGACAGAGAGAGAGAGAGAGATCACAAGTAGGCAGAGAGGCAGGCAGAGAGAGGGGGGAAAGCAGGCTCCCTGCTGAGCAGAGAGCCCAATGCGGGGCTCAATCCCAGGACCCTGAGATCATGACCTGAGCCGAAGACAGAGGCTTTAACCCACTGAGCCACCCAGGCACCCCACAGAAGAAAGTTTTAAGACAATTTGGGGTTTGAAGTTCCTAGTCTTGTCTGTGTCTACCCAAATGTTCCCACCCCATGTCTCAAGGTCCCATTTCCTCCTCTGCTCCTTATAAATCAGACACTGACGTGGCAACTGTCAGACTCTAGATTGATCCTTACTTATAACAAACATGTGCTGAAGAGGATAAGCACCGTTTTAAAGCTGCCAGAGAGGTTTTCTAATTTTCTACTTGTACTATGACTAGATCTTCGAATCGGCACTTTTCTCTGTGAATGTTGTTTAGGACTGACAGAAAATGACACCTCACAGTGCTGTCTTGAAAATTTCCACTGTCATAGTAGCACTTAAGGATCATAGCTGATTGATTTTTCAATACCTTGCCCTCCACCAGCATTGCATCCCAATCTGTTACTAGTAATCATTTAAATAACATACTATGGATTATACATTTTCATTTTCCTACACCGGGAAAGTTCTATGTTCTCATCACATATGTTAGCAATCTGTATCAGTTTCCATTTGTTACCATAACAAATTACCATGAACTTACCAACTTAAAACAATACATATTTATTATCTTACGGCTCTGTAGGTCAAAAGTCACACAGGTCTTGGGCACTTGGGTGGCTCAGTCAGTTAGGCATCTGCCTTTGACTCAGGTCATGATCCCAGGGTCCTGGGATAGAGTCCTGCATGGGCTCTCTGCTCAGTGGGGAGTCTACTTCTCCCTCTCCCCTTCCCCCCTGCTCATCATCATCATCTCTCTCTCACTCTCTTTCTCTCAAATAAATAAATAAAATAAAAAATCTTTTTAAAAAAATCACACAAATCTCACAGGGCTGTATTCTTAGGGAAGACTCTAGGAGAGG
Source organism: Nasua narica (assembly GCA_028533885.1). Lineage (NCBI taxonomy): Eukaryota > Metazoa > Chordata > Mammalia > Carnivora > Procyonidae > Nasua > Nasua narica. Next base: position 40,737,070 of record CM052814.1, read on the forward strand.
ATCTGTTTTCTTGGCTTTTCCATTTCTAGAGACAGTCTGCATTTCATGGCTCATGACCTCCTTCCATGTTCAAAGTCAGAAATGGCTGGTCAGTCTTTCTTACACTACACCACTCGACTCTGATTCTTCTGCCTTTCTCTTCCACTGTAAGGACTCTTGTGATTACATTGGGTCCACCTGAATAATCCAGGATCATCTTCCTCTCTTGAGGTCAGCTGATTAGCAACCTCAATTCTATCTGCAACCTTAATTCCCTTTTACCATGTAACATATTCATGGATCCTAGGGATTAAGATGTGGACATTTTGGGGTGGACATTATTCTGTCTACCACACAATACAATCCCAATATACGATTTTGGAGATCTATTTCTCCAGGCCATTCATAGTGAGATTACTACATCAGTCTGGGTCCTGCCAGAAAACACATGGCACACTCAAAAGAGATGATTGGAAAAAATTTGATGAACAGGCAATTTACAAAGATGTGGGCAGGTTTAAAGGAAACCAGCAAGGGAAAATAAAGCACCCTAATGACAATAATAGAAAGGAGCAAGGATTGGAGGAAGCAGTTACCAGAACCAGGTGAGGGCTATGGCCTTAGGTAGAGAAACACAGCTAGTGCCAAATGATGGCCCAGAAAGGAAGGAGCAGAAGAATAAATACCCTAACCTCTCCTTCCACTCTTTTATCTTCTCCCAGCACTGCCCATTGGCTAAGCCTGCCCAGTCCAGAAAGCAAGGGAGCAGGTTAATGTGGACAATAAAAATCAGCATCTCAGGACATGAAGCAGGTGGAGAAAGGTACGTAACTGGTCTGCAGGGTCAGACTATACACACATATTATTTAGTTAAATAATCCTTACTGAAGGAGAAATGGAGCCTACCACCCAGCAGGGCATGTGTATTTTTCAAATAGCCAATTTAGCCCAAATTAATCTACAGGTGGAATTTATGGGGAAATATTTTGGAGCTGCAAGGCCTAAAGGAAGTCCTACCTATGAAATTGCACTATGGAACGGGTGCATCTACAACTAATAAAAATCAAAAGGTACCACATACACAGAAATATATGGAGCAGGGAGGATTTCATTTATTCACAGTGATGACAGCCCTGATGCAAAGGGTTTAGCCATAAAGGAATCATAACTTTCCTATCATTTCACCAGGACTTTATGAATAAACATAGTGGTGGTCAGCATCACATCCTAGACAAAATGTTAGTCTGGCACTGTATGTGGGTTTTATATCACTTTTCATCTTGCCAGTTGTTACCCAAACACATCACGTCATTTTTCCAATAATTACAATGCAGGTTAGGTCCAAAAAGGAGGGAGAGCAAAGAAACCAATGTGTGTATGGCGGTCCCTCACATGCCACGTGCATGAAAAAATTACCAACCAACCAGACAAAGCCACCAGCTTGGCTCACTTCTGGCTCTGGGAAAAGAGCTTTCTGCACAGTGGAGAAATTTCTAGTGAGAAAGAGAGAGAGAGAGAGAGAGAAACACACAGTTGTAGAGGAAAGAGCATTTTAGCCAACGGGAAAGTCTTCCAAGGAAAACTCAATGCAGAAGAAGTTCTTTTTCCTTCCTCAGAACACAGACGTCTATAAATCCCTACCTCCAAAGTGTCTGGAAGGAAGGACCTCACAGAGAGCAGTTGCTCTCGTTTTCAAAGTGAAGTTGGGAAAGAACTGCCCTTCCAAGGCCCTGCATTGCATTTGTCTGTAGAATAATTTCACTGCTAAAGAAATAGTGAAGGCATTTTTAGACACACGGCAACCGAAGTCTGGATAATCAAGGTCAAGGTAATCTTTTCCACTTATTCAAAAAAGGTTGAGAACAATACATGCTCATTATTCTGAAACATATAAGCAGTAAGGAATAATAGAAAGTCAAAAGCAAAAGTTTTCCTCTTCTCTCTCTCTCATTCCTTTCCTCCTTCTCTCCCTTTCTTCTTCCACTATATATATATATATAGTATATAGTATATATATATATACACACACATATATCTCCATCTATCTTTCTCCAGCCATTTACATGCACATTTGGAGGGACAACTAGCCGTCTGCCAAACACACTAACAAAGAAGGAATTTACAGAAAGCTATTGTGTAGCTTCCAGGATTATCAGGAGGGCTTGAGAACCAGGAATAGAAAAGCAAGCAAACATCTAAGGGTTTCCAGACAGCTCTGAGCACCACCAAGTTCATGCTCCAGAAATGACCCGTGAAGCTGCTGCTGCTGCTGCCGGTGCCTCGCCTGGATACCTGTTGCAAATACACTTGAAAGCACCATCACTGGACACTTAACTACTCTGCTCACATTGTCTACTCCTCGACTGTTATACAATGGTCCCTACTTTCTCTGCATCTTTACATCACAACCTTCATATCTGCAGTCTTGGGCAGAAGAGTTGGATTGACAAGACTCCGTTCGATGAGCTGAATCATGGCTTCCAGAGGGGAAGGAGAGAGAATGTTTGCTTACTGGGGTGGGTGACAGGATGCTGCTGCCTACTAAGGGTCACACAATAAAGATCTCAAATTGGAAGAGGTTTGGATGCTGAGCAGTCCAAGACAAACAAATGCTTATTATACCGACTCTGTCATTTGGGTGGACAAGTTGTCTGTCAGGAGATCCAGCTCAGAGCTTCCCAGGTAGCAACCCCAACAGAAAGAGAACATCTCTCTAACAATATCCATGTGTTAAGCTCAGGAAATATTCTGACACTGTTTGGGTGCTCATCCCTGCAGCAATCACTGAGGTCACTAGCGTGGAAGATTTTGGTTGGTCTAGCCCGGACTAACAGTCCCGCCTTTGTGACGGGGAGTGGTTAAGCAGGCACCGTAATTGAAAACCATTCATAACCCAGGAAGTGGAGAGAGGATGCTTGTTTCAAGAAAGGTACACAGAAGGGCACCTGGGTGGCTCAGTCATTAAGTGTCTGCTTTCAGCTCAGGTCATGTGAGCTCCATGTTGGGCTCCCTGCTCAACAGGGAGCCTGCTACTCCCTCTCCCACTCCCTCTGCTTGTGTTCACTCTCTCACTGTGTCTCTCTCTGTCAAATAATTAAATAAAATTTAAAAAAAAAAGAAAGGTACACAGATAAGACAGAAACATAATGCATATTTTAAGAGGCCTCATGATTATCTGGTCCATAATTTGACTCTCATTTCTTCTTTTTAAATTCAGTTATTATACCTTCCTTTTTTGGTCTCCTGAATATCACCATAAAACCTCAGATGCTCTTATTAATGATCTCAGATGTCATTAGGTAACTCTTTAAAACTGTAGATAAGATTTGAGCCATGATAGACCAACTAGTACGGCATTAGCCTTCCTTCCATAAACAAATATAAAACTGTACAAAATGCATAACGCAACTGTTTTCAAGTATTGGGCAATAGACAGCACAAGTCTGTGATCCTTGAGACCAAGAAAATTCACAAGGTAATCCCAACAACTGTTATCTCTGTCTGGGGACAAGTTCAGACTTTGGAGATGTGGAACTGGTTAAGATTTTTAGAATAAAAATAGAAAAAAGAAAAAGAAAAACGAAAGAAAAACAAGGCTACTAGGTAAGGAGAAGTTGCATAGAAATGAGACTCAAAAGTCTGGGTGAGGATTCCTCATGAGGCCTCAGCTAAGGACTGAGCTGTGCAAGTTCTGGGTAAGAGCATGCTAGGTTTACCAGAGAGTGGCTGCTGTGAGAGTGGGAGAAGGGATGTTGGAGATGAAGCTGGGAAATAGTGTGCCAGCCTAGCCAGAGAGTAGAGACCTCATTAATGCTCCAGGTACCCAGCTGAGACATGAGAAACACCATGCTTTAGGAGTAAGGAGCATGATATAGCAAAGCCTACAATAGGCCTACCCTAACAAAACCTAAAAACAAGACTTAAGATCTGTAGACCCATCAGAGTCTGGAAGGTGACTCAACCCAGATCATGGAGTCTTAGAAAACACCAGCACTTTCCTCATATCTGCCATAACAAAGCATAAAACAAGTCTACATAGATTCAAGGTGATCAACTAGCAACTAAATTGTCTCCTGGAACAAAAATCAACACTCTTCAAAGGAAGATTATAGAAAATAAAAATTGAGGGGTGCCTGCATGGCTCAGCTAGTTAAAGTGTCCAACTCTTGATTTCAGCTCATGTCATGATCTCAGAGTTGTGAGATTGAGCCCTGCTTTAGACTCCACACTGGGTGTGGAGCCTGCTTAAGATTCTCTCTTCCCAGGGTGCATGGGTGGCTCAATGGGTTAAATGTCTGCCTTTGGCTCAGGTCATGATCCCAGAGTCCTAAGACCAAGCCCCACATCAAGCTCCTTGCTCAGTAGGGAGTCTGTGTTTCCCTCTCCCTGCCCCTCTGCTTGTGATCTCTTTCTCAAATAAATAAATAAATCCTAAAAAAAAAGAAGATTCTCTCTTCCCCACTCTCTCTGCCCTGCCTGCCAAAAAAGGAAAAGAAAAGAAAAAATTGATTACAACTCCAAATATTTGATGTGCAAAGATTTAATGCAGCAATCACAAATATTTTCAAAGATTTATTTTTTTTAAATATTTTATTTATTTATTTGACAGAGAGATCACACGTAGGCAGAGAGGCAGGCAGAGAAAGAGGAGGAAGCAGGCTCCCCACTGAGCAGAGAACCCGATGTGGGACTTGATCCCAGAACCCTGAGATCATGACCTGAGCTGAAGGCAGAGGCTTTAACCCACTGAGCCACCCAGATGTCCCATTTTCAAAGATTTAAAATATAATATGGTCTTTTTTTATATAATATGGTCTTAATGAACTATCAGATAGGGACTCTCAACAGAGCAGTGAAAACCATTTTTAAAAAACAAAAATTCTAGAACTAAGATGTATAGCTTAAATGAAAAGTTCCCTGGAAAGGATTCATAGCTGAGTGGAAATGATAGGAAAAAATAATCATTGAGCTGGAAGACAAATTAATAAAATTATCAAATGTTAAGAATGTCAAGTAAAAATAGTAAAGAAAAATCGAGCCTCAGGGACATGTAGGATATTGTAAAACATTCTGACATATGTGTGATTGAAATGCCAGAAAGAAAGGAAAGTGAAGAAGATACATAAAAGCATTTTGTAGAAGTAATGGTTCAAGTTTTCCTAGATTTGATGATTAACATTGACTTACAGATCCAAGAAACATAGTCAATTCCAAATAGGGTATTGATTACTAAGCATATAAAGAAAACCACGTGTAGACACATCATAGTCAAACTACTGGGTATGATGTGTAAAAAGACAAATCCAATGCTTAGTGTTGGAAAACAGACCAGTGCTTCCCTGGGTCTGGGACTGGAGGGAAAAAGTTAACTGGAAAGATCACAAGAGAAGTTTTAGAATAACGTTCTATGGTTGACCATAAAGGTGGCTGACGGCTGTACACATTTGTCAAAACTCATCATGCTGGATGCTTAAAAAGTGTACATCTTATTGTATGCAAATTATTTCTAAATAAAGTTTACTTACAAAACTAAAGGTAATACTTAGTCAAGATAACACTTCAAACACCCTAATTTATTTTCTGTCTTATTTTCATGCTTTTAGTCTTTATGTTTTTATTCATAGAAATCCAATTACTATTCCTAACTGCAAAAGAATAAACTGGACCACAAATGAAAAATTTAGACACACAAATGACATGTTATGTGCCTTTTCCCCCCTATTTAATAGCAGACCTAAGCCTAATGAGGTCAAGTTCACTCACATAAAATACACACAACTACACATATTCTCCTGTCACTCAGTATTTAATCTCTTAATAGAATGGCACCATTTCTGCATCTACTCATTGGATATATCACTGTTACTATATATTAAAATGCAGATTATATAAAATTCCACTTTTAAAATAATCACTCATTATCAATGAATATGAAAGTGCTGTAAAACCAACATGTTGTGTTTATAATTTGCCTTTCTGTTTCTTGCTCAGCTATTTAAAAAATTAAAACTCCAATATTTTGGAAATGACACAAAATTTCAGCTTATGTTTTAGAAATGTTCTGAGAATTTTATCCAATACAGACAGATTTTTAGGTAATTCATATGGGAGTAAAATGCTTTAAATCACTTAATAGATACGATGGTTTAGAATTAGTCCTTCCCTTCCAAAGAAATGAAGAAATGCGTTAGCTGTAGATGAAGGCAGAATCTGGTTGAGGTTTTGTGTTGTAAAATTAATGATTAGCAAAATGCTAGAAAAAGGCAGAGGGGTGATAGTCTCAGTGCACAAAACAATGGTAGTGGGCCCCTGGGTGGCTCAGTAGGTTAAGCGTCTGCCTTCAGCTCAGGTCATGATCCCAGGTGCTGGGATGGAGTCCTGCATCAGGCTCCCTGCTCAAAAGAGAATCTGCTTCTCCCTCTGTCCTTCCCCCAACTTATGTGCTCTCTCTCTCTCTCCCTCTCAAAAATAAATAAATAAAATCTTTTTTAAAAAGTGCTTTCAAGCTCAACAGCTTAAATGTAAAACAAACAAACAAAAAACCACAATGGTACCAAGCAAGGCTGTGAAGTTATTTTGGTCAGTTCTACTAAAAATTTTTTTAAAAGATGAGCCTATAGGAATGAAACAAGATGATATAAACAGAGGAGAATAGTATATTTGATAAAGTATCTCTGAGGTAAAGAGCTTTTCTACTAACAAATACACAGCAGGAGAATTAAGATAAACTTCAACCATAAGCTTACAGTAGACCAGATGTTCTTTTTCAGTCTAGAATTTGAAATTGGCACGAAGCCTTTACATCCAGATTTCATTGCTTAATACCTATTTGATTCCCTGAAGTCTCAGTCTCATATTTGAAAAACAGCTCTAATAATGGTTCTTGCCTTCTAGGGTTATTTTGAAAATTAAATGAGGTAATACATGCAAATTGTCTCCCATGGTACATGGCACAGAGACACATCCCTCAACAGCAGACCAAAATAAAATGCCTAGTATCCTTCTCATAGATTAAATCTTGGCAGGGGATGTGGCAAAGGATTTTCTTTCTGGCTCCTACAAATGTGTAAAAGTCAAGCTATATGGAAAGGATATCTGTCATTGTGCTAGTCATGCTTTAAGTGGCCCCGTTGCCCCAGAGGGAAGCTCATACTCTAGATTTTCTGGGATCCAACCATTTTATGCTGTAGAAGGAAGCTGGGAGCAAGATGACCTTCTTCTGAATGACAGAGAAGCTGTCCTTATGTGCCATGATGACGATGTTAAATGACAGCCATTTCCCTAACCAAGTTGACTACTGACCCAAAAATGAGATTAAAAACTATACTTTTTTTTTTTCCCTGAGCCCTGAAAAGCCTGAAGAGAGGACTAAATAAGAAACAGCCTTGAGACCTGGATGATGTCCAGGTCAGTGAGTACAGAATACTCCTCTAATTGTTTTGTCACTTACAGATTTAATGCTCACAATATGCCAATGTCGGCACATTTTTATTTAGGACATGAAATAATAATTTAATTATGACAGGTAGTTCAAATGGTGACTACTATATTTTTATGTCCTTAAGAAATGTGCCAATTTTCTCGTCCATTCTGGAACGTGATGGGGCAGGGGAGGGCGGAGCAGGGGGCAGAGGGATAGAGCAGGGAAAGGAGGAGGGTGCAGCCAGGGAAGGAGTGAACGCACGAAGTTACATAATGTTCTGCCCCACTGAAGGGACAGAGAACCTAAAGGATTTGACATCTCCATGATATAATATATTGCTATGGCAACCACTATGGCCTTAAACATTACAAGATTTCAGGCTTTCTTTTGTTTTTAATTTTAGTTTTTCTCAAAATAATAATTGTATGTAGTAAAAATCAAATAATAAAGAATTCACAAAACTTGATATTTCCTCATCCACCTCTTTGTATATTTTTATCTCTTTTGCTCCTGTGTTTAATTCTTTAGCTAGTTATTTCCACAATCATAGTTACTATCATTATAACTCTATATTCTGATACTCATTTATAATCATGATCAATTAACACATAGAAATGAAAATTCACCTCATATTAACCTCTTCTTTCCCATCTTCTTTCCAATATTTAGTATTCAACTTATTTTTAGTTCCTCCATTAGATACTTTCGTAACATGTAATAATATGATTAAATCATTTGTTTCCACTGATTTTCTACTGTGTCATTCCAATTTGGGAAAGAGACTTGTCCTTCCTCTGCATGTGCCCCCCCCCCCCCAGCTCTCTATTATTCTACATTATCAAATACTTGTCAGTAATTACATTTTGTCCTGAAACATCACCAATATTCCTGCTTTGTTTACGGGTTGACTCTGAAATTTTAGAATGAAGAAATAGTGTTTACATTCGTGTAACAAATATGTAAGTATTGTCCACTGCTTGGCAAAGTAGTATGTGAGGATTACTTTTCATTTTCTTTGGGTTTTATAGTGCTGGGGGGGAGCCACTTTAAAGAGGTTCTTCCTAGCGTCAAAGCCAAACAGATTTCCCTTTTTCCACTATGTCCTTTGCTTAAGTAGACATCACATTTTGGATTGCCTCTTACAGAACCACACTTTTCATATAATCTTTGTTTTTCTCAGAGTCTTTTTTGCCCTCTTTCATGTGATAAGAGGCTGGCATTTCAGCCTTTTATTAATATTCTCAATTACTGCTATTTCTAATCACTTATTTTATTCCACTGAGACTTCCCTCCCGGTCCCATCTGGCCTCTTCCCCCAGTTGGGACTGAGGTTCTAAACCTGCTGCAAATGTGACCCTGAAAATTCCCCTCCTCCTTTGAGTTGGTTGGATTGACTGTTTCTTGAATCCTATGTCTTCCTTTTTCCTTTTCTGGAGTACATCCTCCAGGAACTAAGACAAATGGTTTGCAAGTTACATTTTCTGAAGGCTCTTGTGCTGAAATCGTCTCTCACTATTTATTGGCCAGAATTTGGGGATGAAGGTAATTGTCTTTAGCGTCTTCCAAGCATGTTTTGTGTTCTGGCATCCAGCCATACTCTCTAGAAGTCTGATGACAGTCTGATTCCCATCCCCTCACACGTGAACTGTTCTCTCTCTCTGAAAGCTTTGGGGGGCGGAATGTTCTCTTTTCAGTGTCGGTGATTTTATGAGGGTGCATCCAGACCTCATCCTGCTGAGGACTCTACTTAGTTTTCAATTCTAGGAATGTGGAATATAATTTCTTTTCTCACCTCTCCTCCCTTTTTCTGAAGCTGTTATTAATAAAACAGTGGCTTTCCTGGATTACCGTTCGAAGGTCTCGTTTTAAAATTTTATATATTTTGCATTTTCTATCTCTTGGACCTAGTCTACACTTTGAGAGATTTTTCTCAACTTGGATTTTCAGCCCTTCGATTGAATGTCTAATTTCAGTTATCGCTCGATCTCTGAGAGCTCTTTCTTCTCTGACTGTTCCATTCTGTAGACCCCGGGGAGGGAGCAATGGGGGTGTACCTCTCCCATCTGCCTCGGGGCAAAATCTACTGGAAGTAGTATTGACTGCAAGCCTCAGCTGCAGTAGCCTCGGAAGCCACCAATGCATCCACCCTGAGCCTTCCCGCGCTGGAAGCTTCCAGGCAGTGACTGAGCAAGGTGGGCACCAGAGAGCCTGGTCAATTCCGTCAACTGGAAATAACCCGAGGGACTGGCTGAGACTTTCTCAGGTTACCCTGCAGGCTGAAGCTCTTCCTATCTCCTTTCAAAGCTATTAGACCTGCATCACAGACTAAAAGCTCTTCACCTACTCCTGTTCCCTCTCCCCTTTATCCTTCATCGGTGTGAACCCCCAATACGTCTCTTCTATTTGTTACTTTATCCTGATTTTTGCTTCCCAGAGGACTAAAACTGACAGAGCCTCCTATCCTTCTTTACCAATATACTATCTTCTCACACCTTTCTTAACGTATTGTGCTTATTCTTATAACACCTGGTACATCTAATGGAATGCATTTTACCTAAGACAGTGACCCAGTGGGTCCAAACCACATTGCAATAAACTGAAATTAATTTGAAAGAAAAGATGCCATCAACACAGAGTAAGGAAGGAGGCTAGGTGTACCCGCCACCCAAGTTTCCAGAGGAGGCAAAAATTTTAATAATTCCAAGAGTTGAAATAAAATAGCAATAAAATATGAAAGTTGAAGCCTGTCACATCCGCTACTGCATAAAAATTTCAGATTTTGCGGCACAATGTGCTGCTACGTCATTCAAAGAATCAGCGGCAGGGCTCGTGCAGGACCTTGTACTTCTGGCTATCCTCATTCTTGCCTAGGCTCGTCTTGCCACTGGATTTTTGCATGTCCTCTTTTCAATGCCTCCTAATACTAACAGTAAGAATAGTTGCTGATTATTGTATGGTAATTATATGCCAGGTAGGCTGGTAAACACTTTATATCCATTATTTTATTGGATAAAACAATCCAATTTATATACAATCCAGTTTGGGGTATGTTTGGGTTTTTTTTTT
>CM052814.1:40748037-40776168 GCA_028533885.1 Nasua narica
CTCTGACCTTCTCCCTTCTCATGCTCTCTCTCACTCTCTCTCTTTCCTAATAAATAAATAAATAAAATCTTTAAAAAAAAAAAAAAGACAAAGTGTATAAAAAGTCTGGTACGTACTAAATTTAACTGAAGGTTTCCCGTTTTTTCCTAACTGTATTACACTGCCTTTTTTCTTTTTTTAAAGATTTTATCTTTTTATTTGAGAGAGAGAGAGAGAAAGTGCGCGCGCGCGCGTGCATGAGGAGGGGGAGAGGCAGAGGGAGAAGCAGACTCCTCACTGGGCAAGGAAACCTGCTGCGGGGCTCGATCCCAGGACCCCAAGATCATGACCTGATCAGAAGACAGCCACTTAATCGACTGAGCCACCCAGGCGCCCCTACACTGCCTTTTTTTTTTTTTTTTTTTTACAAAACTAATTTTGAAAGTAGAATCTATGTTGTATGAGTCCCTTGATTTCTCTGTAATACCCAGCCCAGGTCAGAGTGTGCAGTGGCAGCTCTAGAAATACTTTTTTTTTTAATGAAAAAGGTGGTTTTCTGAAAGGACAACATTCACTTCAATGAATGATGAATTTAAATCTACTCTCTTGTTTTTTTTTTTCCCATTCTTATTGCTTTATTAAGGTCTTCTCTTTTACATATATTTTCCTATGTGGAAAAATGCCCCATAAACAAATAAGATGTTAGCAATGAGTGAAATTTCTAGCCTCTACGAGGCTGGTGTTCTTGGACAAGATTTAGGAGCCCATATAGTTTCGATCCATGGAAAATAACCAAATACTTCCAAATGTTCATTTATATTTTAGTATAAAAACTCCGCCTATCAAAACTGAAAAGATTTCCAGAAGCGTGCCAGAGGGTAGCTTCTGAGTGTTCTCTGGCACAATGCCATCTACAGGGTGAGAAAAAGTTCATGATTTTCCATTTGTGAAGTCACATGGACAGAGGTCTTTTGTCCAAGTGGCCTTGTCATGTGACACTGCTAAATATTTTTCACTTGGCCTTCCCATCACGTCCAGAGTGTCATACCCTTAGAAGCAATTTGATGTATGAATAATGGAAACCCAAAGTGAAGCTCAAAGGAGTCACCAGTCGGTGGGAATTGTTCTGTGACTAGTCAACCAAACGCAGACATCGCCAAGTTTACTTAGAACATGGACAAGGTGAGGAAAATTCAAATTGAGAGCTGAATTCGTTTTAGGGCTTAGACATAAAAATAGAGCACTGGCCGGGTTATTGGAGGACAGAGAGTAAACGAGTTTATTTTGCTGGAGAACAGAGTTTGAAGCAGAATAGAGTTCAGAGCATTTGAGGACTTGTTCATTTTACCAAAAGGAAGCAAAAGCAAACTGATAATTTATTACACAGTAGAAGGCAAAAGAATTGGGAGTTGATTTTCCCACAGGGCACGAATCAAAACATGCAGCAATTTTTGTGTTTTGAAAAATAATCAGAGGGTTATTTGGCAAGAATAATATTTTTAAATTCCTGCCTTAAGCTACTCATTTTCACCTTCTTAGGCAGGCTTTGCCTCGTATGGAGGACTGACTACCCTATAGCCCCTTACTCCAAGGAACTCACAAAGGCCCGTGTCTGCTTGGTTCATTCTGCGGATTCTCAATCAGTTCTCATGAATGCTTGTTTTGACACTGTCCCATTAGCAATTCTGTGTGCACTGTCCAAGCTCCTCCTCTCCTCCAGTAACAAATCCTCATTAGACTTCAATTTTTCAGCCATCTAAACCCTGACTACACATTTTAGAATATTATCTAGCTCATCTATTTGCCAGAATTAGACGGTAATTTTCTCAATAGAAGATGCAATTGTTGTGCTATAGCTCTATCGCTTAATGTGTTAAAACAATATCCTTCCAAGAACAACATTACTGTGCATTTTATAATTGTCGGACGGTGGAGGGGGGGGGTTGTTTTCTTTAAGGATTTCTTGAGAAGGGGCCATGTTCCAAGTCCTTATTACACTCTCTAATAGAAATAAAAGAGATAAAAGAAGTTGTAAGCAGATGAGATACTCCTCCAGTGGCATTCATTATGGAAATGATTTCTGGGGTCCCTGATGGAATCTCCTCCTTTTCACTTGTTTTCCTGGCTAATCGGGTGACTAGATCCAAGGCCACTTTAAGACTGAATGAAGAAAACACACACCAGTCCCACAGCTCTCTGGAAGGGCGTCCAGCAGTCCGAATCACTCAGTTCTTTGCCATTATGCAAGAGGTCTTGGGGAGCCCAGATCTTTTGTGAATACTGAACTTATTGATTAAAAAAAAGGAAGGCCCTGGAGGGGCACCTGGGTGGCTCAGTCAGTTAAGCATCCAACTCTTGGTTTTGGCTCAGGTCATGATCTTGGGGTCGTGGGATAGAGCCCCATGTCAGTCGCCACACACTCAGCACCTTCTGCTTCGGGTTCTCTCTCCCTCTCCCTCTGCTCCACCCCCTGCTGACGTGCTCTCTCTATTTCTCTTTCTCTAAATAAATTAATTAAATCTTTAAAATAAAATCTTAAAAAATGATGGCGCTGGAATTTCTAAAGAAAGTAGTAATCTGGAGAGGGTAAGTGATGCTTTTTGAAGCTGCACAAACTTCCAAAGAAGATTAAGAAAACATCAATTGGCCATCTCAAAGAATGATATTTAAGAGTTTTATGGAGATTATGGGGCATAGCACCCCAGTATCTCCCAAATTCATGTATATTGGCATTTATCTCCCTTTACGTATTTCTCCTTGATACTAACCCCTTTACACCTCTCTGACAGTCAAACTGTAAAAAAACCTATTGTGCCACAGTCAAGAATAAGTCATTCTGTATTAATAAAAGTTTAATTCTAGGAATCATATATTTTGTAGAATTCTGCTTTGCCTAACTTTTGGGGAAAGAAATGCCCTTCATCTTCTAAGATTCATTATGTGGAGTTCAGCCCAATATGATGCTTTCAATCCTTGCTATTTGAATCTAAAAATATGAGTTTTTGTTGTCTCTTATAGTTTACAATGTGCTTTCTTTTATATGCCGTTGTTTTTCAGAGACAATCAGAGCTATTATGGGGGTTATACAAGATCAAAGAATAAAGAGCATCCATTCATTGTTTCCACTGGTGAGACATTTAAAATGTTACTTTGTATTAAAACAAACACATCTATTATTAAATATAATGCATAATTCACGTGAATTTCTCAGATAAACCATGAGACTTCAAAGAAATGTCATGTCTAGAATTTGTAGCAATGAGCTTTGCCTATAGCCAGCTAAGAGCATTAAGGATGCTTGGTAGAAATTTGAGTAGCATAGGTACGTACTTTTCTTATTTTACCTGCCCAATGCATACATGAGATAGCATGTTTATCCCTTTACAAAACAGAAAATTAAAGCTTGGAAGGTTGGAAGAAAAAAAGTAACGTTTGGAAGGTTGAACACTTCTTCCAAGTCACTTTGTCACTTTCTACTTGACAGAACCCTTTCTGGCTGCTCCTCCATGAGGAAGACCTTAGTCTACAGTGGTTTTCATGGTTTGGTAGGCTGAATAAGAGCCTTTCGAAGACATCCACATCCAAATCCCCAGAACCTGCAAATCTGGGACCTTACATGGCAAAAGTGATTTTGCAGATGTGATTAAGGCAAGGATTTTGACAGGGGAAAATTATCCTGGATGATTCACCTGAGCCTTAGGTAACCATAGAGTCTCTGTAAGAGGGGGGCAGGAGGACCAGAGTCAGAGAGAGGAGATACGAGGATGGAAACAGAGGTCAGAGAAGAGAGAAGACGCTGCACTGCTGCCTTCGTATATGGCGGAAGGGACCACAAGTCAAGGAATGTGAATAATCTCCAGATGTAGACAAGCAAGTCAAGGCAAAAAAAAAAAAAAAGTGGGTTCTCCCCAGAGTCCCTAGAAAGGAGCACAGCCTCACCAACACCTTGATTTTAGGCCCATTTTATACTTCTTACCTGCAGAGAATACATTTCTACTGGATTAAGCCTGAAGATTGTAGTGATTTGTTACAGAAGCAACAGGGAATTAATATGCCCTGTAAGGCTCTGATAGCCCCCCAATTTTTTTTCTCATCTTCATGGCTCTTTTTAATGATGTCTATGGTTTTATTTTAATAATTTTGATTTATCACATTGCTACATACACATAGCATTTAGCTCCATTTAATTCCATTAAAAGACAAATGGACAAGTGTGAGTGAAAAGGTAAATAAATTGGACCACTTGGACATTGCTGGTTAGGATGTAAAATGGTACAGCCACTATGGAAAATGTTGGTGGGTTCACATCAAGTTAAATGTGGAATTGCCAAATAACCCAGGAATTCCACTTTTGGGTGTATACACTAAAGTACTGCAAACAGGTGTTCAAACAAAAACTTGCACACGAATGTTCACAGCAGTGCTATTCACAGTAGCTAAAAGGTGGAAACAAACCCAAATGTCCATCAGCTGATGAATGGATAAACGAATGTGGTATATCCGCATAAGGGAATAGTATTCAGTCATTAAAAGAAATGAAGTATTAACATATGCTACAGTGTGGTTGAATCTTGAAAACATACGAAGTGAAAGAAGCAACTTACAAAAAGCCATATATTGTCTGATTCCGTTTATATGAAATATCCAGAGTCCACAAATTCATAGAGACAAGAAGCAGATTCATGATTGCCAAAGACTGGAAGGAGTGAGGAGTGGGAAGGGACTGCTTCATGGGTTACAAGATATCCTTTTGGATTGACGAAAATATTCTGGGGGTGAGCTAGCGGTGATGGTTGCATAACCTTGTGAATGTAGTAAATATCGTTAATGGTAAATTTTATGTGATGTGTGATTTACCGTAATAAATTTTTTTAAAAAGACAAATGGAAGTAAAAATCTTTAAAGTCAAAGTGTAATAAAGTGGCTGACCTCTCCTCCACTGATCTGTAACTCCCAGTTCTCTATCCAAAAGCTTGCAGTTAAACCTTTTGGTTTTCAGGTAACTGATTATTTGGATATTTGCTGCTTATTTCCAAATAACATGATTATAGTGTACTGGCATCTATGGATATACAGATTTTGACATTATCTATTGTTTTCTAATTATAGTAGGTAAAAGTTTAGTTCTATTTTTAGCAATTATATTATGAATACCCAAGAACCTTTTTGTTCTTTGACGTTGTGCTTTTGCACTATCTCGTACTTCCTAAGCAATGCAATATCTTCTTTCTCACGAATGTACGATTATTTTCAGTTTTATTCTCTTCTCTACCTCATCTCTGTTTCAACCAGTTCCTTCCTTCTTTATTTGTTTCCTTCTCTGTCCCTCATGCTGAAGATTTTCTTCAAATATCTATGATCCCTGACTGACGGTTCTTGTTTAGGAGCGAGGCGCTAAAAATTCGGCTGGCAGTTCATTTCACTGCAGAGTGATACAGCCAGTTGGAACCCTTAGGAGGGAAACTCATATGTCGGTATCTTAAAGTCTTTTCTCTGGGGACACTTGGTTTCTGCAGAGGACACTTCTTTACTTTCGTATTCCTATGTGGAGTGGGGGTGGGGGTAATATACGTGACCGGGGCCCTTCAGATGTTCCACTGATAACTGTGTCCCTTTCTCTGCACCCTGTACCGCTCCGATTCTATGTCTCCAGGGAATAGACTGCTGGTCTCCTGAGAAAGGCTTAGGAGTTTAACAGATTTTTCCCCAATCCCCTATTTCCAGCCTGGGGCTTCATCCCCACCTTGTACAACCTGTGCCTCTCAGCCTTCCCCTCCCCAGACGCCTGCCGATTCAAGGGAGTGTATTTCCCAGCGATGTTCTTTCTGCTAGGACATAGGTCAACTCTTCGTTGGCTCCTCTACCCTCTATCAACAATATGCTGGCATTTTTTGCTCACGTTTTGATCCCCTTTTTTCACTTTAGTGGGGCTCCCATAGGGAGATAAAATGATTTGGTGTATTTAATTTATTGTTTCTTTTTTTTTTAAGATTTTATTTTATTTATTTATTTGATGGAGAGAGAGTTGGCGAGAGAGGGAACACAAGCAGAGGGAGTGGGAGAGGGAGAAGCAGGCTTCTGTCTGAGCAGGGAGCTCGATGTGGGGCTCGATCCCAGGACCCCGGGATCATGACCTGAGCCGAAGGCAGCCGCTTAAACGACCGAACCACCTACGCGCCCTAATTTATTGTTTCAATTGGAAATCAGATGTGTTTGCTTCAGTGGGAAATACAGCTCACTTCTCCTGTCTCAATTGTTCCTCACACACAGTGAAGATGGCTGATATGCTGTCTGAAATTTCACAGCTAAGGAAATGGAAATTCAAAAAAGGATTAACTTGCCCAAGACTAGGCCCAATGGAATCGCAAGATTCCTTAAAAGTAGAAGAGGGAGGTAGAAAAAGACGGTCGAAAGGAGACATGATTACAGAAGAAAGACATGGTGAGATGAATTGTTGTTGGCTTTGGAGATGGAGGAAGAGTGCCCATGAGTCAGGAAATGTGAATGACTACTAGAAGCTAGAAAAGGAAAGAGAACGTAGCCTCCCTGTGCCCAGAGTCTCCAGAAAAGAACACAGACGTAACAACAATTCAATTTTAAACCAATGAAACCTGTGTCGCACATTTGACCTACAGAGCTGTCAGACAATAAGTTTGTATTGTTTAGGCCTCTAGGTTCCTGCTAATTTGTTGTAGCTGCCATAGTAAACTAACATGCTATATGCTAGGAATTTGGACATATCCATATAATAGAATACTGAACAATAAAAAGAGTGAAACATATAAAAATGGGTGAATCTCAAAAATGTGCTAAGTGAAAGAGGTCAGGTGCAAAAGAGTGCACACTGTATGATTCCATTTATATAAAACTCTAGAGCAGACTAGTTTAATCTATAATGATACAAAGCAGATCAGTGGTTGCGTGGGGTGGAGATTTCCAGATTAAGTGGAAACAAGTACAAGGGAGCATTTTAGGATAATGGAAATATGGAAATGTTCTTTATCTTGATAGTATTGGCGGTTATACAAGTATATAAATTTGTGAAAGCTCAGAGAGACAAACACTTAAAATGAATACATTTCACTGCATATAAATTATATCTCAATAAAACTGATTTTTAAAAAAATGTAAAAAGTCACCCAGCTAAAGTAATAAGGTAGTCTGACTCTAGAGTCTGTACTCTCCCCACTAAACAATTTGCCACCTATCAGAGCTATTTGGGCACCATTAAATCCAAAGAATTGTCCCTAATGTGTCCTTTGACACATTTCCCATCAAGGGGCGGAGTCTCGTTTCCTTAGAATTTGGGCTGGTCCATGAGCTCTCCAGTCAATTGATTAAACCAGAAAGGGCACTTTTCCAGTTCTGGGATAGCCATTACGAGACTGGCAGCTTCTACTTTGGTCCCTTGGATCCCTGGGATGCCTTACAAGGTCAAACCACCCTGCTCCCACCCACTCCATTGAGTAGGAGAGGGTCCTGTTAAGCCCGGCTGCCTGCCATTCTTCAAACGATACTAAGTATAAAAAAAAAGGTACTAAGTATGTGAGTGAAAACGTCTTAGACCCTCCAGACCAGAAGACCCCTGGGTGGGTGGACATCACTGAGCGACCCCACACAACATCACCAAGTACAGTCTCAGAGGCATCACACAGCTTGCCTGGCTGACCCGCAAAACCATGAGTCACCATGAAAAGGTTGTTGTTTTAAAACCCCAAGTCCTGGGATACTTTGTTATGCAGCAGTAATTCACTGGATCAAAGGGCGTTCCCATTTCTGTTTCCGCTGGGATTTCTTTCAAGGCTTGGTGGAAACCTTTCTCTGTAGTATTCCAGATGTGACGCTATAATTGTCCCACTCGTGGGCTTTAATGAAGGACGAACAGCTGAAAGAATTATGGGGGCCCCATCATCACTTGTTACATCAAATCTATAAATAAAGAGGACTGTGAAAATAGAACCACCAGGGTCCCCTGCTCAGTGGCTGCCTCTGGGCTGCTGATGGCGCTTCGCTGCCTTGAAGGTAAGGCGTAGGTGCTCTGCAGCTCGCCTAATCCAAAGACCAAACAAACTGGAGATTTTGTGTCGTAACGAGACATTTATAGAGTTCGCCTATGAAAAGTAGCCTTTCTGAAACGGAATCATCTCCTGGATACATATAAGCCATTGGCTGTGTCGGAATGAAGATATTTTCTGAAATGTTGGGCAACGTCTGACTTCAGCATCTGTCTTGATGCAGCAAAATAAATAGAAAGCACTGATGCTTCACTTTATGGGCCCGGAGCTCTGCTCAGCTGCAAAGCGCCAGCGGCCCCTAAGTCCCGATTGCTTACCACTCAGAACAGTCAATGCACAAAATAGAACGATGCCGGGACAGGCAGCCAAGCCCTGGACGATGCTGCAGATACAAGAATTGCCAGGATGATCTGAATACCTTTCAGATAAAAATGCTCCCATTTGTTACCATTTCTAAGCATACTTTCATAGAATCAAAGTTTTTAAATTTTTTAAACTTTGTGTCTGTGTGTGTGTTTGCAACAACCCAGACTAGTGATCCAGTCTGACAAAACTATGTCTAATGTGAACCCTTATAATCTGTCAATACTATTAGCAATGACAGGTCATGTGACTCCCTGCGTACAAGCCCTAAGAGCCACTTACTGAAAACTATTTACCCCGGCCTAAAAATTCTGACGTGATCTCTCCATGGCCAACCTCTGTCACTGACATTGTCTTTCCCTTCACTATTCCCCGGTCACAGGGGCCTTTATTAAGCATATATTAAGTGCCAGGCTCTGTGCCAAGCTCCTTAGAGGCATTATCTGACTTAATATTCATAACAGCACTAGGAAGGAGATAATGTTACTGTCATTTTTTAGACAAAATATGCAAAACTAAATTATGATTATGAAAATCAGAATAATGGTTAACTTTGTGGGAGTGGGGCCTGGGAGGGGCCTGAGGAAAGGTGCTAGGGTCCTGGTAATTGTCTATGTCTTGATCTGGGTAGTGGTTATAAAGATGTGTTCACTTTGTAAAATGCAATGAACTGGGAGCCTGGGTGGCTCAGTCGGTTAGCGTCTGCTTTCAGCTCAGGTCATGATCCCAGGGTCCTAGGATCAAGTCGGGCATGGGGCTATTTGCTCAGCGGGGAGCCTGCTTCTCCCTTTGCTTGCAGCTTGCCGGTTCTCTCTCTCTCTCTCTCTCTTAAGCTGATAAATAAATAAAATCTTTAAAAATAAACAAATAAAAATAAAATAATATGCAATGAACTATTTGTGGTTAATGATTTGTATACTTTCCTATTTGTAGAATACACTTCAAGAAATAGATTCAAAAGAGACAGCAACTTTCACAGCAGTATAACTAAAAGCCTTAGGAGTATCCCACACATGGTAAGAACATTTCAAACAAAGTGATTTCAAGAAGTTGAAAAGATATTGGAAGATTTATAAGTCAAATATAAACAAACCAACAAAAGGAGTGGTAATATTAAAATTAGGTAAGGTGGAAAGTAAGGTTAAAAGTACTGAATAGGAAACAAATGAACATAATGTGATGACAAAAAGCGCAATATTTATGAAAAAGTTGTAACAGTCATAAACTAGTTTATGCCAAATAACAGCTAAATACATAAAGCAAACCTATGAGAATCTATTTAAAGTGTAGTCAGAGTGGGGCACCTGGTGACTCAGTCAATTGAGCATCTGCCTTCAGCTCAGATCATGATTTCAGGGTCTTGGGATCAAGCCCTGCTGTACGCTCCTTAGGAGCCTGCTTCTCCCTCTCCCTCTCCCTGCTGCTCCCCCTGCTTGTGTTCTCTCTCTTTCTCTGTCAAATAAATAAATAAAGTCTTAAAAAAAAAGAAAGAAAAAGGAAATTCAATCAGAGTGAAAGATGTCAGTATACTTCCTTCAGAATTGGAGAATCTGGTACTCAAATAAAAACAAAGACAAGGAGAGATTGAATAAGATACCAAAAAATCCAAATTAATCAACTTTCAGATTAATTTTAGAAAGCTCTAGTGGAAAATATAGAATTTCCATAAACCATAAAATGTTTATAGAAATCAATAATATACATATTCATAAAGAAAACTTTATGAAGTAAGGTAATAAATAACCCACTAAAATTCAGGATAAATAATAAAATGTTAACCAACAGTAAAAAGCATTGACTGTATGGGAATTAAGAAACACACTTCTAGGGGTGCCTGGCTGGCTCAGTCCATTGAGCCTGCAACTCTTGATCTTCCGGTTAGTGAGCTCAAGCCCCACACTGGGCATAGAACTTACTTAAAAACACACACAAACCCACTTCTAAATAGCCATTGGATCAAGAAGATCTCAAAGCTAAAATTGTAAACTCTATATAGAGACCATTGAAAAGGGAGAACATGTCATACATGAATGATGTACTCAGAGATTTAAAAAATAGTCATAATGCCCTTATTACTTTAAATAAGAGAGACGAGGGGCGCCAGGCTGACTCAGTCTGTAGAGCATGTGACTCTCGATCTTGAGGTGGTGAGTTTGAGCCCCACAATGGATGTAGAGATTAGCTAAAAATAAGATCTTTAAGGGGCACCTGGGTGGCTCAGTCAGTTAAGTGCCTGCCTTCAGCTTAGGTCATGATCTCAGGGTCCTGGAATCGAGCCTGCTTCTCCTTCTCCTTCTGCCCCTCACCCCTGCTGGTATGTGCGCTCTCTCTCTCTCTCTCATATAAATAAATAAATAAAATCTTTAAAAAATAATAATAATTGTGGTGTCTGAGTAGCTCAGTCAGTTAAGCAACTGACTCTTGATTTGAGTTCAAGTCATGCTCTCAGGGGTGAGATCAAAGCCCCGCATTGGGCTCCACACTGAATGTGGAGCCTGCTTAAGATTCTCCCTCTCTTCCTCTCCCTCTAACCCTCCCCTGCACCCCTTCCACACCCCACGCTCCCCTATGTGTACACACTCTCTCTCAAGATAAGTAAATAAATAAATAAATGAGATAAAAAGTGAAGAAATTGGTATCTACCTAGGAAATAGGAAAAGAATAGGAAAACTTTTTTTTTTTTTTTTTTTGCCATTTAGGAAGGGAGAATTTATAGAGATAAAAATTGAAACTAACCAAATGAGAAACAAAATTTAGTAGAATAGTAAATGAATCCAAATGCTGGTCTTTCAAAACAATCAATAATATACATAACCTATTGCCAACTTGCTTAAGGAAATAAGAGAGAAAGTAAAAATAGGAAAGATCAGGAGCGAAAAAAGAGACAAACTACAATATAGGAGATTTTTTAAAATTATAAAGTGAAACACACCTCTATTGCCACAAATCTACAAATTTAGAGGAGATAGGTAATTTCTCAGTAAAATATAAAAGAACAAAATTAACCCAGGAAGAAGACAAAAAACTTTGAATAGACTAATTATCGCAGAAGACACTAGAAAGGTCAAAAACATCTTTCACTAAAAATGTTTCCTACTGGTTTCATAGCTGAAATCTACCTAACCTTTAAAGAACAGTTAGTTTTTATGGTATTTAAACAATTCTAGGCCATAGAAAAATAATATAGAAGTTTCTTTCTTTCTTTTTTTTAAAGATTTTATTTATTTATTTGACAGAGAGAGAGAGAGATCACAAGTAGGCAGAGAGGCAGACAGAGAGAGAGGGGGAAGCAGGCTCCCCACTGAGCAGAGAGCCTGATGCGGGGGCTCAATCCCAGGACCCTGAGATCATGACCTGAGCCGAAGGCAGAGGATTAACCCACTGAGCCACCGAAGTGCCCCAATATAGAAATTTCTCAATAATTTCACAAAACCCAAACAACTTTAATACCAAAACTTTGTGAAGAAATTATAGAAACAGATAACTATAATCTCCCTTAGGTACATAAATGCATGTTTTTCTTTTTAAAAGGCAAATAGTATCTAACAGTTTAATAAAAGAATATAACAACATGAATAATTAAGATTTATTCAAGTAATGTAAAAGTGGTTGTACATTAGGAAGTCTACCAAAGTAATTCCATACAGCAACAAGGGCAAAATGTGATCATATCAAAGATGTTTTAAAAAAGGCATTTAATAGATCCAACAATCATTCCTATAACTCTCCAGGGAAGGAATGGAACTTCCAGAAAGGTTGAGTGAGGAGCTCAGCAAATACTATCCTCAAAAAGCAATGATAAAACTGGACAAAATTGTTAAAAAAAAATTTCAAATTTTAGAAATTAGCCAAAGCATACACGACACATCGAAAGGCATTATTTGCTCCTGGTTTCATTCCTTGTTGTGAAATCTCTTTTTCTGATATTAATATAGCTATGTCAACATACTTTAGCTCAGTGTTGTTTATCTTTTTACTTGTAACCTTTGTGTCTTTATGTAAAAGGTGGATTTCTTATAGAAACCTTTTGTGTCATTTATACTAATGTAATAGGATTAGGTTTAAATCTACCCTTTTGCTATTTGTTTTTTATTTGTTCCATCTATCCTTTGCTCCTTTTTCTCTCTCTTACCTGCTTTTTTTTTAAAAAAAATTTTTTAGTACTCCATTTTATCCATGACTGTGTATTAGAAACACCTCTTTTTTGTTTGTAGTTGCTCCACAGCTTGTAATGGATCTCTCCATATTACTGCAGTCTCCCTTCAAATAATTTTATAACATTTCCCGTGTACTTTAAGAACCTTAAATCAGTGTAGGCCAACTTCTCCCCTCCAACAAATACATTGTTGTCTTACATTTTCATTCTTTCTACACCGTGTTGTTAACCTCACAACACATGTGAGCACACACGCTTCTCCCCGTGTCTCTTTCCCTCTGACACCACTGCCACACTCGCAGGACTTCTGACACCAGATGTGGGGGGGAGGGGTCTCCACAACAAGCAATTCTGTGACGCCACCTGCGGGTCCTACAACTTAACTCCCTTCCGACTTTGTTTACCTGGAGGTAGTGTCGGATGCCGTGGGTTAAGGGCTCAGTTCCAGGGGGAACACGGCCACCTTTCAGATGCCAGTCCCAAATCCAGATTATCACCTGTGCTCCTGATTGGCCATAAATCAAAGATTCCCATGCCCCCCTCCTGGGGTTCAATTAATTTGCTATGGCGGCTCACAGAGCTCAGGAAAAACAGTTTATTTACTGTTTACGACTTCATTTACCACTTCGTTATAAAAGGACATAATAAAGGATACAGATGAACATCCAGACAGAGAGATGTGGGGCGGGAGGAGGGGTGGAGGGGGCTCTGGGAAGCACAAGGGGCTTCCCTGCACTCTGCAGGTGTCGCCCTCTCCCAGAACCTCCACATCTTTACCAACCTGGAAGTGCTTTAAATCCCATACTTTTGGGATTTTTAGGGGAGCTTTATCACGTAGGCATGAGCAATCATTAGCTCCATTTCCAGCCCCTCTTCCCTCCCCGGAGAGTGGGGAAAATTCCAAGCTTCAGTCAGGGTTTCACTTTCTGCTGACCAGCTGCAGTTAATCCCATTCTGGGTAATTTTTTTACTCCAGGTATTACACCGAAAAAACTAAAGTAGGGAAGAAAAATAGACCCAAGGCGGATGTTTTAAATATGGCCACCAGGGAAAACCTTACCGATGTGGTGAGATTTGAGCAGAGATCTAAAGAAGGTGAAGTGAGGAGATCCAAGTCTTTGCGTCCACCTAACCCTTTCTTATTATGCAGTTAGCACTTTTCTCTTTTCTCTGTAATTTGTTCTTTTCTTCTAATAGAACAAGAAGTAGCCTACCATGGTCTTCTGTGTGTTCTTTTTTGTCTCAGAGTCTCTTTAAATATGTTCTTTTACATTTTTATTTTCTGTCTGGCTCTCTCCCGTCTTCCTTTCCCTTATTAACTCTTGCAGCCTCTCTTGTTGCTTCTGTATCTATAATGGTTTTACTTTACTTTCACTCTTTCCAAAGCTTTGACTGCTCACTCTTCCTTTCACCTTATAGTTGAACACTTTTATCTCCCTTTTAACTTTGTATTTCTAGAGAGCACGTTTTCCTTAATTTATTTGATATCAGAAGGAAACATACCCTGTGGCATATTTTTTATCTGCTGAATTATTTTTTTGTCTGGTTTTTGCTTCTCCTGAACCTTTTTCTTCGTGGCCGCTTTCTGATTACTACTCAACTTTGAATGGGACCAGTTCTAGAACAATTATTCACACAAGGTTGCGTGAGAAGGGTTCAAGACCTGAGTAGAGACAAGGTAGCTTGGGCTTAGGACTTAATTGCACTCCCTGCATTCATGTCTATATTGCATGTTCTGAAATTCTGATGTTCTGGAGCTACCTGTGGGTTGACCAGAAAGTTCACCTATCTCTCCTATGCAATGATTTTTTTTTAATGATGATTTAGTGATTATTTTTTCTGATTATCTTCTTTATAAGCAGCAGCAGCTGAGATGATTATCATGTACGTTCACTCAACCATCCCATCAAACCGACAGCTTCTTCCAGCAAAGATGGCAGGTCTGCACAGATGACCCTTCGCCCCCCCCGCCCTCCCGCTTCTCTAGGGTGTTAAACCATGCTTGGGGTCCTCCCAAACCCCACCTTCACCCAGTCAGACCTACAGATCTCTTCTTGTGTCAACAAGAAAGTGAATAATGGTTTCGCCTTCAGCCTGAGCCAACTACCTTGAAGACATCCATGTGCCCTGCAAGGTCTGTGAAGGTCTGTGCTGTGTTTGCTCCTGTGTTTGCTCCACATATTACTGTACTTGATAGTTATTCCTCATAGACTTGTTCCCTGACATCGTTCCTTCTTTACTTCATGTTCTTCCCTGTGGTTTGTTATTTCTGTTTTGTAGGTTCATTTATTCCGATCTTTAATTGGAAGTTTCTACTATTTATTTTATTTTAATTTAATTCAACTCAAATAAATAGTTATTGGGTGCCTATAAAGTATGAGGTGCCATGTTTAGTGTTAGGGAGGGTCCAAAGATGAAGGTAGAAAATCACAGCAAGTATTTGAAGAACACAAATAATCCTATTCTGTTGGAACACAAATGTGAGGAAGGAAATCTGCAGCCATCAGGGTGGCAACGGGAGTGTTATTTCAGCAGAAAAGTCTTTGCAACTCTGCTTAAGTGAAAACATCCTATTTATGTTCTGGGAACCCTCAGAAATATCCTAATAATAGCAATGCCTGGAAGTATTAATAAATGATGCGAACCATCCAAATAATTATGGTAACAAATATTCGGCATGTTCTTTGGTCGTACTTTTAACCAGAACCAAGTGGGTTACCTAACAAAATAGAATTTCATTTAGGGCGCCTGGGTGGCTCAGTTGGTTGGGCGACTGCCTTCGGCTCAGGTCATGATCCCGGAGTCCCTGGATCGAGTCCCATATCGGGCTCCCGGCTCTGCGGGAAGTCTGCTTCTCCTTCTGACCATCTCCCCTCTCATTCTCTCTCTCTCTCTCAAATAAATAAATAAAATCTTTAAAAAAAAAATAGAATTTCATTTAAAAAAAAAAAAAAAGACCAAATGTAGGATGAATGTTCTCTGCAGTGGCTCCTTATCTGATTGAGGATGTGGCTGTGCCCTGCAGACTTAAAGTAATTGTTCTGTGATAATTAAGCAAAAAAAAGGCTTTCTGTCTCTTTAAGAGGCCAGATAGAGAACAAAAAATAGATGGGATCAAAGGCGTTGGGGACCCTGATGATGCTTCAGGGCAAAGAAGTGGATTTCAATACAACTAAGCTGGAAGGAGAGGTGGTGGCCACTTCTCTAGTCTGGGGATCTTGAAACCAAAAATTACTGCAAGATTTCATGGGGTTAAATTACTTCTCCTTACAGCCCCAAACCATGACAAAAAGTCTTCACCTCAAAGAAGTAATAACTGACTCTCAAAGCACTTTCTCATTCCTTTGCCCCTGACCTTCTTGTTCATTCCCTTTCTCTGACTCCTCTGTATTGCCCAAGAACCACATTTTGCTCAATCTCTGGATTCTGGGAAGGAGCTGATGGAACTCTGATCTGCTATTTGAAAAGCACAGCTTACAAGATGAACAGTGGAGTTTTTTCCTCTTTTTGAATCCTGCGGACATTTTACAGACAGAATAGGAATGGGAGCCTTTGAATTGGAGAGGGACTGGGAATGAAAAATTTTAAGCACTGTTGGCCTAACATCAGACCTTGGCTTTGAAAAACATTAGTCTATGCCCGTGTCCAATTGGTGATCCATGGTCCTGGATTGGAAATAACTATACATAAGCAGACTCTACAAAATATGTTTTATTACATTAGCAATAATAATTAGATAAATCCTGTTGGAAGTGATAGAAGGAAGAAAATTGACAATTATGGAGCTAAGACCTCTGAGGGTGATGATTCTTTGAAATGCAGTCCCCAGACCAGCAACATCAGCACCACCTCGGAACTTGGTGAAAATGCAGATTCTCAGGCCTCTCCTAGACCTACGGAATCGGGAATTTTGTAAGACCCAAACATCTGTTTTAACAAGCTCTCTAGGTAATTCTGATCTGTGTTAAAATTTGAGAATGATAGCGCTAGGGGAAGAAAAAGAAGTCAAGGTAAAGATCAGTGGTTTTCAAACTTTATCCGGCATCAGAATCTCCTGGAAAGCTTATTAAAACAAAGATCAGTAGAGCCTACTCTAAGAGTTTCTGATTCTACAGGGCTAGCTAAAAGGGAAGACAGTTTGCATCCTGACAAGTCCCTAGGTGATGCTGATGCTGCTGGTCCCTAGACTACACTCTGAGAACCACAGGTCTGCATAAAAGACTTGAGTAAATGCAAGACTTCCTTGGTTCCTTAGAAAAGGATTTTCTGGACTGAGGCATTGGGGAGCTGGGAATGGGAAGGAGAAGTGATAAATGCATATAAACGTCTATGATTTATACAGAGAAATGCTCTGCCCCCTTTGGGCTCTGGCATGGCAGTAAAGTCTAGGCAGGAAGGGTTTTAGGTTCACTCAATGAGTTTCCTGCTTCCACGTGCGGTAGGAAAACAGTAGAAAGATCCAGTGATCCACAAAGGACCAGGTGGATAATCTTCAAAGTGGTCTTCATGAACCAAGGCCAAAGGACAAACGTAGTGATGACACGTCAGTTGATACCTGTGTGAAGAGATGAGTTCATAGAGAATATTTTCCTCCTCCTACCCTCACAACTTAGCACCTCAGAAACCTCCAGAACTCAGCCATGAACTGAGGAAAAGTGGTGAAATTTCCAGTGGACTTAGATTGTTTTCACCACCCTGTAGGAATAGGGCCAACACCATCCCTGAAACAGTAAGGGATCTGGGGGATACAACCAACATAGTGCATTGGAAAGGGCCCATGCTGTTAGCATCTTTCATAGGCTCTTTGGGATATTGTTAAAGACAGAAGTTTTAAAATTTAATTTCAGTGATGCTTAGGAAACATGGGTAAGGTGCACCGCTTCATGATAAACCCTTCAAGCTTGGAGCTTAAATGGCCATGTCAGTTGCCATGCCCAAAGGACTGGCCTAATGGGGGCATAAAATAGAAATTAAGTTCAGTTATAAAACATAAAATGACTAATTACGAGGAAACAATTGGTAAAACTCAAATTGAAGGACATTCTACCAAACAACCGGCTGTACATTTGAATATGAATATGTACTGCATATTAGATGATAGGATTATATCACTGTTTTCCTAAATTTGAACAAAAATGAATGTAACTTTGTCTGGATTGAGATTTATACCTGCTACACCCAAGCCCATAACTCATGCTTGATACTTTCTCCGGAATGGTGAAGTTCATAATTTAGCACAAAGAACTTGTACACCAAGAATAAGAATTGTTTGCTTTTCCAATTTTGAATCAATTAATTTTTTTTAGGAAGAGAAAGAGTGCTCAAGAGGGGCAGGGCAGAGGGGGTGCAGAGGAAGATAGAAACTCTATGCTGAGTGTGGAGACCCATGTGGGGCTGGATCCCAGGACCCAGAGATCATGACCTGAATTGAAACCAAGAGTTGGACGCTTAACAGACTAAGCTGCCCAGGCACCCCCATTTTGAATTATTTCAGAACTTTCAAGGGTCCGTGGCTGATTTCCTTCTCTGGATGGTTAGGCTGAACTCAGAGTAGAATGTGCTGGAATTGTCCAGAACAGGTGTGGAATATCACACAGTCTTGATTTCAGTCAATCCCAGGGTGAGAAGAGCCATAGTTTACTGCTGACACCTGAGACAGGAAGAGCAGCTTCTTGCCATCTCTTTCAAAGTCACCGCTCTTTGATTTTTCACCTTGTGCAATCTTTCTTGCTTCTGAATTTCTATACTGCTTGCAATCTGAATCAAACATTCTAACACTTGATTTTATCCAGCCTGGTATTTTTCCCTGGTTGTTTCATGGGCGTATCACTCATCTCCCAACAAGGAGGTAACCTCCGTAGAGGCAAGAACTGTGTCTTCCATTATTTTTGCATAGGGAATGGCATTGCATGGTGCTGGACACCTGTAAGCACAGAGGAAACATTTGTGAATTTATTCACAGAATGCAGTGAATGAATGGATGGATGGATGGATGAATCATAGTGCCCATTTCTTCTAATATGTCAGTTTTAAAAAATAAGCGTCTCTCAGACATATGTCTGTTGGATTTGAGAGAAGTAGAATAACAAATTATTTACTGAAAATTTAAGAATTCTCCATCTGCATATGATAACTTGTTACTTATGTCATTAATGGTTGCCTGTATGTATGTTTACTTCAACTCCATGTTAGAGAATTACTGTGTGTTTCATTATTTAAGGCCAATAATAATAATGCATCTATAGGGATGCTTGGCTGGCTCAGTTCGTGGAGCATATAACAGTTGATCTCAGGGTCATGAGTTCAAGGTCCACATCGGACTTATCCAAAGAAAATGCATCTATAGGCATATTCAGTGCTTATTTCAAGTGAGCTGATGGTCTAAGCTAGGCAAGACTGATAGAAGCAAAATCTAGCCCGGTCGTCCCTTCTTTTTATGGTGTTCATATCCTCCTAACCAATCCCCCCTACCCTAACTCTCGCATTTCCTTCCTAACTAGCAGCCAACCAATTATTTAGCTGGTAAGAGCTAAAGTATTAGCCCTCCATAGGACAATTTGTCTTTTAGTAAAGGAGTCATTAAGAGCTAGATTTCAGAATCTACAGAAATGAATCTCTATAAACCTTCATATACTGAAAAGCCACTAGGAGAGATTTAGGGGTCAGGTTTCTTAAATCTCCACTTCTAGGAAGGAACCCAATTTACCTAGTCATGAAGCCAGTGCTAGTAAGATTTATGAGAAAGATCCCATTTCTATGTCAAGTTTAAAAACCCAATTTTTTCATTTTACATAGGCATGTTCCTGCTTTGGGGAATAGATTGGGGCTAGTGAAACTTAGAAATCGCTGGTTTATAAATCTGAAAGTAATTTATCAACTTACTTGTGCTTTTTTGTTTTTAAAATATTCATGTGTCCTATTTAAGACATAAATGTCAAATATCTGGTAAAAGTGCCAACAGTCTCTAATATCATGCTCAAAACAGACATCACTAACTGAGAGCTCCTTTCCTTCTTAACACGGCCCTGCAGACAACCATTGCCACTGATCTGTGCTGGCTTGCAACAGAAAACTGGACTGCCATTGCTGTTCTTTCTGATATCATGGTACCGAGAAAGGAAAAATTTATCAGAATATTATTTGGCAAGAATGAAATCCATTACCAAAAAATACAATTAGGAAAGAAAATAACACAAGCAAAAATAAATTAGAACTAAGGAATTATTAAAAAAAAAGTAGAAAGTCAAAATGGGAGGGGCGTGGCTTTATGTAGTTAACGTCATTAGAACTTTATATAAATTAACAGCTTTCTGAGGCTCCTGGGTGGCTCAGTTCGTTAAGCGTCTTCCTTCAGCTCAGGTCATGATCCGAGGGTCCTGGGATGGAGTCCTCCACATCAGCTCCTTGCTCAACAGGGAGCCTACTTCTCCCTCTGCCTGCCGCTCCCCCTGTTTGTGCGCTCTCTCTATCTGACAAATAAATAAATAAATCTTTTTAAAAAAAGGTAACAGCTTTCAGAAGATAAGAAAGAAAATGAGGGAAGGAGGGAAGAAGGGAGAGAGGGAGGAAAAGCTTTTAGAAGGAATGTCATAGGAAGGATGAGTGATTTGTTAGACAGTGTCCTTATTTCAATGACAAATTAGCAATGAACTTCATATTCCTCAATAAATGCCAAGAGCATAAGCCTTAGGCATACTTCAGTGAAGACAGTTTCATAGTGGGTCAAGATAATGTGTTCTAATTTGATAACAAAAAAAGAACATGGACTACTGAGAAGTATGGGTGGATAATCCCAAAGGGAATTTGATAGTTTTGCAGAATATTTTTTACATTTGGGATATTACTGCCAGCCCACTACATAGTATAACTTCTAATGACAGTATTACTAAAAACTAGTATCATCTTCGAGTAAGCCCTTATAAAATAATAGTCTTACCCTCTCCCTTTTAAGTAATTTTTAGAGTTTGCCAGAAACTTACGTCATTGTATTTCCTCATAACATTGCTATGTCCTATAATAAGGCGTTTCTGAATTAGTTAAACTTTAGAAGAGTTGCCTCTTGCGAACATATGAAACATATTAACTTGACAATGTTTTTCTACTCCATGATCAGCCCATACTGGTGCTGTGTCTTCAAACATAGCAATTGTAATTCCAGATGCTTCCCAATCAAGAACAGTTTCTGGTACACATAGGTGCTCAATAAAAATGCACTGAATAAATGAATATTGAGGACCCTCTTATATTATTTTCTCCAACATGCTTCAGGTTTGAAAGTTTGTTTAGTAAGCAATTTGCATTTGAAAAATAATAAATTTGCATGTTCAGATCACTATGCTATACCTTTGGCCCTGTTGGCTCTGAATTTTTTGTGACATTTCATTCTTACTGAATTTCATTTACATAGAATGAAAGACACCTCCGGGTCTTAAAATATTGCTTTTATTTGGGATCTTCTCTCAATGATTTATGCATGATCCTCACTGCATACCATAAACCAAACTAAATTCTAGAGGAATTTAAAAGGTAAATGTAGAAAGTGAAATGATTTTTTAAAAATTAAAAGAAGGTGTAGATAGTACTTATCTTCGCCCATTTAAAAACAGAATCTAAGCATAAAAACATTAATAAAAATTGTAGACTTCATTACATTAAAGTTAAACTTCTGCATACAAAAAATCTAAAGGCAAACAAAAAGTAAGAATATATTTTCATTAATAGGTAAAGATTTAATAGCCTTCATTTATAAAGCAAACAATCGATAAGTAATTTTTCATCAGAAAGACTGGCAAAGGACACTGACTATTTTACTAAGAAAAAAATAAAAATAGCCATTAAAAACATTTTTAAATGGTCAATGCTAATAACAATAAATGGAAATTAAAATGAGATACTCAGTCTGATGTATCACTTTAGTACATATTTCCACAATTATAATACTTAATACTGGCAAAGGTATAGATTTTCTGGAAAACATTTTGGCAATAAGTGCCAAAAACATTTGAGGCTCCCAGGCAAACCAGGGCAAGGTTATATGTATCACATTAGTTTTATTATATTGTTTATAATGGCTAAAAACTGGGGGGAAAATAATCTGAATGTCTAAAGAAAAAGGGAATGGTCAAAATAATTAAGGCTTGTAATGGAAAAAAATTGCTGATGAAATTGTGAAATCAT
Source organism: Nasua narica (assembly GCA_028533885.1). Taxonomy (NCBI): domain Eukaryota; kingdom Metazoa; phylum Chordata; class Mammalia; order Carnivora; family Procyonidae; genus Nasua; species Nasua narica. Next base: position 40,769,728 of record CM052814.1, read on the forward strand.
GGGAAAATACATGAAATAATATTGAATGACCAAAAAAAAAAAAACTGTGTACATACACACAGTGTAATTTCAGTTACCTAAAACTGATATATCTGTATATGCACAGAAACAGTTTAGAAGCAAATATACCAAAGTGTTAATTCTACGTTTTGCTAATTAGTTTTTTCTTCTTTGTACTTTTCTCTTATTTCCCAAAATTTTCTAAGTGACCATAGATTATTCTCCCAACTTTAAAAAGTAGCATGTGAGGGCGCCTGGGTGGCTCAGTTGTTAAGCAACTGCCTTTGGCTCAGGTCATGATCCTGGAGTCCCTGGATCGAGTCCCGCATCAGGCTCCCTCCTCAGCGGGGTGTCTGCTTCTCCATCTGACCTCTTCTTATCTCTCATTCTCTCTCTCTCTCAAATAAATAAATAAAATCTTAAAAAAAAAAAAAAGTAGCACGTGAAATAAAAAATGAAATGCCCGATCTAAATGGAAAATTCTGGAATACTTCCATATAAACATTCAGCTGTTTCTAGATGAGTTATTTCCTCCTGTGCCTCTGGGTTCTGCATTCTGTTTCTTGTCCTTTATCTGTTCTCAACTTACCTCCCCAGGGGCAGGTGCACTTCAGTGATGGTACAATTTCTCTAAGACTATAGCTAAATTACCGAAAGCTAAGTCAAATCTGATGGGTCAGATATGCCTTGTAATAAAAATTTAGAAGGGCAGAGGGTCACCAAGAAATAGTCAAAGGGATCCCCGTCAGACTTTAGAAGCAAGCTTTTCTCCTGGGGAGCCTTCCTTCAACCCCTGGAGGGTTAGGGGTTCCTCTTCTGGCTTCCTGGGTCACCCTGAGCTGCCCTCAGCATTTACTGCCCTCATGAGTGCCTTTCTCCCCTCCCCGCCCAGGCTGCAAATTCCTTGCACACAAGCCTCTGTTTTACTCCTCTCTGTATCCTCAGAACGCAGTCCTGGTGAATCAGAAAAGTGCTTTTTGCCTAATGGCTTCCTCTGTACCTCGACCCTTAAAAAACAAATTCAAATGAGAAGTGAAAATACTAGTTTCTTAAAACTGACATCAGGGAATGGTACTGAACCCTGCCTGCCTTCTCCACTAGGATAGGGAATCGGACAGATATAAAATTGGTGGTTTCAGATTTTTCTGGCCAAAAGCGGCGTGTGAAACCCAAGCCTTGTATCATTATCACATGTTAACTTACAACTCTCCCCATCCGTCAACAGACTAACCATTAACCGAAAAAAGCCCTTCTTTTAATAACTTTACTTGGAAATGATTGTCCCAAACCATGAAACAGAATCGCAAGCTTCTCATTTCGCTGAAATTGGACAAACGTTTACTGTCACGCACTCAATGCTGAGGTCATGGGCTGTTCCTAGGCTTGCAAGCCAGCGGTGTCCTCTCTGTTTGCTGCCTAACTGTCACATGTCTACAACCAGAGGCTGAGTCCACTGTGCGCTTTCTGGGAGGGAGGAATCCTGGGAGGCTCTGCAAACTAGTAAAATTCTTCCATTTGGGATTTGCCTACAAATACAATCCATTTGTATTAGATTATCAATACTGTTTTCTCTGCTTGGAAATCTTTCTGAGCCGTTTCATCTGGACAGCTAACATCCTTCAAGGGCCTCTGCTCTGTGAAGTTTTGCCTGACCACTCTGTCCTTTAAGCCCTCATTTGGTTAAGTGTCTGCCTTTGGCTCAGGTCGTGATCTTGGGGTCCTGGATTGGACTCCCTGCTCAACGGGGAGCCTGCTTCTCCCTCTGCTTGCCGCTCCCTTTGCTTGTGCTCTTTCTGTCAAATGAATAAATAAAATATTTTTTTAAAAAAAGCCCTCATCGGACTTTGTATGGGTTTCCTCCCACATCTGTTTCTAACGCCAGACAGTAAGTTCCTTGAGAGCAGCAATAATAGTTCATGTATTTTTACAGCACAGTGCCTGAAAAACAGCCAACAACAAAATAGTCGACAACAACCACTGAGAAAAAAATAGTACTTTTAGTATTTACTGTATTTTTTTGGACTCACTCTGGAAATTACAGCCACTTCTAAACAGAATTATAAACTTTTTCTGACATAGTGTGGTTGGGAGAAATCTTTGAATCATAGTCCTATCAGTTAATAGCTTCATGTTCTAGTAGGTCAATGTCTCTGAAGCCTCAGTTTCCTAATCTTTTATAAAATGGGAGTAATAATAATGTATTGTCATCAGGATAAATGAAAGTATGCCATTCTCCTGGCACATAGTCCAGGATTAATCATCTTTTAGCTGTGTTTATAGTTTCCCCCCTACCTATCAGAACAATATTTCTCTTTTTCTCTTTTCCACAGTTCCTCTCTTGTTCTTTAAAGATTCTTACTCTTTTTCCCCATCAGACTTCGAGATACTCTAGAGCAGGAGACTAGAGCAAGAGCAAACATTTCCTACAAAAGGCCAGATATTGGGTGTCTTTAGGCTTTGCAGTCCTTGTTCTGTATTCTTTGTTTTTGTTGTTTTGTTTTTGTCTCTTTACAACCCTTGTAAAATGTGAAACCATTCCTAGCTCATGGGCTATTAAAAAAAAAAAACAACAGTCCAAATTGGACTCATGACCTACATGGGGTTATGGGTTTGCTGAACTGTGCCCTCGAGCCAGGGTTCTTGAAGTGTGCCCCACTAGCAGTATGGTCATCTCCCCAAGAACTCATGAATGCAGGTTATTGGACCCCACCTCAGACCTAGTGATCACAAACTCTGAAAATGGGGCCAGGAATCTGTGCTTTAGTAAGCCATCTAGGTGATATTGATGTAGGTGTTCAACCTCGACTGTACGTTAGAATCACTCAGAGAGCTTTAAAATGTTTCAATATTCAGGCTTCACTCTATGCCAAATCGGAGCTCTGTGGGTGAGACCGAGTCATAGGTGTTGAAAGCCTTGCAGGTGAATCAAGGTGCATCCACAGGTGGGAGCCCATTGTATAAAGCTGGGGGGGGAAGCCTCTGCACCCGCAAAGAGAGATTTAGTCCTAACATTGCCAACGTATCTCATACTTTGGCGTCTTTTCTTGTTTTGATAATTTCTTTTGTGTTTTGTTTGCTTGTTTGTTTTGACAATTTCTTAAAGGAATCTTAGTGAGATCAGTTCATCAAGAGAGCTATTCAGTACTGCATACAAAGCACTGTGTTAGGTACTTTGGGAATATTTAAAAAAGTATCTTAATATGGTTTTTTCTACCTTTGAATAATTTGCATATAAAAAGAGAACTTCTCCATTTCAAGAAGCTCAGAATTTCAGTTTTACGGGAAGAGAACAACTCAAGGAGCACCACCCATATTTCCTCTGTCACTGAGTTTCAACCTGAAACATCTTCGTTGGCCACTAATTTCACTCTCCTCGCCTTTACTAAGAATGGGCCGAGTCCGTTACCCTGTGATTCCACAAAAAGTAAACCGTAGGGTGTTTTATTCTTGTTGCAAAATCACATTTTCCTATAAGTGTTCTGTGCCAAAGTCTTTGTATGGTTTTATATTGGTAAGATAATTCTAGAGTGCCACATTTGACAAATGACATCAGCTAGCCTGCTCTAGCCATAAGCCATTTTAGAACTCTTATGCATAATCTGGCTTCAGGTCAAGGTGGTGTAATATGAACCAGCAGAGTATAGAGCACCGTGTGTCCTCAGCAGCTATCCTAAAGATCAGCAAAACTCATTCCTGTAAGAGCAGCTCATCTGTGAAGCAAGGTCAAGCCCAGGTCATTAGAGAAGTTTCCCTTAATGGAATCGTTCCTTACCTGGAGGTACTTCTGCTTTGTAACTCTTCTGTGCCGGTCCCTCTGGTTGTCTGTCTTACACCCATTCCCTCCCACCACCCGCGACTGCCCGTCTTCTTTGCTACAGGCACTCCTATTTTGTTCCAGAGTCCGATAGCCATTTTCTTCACGGAAGCTGGCCCCAGGGGCAAAATCTTGATCATTTAGGCAAATCATAGTAATTTCATTTCCTTCGCCAGTGACTGGCTTAAGAATAAGCCTGGGATTCATAATTCTGACCAGTGAGAAGGGGGAGAGAGTCTGCAGAGGGAGCTTTTAGAAGGTTCTTCTTGCTATTTAAAAGGAAGGCAAAGGAAGATGTTTCTTCTTAGGCCATTGGATACAGTTTTTTGAGGATAAGATGCTTAGAGCTGCCATAGCCTTCTTGCCACCGTGAAGGAATATGTCTGCAGCCAAAAGCCAGCACAATGAGAATAAAATCATAAAAGATGGAAAGAATCTGGCTTCCCTGATGAACTCGTTAGCTGCTGAATTATCAAATGTCGCCTGACCTCCAGATTTCATTGCTGTGTGAGATAATAAATACCCTTATTATCTAAGCCACTTTGGGAGGATTGTCCGTTTTTAGAGCCCAAAGCATCCTAACTAATACCTTTGTGTTAGCCATGTAGTCAAATGTAAAGAATCTTGTCTTATAGTGTCTGCTTACTCCAAAAACCAGTATTAGTACTGGCAATATTTCTGTTGGAAGAAAGATTTTTTCACTCATTTCTTTCTTAGTTTTTCCCTTACTGACATAGCTCATCTCCAACACAGAGCTATGTCTCACTGAGTATTCTATACCTCCCACTCGTATTCATGAAGACCTGAGTGAGCCACTCGTTTTGGTCCTGCCTCAACCTACCACAGAATGGTAATCCCATCCACCCCAGACACAGACACAATGAAGAACAGTCCTTAGCTCGAAACAGCAGGCATTTTTATCTGTTTGTGGTTAACATTGACATTGGTGTTACCATAATCCTGAGTCCGAGTGCCTCTAAACCTTCTCTGTATACCCAGTGCTTGACACATAATAGTCGTTCAACAAATATTTGTTGGATGTATGTGTGAATAAACTATTTGTAAATGTAACAGCAAGGAGCATTTAGGGAATTTAAAATATTTGAGGCTCTGCTTTTGAGGTCGAAACCCAAATACTAGCTAGCCTTTTTTCTGCCACATCTAGTTAAACCCAGCGTGCAAAATATGCTAACTCCCCTTTTTAGGAACAAAGAGCACCCTCCCCCTGTCTTTCTCTTGCTCTGAGTCTCATGCTTGCTCTGTCTGGAAGCTTCCGAATCTTAAATGATCTGATCCTGTGAAAAATTTTAAAACAGGTATTTTCATGTTTGTAAGAAGATTGTTTTTTGAAGCCCAAAGAATTCTATCATCGCTCCCTGAGAGTCTATAACATATTGGAGTGTGTGTGTGTGTGTGTGTGTGTGTGCGCGCGCGCGTGCATTTTGAGAGGGCCTTGCACTTGTTTCTCTTCTATAGTAACCGGTTTATGCGGACGACTTCAAAGACGAGAGACTGACATTGCTTTGAAGAAGCGCCTTCCTTGGAACTATTTCATCCGCCAGACTGATTCTGGTGGCTCAAGTAAAGAAAAGATTGGCTCCGTTCGACCTCCTGTGCACTTTCCCCCAGAGAAGGGCTGATTTGTGATGTTCAGGATGAGCCTGGGCGAGGAAGAAAAGGCCCCCTTGTTTTCTTGTGGAAACTTCATCATCAGACTCAAAAAAAGGAATTGGCTTCATGCGAAGATTAAACGTCTCAAGAACCAGATCCTCTTCACTGAGAGAGATTGAATGACCTCAAAGGAGAGAAAGGAACATCGTGCTGAGACCAGGTTTCTCTGAAGCTATTCTGCTTCAGAAATTAATTCCTTGTTGGAGAGCGCTTGCACAATAGTCCCATGTAGGAGGGGGGAGCATGCTAGAGCAAAGGGAAGTATGGGTTAAATGTGCTTCCCTCAGTTCCCTGTCATCCCTGCAAGGATATACAAATTATTGGCTAAATCCTATTGAGTAGTATTAATCCCTCTACGACAGTTGACAGTCGTCTGAATCTCTACCTAACACTTAACATTTCCTTAGGAAATAGTGACTTGTTTATACATCTGTCTCTTCCATTAAATTTTAAGTGCCTTGAAACCTGGCCCACGTTTCAAGTCATCTTTGAACCCCATGTCTGAAATACAGTAGAAGGCGCTTACTAAATATTTTGAAATGGAACTAGATCATTATGTAATAGCGAAGAAACTCAGGCTCACTAAGTTTAAAAGTACTTATTAAGCCTAGAAAAGATCAGGCAGAGACGGTAAGCAATGGTATTTTGCTTATATAATGAGGAGAAACTGATTTGTAATCAGAAAGACCACATTTCTAATCCCAGCTTTGCAACTCACGGGTTGTTCTACTTTGAGTTAGTTACTTGATCTCACTGAGCCTCAGTTTCATCCTCTGTGAAATGGGGATGACAACAAATTTTTCAGGGGGTCGCTGGGGAGATTAAATGAGGTGGTGTTGTGGGTTGATTATGGCCCCTCAAAATTCACGTCGTTGACGTTCTGACCCCCAGACTGTGACCTAACTTGGAAACAGGATCCCTGCAGACATCATCAGTTAAGATTAGGTCGTCCTGGA
>CM052814.1:40776668-40829779 GCA_028533885.1 Nasua narica
TCACAGGAATGTGGCAATCAACCTGGTTGATGCACAGGATCGCATTCCAGAACGTTTCGGGTACTGGTTAGCCTGACTGGCACATATTTCATATCAGAGCCCACTGGTTACTATGGACAGAGGGACTTCCTACTACAGGCTCCTTCCTCACCCCTCACTAGAGGTGACACTATGGAGGAATGGGTACTTCTCTGGCAAATTCTGGGGAGTGTGGGTTACAGCTGTGGTGTGGTCCAGTCATAGTGCCTCGCAAGTGACTTCCTGACAGGCTCTCTCTACCACCGGCAGGTTGAAGCTCTTTTGTAGTTGAGAATAGGAAGGACTTTGACATTGTCTCATTTAATAAGCATTTTCTGCCGCATGGGTTCAGTTAGCAGTAGTGATATCAAGCACTTAAAGATGCTATGTCTCATCTAATTATATTTCTACAGGGAAATGTTAAAGTTATATCTATCTTTATGTACACATATAGAAAAAGATTAAGAAATCCTAGTCTCAAATCACAAGATTTTAACATTTTTGAAATAGGCTAACCCAAGCCTTGAAGACCATAGGACACCTCCCCTTCCCTCACAAAAAGCAACATGGCAGCTTTTATGATTTTTTTGTTTAATTCTCTTGCTAAAGCTAATTAACTTGTGATTATATTTTGTCTGCCTCCAAAGGACTTTCATACAGTGGAGAGTACTAGTCATGAACATGTGTGTTCCACAAGCAAACCCTGCCCCGTACACGTTTTAAATTTGAATTGATGGGGTACCTGGGTGGCTCCGTCCCTTAACGGCCTGCCCTCAGCTCAGGTCATGATCCCAGAGTCCCGGAATCAAGCCCCACATGCTTCTCGCTCTCCCTCTCCCTCTGCTACTCTCCCTGCTTGTGCTCATTGGCTCGCTCTCGGTCTCTCTCTCTGTCAAAATAAATAAATAAACAAATAGATCGACCTGATTGCTGACATTAAAAGCTGGAAGATTTCACATGGAAATTGAGATTTCTGTTCTCTCCTGGTAAAGCACAAAGGACTCACCTTCACGGCTGTCAGTAACCACCTGGGGCTGAGAGGCGTCCCCCTGCCCCTCAGTCCCCACCCAGCCTGGGGCCATCATCCACATTACTCCCCAGCCCTATCGACATGTGGGTAAGACACCCCCAAAGCAAACATATTCTATGTCATTCATGTAACAATAACCAACTGTTTATTTATATTCACTTAACAATAACCAACCAAGAATTTCTGGAGCATCCACTAACTGCCCATTCCAGCCCCAGTTGCTCTTCTAGGCCAAAAATAGGAAAAAACTCACTCCTATATTAAAGGTACTTAATAATCTGGTTCTGTACCACCCAATATAGCCTCTAGTCCTGTGGCACTACTAGTGCAGCCTTGAAATGTAGTTCGTCTGAATTAAGATGTGATATAATTAAATAAGTAAATAAGTAAAACCCACACATATATAAATATAACCCTTATATAAATATAAAATATATGGTGGATTTCAAAGATATACTACAAGAAAAAGTAAAATATATCATCAATAGTTTTTATATTGATTACATGCGGAAATAATCTTTTGATACCATGACCTAAATAAAATTTATTATTAAAAGTAATTTCACCTGTTTCTTTTTATTTGCCAATGCAGCTATTAGAAAATTTTAAATACATATGTGGTTCACGTTATACTCTGTTGGACAGCGCTGGTCTCATGGGTGGATGTGCGTTCAGCAGAAATTTATCCAGACTCCAAGAAGTTGGGATGGGAAATGCACAGTAAGGGAAATGAAGGTGGATCTGAATAGATGAAATTGTGACTAAATCTGTGTCTATTACCTCCCAGAGCCTGAAACTGCAACAGGCTGTCTGTCGCCTTAATCCCCTTCCTACTCTTTTCCTTCTGCCTCACTGACAAGCGTTGGTGACAATGATGGCGGCTGACTGTGAGGAGTGGGGGAGGGGGAGGCAGCAAGGTTTAGGATTTCAAGACTGCTGTTTGCTCAGGTCGTCTGAGAAGCCAACAGCCAAGATGGAATTAAATATGCAAGGAATTTGTTAGGGAAAATACCTGAATGAGAAAAAAATGGGGAGAGACCCAGAGAAGCCTGGAGAGCCAGTAAGAGCAGTAGTGAAGGAGGGAGGGACAGAAGGTTGGGGGAGGTGTCTTCTGCTGGGGGGAGTCGGCCACACCGGGTTCGGCAAAGAGCACAGAGTCCTGGGGGCAAGATGAGGGGTCCCTGTGTTTCCCAGGAATGGGTCCGCTGTAGTACTCTTAACGTACTGGGTCACTGGCTTCTAGCAGCGACTGGGACACTTGGCCTCCGCCCCAACACAGCAATGGGTTTCAGAGCGCGGCAAAGCTGGGGCCCGTGGTTCCTCTTGTTGTCTCTGGTTGCAGGTCCGCAGGTGCATTTTCATAAATGCCATAGAAGCCATCTCTGGTACCTCACAGGCTCTGAGACAACCTAGAAAAAGCATTGCCAGAATATTTGCTGCAAGAGAGCAAAGACTTAAAATAGCCTCTCCTTCCTTTCATCTTTCCAGTACCAGCATCTTTATCTGTTCACATAGGTCTTATGTTCTGATCCTTGAATTATTCGTATGACTCTCCTTTGAAAATGCTACATAAGCAAATATAAAAGAAAGAGCAACCTCAAAATAAATTCTTTATCGTATGAGTTGAAGTGCTGATGGGCTAGCAGTGAGCAGAACAGGGGTTTGAATTAAAAATCTTAAAGGTCGCTGGCAATCTCAAGAGCTATACTTCTCTAATCGACTCTTAAAGGAGCAGACTCTTTTAATAGCCTTTTTCTATAACTATAAAAGTAAAATAGGTGCTTTGAAAAATGGAGGAAAAAAATTTTTTTTGAGAAAATGTATTTTAAAAAGCAATTACTTCAGGGGCACATGAGTGGCTCAGTGGGTTAAAGCCTCTGCCTTTGGCTCAGGTCCTGGTCTCAGGGTCCTGGAATAGAGCCCCACATCCGGCTCTCTGCTCAGCATGGAGCCTGCTTCCCACCCCCCCGCCTCCCTCTCTGCCTACTTGTGATGTCTCTGTCAAATAAATAAATAAAATTTTTTTAAAAAGCAATTACCCCAAATTCTACCACAGAAACCGTTATTAACATTTTAATATTTTTAAAGCCATGTGTATATATTTTAAGCTTTTTATGATCATGTTACATACACGATTTGATGACTTCTTTTAAAGTATAATGTGGTATAAACATTTCCCCATATCATTAAAAATGCTTTAACATGGTCTATTAGTGTACATCTCTGAATACCTCTTTATGATTAATTCCTGGAAGGGTAGTCATTGTTAGGGCAAAGGGCATACAAACTTCTAATGCTTTTGATATACATTGATAAATTACTCTATGAGCAGTATATGAGAGTGCCTGTTTCTCTAAACTTTCCTCAATCCTAAGGATAGTAATTATTAAAATCTGCCAGTTATGTACAGAGAAAGTGGCATAATGTTTATTTTTGTAAACACTAGTAATATTGAACTTTTTATTTTATTAATAGTTTATCAATTATTTTGTCATATCTTTGATCAGCTTTCATTGGAATCATATCTTTTCTTATTGGTTTATAGAACTCTTTATATACTAATGGCCTAATCATTTATCTATCCACTATATTGCAAATGTTATCTCACTGTGTCATTTACTTTTCCATTTGTTTATGATGTTTTCCTGATATACAGTTATTTCATGCATTCAAAACTAGCAATCTTTTCATTTATGATTTCTGCTTAGCTAAGCCTTGCCTATTTCAAGATTATACAAAATCTTAAATCTATGTTTTCTCTTGTACTAAAAAAATAAAAGTGGCTTTACTTTTCACATTTAAAATTTGCCATCCTATGTTAACTATATTCAAATAAAAAATTTTAAATAAAAGATGAAATTGAGTCAAAAATATAAATAAATATGTCATCCATATGGAGTTTATTTTTAAATATTGTTCAATGTAGTAATTTAATTTTGCTATTTTACAAATCGTTATCAGTTTGTTCCAACCCTATTGAGGGCAAAATCTATCTTTTCCCATTTATTTGAATTTTCATCTTTACTATACACAGGGAGAGTACTTTAAATTTTTCTATGGATTTTAAAAATCTCTTTTTTATTCATTTCCAGTTTTATTGCACTGTCATCAGAATATGACCTATACATTTTTCTACTTTGGTAAATGTATGGGCATTTCTTTTTTGTCAAGTACAATGGATCTCAGTCACTGTGAACTATCGTATGGCATGTTGCAAAATAAAATTTTATTGATAATAAAATATTTAAACTTGCAACTGATGTATATATGAATTAGAGTTCATCTGACGTATCAATACTAACATCTTTCTCATTCACTGGTGTTATATTTCTTTTTTTTTTCAGTTTTATTGACACATAATTGACATACAGCACTGTATACATTTGAGGAAAGAATCATAAGTTGACTTACATCCATTGTGAAATAATTACCAAAATATCTTTAGTTAACATCCATCATCACATCACAGTTACCAAAAAAAGAAAAGAAAGAAAAGAAGGAAAGGAAAGGAAAGGAAAGGAAAGGAAAGGAAAGGAAAGGAAAGGAAAGGAAGGAAGGAAGGAAGGAAGGAAGGAAGGAAGGAAGGAAGAAAGAAAGAAAGAAAGAAAGAAAGAAAGAAAGAAAGAAAAGAAAGAAAGAAAAATGTTTTTTACCCTGTTACCCTGTGATGGGAATGTTTAGGAAGCATTACAATTCTTTATAGTGGGACAGACAGGTAGAAGCTTTTGTGGAGTCACATCTTTACATAGATGTCCACCAGCTCTTGTCATTCTAGTGTTCTTGTTCTTGAATTTCCTGAAGGGTTCTGCTTCTCGTGATGTTTTAGAGTAATTCTCCCTGGTCCCTGTGACTCAAGCTGGTACAATTAAGCCTTTATTTCTTACAACCAACAAAGCCTCAGTAAAACACCATGCACGTGTTGAAAGAAGGGACTAGTACACATCAGCTCACTAGCCTGGGAGGTAGACCAGAAACTCAAACAACAGATCTCTAAGGCAGTGAGGTAACCCTGGAGAGTGGCTGCGAGGTAGTTCACTGTTAGCTGGCCTGGGCCCTTTGTCCAACAGTCACCCTTAGCAGCTAGTTCTGACCGCTGTAGTGGGATATAATATAAAAAAAGTGCTGTTGGTACACTTCTGGGAGATTCTGTAGGGATCAATTTGCTCCTTCCTGGCCACAGTAGCTCCAGGCTCTTCAGCATGGGTGACAGTGAGACCCCACTGCAACTCCTTTTTCTTACTCCTTGGGTCTTGCTTTTGCATTTCATGAATTAGAGGTTGCCTTTCTTTTTCTTTCAAATGAGTTTCATTTTTTTAAAGAAAAGTATCTAACATAATATTTTTTAGATTTTCTAGAACGTGGTAGCACTTTAATTGAGTTACAAGTTTGCTCTCATTTTTAAAATTCCTTCGAAGGGGCATGAAGGGCTAAAAAGCCCTTGTGCTCCAATTATCATCATCTGTTGAAAATTAGATTTTCCAGTTTAATTCTTTTTTTTCTCACTTAAAATTAAAACATCTTAATTTGTATATAATACCTCCTTATTAAATCCACCCAAGTAATCAAGGAAAAAAATACAATGAAAGCAGATCAGTTGGTAGAAATACCAGGGTATCTTTAATAGCTGTAAAGCATTATTCAATATATAATTTGTATACTCTCAGAATAATAGGCATCATATTCTTTGATATTTTGCTCTATTCTTTTCTCCATACTTTCTTTGTTCTCTCTCTTCTCTCTTATAGTCAGTTCACATCAGGATACCTAGTGGGTGATATCAGCAAAAAATAACTCATTTGATAAACACATTTTGAGTACCACAATTTACAAAGCTTTAAGTAAAGGGTTGTAGGAAATGTGAACAGTAACCAAGTGCTGGCTCAAACAGCTACCATCACAAAATTATAAGCAAACTTCAACAGAGCACATGAAAAGTTGTTCAACACGATTAGTCATTAGGAGAATGCAAACCAAAACCACAATGAGATACTACTTCACACCCACTAGGACAGCTACAACAAAAAGGACAGGCATTAACAAGTGACTGTGAAGATATGGAAAAATTGAAAGCGTCCTATTCTTTGAGGTGATAAAAATGTTCCAGAATGGAACAGTGTTGATGGTTACACAGTCATGTGATTGTACGATAAACAACTGAATCGTGCCATTTGCGAAATACATGTCTGCCATGTATTAATCAGAATTGGTTAACTACTACAACAAATAAACCAAATCTCAAAGGCTTTAAACAAACCCAAAACTTCAATAGGAGGTTGGGGAGGAAGAGTTCAATTCTGACAACGGGGATTTTGGAAGGCTTCTCAGAACAAAAGACTTTTAAGTCGGACCATAAAGAACAAGAGATTATGATAGTCATTTACAAAGCATCCATATCTGCTCTTTAAATGTGAAGAAGGCCAGGCCTTTATTTTTAATTCCCTGTATTTAGAGTTTGGTCCCCTTGTTGCAAACGAAGAACCTGAGGCGCAGGGAGGTCAAGATGGCTGTCCCATGATCACAGAGCTAGTGAATGACAGAGAGTTGGGTTGGCTGACAGGCAAGCTTTTGAAATATGTAGAGGTTTGGGTAGTCTACACAGACAAAACAACAGTGCAAGGGTGTAATGGTAGAAATAGTGGAAGATGGGTGGGAACCAGCAAATAAGCCAAGTAGCTGGGCCATTCTTCCAGGACTAGGACTTAATCTTCACAGGTAGGCAGGACCCAAATTATGGAAGGTTTTTTGTACACGATGGAGAAATTTAGAGAGCAAGACCTCCTTTTCCCGCAGAGTTTATAATCCATTGGACAGGCAAGACCAACCGTGAAATAACAATTACTATTAACACATTACAGGCTGGAAGCCCAACAGTATTCTAAGCTGACACCACTAAGAACTGATGACTCAAGTGTCTAGGGATTCATCTGTTACACCCAGAGGGGCACAGCTGTTGCCGACCTGGAAAAAGGGGCTCCATGCTGGAAAGCTAACCTGCACTATCTGGGCCAGGCTTGTGAAATGAGGAGAGGTAATAGACACCTGAGGCCTGGCGGGCCCCTCCTGGGCCTCTTGAGATCCCCACCCTCCTTCATTCTTACTCTTTTGCCCGGGGCTGAATCTCACTTCTTGGTTAGGGGTTCTTAACACTCCCGGCTTCGAGTGACTGTTACAGGTTTTCATGGTCTACCTATCCAGACTTGGAAACTGAGATAAAAGAAAATACAGACTCTAGGGAGAAACCCGAGGAAGAAATAAATGGATGTAAGTAAGTCATAATTTTCAGATCTAGAAAAGCAAGTTACTCAGACTAATTCACACATCACTGAGAGAACAATTAGAACCATTAGCAAGTTATTAGCACTGACTTTAAGCTACCTGCTCTGATGTAGTCCCAACTATTCAGAAGGGGCTGTGTGGTGTCACTGGAATTAACCAGTATAAACATACCTGCACATAAACAACCCTCAATCCACAGCTGTTTGTTGGGTGCTTTACCTGCCTGAGCATTGTGGTCCCTCCCCAAAGGCAGATTTAAACACACACACACAACTATCTAGTCTCCAACCACTAGCTACTGGTCTTGGTGGTGGAGTTAACATAATAGATGTGGAAGGTCCCCAACAGCATAAGGTTGTAAAATTTCACCTAAGGAGGAAGACTATGGCTACATAAAAGTTCAGAGACTCCAAGGCTGGGTTGCTCGGACAGACTTCCCTTTAGGACTTAGACTTGGAGCGTCACCTTGAAGGGTGAGTAAAATTGAAGCAGAAAACTGGAGGAGATGGAAGAGAAAATATATTTCCAACAGAGAGTGGGCTCTGGCATCTGACCAGTGAGAAGCAGTCTTGGCTTTACCACTTGGCCTTGCTCTCATTACTTTACCCTCTGTGCTTCCATTTCCATATCCACGTGGGCACGATGAGAACAGTAGTATCTGTCTGCTGGCATTGGTGGGGAAGAGGAAGTGAGTTAGTTCACACGCAGTATGAACCACATGACGCCTGGTTAATACACAGCTGACAATCATGTTAGTCCATGTTACTGCGTGGAGCAAATACAAAGAAAGCACATTTCAGAGCAGTACTTATTTTAGGATCGCTTGTTTTTGAATAATCCTACCAAAGCTACTTTTAACCGGATCATTCAGAAAAATTAACCTGATTAGTACCTTTTAAAAGCAAATCACATAAAATGAATTCACATTGATCAATCTCAGATATTCTAGGAGGTGGCTTTTCTAGCATTTACTACTTTTTTTTCAGTCCACCTGCATTTTCCTTAGTTTCCTTTCTATCTTCAATAGGGAAGGGAATCTACCTGTCCTTGGTTGGGCTGCTATAACAAAATACCACAGACTGGGTGACTTAAACTACAGATGTTTATTTCTCACAGTCCTGGAGGCTGAAGTATGAGATCAAGAGCCGGCACAATCAAGTTCTTGGTGATGGCCCTTTTCCTGGCTTCCATTTCCAGATGGCTGTGTCATGGGTAGGGTAGGGTAGGAGAGAGTTCTGTATTCTCTTCCTATTTTTTTTTAAAGATTTTATTTATTTATTTGACAGAGAAAGATCACAAGTAGGTAGAGAGGCAGCCAGAGAGAAAGGGGAAAGCAGGCTCCCTGCTGAACAGAGAGCCCGATGCGATGCGGGGTTCGATCCCAGGACGCTGAGACCAGGACCCCAGCCGAAGGCAGAGGCTCAACCCACTGAGCCACCCAGGGGCCCCTGTATTGTCTTCCTATTAAGGGTGCTAATTTCATCGTGAGGACCCCACCCTCATGACCTCATCTCCTAAAGTTCTATCTCCTCCTAATACTATCGACGCTGGGCTTAGGGCTTCAGCATAGAAATTAATATTGAATACAAACATTCACTCTACTTAGAAGAAAAAGAAAAAATAAGAAATAAAGCATTCAAACTTATATGTTATGAATGGTCCTATAGTGCCAACTATTTTATAAGTGAAAACTTTAGGAATAAAATTAATTATAAGATTAGACTTCGAAGGTTAAAAATGCAAATTTTCTGATCATAAAGAATACCATTTTTCTTTGAAAATTATAGTTAGAGCGTTTGAAGATGTGGAATTCAGAGATTCCGCCGGGGTGGAAGGGAAAAGGGATGATAGTTTTATTACTTGTAACCAGAGGAGATAATCATGTTTTTCATTATTTTTATATATTTAGAATTATCTTAATAATTATGAATAGCTAGAGAGATTATTCTGTGATAACATGTCTAGTAGATTTAGCTTGTGCTGACCAAAGAGATTTGCATGGTTTGTGCTGGATGCCTGCCTCTTCAGCTCCTTAGTGCCTCTCCTGTCTACACCCTCCCTTTGTCCTGTGCTCTTCTCTTCTGCAGGCCTTGCCAAAGTCCCCATGGTCCCACTGTCTCTCCTATGACCATGTGCAAGAACGTGTGTGTGTGTGTGTGTGTGTGTGTGTGTGTGTGTGGTGGGCGACTCCGCCCTTGTGTCTTCCACATGTGGTGGGGAAGAGAGACGGTGGAGAGGTGTCCCCGGGATCCCAGGTGAAATGAAGAATTGAGTTTTGTCATTAAAACATCGTTTATCAAAGCAGTTAAATTTCTACAAAAATTACAGCACCAAACTGGGTTTATTAAAAAGCTGAAAGGGCCTTAAGTTTCAAGACCCCTCATTTCACATGAACCTTTCCAAGGGGTTTTTGTACTTTTGTCTTCCTTATCTAGAAGATTTGGCTCCCCAACTTATGCTTCCAGCCCTACAAAACCTGGATTGTTTCTGGTCAACACTATCATTTAATTACAGATCCCTCCTCCATGGACTGTTTGCAGACTATCCTGAGAACCTCACTCCATATATAATGTTACTTCTAAGTAGTGTCTGTTGAGGAACACTTACTTAACAAAGTACAACCTATTCTCTGCCCTAGGACGTTGTCTGGGTACTTAATAAATGTTTGCCGATGAAATAATAATGAAATAAATGAAGGGAAAAATGAATATACTTGAAGCACTTATTGAGCGTTTCTCTCTGGGTGATAGGATAATAGTGATTTTTCTTTTCTTAGTACTTGGCCGAGTTTCCAAAATTTCTAAATTTTCTACAATGAACACGTATTCCTTTGAATAATTTAAAACTTGCTTTAAAAGTTCACAGGACAGATGCTATATCTAATTTATACATGTATGAAGTGCTTGCTTTGTGGCCTTCTGTTAGCTCTGAGGAGATCAAGTGAGAGGAGAACGGCATTGCCTTGCCTTCAACAATTTACAGTGTCAGTCACTGTTCTGAGGCCTGAAGGGATAGAATTCAACACAGGTCAACATTTACAGAGTTGGTCTATTCAGCGTGGTCTGTGTAGATGAGGAAAGTGCGGAGGGGGGACAAAAGCTTGTTACTCTTAAGGATTCTTTTACATAGATAAACGCACACACATCTTAGTCATCATCTATTTCTTTCATTTTAGCATAGGAGGCTTTAGGCATGGCCTAAAAACCCCAAAGAAGGGCTGACTACATTTGCATAAACCCAGCAGATGGATCCCTCCCCCAATCTTAAGAAGGAATGCAAAGATTAAAAAAAAAAAAGGCTACCAAATTTGGGGTTAAACTATGTATCTGCAACAACAGCTCATATTTAGTGAGTTCTTACTATGTGTCATTACGCAGTGTTTTACACACATTGGCTCATTTTATTTTCCTTTTACTTTCCTTTCACAACAAGCCTATGAGGTAGAAGCCAGTATCATCAATCCCATTTTACAGCTGACGAAAGGAAGGCTAACAGAAATGCAAGGGGTTGCCTAGGGTGATAGAGACGGTGGCTGATGGGGCCTGACTGGAATCCTAATTTGCCTCCTCTTCCTTCTTAACTGTTCCTCTTTAGACTACAAAGAGTTCTGGTACCAAGGAGAAAAATGAACTAGAATATGGGTGATTTAAAAACCAGAACACAAGTTGATTTTCAAAAACAACGTGATACCAGCTTTTTAAATTGAGAACGAAAAAGCACCGGAAAACCTTTTTTTTTCCCCCCCAAAAGCCTGACTTCCCAGCCATGATGGGTCGTTATTAACTCATTTCATTACACTAAATTATGAATTTGCTTTTCAATTAAATGTCTCATCACTGTCAGGGCTCTGGCGTGTCTTTTTCCATTTTCCAACTTCATCTTGGTGGAAAGTGAGACATGGTTCGCTTTGTGTGGGATCCACGAGACCCAGGGGGGTTATCTTTTGCCCCTATTGTTTTCTTGAGTGTCCCTCACTCAAGAGCGAGGCATTCCTCACGTGTCTGGGGCAATGCAGCGGCGGCGAAGCGCGGGGAAGCCGCACAAAAGACGTCCGACCGCTGTCATGTGGAAAGATCAATTCGGTGCTCGCACGAAACACCCAAGATGACCGAGAAGAGGGAAACAAATACCTTCTCCCCAAGGCGGGGGAGGATTGGGTGGCCTCTTGTGCGTGCCCACAAAAAACTGAACGGCGATCTTTCTGGACCCTCAACCATCCCAGACGCGCCCAGCCCCCGCGGCCCCCGCCCTTAGTCCCTAGAGGCCGGGCAGGGGGAGCAGGGCGCGAAGTCTTCCGCCAGGGCCGGAGGCGCACCGCGCTCTCCCCCACAGGGCCGCTGCCGCCGGGTAGCCCCGGCTTCATTCATCTGGAAGGCGCTGCGGCTGCAGGACACGCGGGAGGCTGTTCGGTGCCGCGCCTGAGCCGCGGTTTTGCGGCCATCTAGCCTGGAGGGGAGGGGCCGCGCGGCGCGCCGAGGGTCCCCGGCCTTCCCTCCGTTCGCTCCCGGCAGGCGCAGCCCCAAGGCATGGCCCAGGGGCTGGCCGGGTCTACCGCAGAGCTGGTACCGCAGAGTAGACCGCAGAGCGGGTCTACCTCCCGCCTCGGAGCTGCCCGGCTGCACCCGCGCCTTCTCCCGAGTGATAGGGCCCGCACGCAGCTTTCCCGCCGGGGTCTCCCCTCCCGCGGGCTCGTAGCAAGCCCCCCCGCGCGCGCACACACACGGACGTGCACATTTGTGCCCCGCGGCGCTCTCCTTCTTTCCCCGCAGCCCGCGCCCCCAGTCGCCCGGAGCGGTCCTCCCGGTTCTCCCGGGGCTCCGGGGCCCGGCGGCCTCCGCAGGCCCCTCCCCGGGAGAGGGGAGCGGGCCGCGCGCGGAGCGGGGAGGGGCCGCGGCGGGGGCGTGGCCGGCTGTCCCCGCCCCTCGAGTGAGTGACTGGGCGAGGAGGGCCCCTCCCTCCCCCCGCCCCTCCCTGGCGGTCCCCTCCCTCGCCCGCTCCCAGCCCGCTCCCGCTAGCTCCCTGCCCACTCCCGGGGGGACGTTCCGCGCCGCGGCCCCGCGGCCGCCGCTTCTTTCACACTTTAGTTGGGAGCTGCGCGCTGCGCTCAGTTACTGGAGAGCTGGCTGCGCGCTGTCGCCTCCCGCACGCACGCACGCGGGCCGGGCTCCGGGGATCTCGGCGTCTACTCGGAGCGGCGGGGAGGAGGGGGACACCCGGACTCACTGTGGGGAGGCGAAGGAAGAGGAGAGGAGGGAGGAAGAGAAGAGGCGAGGACGAAAGGGGCGGGGGGCGGGAGGCTTGCCACCTTCAGCCCCCCCGCGAGCGCCCAAGGTAAGCGTGGCCCCCGCCGGCCTCGGGCGGGGGGCAGCGGGCGGCGCGGCCCGCGGCTCGGCTCCCCGGCGAGCCCGGGTGGGCTGGGAGGGAGGCCTGCGGGGAGTCTGCCGCGCGGAAGGGATGGGAGCCGCGGTGGTGGCGCTGCCGGCGCGCGGCCCGGCCCGAGGCTGCTGCTGCTAGTGCGGGGACGGAAGCTGGGGTGGGGGCGTCTGCTCGCCGGGGCGGAGGGGCTGGGATGCGGTTGGGGCTGCTGACGACTTTCGTCACACTGAGGCCTGGGTGGCTGGTGTGAGACACCCCTCCCTTCCCTCCCACCCACCCCCCCGCCGCCCTCAGCCTGCTTGCTCCTCTCGAGCTGTGCGTGTAGCCACCGTACTTTGCAAGCCAGATCTGGAGAGAAAAAACAAAATTCAGAATCCTAGGCTAAGTCTTAGAGTCCCTTCTCCCGCTCCGACTGATGTGTTTGGGTGGGTGCTGGCATCCCCGGGATTTCTGAAGTTTTGACCTTTTGGGGGTGGCTTGTCTCGGTGCATCTGTTTGCTCACCTCGGTGTGTTTATTATTCGTGCCCGTGCGAGGCAGCAGCAGAGGGTGCTTGGGTATTGTACACGGAAACGAGCTCACTCCCCTCTGCAGGCAGTTCGCGAAGTGCGGCCGCCACGGCTGCCTTTGCCCTGCTGCTGATGTCCTTCCCCGATCTGCTACCCTGCCTCCTCCCTCCACGGAGGAATTCCACCCCCCCCTCCATACTGTTTGTGTGAGAGAAGTCCCTGGGCTTAAGGGCTCTCATCTCCCATTCATTCCTCTTCTAGAGCTCTGAATTGGCTCAGGCACGTTGGTCACATTTGAGGAGGCTTTCTTTGCTCCGGGAGTTACATAGTCAAAGGTAAAAATACATACACAAAACACGCATTAATCCCGAGTGATGACAAACACGGTTGGGAATAGAAGTGATTTGTTTCAGGAGGAAACCTACCTCCCTCTGAGGTATCTTCCATCGCATGTGGGTTAGGAAATTTGTTTTAAAATAGATGGTGCTTGTGTGGTGTGTGGCTGGAAGACAGCCATAATAAGTTCAGCTATTGGAGCAACTCTGAAAGTGATACACCCTGTTCATCCAGAACCTCGGTTGGAGACACACACATGCTCTGACTCAGATGTTGGGAGGGGGGCTGACACACCATAGGTTCCGTGAAACACTTTTTTTTTTTTTTAAGGAAACAGTATGGACTGTTTGGGGAAGTGGCATGTTCATTACACAGAGAGATGTTATGAAAACCTCCCTACTCTAAGGGGTGGACTCACTTTTCACCTAATAATAACCTTTTAGTTTGAGAGAGTTGGAATATACCAGGGTAGAAGAAAATACTGGGTAGCGTGGGTCTGCTAGTTAGTTCTCCTAGGGAGATGATGTTTTTGAAGGGTTTTTCAGTCCAAGATGCTCAGTTTGGAAGGTTTTCTCCCCTTTTTCATACTTCTAGAGCTGGATTGTAGGGCCAATAGAACATGTTGTGTGTTGGCTCTTGAAATGCAATTAAACAGACATGGAAATTAATTTAGATTCGATCAGCTATTTTTGTTTTGCCCCTTGTGAAGTGGGAAGTGTTGGTGATAGGACATCTGAGTGTATTTATCTGCATTAGACCATTGCTGGGACCAGCACTTATTCACTGATCACAACATGCAACAGCGAAGTATCATCTCCCCTCATGTTTCCTGCTAGGCAAACGTTGTTCAGAGAACAGTTCTAGAGGGCCTCTGGACAAAGCAGCAAAAACAAGCAAACTTAGCTCAGGCGATGCCTGAGGAGGAGTGGGTGCTTCTGTGGTCAGGCTTACCTCCCTTGGATCACAGGTCTCTAGAAAAATGGCCTTGGTTGGTGTGGAGGTCTTTTATCCAACATTAAAAGTTCATCCTGGAAGGACCCTGAGGTTCTAGCTTCCCTCTGCAGTACTGACTCATTTTCATTCTTTTGAGAGAACTGATCATTTTGTTTTCTTGGCTAGTAATTTATCCATCACCCCTTTCTCCCTGTCTCATTTTGTCATCTCACATGGGTTTCTGGGAATTAATAGGCCACTGTTTGAAGTGGTTTGAGCTTCTTGAAGAATCACAGGGTGCAAATCAAGAGCTTCTTCGTTAATTGGTACTACTTACTGTGACCGATTAAAAATCCTACTGAGGAGAAAGGTGGTTTGCCCGATTATGAGTATCATTTGCAGGCAAATGGTGCCTCAGCCTTGTGCTGGATGGTCCACCAGGCCAGCCTTGACTGTTACATTTCTAGTGGCTTGCTCCAGGCTCTTCATGGCCAGCCCCCTTTCTACTGGCTATTTTCTCTCAGAGAGGGAGGCACCCCAGGCTGAGAGAGGGAGTGTCATGGCACCTCCCATGAGGTCAGGGAAGGCAGGAGAGGGCAGGGACTCTATCACTTTAGGGTGGTGGGGGGATCCTAAGTGTGATAAATAGCCCCAACTTCACTTGAACTTATCAGTATAATTCGGTGCTACCTGAGGCACACACAAGTGCCTTTTGGACCATTTTATGATCCTTCTTAGGAATGTCAGAAGTCCCATAGCATGGGAGAGTAAATGTTGTGATTAATTAAGTTCTTGTTAAAACATGAAAAGCAGATTGCAATAGACTAGTATCACATACTGCTTAGATGACTGAGAAGACAGGGGTAGGGCCTGTCTGCAGGGGGAATTGCAACACTGAAACTGTATTTTAGAAATTGGTGACAGTTGTGACTTTAAGAGCTCATAATTCAAGGACTTATCTAAAGTGGCATGCAAATTATCATATACATATTTTTAAAGTAGGCAATTATTTAGCGTGCCTATCTCAGTTCTGAAGTTTAATTTTATAAGTTACAGTTGCAACAAGAAACAACTTGACATGCTGTGGTTATGCAATCATGACAAGAGTGGTTGGATATAAGCTGGAATAGGATGAACATAGAAATGAGCACCTGACAGTGTCCTCCATCAGCAGGCATTAAGAAGTTCCTTGACTTTTTTTTTTTTTTTTTTAATGAAATGTATTCCTGGAAAATGTATTTCCTGGGTTGTAGGCCAGGCACAGAATGTAAAGACTGCCTTCTGTCTCCACTTGTGGAAAGGGGAGGTAGCTCCCCCCGATCTGCAATGGAAACTGAGAAGATGAATTGGCCAGAAGACTAGAAGGCAGGCGGTTTGGGACATCTTTGCAAGCCTTGCAGTAGCCCGCACACTACCTTGTACTTGGAAGTTACTCAGTGAGTGATTGAATTGAATTGAATTAACCTAATTAGTTAAGGTATGTAATGTGTCAAAAAAAAAAAAAAAAACAAAAAACACCTCCTTGGAAAATACATTAGCTACGGACTTCCATTTCAATAAAAGTCAGTATGATAGCTTATTAAGAGCTCTGTATTCTGCCTTGGATAGGATTTTTAATTGTTGAAGTATACTGGACAGGCAAGGAAACACACCAGGTGTAATGTCCCCTGAAATTACTGGAATTTCTACCTGGGGGGACCTTGATTGGGATTATATGTAGTATTTGTCTTTGACAAATATTTCTTCACTCAGGAGTGTTGACTTATGACTTTGGTCTTTATCTTTTTTTTTTTTTTTTAAAGATTTTATTTATTCATTTGACAGAGAGAGAGAACACAAGCAGGCAGAGAGGCAGGCAGAGGCAGAGAGAGGAGCAGGCTCCCTGCTGAGCAAGGAGCCCGATGCGGGACTCGATCCCAGAACGCTGGGATCATGACCCGAGCAGAAGGCAGCTGCTCAACCAACTGAGCCACCCAGGCGTCCCTGGTCTTTATCTTTTTAGTCCAAGGGGTTTGGTGAATAACAATGCCTCATATCGACAGGGAGCTTTATGGTTTCCAGAGAACTCTCATGTCCCTTGTCTGGCTGAACTTTGTGCTGCAGCCCTAGCACTCCGGGTGTCCCATGCTGGAATCCCAGAATGTACCCGGATTGAGGAGTCGGGGAGAGGGGTCTGGGGAGGCTCAGGTAGCCCCAGCTCTTGGTTTATTAGGTTTTCCCAAGAGAGGCAGTAATCGATAGTCACTGCTTACTCCCTCTAAAATCACTTAACGTGAGTAGAGTGGAGAACTGGGCCATGCAGGCTCCTGGCCTCCTCCGGCTCTGCCCCCACATCCGTTCTCTCTCTTCAGGCTGCCTTTTATTTTATTTCTTTGCCAAATGTCCCTTTCACCTTCTAGTCCTTTTTGGAGCTTTAACATGGCTTTCTGTCCCACAGATTTCACTCTTAGAGCCTTCTGCTTCTTATCCTTCCACCTTACTTTTTCCTGCAGGACTTGGGTATTTTATGTTTGAATAATCTTGTCCAATATTTTAACCTCCTCTCCAGGTCCACTTTCTCCTTGACTCCGCCCACCTCCCTGTTCAAGTATAGCCTTCTGGCTTCTGGGGAATTTCTTCCTTCTGCCCTCAGGGCCCCTCTACCTTGTCCTACTTTGCCCCACACCTCCCTTATTACTCCCACCCACTTCTCTCCATCAAGCCTTTAGATCTTCTAGCACATACCTGCCTGTGCCTGTTTCTCAGGTTCCTGCTACTTAACAGATGCATTTATAGCATTCATGAGTTCAAGTCCACATGCTTTGTGCCTTGTAGAAAAATGGGATTAGAGTGCCTGTGAGTTTTGGGATCTTTTTTGCCTTTGTTTTCACTTTTGACTTCACTGTATTTTGGATTTTTAAAGGTTCTTAAGCCATGTAGTAATAGCTGAAGTACTTTGCTTCTTCACTTAGCTGTTACATCCTGTGTTGGATATAAAGGAACATCTCAATTATTGTTATTTTTAAAGCTTTGGACAATAAATCTTGAAATGCATTTCAGAGATTTTTGTAATGGCACCATTGAAAGGCTTTGCTATACGCCAAAATCTACTTATGACAGAAATAGAAGGGCTTACTTAATATCATCTTCATTACCTTATTTTTTTCGCCTTTGGTTAAGTAAATATTACTGTAAGTGGAACTAAATTTTTTTCTCATTTGTTTTGGTTTTATAGTTCTCCATGAAAATCTTATAAGCCTATAGGACACGTTTATGCCAAGTAAGAATTCTTTAGCTAATGTTATTAGCTTGTTAGCTAATAGGACCTAATATTGTTGGTTTTTCCTGTAAGTTTGTAGCCTAGGTCAGCCCCATCTCTAGGGAGTCAGTGGGAGAAAAAGTATTAATGGGGACAACTCCTAGAAAAACATATCCTATTGACTCATTACATACATACTTGCGTTGGCCTTTTTATAAAATTGTACTTCACAAGTAGATCCAGCACTAGTTATGCAATATCCTGAGTGCTCCCGGGCTTTTGGAAGAAGGTGCTTTAAAGCAGAGCAGAGCAAATGGTTTTTAAGTAAGAATTCCCTTTCTTTGATGGGACTGTGTTTTATTTGAGTGGGATGGATACTACAGTAGTTCTGGTTCGTTGGTGAACCCTATGTTAGGACACATTCCACCCCACTTGGTGACTTCAGGTTTTCCCCAGCTGAGCTGGGGAGGGAAGAGGTCATGAGAAGTTTAGTCTTCTCTGGAGTGTGGGGATCCTTCTTATACCAATCATCACAGATGCTAGTGTGTATCATAGCCACTCCGGAAAGCCTCTCCCTGAACCTCAGGTTGACAAGGAAGGTCTATGCATGGTTGTTTACAGCACGGTGGAACCTCCCTATTGACAGGATGATTTGTATCCTGCAAAGATTGAAAGGCCAGGTGTGGAGTAAGGAGAGCTGCAGCCAGGCTGTGTTTTGCAGAGAACTTTTCAAAGACACAGATAGTTGATACATGCCAAGGGGTGACTTCAGCAGTTCTATCGGAAAGTTCTGCCAGAAGCAGTTTCCCTAAAATAATTTTGTAACCGTTCTTGCAGTTAAAAGGTTATACGGGAAGAAGCAACATATATCTCATTATATGTCTGAGAAAGATACGATTACTGTTTTGATGAAGGAGATGGGAATCCAGGAACTTCTTCGGGTCCTGTAATATTTGCTGAGAATTCAGATGTCCTGGTTTCTGTGCCAGGAATCCATGGCAGTCTAGACACAGCAACAAAACAAACCTTGTGCTTATCCTTGGTGGCTTCCCCAGCACCCACCCCAACCCTACCTGGGGATCTTAGGTCTCGGTTCAGATCCTGTCTCTGGCCCTTTTCTTTCTTTCTTTTCTTTAGTTTTCTTTCTTTCTCTCTCTCTCTCTTTTTTTTTAAGATTTTATTTATTTATTTGACAGAGAGAGACACAGCGAGACAGGGAACAGAAGCAGGGGGAGCGGGAGAGGAAGACGCAGTCTTCCCACTGAGCAGGGAGCCCGACGCGGGTCTCGATCCCAGGACTCTGGGATCATGACCTGCGCCGAAGGCTGACCCTTTTCCGACTAGCCGTAAGAGTGGCTCCTAGCTTGCCATCCGTGAATGCCTGTAACCCTTACTTGGCGTTTGTTTCTTCCAGTACTAGTTTTGATTTTCAGTTATGTGCTTTTCCCCACCCCAGCAAGCTATACGATCTTCCTTCATGCCCCCTGGGGGTGTATTATGCTGAGTCAGTGGCTGTTGGTTGGTCGACAGCTGGTCAGGGGTCTGACGCTTAGCATTTTTCTCTGTGAAGACCTTGCTCCCATTCAAAACTCGCTTTAACCAAATGAGGAAGTATCGTGTGGGATGGGAAAAGATGATGGGAATTTTAAAATTCCTTTGTTGGCTGAGATTAAGGCATCTAATCTTTCATACTCACTCAGATAATTTGCTAAACAAACATTTACTTTCGTCGATGACACTTTGTGTCATCTCCGTGCCTGGCACCAGAGAGATGTTGGAGATACAGATAAAAAGGCCTGGCCCTGTCCTTGTGGGCTTCTCAGGCAAGCAAGTGAATTGATGTGCAAGCCCGTGATGTGTGGTAAATGACGCTGCTTTGGGAGTTGAGGGAAGAGAGAAGTCCGTTCTCTCTGGAGTAGGCTGACCGTGCAGCCTGGTTTCCCTGGGACAGCCCTGGTCTATGCCTCGTGTTCAGCAGGTCTTAATATCACCCCCTTGGCCCTTAGAAGTCTCCCAGTTTGGGCAACAGATTATGTGAGTCCCTAAAATAAAGGAGTTCTAGAAGGCTTCACAGGGGAGGAGGTGTTTGGGATGACCCTCAAAAGCTACTTGAGAGTCCTCTGGGGTGTTATTTATACTTATAAAAATATTGGGGACGGCTAAGATTGGCTTTTTAAGTTTATTTCTCACATTACTATGGATTCATAGACTAGTTTGCAGACTGGTAGTTGGGGATAAAGGAGTTTATGGACAAAGGGAAGGTGCAGTAGGGCATTTCAGGCGGAAGACACACATGGTGCTGTGGGTCCTGATGGCTGGAGTTTACGCATGTGATGAAACGCAGTGGGAAATGAGGCTGAGGAACCACACAAGGCTTCATGGTAAACAGTTCGGGCTTACTGCCCAAAATACAAGCAGTGAGAGGCATTGAAAGATTGTAAACAGGGGAGAGACGGCGTTTGCATGATAGATAGTTCCTTTCAAGTGTGGGTAAGAGGCTGGAGGAGAACAGAGACTGGAGTCAGAGCAAGGGAACTCTGGTCCTAACTGGGTGAGAGCGGATGGGACTGAATTAATGCCTGAACGTGGAGGAGATGGACATACAGGAAAGGTAGTTAGGAGGCAAGACGCGTGGGACTCAGTGACAAATTGCGACTGGAGGGCGAAGAAAGGGGTAAAGGATAACTGCACAATTTTTGGATGGATTATTCTTTCACTGAGATGAGGAATCCATGCATCGGGAGGAAAGATCATTAACTCAGTTTGAAGTATGTTGAGTTTTAGGTGCTTATAAATTTTTTTATGGAGATACACTGAAATTCTGGTCTCGACTTCAGAAGAGAGATTTGGGACAGAATTACGGGTGTGATCTCAGTGAGCACTCCTTAGGGGACGTATTCCTTAACCTCCATGATGAGGTTAGATCCCTCTTCCCTCTCTTCCGGCTACACCATATACCTTGTCTGCACGTACTTACTACTGTTACAGTTGCAAATGTATTTTTGTGATTCTTCGAATACTGATTACCCACCTCCACTCCCCCAACTGTAAGGTCCATGAGGGTAAGACTCTACCTGTTTTTAATTATCTTGTATCCCCATGACAGCTACCGCACACCTGGGGCCTAGCCTGTATTTGGTGAGTGAGTGAATGAGTTAAACGAATGAATGAATGAATGAATGAATGAGAATTTTTGTGAACTTGGTGGTTGAAGCTACGTGGTTTGGCATGAGATTGCCCAGGGAGAGTAAGTACAGGAAAACTGAACAGTGAGTTCCAGACAACACCGACATTTAGGGCTGTGGATGGAAAAGGACAGTGAGAGAGAAGGAACAGCGCAGAGAGGTGGGCCTGGTGTCGGGGAGCAGGGAGGGTGCGACACGAATCAGCATGTGGTCAGCACGGTCCAACGAGGAAATAAAATAATATTGAAGAGGGTTTCTCAGAATTTGTAATTCTGTTATTAAATAGAAGTGGAACTATTTACCTTACGGGAGATCTCAAGATGCGGGTACTTAGCACCGTAATACTATGTTAGCTTGTGCTGCCTGCAGAGTTTGATGTTCTATCACTGGGAGTTTTACGTGCTGGGATTCTGAGGTTTGCTTTATATAATTTACACCAGCATCTGATGTGGTAAAAATCTGAGACCATGTTTTGGGAGGATAGTGAACTAGCTCGGTGTTTAACCCCTCCTGTGAGTTTATGAGTGCGCACACTGACTTAAGGGGCTTGCGTGTGTCCGTGCTGCCGAATGAGGAACCATTGACGGTAAAGACACGTGAAGCTGTGACGCTATGACAGAGGATGGCTCATTGTCTGATTCTAGAAGCCATGAGTAGCAATGTCATCAAAGCCTTGTCTTGTGAAAAAGAGACTCTTATTGCATAGTATTTTTATGTGTTTTCAGTCTCCACTGAGAGACTCAGGGTAGAAGTGGGGGAGGCATAATAATGTGCTGGAACGAAGGAGGGCTTTGAAGTCAGCACATTCTATCCCAGTTCTACCACCTTTTGACTCTAGCTTCCTGACCTTGAGTAACAATGGTCGTAGTTATCAATAATAATAATGAAAGCTACCACGTATTGTGTAGCTTACTCTGTGCCTAGGGGCTGTATGGCTGTATGCCAAGTATGTTACATGAATTACCTTCTTTAATGCTTGTAGCAGCCTTATAAGGAACCTCCTACCATTACCTCTACTTTATGGATAAGGAAGAACTGAGGCTCAGGTCTTTAGGACCTTGATCAAGGTTTTGTAGCCATCAAGTGGTGGTGCCAAGACTGGAACCCAAGCTCTCTGAGGATTAAGTCAGGCCTTTAATTACCAACTCTTGGCCAGAGGAGTTTTTTCCATACTCCTCTCCCCTTTCTGCCACACACACGTATTCCTTTCCCTCACTGACTTGTTCTTTGTGAAACAAATCACAGACATCATGTCATCTTGTCTGTGCATACTAGATTATATTTCTAAATGAGAGGACTTTTTCCTTTTAACATTAATCACAATATTATTATCATGCTTAAAGAATTTTAATAATTCTTTAATATCAGATATCTAATCTGAAAGCAAGTTTTCGGTGCAGCAAGTTTTCCTGATTGGTCCATAATTGTTTTGAATGATTAATTTGTTCCACTCAGGATTCAGAGAGTTTTCACACCTGAAAGATGCATCTGTCCTTATTTACAGACTTCGTTTTTCTGTTTTTTCCTCTTTTGCTTCTTTCCTGGCAGTTTATTTATTGAAGAAACAGGGATTTTTCTGTAGGATTTCCCGCATTCTATAGTTTGCTGATGGCATCTTCTCTCTTGGCGCTCTTCAGTATTTCTGTTTCTTGTATTTCCTGTAAGCTTGTAGTTTGAGCTACACTGGAAGTTCGGTCAGTTTGGCAAGAGTCCATCCTACGAGGTGTTACGTACCTTCTATGACAACACGTTAGGAGGCACATGCGCCTTCTTGTTTCTTCTTTTGTGAGGTTAAGACTGATCAGTGCATTTAGGTGTTGTCAGCTCCATCTCTCCATTATAAAGTTTCCCCAGGCCTTTCCAAAACCACTGATGGTCATTGCTTAGATACAGTGTTTCAGTAAGGCTTGTGCAATGATGATATTCCACCATCCTTCCTGCGCTTGTTAGCTGGAGTTTTTCTATCAAGAAGAAATGAACCAGGGGCGCCTGGGTGGCTCAGTGGGTTAAAGCTTCTGCCTTTGGCTCGGGTCATGATCTCAGGGTCCTGGGATCGAGCCCCGCATTGGGTTCTCTGCTCAGTGGTGAGCCTGCTTCCCCCTCTCTCTCTGCCTGCCTCTGTGCGTACTTGTGATCTCTCTCCTCTCTGTCAAATAAATAAATAAAATCTTAAAAAAAAAAAAGAAACGAACCACATCAATATAGCTTATGTAGGAATATTAAAATTATTTATTTATTTATTTGTCAGAGAGAAAGAGAGAGAGAGCACGCAAGCAGGGGGAGAGGCAGACAGAGCAGGCAGAGGGAGAAGCAAGTTCCCCGCCGAGCAAGGAACCCGACGCGGGACTCGATCCCAGTACCCCAGGACCATGACCTGAGCCAAAGGCAACTGCCCGACTGACTGAGCCACCTGGGCGTCCCTTATATAGGAATATTAATGCTTGGTGTTATTCCTTCATCTTAAATAATATTCAGAATAATGTGTTGATTTTCTAGCATCTTCCAAAGAAGACTAAAGAGGTTAGGTTTTTCTTTTCTTTTCTTTTTTTTAGTGTTCTGAGCTCATGGATTTCAACATAGGTTATATGTGTTTCAATCTCTTGCAGTTACTTCTTTCAAAGCTCTAATTATCTTTGGTATGTGGAAGACTCTTTAAATTGGCTTCTGAATCCTCTTGACATGACTGTAGTGGTCTTTGGTGGTATTTTCACTTTCTAGTATAACAAGGTATTTCAGACTCACGCAGTACTTTTTCTACTTCAGATCATTTTTAGTGGTGAATGGTATTTAGAGACCATAGTCCAGGAGTTCTCACTGTCTCTGGGCTGAGCATTGTTGGATGGACAGACTTAGGAAAATACACCTATGTATGTATACAGGTATGTGTTTGTGTATATGTGTGTATGTGTGACCTATGTGACATATGCTCTATTTCTATTTGATGTATGCAAACATCTTCATTGCCTTCCTCTTAGAAAAAAAGGTAGCATATTACAGTTCTGCACCTTGTTTTTTGCATTTAACACTATTTTTCATCGATCACTCTGAAGCCATTTATAAAGTTTTTCATTGTATTTTACAACTACAGAGACTCCAGTGTATAAATATACCATACTTTATTCCTTTGGATATATGGTGTTTCCTAGTCTTTTGCCCTTACAGTGTAAAGGGAATGAAATTTTTTGTTGGTGGAGATTTATTTGCGAATCAAACATAAAGCCTGGACTAAAACATTATTTTTCCTTAACGGAATGGACAGGTGAATGGGCAGTGCAGGCATTCCCCCCCCCCCCCCAGTTTATCATTTGTCTTTTGTCTCTGATTCTGTTTTTTCTTTATTTTAATTTTTATTGTTTTTTAAAGTTCTTATTTAAGTAATCTACACCCAAGATGGGGCTTGAACCCATGACCCTGAGATTAAGAGTTACATGCTCTTCTGACTGAGCCAGCCAGGCACCCCAGATTATGGTTTCTTTAATGTGAACTTTTTTTTTTTGATGGTAGTCAGTTTTATCAGTTTTTCTTTTCTTGGTTTTGAATCATGATGCAGAAAAAATTTTTCTTCTGGATCGTACAGCAGCACCCTCCAGTAGAAAACACAGATGTAAATTTTTAGTAGCCATTTAAAAAAGAGTGAAAGGAAACAGGTGAAATGAATTTAATAATAAATTTTCTTTAATCTATCAAAATATTATTTCAATAACTAATCAGTAGTTTTAAATTAATGAGATATTTTACATTCTTTTTTCATGCTCAGTTTTCAAGAACTAATGTGTATTTTATAGTACAGTACATTTCAATTTGGTCACTAAATTTTCACAATGAATACTTGATCTGTATTTAGACTTCATAAAATTTGCTGTTGAAGAAGTAAATTCACACCCCAAGTGTACATGAAAGCTTTCCAATAACTGAGTTAAGTATTTTAAAATTTCAATATAAGTTAATGCAAATAAATTAAAACTGCCAATTTAGTTCCTCAGGCACACTTAACTACATTTCAAGTGCTTAGTAGCCACATGTGGATAATGGCTACCCTTTTGGACAGTTACAGAGAATCACCCCTATTTTCTTTTAGTGCTTGTGTGGTTTTATCACTAACGTTTAAGTCTGTGACCCATTCGGAATTTATTTTGTCATATGGTGAAATGGATCCAATTTTCTCTTTTTCCACATGGCTACCTAGATGTCACAAACCACTTATTAAAACTCTCATCCCTTCCCCACTGATTTGAGATGTGCCCCTATCGCATATTTAATTTCCATAAATATTTAATTGGCCGTCTTTTTGTATTTTCTATTCTGTTCTCTACTGTTTTAATTATAGAGGTGGTATAATATGTTTTAACATTAAAACCCCTAAACCGATGAGCTACCGTTTCCTACATACCAGGTTGGTAAATGTCTGTCAGCATCAAGCACTGGGCAAGGGCACAGAGCGGAGGAAATATGCATATGATTCTGGTGACAGTGGAAACTGGTATAACAGTTTTGGAAAGAAGTTTGGAATTCTTGTGAAATGGTCCCCTGATCCTCTTAGTCTTCGGGGTAGCAAATTGCAAGCCTGAAGTGGGAGCAGTTTTGCCTCATAACTTTATAGCTTGTCATTCTGATACTATTTTTTTTTAAATATAAGTGGGGATGTGAAGAAGATTGGGAAGCATGGTCTCAGAAACTCTTACACATCTGGAGGAATGCTTACAGTGAAATACTGAAACAGGCCTATAGGCCTATTAACAGTGTATTGAGAAGAGAAACTGTGATACATTCATAATAAACAGCAGAGAGAATAAGCTGCAAAGGTGCTTATCAGCAGGGATGAACCTCTTAAGCATAATGTTGAGTGGAAAAGCAAGATAGAAGAATAATACAGTGTGATTCCATTTATGTAAAATTCTAAAACATGCTAAACTAAAGCAACAACATTGTTTAAGGATTGATTCATATATGGGAAGATTATAAAGAAAAGCACAGAAGCTAGTAACATAAAATGCAGGAGAACAGTGATTACTTCTGGGGGTGAAGGCTGGGGTATGATTAGGAATGGCTACACCTGGGACCTCAAAGGTGCTTGTAACATTCTTACAGGTAGGTATGTAGAGATGTTCATTTTGCTTTTATACATTGAATTGCACATAGGTTATGTGATTATTTCATAACAAAAGAGAAGGAGAACAACGACAAAAGTCCGGATCCAGGAATAGGCTCGATTACTCAGAACTCAAGTAATTAAATTTATGCTTGAGAAATACTTCTGTTAAATATGAAACACTTGGCTTTTTTCATTTCTTATTTAGGGACAATGACTTTTTTTTTTTAAGGCACTTTTTTTTTTTTTTTTAGTGTCTGGGTCAGGCACCAAGAAATATGTTGTTGTGTGGTATACATGCACGAGTGACTGTCACATCACCAGGCACAATGACACACAGAGTCCTAGGTTCTTTGACACCTAAGTGATTTTTTTGTAACCATTTATGCAAAATATCCTGGTGGCCAGTTCTAAACTTTATTTGGGGAGAGACGATTTTGAAGGGACAACATCATAAATGGGAAATGTTTGGTACACACGCTCTATATACCAGATGCCGCGTGTCTGTGAACTCACTTAGCCTAGGTTGTGGTCCTATGAGAATTACCTATGGGCTTTGTGTTACTGATGAATAAACTGATACTCAGAGAGGTTAAGCCACACAGGAAATGACATGATGTCACAAAGTCAGCAGGAAATACATGACGGAGTTTCCATCATGGCTCCGAATCCCATGTTCCCAGCTTCTATTCCAAGTATCTTGTTAAGAACTTCAAGTGCTAATCTATCCTTTTGCTCAATGGCAGCCTATCCCAGAAAGTTGGTAGTTTTACCCTTAAAATTTCAGAGAGGAAGTCCTTGAATCTCTTATGATGGTTCTTTACAATGTCAATGTGAATTTTTAACGTCAGTTCAAGTTTGCTCTCCCCCTCTCTGTGATGTGTGCTTTCAGAGACTTGGTGGCCTTAAAGGAGTTGACTGGGCGATGGAACACCTGACAAGGGTTGGTTTCTGTTTGTTTTCTGATTTGAAGCCTCTCCTAGTTTTCCATTCTTAAGATTAGTCTGAACCCCCCCAAACCCGTCTTGACTATGCCTGTGCATTTTTTTCCCCGTTGTTCTTCAAGGATTACCTTATGTATCCCAAATTGTGATGTCAGCAAATGAAACTCATTCCCTGACCTTTTTTGCCCCCAATGATTTGTTTATTTCTTTTAGAGAGAGAAAGCATGATTGAGGGGCAGAGGGAGAGAGAATCCTGAGCAGACTCTACGCTGAGTGGGGAGCCCCATACGGGTCTTGATCCCGTGACCCCAACATCATGACCTGAGAGGCGCTCAACTGACTGTGCCACCCAACTGGGTCCCTCCCCCCGCCCCTGTGTTTTATCTGAGTTATTATTTGACATGGTCTGATCAGACCCAGCACTAATAATTATCATTATGCTTTGATGTCTGCATTCAAAATCCCCCCATTGCTACATCCTCTTCTTTCCGCTGGTATTTTCATGAGGTGGCACAGCCAAAGAACAGGATAGGGTGGGAAGGAGCATTCTGATAAACATTTGGTTGCCGGGGCATCTGGTTTACTCTGGAATTGCAACTTCCCAAAGTGATGCCGACTTTATGGCAGAGCTACTTGGCACCTCTGTCCAGGAGCACCTTCCTCCTTAGGTTCGTGTGCCTTCAGCTTTGGAGCCAACTGATGCTCCTAGGCTGCTGGGCTTCTTTCTGTGGGGGCTGTTAGACTTGTCTCAAGGGAGTGTATGGGGCAAAAACCTTTTTTCTTCAGGGTAAAGTGAAGATGGCAAGTCCCCAGCCTGTCTCGTGACCTGTGGATGGATGTGTGTGCCTTTCATGCCCAGGAGGATGGTTTTTATAACACCAAAGCTATCTTTGTATCTCCCTTCTATTTTCATTATATTTGAGTCTCTACCAAGTTTGCTTTAGGTTCTTATGTCAAGAAAATACTTCCCCTTCATATAATCTCAAATGAGAGTTTTAGGATGCTGTGTGAAGATAAAACCCTTTGCGAGTGTTTTGATTTTTCACTTTTTATTCTAATAGCTAAGACTGACCCACGTTTCAGAGGAACCAGATAGAATTAAATAAACTCCCGTGATTAGCAAAAAAGTAACATGAATATATCCAGAAATGAAACGCATGTGAGATTCATAATTGTTTTCTATTACTTGTTTAGATCTTATAATAATGATTTCGATTCTTCTTTGGCATGTCTGGTGTTTTTGCCATAAGCATCTTTCCTGCAAGCCATTTCACTACAAACATTTTCGCCAAATACTTAATTGGCCATAAGGCAATTTTGCCATAAAAGATAAAATTCACACCAAAAGAGAGGGACGTTCATTAAAAAGGACATAATGAAACATGAAAAATGAGCGACGAAAGTAAAAAGACTTTATTGCAAAATATAGTATGTTTGTATACATTTAAGATGTGTAGTATTGATTCATTGGCAAAACTGCCAGTAACTGATTTTTTGTTTTTGTGGATTATACGTAAGCCCTGTCTTTGGAGTCTTTTGTTCATAGCATTGTATTTTTTTGTTGGTTGGTTGGTTGGTTGGTTGGTCTCCTCATTTGACATCATGCTTGTTCTTTTTAGCTAATATTTCTTTCTTCATTCAAAAATGTATCTGTTTCCAAATACTAGACTGTATATTTGTAAATGAGCTTTTGTTGTATATTGTGGTGAAAACCTACACTGTTGTTTGTTCTTGACATCTTGTCACTGGTCTATTGATGGAAGTTCCAAGGTTCCGTGGGAAATGGTGTTCAAAACTCTGTGCTCCTGTCTAGACGAATGCGAGGGTTAAAATTTATATAATATAAAACATGATTATTGCATCAATGGAGAAGTGAAACTAAACTGTCAGCCAGTCGAAGAAACCGACCGACTGTCAAACCACACTGTCAACGAGTTATTTATTTTTTTAAATCTTATACGCAGAATTGCCTTATGGCCAATTGGTTATGCGGCAAAAAATGCTTGTATCAAAGATGCTTATAGCCAAACTACCTAGAACCCTTCTTCGGATCTTAGATGTTGTCCATCACAGAGGTGGGATTAGAGTGAGGGTGAGGGGTAATGTCCTCGGAAGAAAAAAGAAGCCCATGTATTTATGATCCAATGTTGTGCATTGGAAAATAACATTTATACTAGAACATGTGGCAGGTTATTTGTTAAGTGGCATAGAGGATCAGATTCCGAGGGAAATGCAGTTCAGTTCAGTTCTGTTGGCACTGCTTGTCTTCTCCATATAGCCTGCAGATAACCTTGTAATCTACAGAAATGCATTCAGACTGTGTTTCCCTGATTGCTCCTTAAAGGACTATTGAGGAAGGACCTGCGGTTCACTTTGTTACATTGGGCTTTAGTGAGCCAGCTACACGCATGGGAAAGAATAAGGGGCGAGGGTAAGTGGATTTTTTTTCCCTCCTCACACCATCCCCCGCCTCCCTTTGTCTATGGAATTGAATCTTTGATGTGGAACTGTGACTATAATATTTTATAGGTCCAAAATGAGTGAGAAAAATTAAATAGGTACCTAAGTGGTATTTCCCATAATTGAATGAATATGCAGCTACATTTGATAACATTTAATATGAAAAACTCAGAAAATCTCTCAGGTGAGATTTTCTTTCTAAGCTAAACAGAACTTCGCCCCAGGGTCCTATCCTGTGCTCTACCACCTCCCCTTGGCACAGCGAATGCGTCTATTAAACACACACGTGCACAGTAGTTCAGAAATCCACAAGTACCATTTTCCTTCTGAAGTAAATAAAATACATCAGTTTGGGTTATTTGATAGCTTACATATCTCTTACTTGCTTAAGCATAATGGCTTTGTGTGTGTGTGTGTGTGTGTGTGTGAGATCGGTAAGGAGGGATGGGGGCATTTAAGGAAATGTACCAGGTCTCTAGCAAGTCGTTTGTGGCTCTTGGGATGTCAGATGAGCATTATGTTTGACATGAGTGCTTATCTTTTTTTTATCAGGTGTAAAGAAGTCTAAAATAGAAAGGTGCATATCTTCATTGTTCCGATAGTCATGGTAAGGTCATGAGGAAGTCATGGTGAAGAAGGGTCTGGTTTTTGCATTGCATGGACATGTGGATTCCAACGCAGATGTGCTGATGGGTGTCAGATAGAGAAGAGAGCCATAACCTTCCATGGAACTTAGGGGTTAGAAACCATCAGGTGATCTGGGAGAAGTCTGAGTTCTCATTTTCCCTTTTTTATTAACCTTGCTCTAACCTTGTTACCTGAGATAATCAACACACAAAAGAACAGCAGTTGGAAAATTAATAACTCAATGATAATTATAATTATACTGAGATTATATAATTATATAATACATAATTAATTATTATATAATATGATATAATATATAATAGCATTATATAATATAATATATAATAATAGAATATTATATAATTATACTGAGATAATATAATATATTATAATTATAATTATACTGAGATATAATAATTATACTGAGATTGGGCAGATAAGAATGAGAAAAGTGTCCTAAGTAGAAATTGTAGCAATTCAGTGTGTCCTCACTGAGTAAGGCAGATGACTCAGTGCCCTCGGTAATATGTTAAAATTGTAACATTGCAATGGGCAATGGTTTATTTTTGTCGAACATAAAGCTTGGACAGAAGCATTACTTTTCATTAACTAGCTGGACAGCTGAATGAACCAAGGAGGCGAGTAAATTTATTCTGCCACAGCAGCCCTGGGTATAGAGGGTTTGTGCTTCTTGGCAAACCCTGCCTTCAAAGGGACTTACTTCTATGTCTCAACAATGGCACCCATTCTATTAGGGAGAAAACACTGCTCTACTGGATTTTTTATTGCCTTGATTTTTTTTTTTTTTCCCATTCATCGTTTAGTATTTTGACTCCCATATCAACAAACGGTTATGATTTGGGTCATTCGCTAGGGCCTAGAGCTTTGCTAAATTGAGCTATAAGTCAAAATGTTTATAATCAAGGCAGAATTTTTATCCGTGGTAGGCATTTGTAAGGAATAAAGAATCCCTGATAAGCACTTGGAAACAGGAATAGTCACTGAGCTGCTAAACAGACAGAATGGGAAGGCGTATCCTCCCGCCGGCTTTCCCATCCTTCGGGGCTAGTCTGACCTTTGAAAAAGCTGTTGTAAGCCTCGTCAGGTTTCACCACCTTTTCTCCAGCATCCCAATCTGATGAAGGCTCATGAATAAGAAAAATGGCAAATTAGGATCCTTTTCTTTAGTTCTGACAAAGCTCCATCAGAAAATTTTAGAACAAAGTCTGTGCCTTCATCACACCGCTATTCTCACAGTGACCCACTGGGTTTGGATGTCAGCATCCTTTCTGTACTAGACTAGCAAGAGTTTTTTCAGCTGAGAAGGTGGAATACGGAGAGCTTCTACCATTTCTGTCTTCTGTTCAGCTCTTTGGGTTTGTTTGTTTGTTTGGGTTTTTTTCATTCCTACTCGATTTTCAAAGAAAGTTTTCTTCAGCATGTTTCGTAGTGTGGGGATAACCTCCGACCAGCCGTTGGCTAACCTGTTGGCTTGTAGTTTCTCTTTGTCCAGGTGAGTTTCAGGGGAGGGGCCAGAAATCTGCTCTGTTTGTGTTTTTCAGTGAGTAGGCTCTTGTGTTGGAATTGATTCTGATCTTCAGCCTTTGTAGAAGGAAATCACCTCACACTATTGGGGAGGAAGTAAATGAAATGAGGTAGTAATGGAATGCAAGTGGGGTGTGGGATGTAGGCTTTAGATGGTGAATGAGAGGACCCCAGCTGGGGTGTCACATAAGCCCCTTCCCTGGTGTCCTACTGAAATACAGGGCTTCCTAAAGGATTTTGGCAAAATAAAACAAAAAGAAGAAAGTAATCTTCACCAAAGTAACATAACTCTCTTGGTCATGAATTAGTAGTCCTTTATAGACCACCAATTACTAACTCCTTGTGGGGTGAGGTCTTTGGTGCGCACAGCCTGGACTTTCTTTATAGCTCACTGTGCCTGGTTCGTGGCAAGCCTCCACAAATTGTACAGAATTGAATTAAATGTTATGGTGACTCCAGGGACTCTGGGTATTCATTGTTTCATTTCCCTTCTCTGTGGGTTGCTGAGTAATACCTTACTGTTCTAAGCTATAGTCTCAGTTGGCTTTGCTCTTATTTATGCCCTTTCTTAAGTAGCTCTGTAGAGTAGCTACCACGGAAAAGAATCAAAACGTTTATATAAATTTGCATAATGTCAGGGAAAGACATATAGCAGAATAGGGATAAAGTATGAAAAATTGACAAACTTATGAGAAGTATCAGTGATAGACTATGGAGAAGAAAGGGTAGGGACAGTAGGGAATTTATTTTTCCTTTATAATAGAAACGAGTCTGTTCTTAAATTTTAAAATAATATCTAATATATATGCAGCAAGATTCTTCTTTTTAAAGGATTTATTGTGGGCTCTTGGGTGGCTCAGGTTAAGCATCTGCCTTTGGTTCAGGTCATGATCTTGGGATCCTGGGATGGAGCCCCACGTTGGGCTCCCTGCTCAGCTGTGAGTCTGCTTTTCCCTCTGCCCTTCCCCCTACTCGTGCTCTCAATCTGTCTCTCTCTCTCTCAAATACATAAAATCTTAAAAAAAAAAAAAAGGATTTCTTGTTCTGGCAAGCAAAAGCAAAGAAAAAGAACTACAATAGATAAAAGATCTGTGATTAGTTTGCTAATCTAGGAAATACGGCTCTGAAAGCAATGTCCTTACAATTATACCTGTGTCTGGATAGGTAATTTCAGGAAGTCAGAATTTGTCTTGGGAGGATGAGTGATGCTGAGACTGAAGATGTTTTGTAGGTGTATATCTTGGATTTCATACTCTAATCATAATTTTTGAGCATGTTGAATGATTTTGATCAAATATTTAACAGCACAAGAAATATCTTATATTCAGCCCTTGGTTCGGTGGGCAATGTTGAAACAGTAATGAAAGCCAGTTCATTTCCAGTGTATTTCTGTATATTGAATCACAACAAATTTTATGTGGATGAAAGTGGCTAATAGTACATAACAGTATTGAGCGATTTGTGATCAATTTTCAGATTTTCTTCTAATATATACTGTGGATTCATTTTATGTGATATAATAAAAGTTAATTTGCCAAAATGTATTTTTCCCCCTAAATCTGTGTATCAGTTAGAGTTGTTTCTCTCAGGCAATTCTAAAATCTTACAGAGATAATAGAAATGAAATAGTTCTAATTTAGAGAAAATGCCCTATTGAGTCTCTGTATTTTATTGCCAATTTTTGTTGTTGTTGTTGTGTTTTGTTTTTGTTTTTGTTTTTTGTAGAGGGGAGAGAAGTGGGAGGAGCAGAGGGAGAGGGAAAGAGAAAATCCCTAGCAGGCTCCACACCCAGCTCAGGGCTGGATCTCAGGACCCCGAGATCATGACCTGAGCCGAAATCTAGAGTCAGATGCCTAATCGACTGAGCCACCCTGCCCTGCTGCCCATGTTTTTTGGTTTCAGTAAACATGGAGACTTAAACATGAATGCATGTGGCTTACAGAAAAGTTGATGATCAAATGCCAGAACTAGTGAGATTCTATCTACTTTTTTTGGTTTTGGCATTAAGCAGACTCGGAAAACCTGCTGGCTTCTCTAGGCTCTAAAATGGCTTTTTTGCAGATGGAGTATGGAATATTACTCCCTTATTCATGATTGCAAAATAAGAATATTTATCTATGTTTTGCAGTAAAGTGTGGCTTCTGAGCAGCTTTCAAATTAGGGTGTGGTAAGTTCAGTGCTATCTTTTCTTTTCTTTTCTTTCTTTCTTTCTTTTCTTTCTTTTAGATTTTATTTAATTGTTTGACAGAGAGAGACACAGCGAGAGAGGGAATACAAGCAGGGGGAGTGGGAGAGGGAGAAGCAAGCTTCCTGCCAAGCAGGGAGCCCGATGTGGGGTCGATCCCAGGACCCTGGGATCATGTCCTGAGCCGAAGGCAGATGCTTACTGAGCCCCCCAAGCACCCCAGTGCTATCTCCTCTTAAAACCAACATAGATAAAACTTCTTGGTTATATCAATTTCTTTTTAAAT
The DNA here is from genome assembly GCA_028533885.1 of Nasua narica. Lineage (NCBI taxonomy): Eukaryota > Metazoa > Chordata > Mammalia > Carnivora > Procyonidae > Nasua > Nasua narica. Next base: position 40,810,705 of record CM052814.1, read on the forward strand.
GCCCCATCCTGAGTTTATTATGGGATATTACCAGGTTCTCTATGTTATTTCTGTCACAAGCTAAAATTTATCTTTAGTCCGCTAAACTTGGGTCATTGTTTGCAGACCCGGATGGGAGATTCGAAATTTATGTGATGCTTTCCTGGTGCTCATCACATACCTGACATTAGCTAGAGATGAGTGAATATGTAGAAACTATTTGATATGGCGGCTTATCATTGGATACAATTTCATAGAGAACTGGGACATAGAGGCATAATTTACCGTGTACTCTGTCTTCCTTTATTGTAGAATACAGATGGCTTTTTAATGGGATGGACTGTGTGACAAAGATGACATCATTGGGTGCCTTTTACATTTCTGTGTTTTTAGTTGACTTATTTTAGTCCCCTAATCCCCATTTTTCAATAATCCTGCCAGATAAGATTTTCTTAGTTAACAATGAAGCCAGGTTTAAATACCACTCAAAAGAAAACAGCACTACCGTCCACTGTTAAGTGGAGAGGATGAACCTCTCGGGATTGTCAGCAAGCCAGCAGTGGCTTTTCTCACGTAAGGAATGTGTGCTTGAAGATAGAAATTAGGGACTCAGGGTAATGTGAACATGTCTGCCTGCTTGGGGACATCCTGACAGGTGGTGAATGCTTAGGGGAAGCCTCGTACAGGATAAACAATGCTTAGGTACTTAAATTTGTCTTAACCAAACACGTTAATAAAGATGAAGAAAGCAGAAAAAAAGTGGCATACGGATCAAACAGATGAAACCAGAAGAGTGTTAAAATCTAGAAAGGCATTCTGTAAGGCTCTGCCTAATTATGTTAAAGGTAGTCTGCAAATCTGGCCCTGAGTTTCCTTGCAGCCATATGAGAGGAAGAAACATTATCAATGACAAGATTCAGCTATAGGATAAAAATATATCTTTGCTTTGCACAGTGCAACTGTTGCTGCTACTCACACAGAGAGAAATTCATATGGAGAGAAAGGGACACGGAGTGGTGACAGTTCAACTTTGCTTGGGAAAATCCAGATTTCTTCCTGAGCCTTTTCTAGAGATAATTCTGATTGATTACTGCCGGCAGGGAACAATGTAAGACATTACATTTATACATCTAGAGGGATTAACTCTCGAGATGCAGTCACTCTAAGACCCTGAGAGCAAGCAAAAGAAATCTAATCTTTGTGGTTTTTTCTGTTTTCTCTTTGGAGAACTTGTGTTACTGCGGTGATCCTGTAGGGTCCGCCATGAGTAGTTTTGTGAATTCTTCAGGCAAAGGAGTAATTGGGGCTTCATGCATGTGTTGGTGTGTGTGTATGTACATGTATGATGAAACGCATGTGGGAGAGTGTCTTAAAACACTAATATTTGTCATCAAACTCTAGAGGTAAATAAAGCCCATCCTCAAATCCTGATACAAATTATGCAGTGTATTTGCAGTTGGTTGTTAAATTTGAACTGAATCTCACAGAATTAATGATGATTGAAGTGTGGGAGTGAGTAGCTGATTTGGATCAGGATAGACATCATGTATTAACATTTTAATGATGCCAGAGTTGATTTTTTTTTCTTTCTAGGTTCATAAAAATATTTGAAACTTGTAGACTATTTCTTTCTTATTTTGATCAGCTGCAGACCTTGGCCATAAAGCTCTGAGGTAGCTAGAGTCTACTGAAGAGTCCGAGAACGATCAGAGTGAATTACCAGGGAAATAGGATTCCGAAAAACGCTCAGTAACCTAAGGCATTGAGTTTGTAGACACGGTTGACTATCTCATCAACTGCTTGTTTACCAAGAACACTGTGGGAATCTTGGCGAGTGATGTAAGGAATGAAGTGAGAGGATGTGTCAGCTTTGCCTTTACTCCTACTGCCTTCTCTGCCTTTAAAAAATATGGCCCGTGTGTGCAAGTTTGTGTGGCGGGGGCATCTTCAAGTCTCTTTTTCTACCTTGCCTTTGCCAGAGAAGTCAGAGGGAAAGTGAAGGACGGAGGAGTCTGTCAGGGAGGAGCCTCTACCTCACATTTGTATATTTCCCTGAAAAAAAGTCCTCTCGTGTATACATTAAAATTACTTGCTCCTTCCTTCCAGGTAAAGATGTTGGTCATTGTGTACCTGCTCGAGTGGTTATTGATAATATGATACTTATGTACGCACTGAGAGATTTTTGCAATTAATTATATGACTTGAGAACTGCAAAAGTCTACTTACCTGTCTTCCTATTCCTATAAGGTCACAATGGACCCAGAAGTTAATATTGTTCAATAAATGCATATTGAATTAATTTGATTTTAGACTCTCGAACACCATCTTTGGGCTGCTTCTGGAAGAGAGGGCAAACAGTACTGAGTGCAATCCTCATAGAGCCTAGTCATACCGTGGGAATTACTGTGGATGTGGACCCTAATGCTTGACCCAGGGGACTGTGAACTAATTGGAGGAGTCCTTCAGATGGAAAAATTGACATTAGAAAGGTAAACCCAGAGAACCTAAAACCAGAGAGCCTAAATGTTCCAATTCCATGGTCTGTTTTCATTCTATTACATATAGCTAGCTTTATTTAGTATCCTAGATTGACTTGCTTTTTGTTGATATTATTCCTTTGTTAGAATCTGGGAAAACCATTTGTAAGCTTTATGATTTAGGAGCTAAAACGGACATTTCTTATTGCTAGCTTATTGCCCCCTTTGGTCACTGTTTTCTTCTTACCCATATAAAGGGAGAGCAAAGCACCTTTGCCTCCATTATTTCATTTCTCATTCTTTCAAATCATTTGTTAGGTCAGAGGTACATTTGATGAAGATCAATGCTTTTTAAACAGTGTGCTGGTTGTTGGATTGGCCATATGTATGATTTTATACTCCTGTTTCTTGGAACATTAGTTTTCAAAATGATAAGACATATATTTCTGTGGTTCTTTCCAATGCCCCCACCCAGACATGGCACTGTTCTGGGCATTGGAGATGTCCCAGTGGGCGTGAACATCGAGTAAAATTGGGGGGTATGATGGATCAGAGATGGGCATGAATCGTGTTCTTAATGTATTTAGAGAACACTCCCCAGGAATACAGAATACTCCCCAGGAATACAGGAGGCACGATCCCTACTGTTGGCTTTACTACTAATTAGCAGTATGACCTTGGAAAACCATGTAGCCTCTTTGGATCTATTTTCCTTATGACTTATGGCTGGTTAATGGTCTAGACAAGTTTTGAAACTTCAGTGCACATCAGAATGACCTCGGAAGCTCATTGACATGACGGTTCCTGGACTCTACCAACAGATCTGTTGTGGAAGGTCTGGGATGGAGCCCAGGAATTTTGCTTTTTTTTTTTTTTTTTTTTTGCATATTTTGTTCTGGTGGACATGGACTGTGGGCCACCCTGACAAGTGTTTTCCAACACTCAGAAGTGTTAGAAATAGGTTGGAAATAGGTCAGTGTTTTCCAAACTGTGGGGAGCGACCCATTAATGAGTCATGAAATTAATTTAGTAGACTTGTAAAGCCTTGTAAAAATGAAACAAAAGAGAAGATATCAGAGACATCTTGGGGGCAAAAGGAGGTAAAATGAGAAAGCCACCATCTACATTTTTAAGGGTTTGCTAGAGCAACACCCTACTTATAGGCATCTAGAAGACCTTTATGCCTACCTTCTGCTAATTGACCTGAATGTGCAAATAGGAACTGTGGAGTTCTTCATTTTCCAGAGCATCGATTATTTCAAGAATATGGATTGACCTGAGATGGAAATTTTAATACTGCTAGCCACTGTCACTGTCCTAGGATAGGATTGGTGATTCCACCATAGCCGGGGAAGCTTATTCTCGATATCATAACATAAAGGAAGAAGATCTTCTCCAAGTCTTCTCCTCAGGAATATAATAGGAAGCCCTGCTCTCTTCTACTTCCTGAAAACAACTTGGGTAACATAAAATAACAGGCCCAGCCTAAAAGAGATTGCTAAAGATAAACTCTGTCTTCACGACCACAATATCATCTTCCTAAAGAGATGATTTATTCAAGGAGATCTAGATGGTTAATTTTGCCAAACTGAACATCTCTCCCCCTTTGCTAGTATTTGCTCAATAAATATCTTTTGGATGGATGCTCTCAAGAGCCACTTTAATTCTAAGATGCTAAATAAGACTTTTCTTTCATGCAGTTGACCATTAGCTTCTTGAGGGAATCATATATTTTAATATTTTTTGCTATCACAGTGAATGATTTAAATTTATGAGAATGATGGTGGAAAGAGGATAAGATTCCGTGAAAATTAATCAAAATATTAAATTAGGAGGTAGTTGGCAGAATTTATTAATATAATTTATTATATACTCATATGTGTGTCCAAATGGGAAAAACTATCTTCAGAGTAGCTTCGGTTCATTTTGTACTAATTTTAAAGATCTTGACATTGCTTAAAAACAACCAAAAACTAAGAAATCCATCACCAAATACTTTTTTGAACTTTTTTTTTTTGTATTTGCCTTCAGAATCTAGTTATGATGCTCATAAGAAAACCAGTTTTATTACTTTTATGGTCATACCTGATTTTTATGAAAAACAGTATTACTCCACATGATTACCTACATTATTTGGCAAGTTTGGGCTCTGAAGGCCTTGCAGGTGCTTCTCAGAATCAAATACATCTTCAGAGAATGACAACTTTGTCTCTGAGCTATTGAAATGGAAGCTGCTAGAAAGAAGAGTCTCAAACATACTGGAGCAGGCTTCTCCACTGTGCCACTCCACTCCACTCTGGAAGACATGCTGTTTTCTAAAGGTGACTACTCCAAAAGCCTGTACTCTTAAATGTCAAATTTCTGAAACATTTGTGTTTATTTATTTATTTAGTAATTATAATTTTTAAAATATTTTTTGACAGAGAAAGTACAAGCAGGGGCAGGGGCAGAGGGAGAGGAAAAGGCAGACTCCCCGCTGAGCAGGGAGCCCACCGTGGGGATCGATCCCAGGAACTGAGATCATGACCTGAGCCAAAGGCAGACGCTTAACTGCCTGAGCCACTGGGGCTCCCCGAAACATTTGTTTTTAAATAAAACTTGGTCATACGTACTCAGTAGTGATTGACAAGTTGTCAGTAAAGTGTCCAGAAAAGAGAGATCGGAATTCGGCCAGGTTAACCAGTAATAATAACCTGAGTGGGCCTTATGTGTGATTCCTTCAAGGAATGAATTGTTGAATGAATGAAAGTCACCTCTTTTTTTTTTTTTTTTGGTAGAGGCCAGTGTTCCCATTGATCTATACTCTGCCACTGTGGGGCTCAGCTGGAAGCACAGTGCTTGATAGCAAGTCAGAAGGGTGATACCTAGGCCAGACAGGGAATGCTATGCCGTAGGTGAACTACTGTCAGGCCCTTTTCGGTGAAAAGAAAAGCTGCGTGTAAAGAATATGGCCTTTGCTAGCATAAGGAAGAACAGTCAAAATTTAGAGCTGCTTCCATAGCGACAATGCTATTTTTCAAGTACAGTTAGAACCTAGGTACACCCCTCCCCCAAAGGCATCCATGCGTCAAGGCAGCGCTCAGCGTGGTTATGGAATACTTGTGAAGGCTTTTAATTAAAATTTTTTTTCCTAGGGGCTGCCTGCTTGTTTTATATTACTAAGCAGGTAAAATTGTCTACAAATAATAGACCTGAAAAATTAAGACTTTAGATTGCTATCTTGATTAAAACCATTAAGCAGGGATTTTAAATTTGGGGTTTTTAACGATCATCACAAAAGGAATTCTTGGCATTTATGCGTAATCTAATTTTAGATATTGAACTCACAATTCAGAATTATCAAGTCAAAGAAAAACTTCAGTTATCCATGTGATCCTTTGAAGTTTGAGATATTTCATCTGAATGAGGCAAGGCCAACCTGCTGGACTCTCCTTTTACCTCTGTCCACAGTCACTGAGCCTCTCACCTCCCACTTCACAGAGGCGAAAGCCGTGTGTGGTTGAGAAACCCGCGGGAGAATTTGGATAAGAAGATCTGATGAGCTGTGTTGGAATAGGCCAGGTCTGGCTGGGAACATAATGTCGGCGTGTCCTGTGTGTGGGAGTCGGGAGAACCCTCGGTTGGTCTTTGCCCCCTTACCCCCGCGCCCCCCCCCCCCCAGTGTCTGTGGTTCAGGAGTCAGTTAAGGTGGTGACAGTAGCTGCAGGGTGGGCATCCCAGCCTTGTCTAACCACACAGTCTCTTCTGAGCCATAGGAGCAGGTGGCTATTTTGGACCATTTCCTTCCCCCCTCGGCTCCCCCGAAGAGAAGCTAACCCTTCCAGAAACTTTTGCTCATGGGCCGTGTCTCCTTTGTGGGTTGGCGTCAATGAAGACTTCAGTCCACCAGTGAGATGAGTCAGAGAAAAGAGCCTCTGATGGAATTGTCTTTTTTTGTCATTCTTTGGGAACTGCTGAGCTCAGCTTTCTGAGTTGACTTAGATTTTGTTCTATTGGGCTTGTGTAATGGCGCTCAAAATACTCCTCCCAACCTTAGAAATTGTGATGTGGAGATAGCTGAATTTACAGCATGCCTCTCTTCTGTAAATTAATTATTTTTGCAGATAGATTTTTCTTCCTTAGTCTCAAAATCTGCAGGCAGCACCTAGGGCTGGGGGTGCATCATGCCTGGGTGCCGAGGTTCAGTGACGGGGTCAGGGGCTATCCTGGTCCCAGGCGAGTCTTTGGGGAGACCAGTGCTGAGTTGAATCGTGCCATCTCCCTTTCAAGTTCTGTTATTATTGGTTTGGTTAGAACAGTATCAGAATGATTTTATGAGAACGACCATATGTTTTATTATAAAAGTACAGATTCTTTCACAAAATTTTGTTGCATTTATTTATTTTTTTTAGCCCAGATTTTCTCCGTATAATTAACTGTACCCATAACACACCCATGGGGTCCCTGTTGTCTGTCCTAGTGAAGAGTGGAACCGGTTTTGTGATGAAGGAGGCAGGTAGGGCCTCAGAAGGTCCTGTATATGGAGACAGCCCAGCACAGACCCTCATAGGTCTTGGGTTACTTATTTATCCTGTCTGAGCCTACATTTCCTTAGGCTCCTTAAAAAATTAGGGAGGAATGTAATGTCTTTCTAACTGGCTTTTAGTGATGATTAAATGATAACATAAGTTCAATGATTACATAAAACATGGTACCTGGCGCATACTAAATTCTCAGTAAATGATGGCAATTCATTAAATGTTTTTGAACTTTAGGAAATCAGTTTCTTGGGTTGGTATCTGTGGGGAAATAAACACTTACCAGTTTGCCAAGCAGGAAGTACCGGATACTTTATGGAATCATAAAAAGTTAGGGCAATAAACATCTTATTTATTCATCCTACAAATATTTGCTGAGCACCTGCTACATCCTGAACACGTCAGAAGCATCAGTTAACAACGCAGGCGAATTCCTGCCCTCAAGGAGCGTTCATTCTAGCTGGAGGAAACAAGTCAATAAACAAGAAACACAATCAATCAATTATGTCATTTGTTGGAAAGTGATAAATACCACGAAGAAAGAAAAATAATGGAGTTTAAAGAACATGTAATTTTAAACGAATCTAATTGGGAGGGAAATGTTCATTCAAATATTTGAAGGTGACAAAAAATATATATATATTTGAAGGTGACAGTCCCGCAAATATGTGGGGGAAGAGCAGCCAGAGCAGAGGACAGTGTGGCTGGAGTTGGGGAGCAAAGGGGCAATCAGGAGATGAGGGCACAGGGATCACAATCTCTAGTGGTTTGGAGGCTTTGGTTTTGACTGTGACAGGGAAGGCAAAGGGAGAGTTCTGAGCAGAGGGATGATGTGATCTGACTTCGTTTTATTAGGATCACTCTGATGCTCTCAGAGCATGGTGGAGATGAAGAGCAGAGATCTTGGAGGTCATCTGTAACCCCTTCAAGTTAGAATAGAACTTGGAATTAGGGTTCGGATCTGCGGTCTGCTGCTGTACCAACCGTGGGCATCAGAGATCCCAACGTGAAGGAAATCTTCCAAATATCCTACGATTTCCAAATATCCTACTCCTCTCCAAGAGGCAAGATTTAGACTATGAAAGAAGGAAAAAGATTGATTCCATTTATTTTACTAATGTATCTGGTGGTGGGGGATGAAAGCTGAGGCCTTTTTTGTACCCTAAAATTCTCATGGGGTGTTTATCCCTATAGCTTTGGGTTTATAGACTGATACTTTAAATAAGAGCTGCAGTTTCACCAGGGTGGCCGTGACATTTTATTAGACTTAAAAGTCTGGTTAGCTCTGAAGTTAGCTATCAAGGACTTATGGAACCAAAATACCTTAGTGGTGTTTAAAAGGAATGTTTGTGATATTATGTCATTTTTACTTAAAGAAAGTAAGCGGGCGCCTGGGTGGCTCAGTTGGTTGGGCGACTGCCTTTGGCTCAGGTCATGATCCTTGAGTTCCGGGATCGAGTCCCACATCGGGCTCCCAGCTCTATGGGGAGTCTGCTTCTTTCTCTGACCTTCTCTCCTCTCATGCTCTCTCACACTTTCTCTGTCTCTCAAATAAATAAATAAAATCTTTAAAAAAAAAAAAAGAAAGTAAGCATTGCTAAGGGATCTAATTTTAGACTGTTAGAGGAAAAAAATGACTTAGTTTGATAGGTTTGCCTCCCTATTGGTCCTTCTTTATTTTTAACCTTGGCCAATACTTGATCTCTTGTCTTTCTGCTTTTGGAGAAGTCCCCTAAATGTACTTTTTGGCATAGAAATGTACTTTAATCCTTCTTGTTGCTTAACCTTCAGTTGCTAGAAATAAGTTAATCCCTTAACCACAAAAGCCAAAAAATAATCATTTTCTTTTAATTCTAATTTTCTATGTATTTTCAAGCCAATGATTTTTTTTTTTTTACATTTTATTTGTAAGTAATCTCTACACCCAAAATGGGGCTCAAACCTACAACTCTGAGATTTAGTCAGTGACATGCTCTAATGACTGAGCCAGCTTTGCGCCTCCCATATTTTTTTTTTTAAATAACAAGACCTGTAATAAAGAAAGATTAATCAGTGCTCAGAGGACAAAGTAATTGATTAGTTTGGAGGGGAGACAGTTATTTAATGTTTGGATCTTCTTGATCTTTCTGCTTCTTTTTTTCTATTAACTTTGCCTGCATTGTGACCACAGATCTGCCCACCCCTTCTGTGTCATTAGGCTGAAAGAAAGAAAAGAGATGGAATTCATGTTTGCCTCTGTCGTTCATTAACTTCACAGTTCCATCATTTTTTGGTGCATTTACCCCCATATCTGCTATCACATTGGATCGATTGCGTTCTTGATCAAATGTTGGCCATGAAAAAAACAAAATTCCTTTAGTTTTTAAAATAAAACAATATTTGACATAGGTTGACGTTAGGAAATTTTTATTATGCTTCTGATAATTTTTTCTTATTTTGAACTTTTAAAAAGATTTATTTATTTATTTTAGAGAAAGAGAAGAGGAGAGTGTGGAGGAGAGGGGCAGAGGGAGAGAGAAAATCTCCAGCGGACTCCCTGCTGAGCAGGAGGCTGGGGGGGGGTGTGTGTGTCCTCAATCTCAGGACCCTGAGATCATGACCTGGGCTGAAATCAGGAGTCAGATGCTAAACCTACGGAGCCACCCAGGTGCCCCTGTGCTTCTGGGCATTTAATATAAAAATGCTTCCCACTTTCTTCACTCCAGCTTACAAGGAAGCCAAGAAAGCAAATGTGACAGTTTCAGATAAATATGTATTAGGGACGGTAGAGGTTTCTTTTGTCTTACATTTTCCTGTCTGTTTTTAAACTCCTTAGATGGAGTTGCAGTTTTAAATAATAAATCATAGTTTGCCTCCCCCATTAGTGAGAAATTCAGGATGATGAGTTAGATGAGTAGGAAATATTATTTACAGTAGAGCTGTCTACAGTTTGGGAATGGTTTCTAATTTTAGCTTTGGAATGGTAATTAGCATAGCAAATATCTCTGAACTTGAGCTGATGATCATTGTCTTGTGGTGCTTTGTAAAGTACCTGCCCTGTGAATTCGAGAATTCGAAATGTGAGGCATTCGAGAAGCCCCATGGATTTCTGTTCCTGTGCACATATGTGTGTGCATAGTTGTATGGGTGAAAGTGTGTAAATACCAACTGTATACACAAGACTGACCCTGACCCGAGAGGCGTCAGCCAGGTGTCTGAGAGGGAGATCGGAGCACATTCATGGAAGAGGTCTAATGGGATGGCTTTGTTGGCTGATGGATAGGATTTCATTGGGTCAGGACTCCGGGAGGAAGAATATCAGGGAGAAAAGAATGAGCAACAGTGCAGCAGTAGGGCAGTGTGGAATGTTGACTGTTTCCGTAGCCAGTCATACCCTCCCTGTTCTTGTACATACATTTGCCTTCAAAGCCTGACCCTAGCCTCCCCTTGGTATAGGTACATTCCTGAGGAAGGCTTTGTACAAACGGATACTGGAATCGGAAACTTGGTATGCTCTGGGCCAAGTTATTTAATAAGCTTTATTCAATATCAGGGAGCATTTTCAGTGCCTGGTATAGGCTTCATCCCTGCAACGTCCCGTGACTAGGAACCGTTCCCGTGTTAGAGATGGAGGACCTAAGGTACGGATGGCACACGAGAGCACACAGCTAGGGAGCGGCAGTACCGAGACTGGAACAATGGCACTTTGCCTCCAGAAACGATCATCTCAACCACTCAACCACACTATGATCTCTCTCGGCTGCAGTTTGTTTATTTGTAAAGCCCTGTGATATGATTTTCAAGACATTGTTCAGCACGCAGTAGATGCTCGGTAATTAGGAAGTCATTGCTCTAGTATTTCCTGTCTCCCCGATTTGGTGGAAATGTTTTTCTTCCCATCTGTACCTCTCTGGTAGCATTCTTGCACTGTGCCATAATTGTTGGTTTGTCTCTTTCACACATTAAATTGTAAGCTTCTTGAGGGCAGGAATTCTACATCGAGAACCTGTCCCCTGATGGCTCAGTCAAAGCTTTGTTGAATGCGTGAACGAGTAACATATTTTAGCTGTCTAGATGGCCTCACTGCAGGAAAGCAGCATGTAGACGCGTCCTGTCCAGGACTTTAAGGTTCATAGTACCAATCTTCTGCAGATTTATCTTTCCTTACCCCAGTTCCTTATGTATTTACTGGGGACAACAGAGTTGTTCTACAGATGCAAGCAGATAGTGCATATCAGGAATTTAACAGAATGCCTGGTTTATGATAAATAATAAGCAATTTCTGTTGTTATAGAGTGACTACTGAAAATCAAATATTCTGCTCCTTGTTGGAGGTACAGAGATAAAGATTCCTCCCTCATGCAGGGATTTCACAGTCTCATGGAAGAGAAGCACTGTCACCGAATGCATTATCATTGTGTGCAATAATATACAACAATAGACACAGTTCAGAGAAATTGTAGGGGAGAAGGTGAAGAGTGGTCATTTTCTTGATGGGGGATAGAGCCAAGTTGGGATTTGAAAAATGAATAAAAGTCCTTAAGGTAGAGCTGGAATAAACCCTCAAATAAATATCAGGATTGTAGACTTAACAGAAGAGGCAACGGGGAGCCATTGAATTTTTCTGAGTGGGAGGGTGGCATCAACAGAGCTGTCCTTTAGGGAAACTAATCTGATAAAAATACACACATATAAAATATGTATGAGTTTGTGAGAGAGAAGTGAGGAATTCAATATCACATTGACCTGTAGTGGAACCTTCTACGTGGGACAGGAGTCCATTCCGCAGTGCCCCTTACAGAGGATCATGAGCTGAGGCCTGAATACAGCCAGCTTGGGAAAGTTTACTCCCTCCTGAGCCAGCTCCCTCTTCCCTTCCTTCCTCCCCACCCACCCATCCACCCATCCACCCATCCATCTATCCATCATTTCTTGAGTTTTTTATGTGCCAATTTGGGCAAGGTGCTGGGAGTATCCGTTACTGAATAATTTTTATTGTTGGGAATTTCTTTTTTCCTCAGCCTGAGTCAAAAGCTTCTTCCCTTTTGAGCTTCTCTCCTATTGGTCCTACTTTTCAAAGTATTTCTTGTAAAACATAATAAGGGTACTCTTCTTTTATGTGACTGCTTCTAATCACTTTTAAAACTAAAGCGTGGAGCTTTTTCATCATTTCTTCTTTTGGACCGTCACTTTCCCTTCTAAAAGGTCCTCATCAGTCAGGATTCATAAAATTGAGGGAGTTTTAGAGCTGAATGGGACTTCAGGAGTCATTTGGAATTCATATCTCAACCGTCATCGCTTTACAGGTAGGATCTGAGTCACAAATAAGTTGTGACATGCCTAAGATCACAGAGCTAGTTAGTGACAAAACTAGGGCAAGAACTCAGTCTTTTAGGTGTCTGTACTTGCAAGACTAGTGTTTTCTCGAACCTTCTCTCCCGATCCCCCTTCCCAAACATTCTGTGAATTTTCACTGTCTCTCATAAAGTGTGGAGCCTGCAGCTGAGCGTGGTGTCTCACTTGTTCTGACCTTGGCAGAGAGCTGTAATGAGAATGAATAAAGGCCAGGATTAACAGAGTGTGCACTTTCTCATCTGGTCTTTCAGCAGTCTTGGTGGGGTGGGCTTAGGACTCCCAATTTCCAAGTGTGGGGAAACCTCACCTGGGAGTGAAATACTTTCCGGTCCACGGCCATATCGCTAGGAGGTAGAAGTGCTGGAAATCAGACCGAGAGCTGCCTTGATTTCAGGGTCACGGAAGGGCTGTTCTCTGTCATAATTTCTTTCTTTCTTTTTTTTTTCTGTCATAATTTCTGATTGGATCTTCATGAAGCTGGTATTAGCTGAAGCCTTGTCTTCATCAGCATGTGTTACATTTACAGTCATCGTGCACATACGGAAAACTCTTTAGAACCTAACGGGGGGCCTTTATTTTTCTTTCTGTGAAATGGCACACTGCTGGCGTTGTTTGGTTTCACTGGTGACGGCGGAACAAGGCTCAGGAACGGGGCCAATCCCTTGGGTGTGCCTCCTGGCTCTGTCCCCTGCGGTTGGTGAGGGGAGGGTCTGTGCTCCTTGTTGTCAAACAAGATCAGTTTCACTGACCTCGAGGTCAATGTGAGATGAAATTGGACAGTATTTGTGGATGAGCATTGTCAGTGTGCAAGTCAGTGCCGATCCTAAGGTCGTACCATGTGGCTCGAGGCCTGCCTTGCCCCTGGGCTCCAGCAGACTCTCTCCTCTTTGTTCTTATTTTGTTCAGACTCTCCCTACTTCCAGGAATGCCCCCTTCCCTCCCCTCCTTTGCCCCTCAACCTGAAAGGCCAAGGTCAGAAGCCAGTTTTGAAAGAAACTGGCCCTACATCCCTGCCAGGATTCATTCCTCTTGTTGGTGTGCGTCGGTACAACTTCGCTTACAGCGCTGTTAACAGCTCTTATCTCAGTGGGCCTCACGCTCACGGGTGTTGGGGTGTCGGGCCCAAACCTCCCCCTGGGCCTGGGTGTCCCGTGAGAACGAGACGGTTCCGTTTCATCTTTATCAGCCTTCTCTTTCCCGAGCCTATAGGAGAGGCCAGCAGTAGTTTGGTGAACTTTCTGATAGGGGCCATTCCCTCCCAGATTTCTCCGTACTAGCAGTTTGGCTGGTTTCCCTCCTGGCTTCCTCCCCATCAAGATAAGGTGCTGGAAAGGACAGAGACCCAGGGCGGAGCCAGCGAGAACCGGTGGCCCCGCCTGTTGAAGATCTTCCTGAAGCTGTCACCCAAGCATAAATGTCCTCAGGGGTGATTGTTACAGAGGGGTGACTCCTCCGAGTGGTGCTCTCTACCCATTGGCCGTCCATTCAGAGCTTGCCAGGAGGACTTCTGGAGCTGCTTCCTCGGTGGTCTTTGACTTCCCCATCCCGTTTAGGCTGCATCCACCGCCAGAGTGGTCTTTTAGAAAGCCCGTCGGATCACGTTTGTCCACCATCAGCCCTTGGGCAGCGCGTCCCTGTGCTCGCTGGGCAGGAATCTTCAGAGACCTGCACACCTCTCCCGCTTGTTCCCCTCACCTTCCTGGGGCTCACTCCACTCTGCCGTGTTCCGGCCCCACGGGGCTGCTTTCCGTTCTCTCAACATGCCCTGCGTCTTCCTGCCCGGGGGTCCTCTGGGATTTCACTCAGGCTCTCCTTCTAGAAGCTGTTCTTGTCCCTTGTTTTTAATCCATCAACTCCTGTCTTGATTCCTGGCTTACAGGTCATTTCCTCAGAGCCGTCTTCCCTAAATGTCCCCTTTGGTAGCATCTGGTACTTTCCCTCTGTAACTCTTACAATTGTTTGTATGATTATTTGCTTTGTGCTTGTCTCCGTCACAAGACTCTAAGTTCCCTGAGGGCAGAGACCGCGTCTCTCTCGTTAAGCAAGGCACACTGGTGCTTGGCACGACGCCTGGTGCATTGTAGGTACTCAGTAGAGAATGAGCAGATGAAGGGAAGTAGCAATTCACTCATTCGGCCAACATAATCGAGATTCCCCCCACGTGCAGGGGCTCCAGATTCATCAGCTCGAAGTCCTCGAAGAGGGGTCCAGCCAGGTAAACGACCCACAGGAAGCTGTCACGTTAGCTCCAGCAGAGCGAGTGTGCAGACCTACGGGACTGGGGTAGGTGGGGTTTCCACGTCTGCAATGGGGCTGCAATGGGGCTGTCCTGAGAAGGTCATGCTAAATCCCTTGTACTTCTCCATTTTTATCTCTAGGTGTACCGCATACCCCGCCTCGGTCTTGATGCTTTAAGTGGACCAGACTTTTCCTGCTTACCAAAAACTATAAAAAGCGATATACAAAGTTAGCGCAACATAATATTCCTAGTGCATTCTTGTTAGTACCTGGTGCTCGCAAAAATCTGCCAAAGCCCCTTTTTACTTTAGATAGACTCTGTCTACTGGTTTGGTTTCCTGGATCTACCCCATTTATAAAAAACCCCAAACCACTCTGACCTGTCTCCTTTCCTTTCAAGAATGTCTCTGAACTCTCTGTGCCCCCAAAGATTTCTCAGAGAGGCTTTAAAGATGAGATTCTCCTTCTGTGTCTTGGATTGCTTTTTTTTTTTTTAAAGTTCTTTTGTTTTCTCACTTCTCACTAGCAGGCCCCAGAGGCAGCTGGAGGGAGAGGAGCCCTGGACTAGAGTCAGGACACCTTGGAATCCTCTTCAGCCAGGTGATCTGGGACAAGTTATTTAACCTTTCTTGGCTTTGGCTGCCCATCTCTTAAATGAGGTGATTGAAATGTATGAATTTGATGTATCCCCCCCCACCTCCTGGCATTAGGAAGCTCCACTTCCTAGGGTAGTGACCATCCAGCTCCAAAATACAGTCTGAGCAGCGCTGGCTTTAGTTCAAGGAGTGTCCCTCTTGCCTTTCCATCTTTTCAATCATCCCTGCTTAGAAAATTCTGTTTGCTTGTCTTTCTTCTCCCTCCCTTCCACGTGCATTCCCTCACTCTTAGCTCATTTGGGGCATGCCCTTCCTAACATTTTTATAAGTTTGAACCACTCTTGGGCAATGACCCTTTGTCCATTTGACTCCAAGGCAGCAACAATCAACAGCTTACCTAAAACCGGATCGTGTTGTACAGGTTTAAATCTTGGCTCAGCTGTGTGACCTCAGGCAAGATACTTAACCTCTCTGAGTCTCCGTTTCCTTGTCTGAGTCTCCGTTTCCTTGTCTGTAAGATGAGGATGAGAATAGATCCCACTTCAGTGGATGTTATGAGGTGTTAGTATCTCACTGGCTGAGCACAGTGCCTTACACATGGTGACAACTCTTCAAATGCCATTATTAGTGTCTGTGTCTCTTTCCATTCTTCAACCATTGGAATGTTTTCCAGCAGACCTACACTGAATTCTTTAGCTATTTCATATGGTACATCACTGTGCAGGAGACTGTATAAGACTTCACAGGTAAACAAATTGCTGCACGAAGAAGCATTTAAAGTCAAGGCATTATAATAACGAATAGCTTTGAGGAGGCAGAAGATAGGCAAGGAGGGAGAAGGAATTACTCTTTTTCTGAATGTTATGAGAGGTGGTCTAACTGGTAATTTACATTAGAAGAGTTTCAGATAGGAGGAGGAAGGAATCTGGTCAAGGCTAGTCATCCTTAACCTTCCATCGGAATTAATAAAATGTACCCATATTCCATATTAAATATGACTTCTGTTTAAGAATGTGAGCATTGAGTTGCATTTGATTGTTGAAGTAATGTTTTCTAGTCAACTGAGCAAACATCTACTAATTTTGAGAGTTCTGATTTCCTTTTGTATTCTGGAACTAATTCTTTCTCCCTTGGGTCACAGATGTTAGTGAGAGCCTATGGGCCACTACCTGTGCCCATGTCCCTATGCCTGTGGATAAAACGGTCTTGGAGAGGGTAAGCAGCCGGGTCTGAGCTGATCCTGGGCTACGATCAGGCTGCTTTCCTGAGGACCCAAATGTGGGGGATGATAACATCTTTGCACCATTACTGGGGAAAGGACAAACAAGAGGACCTATTAGAAAATGGCCTGAGAGCTGTGGCTGCGGGTCTTCCGGCACTCTCCTACCACCCTGTTCCCAGAGTTCCCCTCCTACTTGCTTTGCCCACTTCGCTGTCTCTCCCAACCAACACATGTGGTCCCAGTGACTCAAGACCACACACGGTCATCCATTAATTCATCAAATACTCATTGAGTGCCCACCAAGTGCCAAACACTTGGGTTACACAGATGAATTCAGTACCCATGTGGTCCTCAAGGAGCTTGCAGTCCATTCCTTCTCTGTTTCTCTCGCCGCAGCCAGCATTGGAAAAATAAATAAATTCTGGGGCAGGAGAGGCACTGGCATCTTCTTGGCTCTCCTGTGCTTAAATGTGGTGCCCACGTCACTTTCCTTAACTCCCGTGTTGGTAACTGGTTGTAGGAAAGTTATTTGCGCTGGGGAATGACATCATTTTTTTCTTTTTTCTTTCTTTTTTTTTTTTTAAATAAAGGAGTCTATGCAAGTCTCCCAATTCTGAAATTCTGTGATTGTATGATTCTAAATTAATTTAGGAAAGCAGTCAGACGGTTTTTGAGCGTGTTTCCATGGACACTGTGGATGTTGCCTTGGGGTGTCTGCTTATTCACATTTGGTGCCATCTGGCGTAAAAGAATTACTGGATTTTGGGCTGAGGGCAACAAAGGTATTTAGAGGGATCTGCTATTCTCATATTCAGCTGAAATGTTCTAGCAGCTTCGCCAACCACCAGGTAGCACTAGGAGAGCCAGAAAAAATACAGTGTACCAAAAATATGAATAATCTGTTAGCATATCCCATGTGATATACTTCAGGACATACTAAAAAATTAATCTGTTATTTATCTGAAATTCAAGTTTAACAGGTGATTTTTTCCCCCCTAAATCAGCAAAGCCAGGCAGCAACCATCTGTAATCTGTGATCTTGGGTACGTATCGATACAGGTAACAAACTTACCACTTAATGAGCACAGTCAGCCCTGCTCTGTGCTCCCCTGAATGTTCTCCACTCTGGGCCCCTCCTCACATAAGAGGAGTTGCTATTTCAGACATAACACATTTTACTGTTTGTAGGACTTGATTGACATTTCTCTTTCCCCCACAAAAAATGAAGTGACAAACAACCATTCTATTAAAATGCTTAACATGCCCATGAATATAATTTAGATCTCAATTAGCCGTCTGTTAACCTGTGTTTTGGAAAACATGGTTTTTGATGAAATCATAGTTGATAAAATCTGAATTTACAGTACTTTATGAGTACTTTTTGGCTTTGTTTTTCTTATTTGATAAAATAGCTCTGGAATTTATAGGAGGGCAGGACCTGTTAGCTCAAGCACACGCCAGGAGCTAATCCCCGAATACCAGATTTTTCTATAGTTCATCTTTGGTTCTCATTAGCATTGGAATATTTATAACTATAACCATTCATCATTCCTTCTTTTGAGATCTGGTGCCTCTGTGAGGAAGAAGGAAAAATACAGCACCACATCCTTGCAAAATTTATAGGCTTTCAGTAAGTTAAGACATTTGCTGAACTAAATGGAGAACATGAGAGATTTTGCAGAATCCTTAAGGTTATTAAGAACTCCTCTGCTTTTCTGGTTTTTAGTGAGTGAGAATATGGAATCCCGAATTTGCTATTTTTTATTATTGGGTTTGATATCAAAAGACAAGTCTCAGAATCTTTAAAACAAACAAACAAACACCATAATTCAGGCATGGAATTGTGGCACTGAGGTTTGGGATCAGTGGTACCCAAGTCAGACTGGAGAGGTCCATGCTTTTGTTGTCTCGGGCAGCCTTTTGGGGCTGTCCCCAGCCAGAGGCGGTGAGTTGTTTCCAGGGCCCTGGATTCCTCCTTACCCTGGGTGTTTTTAGGGAGGTATGTGTTTGCTGAAGCCTGAGACAGCCGTGCATGGCCATCTCTTGGCCCTCAGGGGCAGTTCTTCCTCTGCGGGGGCGGGGACTGCGTGTGGTGCTCACCCTATCCTAGAGTCTTCCTTGGTCTGGTCCAATACCATAGCTGTGGAAGATCTTTTTCCGTCTGCTCAGGCTGCCAAGGGTGGTGCTCAGAGCTCTCTGCTGGTTTGGCAGAGAGAAGAGTAGATATGCAGAAGGCTTTCTTCCCCAGTCTCCTCTTTGTCAGGGACTGAGAAAGGTCTGATTTTTTTTTTTTTTTTAAGGTTTTACTTATTTGAGAGAGAGAGAAAGAGAGAGAGAAAGAGCACAAGCAGGAGGAGTAGCAGGCAGAGGGAGAGGGAGAAGCAGGCTCCCCACTAAGCATGGAGCCCAATGCAGGACTCAATCCCAGGACCCTGGGATCATGACCTGAGCCGAAGGCAGACGGTTAACCAATGGAGCCACCCAGATGCCCCGAGAAAGGTCTGGTTTAAAATATGCTGTGCATACGTGGTATCGCTTCTATGCCAGTCTTTGTAAAGTGCATCTTTGGACGTGCCTACATAGATGCTTCCGGTGGCTCCAGTTATCCGCAGGAAGAAATATAAAAATCTAAGGATGGCAGCGTGGTGGGGACCAAAGCCCAAGAGGGCTAGGAAGAAGAGAATACAGAATGTAAAGAGGAGAAGGATGCAG
>CM052814.1:40830279-40849194 GCA_028533885.1 Nasua narica
GGGGATGCGCAGAACAGAGGAGATGCTTGCTTGGCACACGTGGAATCCCTTGGTGGCCCCCTAGTTAGGAAGCACTGCTGAGAGACTGAACTCCCTTAGCAGATCCTGTGCCCCTTGAGAGGAGGGGCTGGGTTAGGTCATTCTTGAATAGTTCTTGAAAAGTTCTTTACAACTGGTAGAGAGCCCATGAATATGGTTGCCTTAAAAGCAACAAGGGTATCTCCCTGGGAGATCACTTAAAAAGAATTAAAGAACTCTTTCTAAGCTTCTGGAAAACTAAAGACACATCATTGGACTGCCTGGAATCACAGCAGTCAGGTTTGAGTTCCAGTTGAACCACTCATTGGCTGGTTATCTCTTGAGGCCATGGTTTCTTCATCTGTACAGTGAAGATGGTAATATTATCCAGTATGGGACAGAGTCCAGACCCCACCTCAGAGCTGTCTGACTCCAAAGCCCTGGCTCTAAATCAGTCCATCAAAATTCCCCCATAGAGCCTTTTGTTAACACAACCATATTCTATAAGATACTAGAGAAGTCCCAAGATTGCATTTTTTTTTTTTGTAAAAAATTTTGTGGTTTAGTTCAAATGGATATCGGCCAACAATGCCTAGATTGGTAAAGCACTTGAGTTCAGTTGTTCAACATACATTATTGGGTGTTATCTTATGTTTTGGAGTTAGAAAGATGGTCCAAATAAAGGAGGTATGAAAAAGGAGGCTGAAAAGTGAGTCTGATGACTTCTGAAGGTTTTTGTGGTTGCCAACTTAGCAAAAATTAAAATGAAATAAGAATTCAGCTTGGTGGGGTGCCTGGGTGCTCAGTCGTTAAGTGCTTTCGTTAAGGTCATAATCCCAGGGTCCTGGGATCGAGCTCCCTGCTTGGTGGAAAGCCTGCTTCTCCCTCTCCCACTCCCCCATGCGTGTGTTCCCTCTGTTGCTGTCTCTCTCTGTCAATTAAATATAAATAAAACCTTAAAAAAAAAAAGAATTCAGCTTGGTGACAAATAAATTTCTCTAAATAAACCAAACCCCCAAGAATTAATATTAGACTTGTTTCTTGCTACTGCTTTTGAGTTCTGATAGGAACTGAGCCTCACGAGACCGAGGAGCCCTTGAGCTGTATATTAAAGTGGTTGTTGACCTAGGACGTTAGGAAGTGATACGTGGTTTCTCCACAACAGATATTGGTTGCTTTGGTAAAAATTAGCATAATTGAGACTTGCTTTAAGATGAATACCACCAGAAAAATGTCGATTTCCTAATTTTCTTTTTTTTAATATCAGAGGAACCTGTCTAAATATTGGCCTTCAGGAAATCTGATGATTTTCAAGACTTCTTTGAAAGGAGTTTACTAAGCAATTGAATAAACATATTCCAATATACTAAGTTTGGAAAAACATATCATACTTTAAATCTGTAATATGAAAATCAAGTATATCATAGAAAGAGGGGAAAGGGGAGAACGAGAGAGGAGTGTTTCGTAAAGTTTGTGAAGTGTGTGTCACTTTAAAGTATGTATTAAGTTATGCATGAAGCATTCATGGTAGAACAAATTATTAGGAGACCTGATTTACCCTTCCTGATTAAAGGGACCCGGCTGAGAGACCTGCCAGAGTTGACATTTTCCAAGAAAATCAAGTCCTAGAAAGTCCTTGCATTTCCTTTTGAGCATTGGGGCCAGAGATATATCAAAAATACAGTGGGGGGGGGGGGGAGTCTTACCAAGCGCTGCCTATAATTTGAGCTGAAGTAGTCTATATGATGTGTTTTTGTAGAACCCAAAGTCCTAGGTAAACGGCAATTTCACCTTCTCCCTTTGGAAAGGTATCAGGGGAGAATTACCTCCTTAAAAGTCTAGTTTTCTGATAAAAGAAAGCTTCATCTTTTGGTTAGTGGAAACTTCCATTCCCAGGACGTGGATGCATTTTTACCTCACTGCGGCTTCCTCTTGATTTTGTGATTGAGTTATTTTTAGTGAGTTACCATGTTTCTCCTCATTCCCTATTTGACTGTGCTGTATCTTTTACTTCTCTTTCTCCATTAATTAATTCCCACAGCTCTTTCCTTAAACCTTTCCTGCACTGAGAGATATTTTAATTTTTTTTATGATTCTCTTTAAAAAAAAGGAAAACGTCTGGTTCATCTAGAAATCAGATACCAGTCCTGCCCCCAGAATCAGATGCTTGATTCCCTGTTTGTATTTTTGCGTCGTACAACCAAGTTTGAATTCATTCACCAGTTTCTTAGTTCTTGTATTGTTGCTTGACCTAAATGACCCAATTCCAAAGTAAGTAGGCAGTAGCAATGTTGTGTGATTATTATGTGTGAATGCTATGCACATTTGTGACTTTATTTAAATCTCACACAGCAATCCTCCAATGAGTGGCATCATTCCCATCTTACAGACGAAGAGATAATCTTAACTACTATGTTTACCCTGCCTGGTAATACCATCTAATAGATGTACAGTTCTGAGCTAATTGGAAATTGATTAGTGTGTTTAAAGCTGCTGTAAATCTAAGGTAAGATTAATTTCTTTCACTTGATTTAGAAGTATGTCCAAAAAATTGACCATAATAAAAGAGATGTGTAGGCCCATTTAGCGGTGGTATGTGTCCAGCAGTTATTGATGTTTCTAGGGGCTGGTATTCATTAGTAATATTATGAGTAGACGTCAGTGAATGTCACAGCGGAACTCTTGCACGCTATTCAGTTATGCTGTGGTCAGTGGTTGGGATAGCCCTATAGTTGAGTGCGCCCTGGAGTTTCAGTTCAAATAGAACTTGATTCAAATTCTGACTTTTCCCCTGCTCTTGGATGAGCTTGCAAGCTATTCAACCCTTCTAGCCTCAGTACATTCGTCTGTAAAGTGGGACTAATACTATCTCCTATTGCTGTGGTGATTATAAAGGAAAATGTATGTACATTGCTTAGAGCCTTACACAGAATAAATATTCAACAAAATGGTACTTATTACTAACAATCATCTCAATCCTAGAATCTCTGCGTTGAGAAGGATCCTATGGTCAGATAGACTTAGTGCAGGTTTTGGCTCTACTAGCATTCACCTCAGTCCAGTGGTTTGCCTCTCCGAGTTTCTGTTTCCTCATCCGCACGAGAGAGATAATATTTCACACAGGGTTATGAAAGAGATTATGTGAAATGCGACATCTGTGAAGAGTCCACCCCCAATTGACCCTCATAAATGGTGATGACTCTCTTCCTTCGGCTCACAACCTCTAGGTACAAGGCAGCTCCAGGGAGCTGGAATGATCAGAGCTTTGCTTATACCGAACATTAGTTTCCCTGTGATGTTTACCAGTTTGGCTCTGATCCCGTGATCTGAGGAACTGAGGAAAGTTATTTTTGTTCACCAGATCATGATTTTGATTATATCTAGACATATGGTCAGGACCCTAACCCACTGACTTGATTGTTAGGATTAAAGTTCCTGTTCTTCTACTGTTGATCTTTATCTCCGTTTTCCTGGATACATTCTGTGCTGAACAAAAATATTTGTGTACTTGAGAGAAAAAAGTTCCGAGTCAAAAGACTATGAAAGTGTATCCATTTACGTTAACGTGTGGATTGGATCGCTCAGTGTTCCATGTGGATTCGCCAGTGATTCCGAGTGTCATATTGAGATCATCAACATTTTAAACAATTTAATGCTAAGTACAACATTTTAATTTCTTTTATCTCTGCTCCGTTCTCTCTCTAACTTCACGTGAAGCCCTGTAGTTTAAGTCAGTAATAATGATAGTAATGTGCTGTTACTGAAATGTGAAATGTGAATGTGAAAACAGAGCACCTAGATAATTTTACTGCGCATTTTTCTGAAGGGAGTTCCCCTGCTTGCAGGATCTTCCTTGAGGTTTAGGTGCAAAAATCCCTTAATCATATACTTAGCATTTCTACTCCTTACGTGCAAATTTACTTTATTTCTGTGGGCTGTTCCCGTTCGCCCTGCATAAAGAGCTCTAGGTGAGATTATTATATGTCATGTAAGATCTTACCTAACCTGCTTTTCAGTGTTTTGGAACTAGGAGTGCAGTAGCTGCTGTGATGTGAAGTTATCAGGTTTTAAAATCCAAAATTCTTTGCCACTGGATGCCAGATTTAATATTCCACCGGCTACCGAGTCTATAAATTGGACATTAACTTTCCTCCCTTCTCTCTCAGAGTGACAGTGACAGTTATCCTGGACATAGATGCTGTGTGGTGGGCTCCTGGAGCCCTCAAAGCAAAATATCCTTTATAAACACTCCACCTGTAGAAGATGGTTTGCTTACTTGGTGTATTTAAGGGGCACTGGAAAATTCTTCATCTCAGGTTATTTGGCCTGCTAATTACACTGTTGGTGATTTATTCCTCTGGGGTCCACATCTCCCCTCCCAATCACCAACAGTGTAATTCCTAAAATGCCTTTTGCCCCCATTTGTTTGACCCATGTGCCCTTAGAAGGCTCTGCCTTCCAATGAGGACGGTCCTGAAAAGAGCTCCCAGGGCCTAATCATCACAGTCTCTGCAAAGGAAGACTTGGAACCTTCTACCTTGGTCCATTGGTCCTTTCCTTCATCTACTCAAAACAGACTGGGTTTCAAGGGGCCTCCTTACTAGCTGTGAGACTTTGGGGGAAGTCATGTTATTTTCAAACCCGATTTCCTTATGTGCAAACGAATATATAATCTGTATCCTTCCCGTCCACCTCAAAAGGCTGTTGTCAGGAACATGAAGGGAGTGCTTCATCCCAGCATTAAACAAACCACAGGATAAACGCCATGCGGGGCTTTGTGTCGCATACTCAGGCATCACGTGGTTCCCCCATGCAAGGAGATGAAGAGAGTGCTTTCCCAAGCAAGATGGTTCCTCTCACTTGTTGTATCCTCAGTGTGCACACACCTAGTATGAATACAGTGTTTGTTGAATGGTTGTGTGTAGCGTGATTGGGCTCTAATATTATATGTGACCCAATATAGGACAATAGCAAGATGGCAGATAAGTACCTCATGGGTGTGGAAAGACCTCCCAGGAGAGAGATCTCCCACCATTTCATGGAGGATGGTCACTGGTCTTCAGACCGGTATCTGGGAAGCATTTCTTGACTTTTTACTTGTCCATTCATTCTAATGAAATCACTTCATTGATGCATTTATAAATGCATTAGAAACAGGCTTGTTTTGGGGCGCCTAGGTGGCTCAGTCAGTTAAGCATCTGCCTTTGGCTCATGTCATGATCTCAGGGTCCTGGGATCAAGCCCCAGTTAGGCTCCCTGCTCAGCGGGGAGTCTGCTTCTCCTTCTCCCTTTGCCCCTCCCCCCAGTTTGTGTGCACTCTGTCTCTCAAATAAATAAATGAAATCTTTTTTTTTTTTTAAGGCTTGTTTTCAGAGGAATGTTTTTAGAATATAAAATTGTATGATGAAAGACCTATTAATTTATCTGGGCTCCTTTTTACCTGATCCTACTGCACTCCAAATTAAAACATGCTTTGTTTTTAGACCTGGCATTTGTTTCCAATGGCAGAGTAATTACAATGCACAGGGACACTCAGTGAATTGGAACATATTTGCTATATATTTTGAAATAGAATTTGTTCTTTTGAGGCAGGAACAGGAGAAAAATCACAGACAATATAAAACAGGTTTTCCAAGAGGGCATGTTGGTGGAATGAATGTGTCCCTTAGGGGGCATCCATTAATGGAGCTTGTGTTTTGTAGAAGAGCATTTTGTCAAATGTAAGTTTTGATCCTAGAAAAAATGACATGTGAAAATTAACAAAAAGGGTATATATAACTTTGGATCTTTCTCTTTATTACCATGTTCCTGGAATAATTACATCGATGATATATTATTGGCTAAATATTTTGCCTTGTGAAGTCCAGGGATGTGATTATATGGGCTCTGTGGGTATAAGACAGAATAGTTTCCTATGTGGGTGATGTGGTAGGCTCCTTTTCAGTGAATTTTCTTGGGAAGCTTTCTTCTCGAAGCCTTTAGGATTCTTGTGGTAGGGGCCAGTTATTACCTCTCGTGCTATGGAGAGATGCTCGGGGCTGCTTGAAATGGTCCCACAGTTCAATGCTTTATGAGTAGAATATGCAATTGCTTTTTATGTTTTTCTGTTTCTTTTTTCACTGTCCACTGTCTTTCAGGCCATGCTTTTCCCCATTCTTTACACTCACCTTTTTTATGGGCTTCTTTCCCATAGGAAGTATGCATTGATTTGTTAACCCCATCTTTTTGTCTTCTGGTGGGAATCCCAACACCCCATAGGAGGTATTCTTGCCAAAATATTGACCCAGAATCTTATTAAACTTCTATGCCCAGATACCAATTTATAAGATATAGGGGGAATCGGATGAATGTTAAATATTACTTTAGGGATACAATCAGAAAAAAACAAACCAACCCACTTTTATAGAATAAATGACCAAAGGGGAAGGAAGGGAAGAAAGAAAGAAAGTCAGTCATGTAGGGGAACCTGTAGGTTAAAAGACACTAGAAGACTTGTTAGCCAGTTACAGCACATGAATCAATCTTGGATTCTACTTTAAACAAATGGGAAACACAGTGGAAAATATGAGGCAATAGGGGGGAAGTTGAACACTACTGGATATATGGTGCTTTTAAGGTGTCGTTGTTAGTTTTTTAAGATGTGATAATGCCAGCATGGCCGTGTCTTTTTAGTGTGGTCCTTTTATTTATTTATTTTTAAAAGATTTTATTTATTGATTTGAGAGACAGAGAGAGTGAGAGAGAGCATGAGAGGAGAGAAGGTTAGAGGCAGAAGCAGACTCCCCGTGGAGCTGGGAGCCCGATGTGGGACTCGATCCCGGAACTCAAGGATCATGACCTGAGCCGAAGGCAGTTGCTCAACCAACTGAGCCACCCAGGCGCCCCAGTGTGGTTCTTTTAGAGGTAGATACTGATATTTAGGGATGCGGTGATACGAATTGATAATTATTGAAGTCCAGGCACAGGTGAACGCATTCTCCTTGCATTTAGCCCGGTGCTTCCAGTTCCCGGAAGCGATGTTACTTACGGCAGTCTGGCCGTTTTGCCTCTCTGTTTACATCAGTGGCTTGCGAGGTCTTAGCGAGGCTGTTCGTTAGGCAACTCTTGTCTATTTAAATGGTCTTACTTCCTGACACTTCCTCCTCCTCAGACCTATTTAGAGCCTAACATATGTGTCAGCTCTCCTCGGCTTTTCTTATACATTCACTGTACCTGAAAGTCACCACACCTCCCCGCTACCCTTCCCTCCCCAGCTCGCCAACGTGGGAAGTCCCACTTTATCCTTCAAGTCTTCCGGATGGCCCTTCTCTCAGAGGCTCCTGATAGTCCCCCAGAGCACGCGGGTGCTTCTTCTCAAATGCTCACTCTGCTGGGTGCACATTCTGTCACTAACTATTGGTGTTTTTTAATTGCCTTGCTGTTGTTGATAGAACCATCAACTAACCTGTGAATACTTCCGTAGCTTCTTTTTGAGACTATGTAGCTCCTACCCAATATGGAGGGAATGAATGTTTGATAAGTGCTGGCCAAATGCTGACCTGGGCCTCCGGGGATTCTTCCTTTCCTCCATGTGGGAGCCACCTTGAGTGCTTTCAAGGAGAGTGACAAGGAGGCCACAAGGTTTCTTTTTCCCTTGGATCCCATTTCCTGAAGAGAGGAGCTGTGTCCTGAGTGGCCACTGGGAGGGGAAGCTGAGAGACCGTTTTCAAGTGCGAGTTTTTCTTTGGGGACTCCATTATTTCCTTCCCCTTCTAGGTTCTTCTATTCTCTCCCATTTCTTAGTGACCCCTTTAAAATATGTGAATAAAGGGTTTGAAATAAGACCCTCTTCCTAAACTTTCTGCCTAAATCTATGTATTTTTTTAAATGAATTTAGTGGATTGAACTTCATTTTTAACTTATTTTATCATATTTTTAGCAAGGAAAATAGGTATTTAATTAGATTTCTCACTGCCCTGAGGCCACCGAACTCCATATTGATAGTGGACCCATTGCCCCTGGAAAATTATTATTTAAATCTTCTGAGAACAGTTTGAGTCAGAAAAGGCTTTGTTAGTGATCTCAACATTATACCTGTCAGAATTAAGATCTCAATCTAGATTCTCTTCGTAAGCCCACAGATTGGTAGCCGTGAGTGTCCACTTAACTGTGTGCTTGTGTATCTCTATATAGCTTTCCTTCACTGTTGAATAACGTCATCCTGCCAGTTCCATGGTGGAGAAGGCAAGAGGGTGTGCTACCCCGAGTCCTGAAAAATAGGAAAGGAAGGCTTGCATGGGATTTTGGAAATCAGAGAAAAGTCTCCCTGCCTAATGTGCGTGATATGGGTACAGACAGAACACAAGATGGAAGGAGGTATTTTTATGATAAAATTGGGGTGGGTGGTGTCTTCAATTCCAGGCATACGAGTCATTTATTTGGAAGATAGCTCAGTGAGATCGTAGTAGGTGGATGAATGCCTAGTACAGTCATCGAGGGGATGGTGTATGGGCTACCTTGCAGAACGGCTCCTTGAAGGGTTTGCCACTTAGGGTTCAATGGAGAAGTGCCCCTTTACTGGGGTTACTGGAATGGAGAGCATGGTCACCACATCGGGTGCAGACCTCTCGGGTTCTCCAGGCCCAGTGCCCTTCCAGGCAGGATGCTAATCGCTGGAAGGACTCCCCTTGCCCCACTTAGAGCCTGCTAGGTGTCTAACAGCTAACCTGTAGAGCTGAATCAAGGAAGCTGATCAATGATAGAATATGTTGTCTTCCCAGTACTATATACATTTTAATGGACGTCAACAATGCCTTGGTACAAAGAATGGAAAATCTGCTGAGTTTTAGGGTGACTGGTGGTAGAGATGCTGTTCCCAGTGAGGTACCCACCTTGCAGGTTGTGGCATGCCCAAGAGGTGTGCACAGGCACACACACGGCCAGATAAAGGGTGTCAAAATAAACATAGAGCCAAATGACCAGTTCTTTGCCTTTAACTTTCTGGTCCTTTGCTACGTCCATATCAGTATTAAACTTAATTAAATCCCATCTGGATGAAAAGCTTTATAAAGGTCAAGGAGAAAACCTAACTCATTTTTTTGTGCTAATGAGTTCTTTTATTCTTTAAAATCAGAAATAAGGATGGAGAAAAAGGAAGTTTCAGATGACCTCTGAATTCACCAGTATAAAAAGTGCTCATTAAAGCTATGATTTAAAAAAAAAATGAATCACATAAAAATAATTGCCATGCCTTTTCTTTTTTTGTATTTTTCACCAATTTTGGAACACTGGTTTTAATCTCAATCTGCCCATCAACGGTTGTAACATTACACTTTGAGGCTCTAAAGAATTCTATATACACATACACACATACTTCTTTACAAGCTCAAAAACAAATGAACTAAACGTTTGCAGAATCCCCAACTCCCCCACAAAATGAGTATCTTGCACATTGAAGATCTCTGCTCCAAATTCACAAAAAGGGCATTAGCAAATTATAAGCATGTGAAAGCTGAAGTTTTTCCATGTTTGTAAACTCAATGAGCAAATGCTCCATTGAGTGATTACATTCTTTATAAATAATTGTGTTTTTAGAAATAAATGTTAATGTTAGTTTGTTAGTGGAGATGAATGAAAGCGTCAATCCCCAAGTGATCTCTTGCTTTCCCTGGGAGGTGAAATATTTTGTGACATTGAAATCAGAAGTCAAAGCCAAAGCTACCTACTTAGATGAGATTTACTCCTGGGTGGTGTACAGAATACTTCCTAAACTCCACATGGATGTGTGCATTGTAGAAGGGTTTCTGGTGAAAATTTTTGGAATGCATACTGGAGGGAACTTACTGTTAACAAGATAGAAGGTGTGGTTGGCAGAAATGATGGTATCATCGCCATGTCTCTGATGAAGGGCTTATTGTGTTTAAGAAGATTTTGGTTTCTAGGGTCCCCAAAGCCTGGTGCAGAGCATAATTCCCCTTCTTTACATGGGTGGGTGTGAGACCAGCGCTCTTAGCAGTCCCAAGGGAGATGGAACTTCTCATGTCATTGGTGGGTCACCATTGCATGTGGGTGACTGAATACTGTTGTGTTTGTGAGAATTACAGTTTGCCCCCATAGTAAGCTCTGAGTTCTTCTGCTTGTATCCTAAAGGAACCGTATTTGGCCCATGTACTACCATCGGCCTGACCCGAGTAAAAACGGGGTGTAACCACCACATATGTGCATTGTTTGCACATCAGAAGACCATATTTTTTTTAAGATCTTATTTATTTATCTGAGAGAGAGAGAGAGATCATGAGCAGGAAAGAGGGGTAGAGGGAAAAGCAGATTCCTCACTGAGCATGGAGCCCAATGAGGGACTCGATCCCAGGACTTTGAGATCGTGACCCAAGCCAAAGTCAGACGCTCAAGCCACTGAGCCACCCAGGTGCCCCAGAAAGCTATGATTTGTATACCTTCTCATGATACGTCTGTGTGGCCAGTGGCTCAGAACAAATTTCGGTTGGCCTTTTTGAGCTAGTAACACCGAGGAGCTCTGTGAATGACTTATGGTGTCTCCGAGGCCCGATGAGATTGTTTAGGCTATCTCTGGTAGGAGCAGAATCTGTGTCTTGCTTGTGCATTCTCACAGCCCCGTCCCTTGCAAAGCTCCTCTTTCTTGTGACCCAGCATAATTCGATGAACAATTTTTAAGGCCTTTAAAAAATGTAATAGATTTGCTTTATCTCTGCAGTTTGCACCTTATAAGCTTTCCCTGGTCTCATGAGTGGAAAACTTTCAGTCAGAAGGAAACATATGTGCCTTTTGCTGGGAGGATTGCCATGCTCAAGAGCCCGTTGGTCCCTACTCAGCCAGGGTCACTTCCCTCCTGAATGGTAAACAAGCTGGCTGAGAAGGAGCCACAGTCTGTTTCTAGAAAAATCTTGGAACTGGGAAGCACGCTCTGGAATGCCTCTAAGAGGGAAGGGACACTTACCTCAGTGTCCCTCACTGTGGGAAGAGGCTGCTAGAGTTGCGTTATAGCCAAGCTTATCTTGAAGAACTGAGTTCCATTCCCTTCCGAAGAGCTTCTCTGAGCAGAGGGCAGAACTCAGTATTAACCGACTCTTCCATCCTGACTTGGGTACCGCTGAAGCCCCGGGTTGATGCAGCGTGGCCTTGGGGGTACGTTGAACAGAAAGCAAGCACTTCTGACTTGGCTTTGCAGTTCTTTCTTTGCCTTCCATGACATTTTAAAGTATTGACAAATGCGCAGTTTAGTAACACATATTTTACTGGACCTGCCTTTCTCAGTAAACTAGTGTTTCATTTTCCTGAAGGAAACCACTCTGCGTATACACTGGTCTGGGTGTCAAATGTTTTGTCTTTTCCTTCGTTTGCCGAATGTCCTGATGTTAATGCCCTTTCTTTGGTGCCGGAGCCTTTGCCTGACACTGTCACCTATGCTAGTTTTTAGTCTCTGAGGAAATCTTGACCCAAACTGGTTTTTTATGAGGTTATTTGTTTATAACTGCCGTGTTTGACTTGTTCTTCGAGAAATAGCGGTTGGTTTTCATGTGTGAAACTTGAGGGATTAAGGGACAGTGAGTGCCTGGTATTTTATAGCTTTTGTCCTTGTCAGTTAGAGTTTAATGAAAGAAGCTGCTCTCCTGATTTTCCCAGAATGTGCTTTTAAATTGCGATTTTGAGAAGTCAACTCGGAAAGAGAAAAAAATTTAAATTTTCTTTCCAGCAACCAGAGAGAGTAACTGAAATTTGTTTCTAAACGTGAACATAAGACAAAACATTGATTGTCTGGGGAGAAGGGGAACATGCATCCTGAGGGGACTCTGAGCCCTCTAGGCTAAAACAAACACCTTTCGCAGCAGATCCATGAGGGAAACACTTAAAAATACATATAGAGAGTGAGTTTCTTTTGTTTTATTTACTTTTAGAAAGACAGTGAGAGGGAAATTTTGTCTGTCTAAAACTTGAACCTTATTCAGGAATGGAAGCTGGAAATCAAAGGAAAAAAAAATATTTCAAGTTTTGATATATTTGATACAGTTCATTATGATATGGTTGAGTAGATTAGAGACCTTTAATTTTATATGGATAATCTGTTATTAGAGGTGGTATAAATAGAATCAGTAATTATAGCCACAGATAATTAGAGGTAAATTTAATAGTAGGTCCAAACAACAGTGGGCAACATAACGCAGTGGTCGGTAGCGTGTGGAAGAGATACGGATCTCTCAGAAGGCATCCAGTACCACACTGTGGTCTCCCTAAATTCTGATGAATTATAAGCCACTGATCTCAGCCAAATCAAAACTGTTCTCAGGCACCTGCATTCTTTGGAGGAATGAGGGAGTAGTAAATATATTCCTTTTACATAAGCCATTTTAAATTGGTTAATTATATCCTTATTTCAAGACAGTCTAGCCTCTGAAAGTAGGAATTAGAGTTTAATGAAGTGTGATATGGCTTGTTTGTCTAATATAACTATCCTGGCATCTGAATTTTGAATTTCTCAAAGCTCCACTGTTAAAAATAGCTGAGATATTTGTAGGTGTGTCCCTAACCTATGACCTGACATTTTAAAAGAACAAATGAGCCCTCTCCAGACTTTCTGTGCCATTGTTCGCTGCACTGTCTCCCCAGATGGAAGGAGCCTTCGAGGTCTCATTCAGCCACAGATGGAAAGTGACCTTCTTGTAATCAGACTTGTAAATAAAACCTCTGAGAACAGTGCTTCTGAAACTTCTGCCTGCATGCTTGTCACTGGGGAATCTTGTTAGAAATGCAGATTCTAGGGCCTGGGATCAAGCCCGAAAATGTGCATTCCTGGAAAGATCCTAGGTGGATCCCAATCCTGTTGATCCCCTATATCATACTTGGAAAAATAAAGTCTTAAAAAGTAGCTGTGAAACAACCAATCCCCACCCCCAAATTAGGAACTCTTCTTTTATACATCCTCCCATATGGGTATTATGTTGGCCCCAGTATTTCCCACTTTGGGGGCATTGATGAAAATCAAGCACAAATGGTTGTCTTTCTGGAATTGCTGATATTAAGATTTATTGTAAAGTTCTTTCACAATTACTACTAAAACATCTGCGTATTTCTTGTTCCCATTACATTTCAAGCATCTAGAAGGCTCCCGGCACATGCTGGGAGCGGAAAAAATGCCTGTTGAATGAGGTCATAACTGGATAAATATTTAACATTCAGATGTGGGGACATTTTGGGTTTTCACCATCAGGTTTTTAATAGCCCCTGGGAACACATCAAAAAGCTACCTGATTCTCTGTGTATAAGTGTGGAGTAGTTGATACATCCCGGAACCTGGTTCTGGGAGAGTCGCCGGGTCGACGCCTCATCTCTTTTCATTGCTTTCTTCTTAAATGTAACTTCTTCTTTCGTGAACCAAATTAGGGAATCCTCTATTATCGCCAACAGTTCCAGGACAGTATGAAGAGTTTACTTCTGAGATAGAGACTTGGTAATCTTTGCAAAGGTTATGATAGGTTTATATTCATTCACAGTGAAGATATTCCCAATCTTCCTCTTTAGAAACAGCTATGATAGCGCAGGTCCCAGATTTGATATTTTTCATGTTAAAATTCTCCCAAGCGTCAACTCAAACCCTGCCTTCTGCTCAGACTTTCTGGAATCCATCCAGGCATTGCTTCGTAACTTGGTCTCCTCTGTTTGGTTTTGTGCCGGCCAGATCAATCCACTTCTCCATCGCAGTCTCTGACTTGCTCATCCTTTACTCTCCAACGATCACTCTGTTGGAGAGAAATACTTTCATCTATTTATTTTCATATGTCTAGGTATGCCTACTCTAATGCTGGCCCACAGCAGCAGCAAATGTTGACTGAAAATGCATGAATGATTTGTGCATTTGTGGAGAGAAAGAAGACCAAACCAGGCAGAAGTCATCTGGCGCAGCTTTTGGGAAAAGGTGATGATGATCGTTTGGTTGGACATTATCTCCTGCCTTATAATTATGATCACACTGCCGCCAGTATTTGAAAGTTGTAAATGAATGCCCCGTAAGAAGAGGATCTTGCTGCATAAAGCAGCAAACTGTGAAGATGTTTACAGATGTCCTGAACTTAATTTTTACTCAGAGGAACGAACTTTTGGGGGGGGAGCGTGGAAGTGGCAAGAATTGTATCTGTCATCTTGAAAGTTGATATATTCTAGAAATACCCTCTAAGCAAAAATGAGTCAACCTGGCGGTTCCCTGCTTTAAGGAGCTCCTGCTCTACCGACAGGAGCTCTGTTGTGGAGAAGCAAGCACAGTGTTGTGAGAACCCGGAGGGAGGAGGCGTGGACTCCAGCGGGAGTTGGATGGAAGTGGTTTTCACGTAGATTCTGTCTCTCGTGCTTTCTGAAGTAGAATTGATCGGGCACAGGCAGTGTGACCTCTCTGTGATCATTCCCGTGAACTTGGTCTGGGACCTCAGTCAACTGAAAGCTGCTCTTCCGGTACAGCCCGGACTCTTCTGGACTCTCGCATCTGCTCACGGTTCTTTTGAGCCTCTTTCCTGGGTATCTTGCCAGCCGTCAGTGCGCTTGCCTCCCCGCGTGATCAGTCTGGTGTGTTAGGAGCAGTAACACAGATAAAGGGAACGTCAGATTGCATCCGTTTTGAGTGTCCTGGGGGTTTTTTATGGGAGTGAAGCTAGGTAGAGAGCCATTTTTATCATTTAAGGCTTGTGCACTTCCCGATACGTATTCGCTTATTTTATAATGAGAGCTGTCTTCTGTGAACTGTCTACTAAAGTGCCTGGTATCCTGGCCATTGGTTCAAATGCTTGGAACTCTCCTATGGGGGTAATGGTGTTTATATCCGTTTTATAGAAGAGGAAACTGAGGTTTAAGAGATGAATGAACTTGTGGTCTCGTAGCTGGGAAATAGCAGAGCCTCATTCTTCCCCAGTCTGTCCGACTCCAAAACTTCGGCTTTTTTAACTGCCCCATTCTGCTTCTCTAGGGGAGCTGAGTTGACTGGTCAAGGGGTCTCTGTTCTTGCCTTTATGGAACCTTAGCTGGGGGTTGAGGTCTTTGAAGCCTGGTATAACTGATCCCAGTAGAGGAAGCATTACTGTTTTGCGGTGTGTAAAGATTTTCCACTGGTGTTTGCCCTTTCATCTGTCTTCCGCTAATATTTGCTTCTCTTCAGGAATGTTGATAGAAGATTGATTGATAAGATTGATAGGGGGGAAAGGTTTGTCGCCATCTCCTAGTCACTCATTCATCTCTGTTGGGTTCCATTGAGGAAATAGATAAAAGGAATTAACATATATGCTGAAGGAGTTATAATGTATAGACTGCTAGGTCTAGACTATTTGAAGCCATAACTATATATTATGCTTGGCACATGCTTACTGAGTGGTAGATGCATATGGTTTTGACGCTGCTATAATTCTTTTTTAAGATTTTATTTATTTATTTGGCAGAGAGAGAGGGATCACAAGTAGGCAGAGAGGCAGGCAGAGGGAGAGAGAGAAGCAGGCTCCCTGCTGAGCAGAGAGCCCGACGTGGGGCTCCATCCCAGGACCCTGAGATCATGACCTGAGCCAAAGGCAGAAACTTAACTGACTGAGCCACCCAGGCGCCCCTTGACTCTGCTATAATTTGAAACAACTCCAGAAGTATTTCAATTTAACATCCTCATTTATTTATACTGACTCTGGCTTTTACAACAATCTGGCTTGTTGCCAGTTATCACGAGAGATTGGAAATTTTCTCATAATAAATTCATTCATTTATTCATTTCTAAATACATGCTATAAAAATAATTTTGAAGGAACAAACTTAGACTAATTCAGAGTTTAAAGGCATTAAAGTTTATGCCAGGAAACAAAATGATAGAATGCTGCAGCTTCACAAAGAGTGAGAAATTAGCTCTTGCATAAATGAGTTTGCAGCAAATTTAAATAAATAGGAATCAGAGTGGTATTTGTACTTTTATTAAGTCTCTCTGTTTTAGAGGTAATTCTGTCAACAGTTTTCCTATTCCTTGAATAAAGTTAAGTGTTTGTTTTGTTTTGTTTTAAAGCCTGGAATCTTATAACATTTATATTTACTTAAACATTATTTAACTGCCTTCCATGAGTGTTGCATTGTGCTGCTTGTCACGAAGTACTTTTATTTCTGCATCTTGACCCCTTTCTGTTCATTTCTCAGTGACTCAATGTCTCAATGTCTCAATTTCTCAGTGACTCAGTGTCTCAATGTCTTTCCTTTCTTATAAAAGGATTTTATGACTGTGTGTTGTGCTATATATGGGTTTAAGATCCCGAAGCTGCCCTAGGATTGTCACGGCTGGTGTCCTTTATTAACACCTTCTCCATTTTTAAGGTTCATGTTATTTGGCAGATACGTGCCGAACATCTTCTGTGTGTCAGTCAGTGCTGGGAGCTGGGGCTGGATATTTTTTTTTTTTTTAAGTGGGTGAGAGTCCGTGCATTTGTTGCTCATGGTCTCTCCTTCTGGAGACAAACAGGAGGCTGAGAGGATGCATGAAGAGCTGAGAGCACACAGGGGGAGCAGGAACCACCAAAGCCTTCCTAGAAATCCGATGCTTTTGAGCAGAGTGGAGAGATTGAGTTGCTCTGGCTGGGACAGCATTCCCATAAGCTTTTGCACCCATTCCCTTCTCTTTTCCTTCTTCTTCCTTTCACTTTTCTTTTGCTGCTTCCAGTTTCCTCAGCTTCCCCCAGGTGCCCAGCATGTCTTTCCCTCACACCTTGTTTCTCTTCAGCTCTTTTTGTTCTTTAAGACTTTTCCACACGGGGGTCTCTACACACAGCCATCCAGGAAGCAGCAGGGAACACAGCGCCAAGTGGGCGCCCTGACAGAAAGACCGGTTTCCTCCGTGGTAGACTGGAAACCATCACGGCTTTGCTTTAGACATCCAAGGCACAAATTTAATTCAAAATCATGTTGGTAGGTAGTGATAGAAATAGAGCAGAAGTGGGGGGATTAGCAAGGTGGGAGGAAGTCATCCATGAGTCCCCAGATCCCAGGAGTCACTCTGCTCATTCAAGCAATCGCTACCACTGTCAGGAGAAGCAGGATCCCTTTGCAGAGGTTTACATCCCAAATAAAATGCGGTAGAAACTGAGCCGTGGGTGTACCAGCAAGAGGTACCAAGGTTAGAGGTGTTATAAATACTGTCGGATAACCTCTGATACTCATTGATTTTGTTGTTTACGCAAACCTGTTACTCTCAAGCAACGGAAATCAAATGGGCTGACCACCCCCTTTGCGAGCGGTAGCTAGCCCTTCCTTCCTTCCCCCCACACAGGGGGCACCCTGGATCTGGATTAGCTTTATGGACATCTAGAGTTGTATTAGCGGTACCTTCTAAGACACTAGGAAAGGCTCTGGCAAATCAACAGAGCCAATTTGGGTGCAAGGCTGTGCAAATGGTAAAGCGGTGTGTAAAATGAGTTGTTTTGCATCTGTGATGCCAGCAGGGGGCCTGGATTCCATAGCCCTCCATCGCTGGCCTTGAGGACCCTTTTCTCCCTCGTGTTCCCATTTACCTGGGATTCCCTGTCTCCATTTCTCCATCCTGCTTGCATGCCTGGCCTCCTCTGAACATCACTGCCAGAGGCAGCATTTTTCCGTACGAGCACCTCGCCCCACTCTGTGACCCTGGAGCCCCCACGTCACCCATTCTACCGGCCAGGCCTTTTGCTTAGGACCTCAGAGTGCTCAGCCAGCCAGGGCTCGAACGGGCTTGTCCCTCGGATGCAGTGTGGTGGCCTTGTCCATCCAGCGGACTGTCCCAGTGCCAGTGGCCAGGACTCCCCAATGCCATATACGCTCCATGTTGGATCTTCTTGACAGAATGTTGTTGGTATCCAGCTTCCAATAATGGCTGGTTGAGTTAGAGGGGAGAGAAGTACCCTTAGGTACTTGTCATTGGAGCAGTGAGTCTAAGATTTTTGATCTTAAGCATTCTCCCCTGGGCAGCCGCCTGATCTGGAGTGGCATTAGGGTCTCTGTCCTAAGGCACTGCTACCGATAAATCGCCCCAATCATTGCCACTACCCAAAGATGTGTCCTGTCGGGGAGCCCCTTTCCTGCACAACAGAGCCAGAGCTGTCAGCAGGAGTCAGCTCGTGTTTAAAAAGAATGCAGGTCTGGCTGGTGCATTTTCTGTCTTGTAGATTGATGGTCTTTGGCTGTTTTGCTGATGTCATTGTACATCTGTTTTTTTGTTTTGTTTTGTTTTGTTTTGTTTTTTTGGAGTGACTATAACAAGGAAGGAGAATGGTTAATCTAGCAAGAACTCAATATACCATGAATGATGAAGGGTGGCTCCTGTTTTATTCCTATGTGATTATTTGATTTGTTTGCTTTTTTGGGGAAAACAAATGATTATGTCACCCTGTAGAGAATTTCGCTTTCTCTTTGACATACAAATAAACAGCCTCCCACATTTCATTTATTTTTGCCACTGCTGGGATGGTTGATTTTAAAAAACACATTGTTAAGCTTTCCTATAGCACGACCTTCACTACTGGGTAGGGAAGAAAAACCAGTCAAGTATGTATATTTTTTTAAGAAATGAGGGACCCTTCACCACGAATGCCTCTAGAAGCCCAGGTCCATTAACAAGATGGATTTGATGACAAAACCAAACTAAGTAAGAGGGAGGAGGACATGAGTCTTCATTTTATTTCCTGTAATACATCTTGGAGATGAGGCTTCAACTCTCATTAAATCATTAAAGCAAGACATCCAAGAGTCCTTTCTCCCTCTTACTGTCTTCCTCTGACTAAATGTTCCTGGTAATGGGTACATTTGTTCGTTTCCACTAAGAATGTGTTTTGATACATAAAACCTGTGAGGTGTTGGTTGTAGAGGGTTACAGCTACTGGCCAATTTGGATTTTCCCAGGGCCAGTTC
>CM052814.1:40849694-40874035 GCA_028533885.1 Nasua narica
TCATCCCATGTATTTAGTTCTCTGTCCACATGAAGACTTAAAACTTGCATGTATCAGACTGGAACTGAACGTGGATCTGTTGGAGAGCGTTAATGCCAAGGAGTCCTGGCTGATACGTCTTGATGTTCAGCTGCACTCATCTGTTGGTGCCCCCCCCCACCCCCGCCCCAGTTCTGTTACTCTTACTCTCATTTTCCTCTCCTGCCGAGTATATGTCACTCTGGTCTCTTACTCTAAGTGCAATTTGCTGGACAAGTTGGGAGGAACACCATGTTCACTAATTATGCTACTTCAAAGGGGGAACATTGGACTGATTTAAAATAATTACTATAGAGTAGACTGCAAATTTTGGTGACATTTATGAGGTCATAATAGCTCATT
Source organism: Nasua narica (assembly GCA_028533885.1). Lineage (NCBI taxonomy): Eukaryota > Metazoa > Chordata > Mammalia > Carnivora > Procyonidae > Nasua > Nasua narica. The sequence continues at coordinate 40,850,076 of CM052814.1, forward strand.
GCCTATGACCCTACCTGTTCTTTTATAGCTATTTAGTGGCTAAAGATGGGCATCAAAGCCAGGGAAGAGCTTCTTGCCCTCCCTTTGTCATTTCATGACTGAAAGCCTGCTACACATCACAGAGATGGCGGCAGGTACAGTTAGCGTAGAGTCCTGGGTGAACTTAGGAGGAGCAGGAGAGGGCCTCTGCTGGGACATTAGAGAGAACTGGTCATTACTCAGCTGATTTTGCTTTGCCCTCTGAGTCTAGTCTTATAGCTTCTTACTTTTTGTTTTCTTTGAAGGAGGTGATTGCACAGAATGTGTTTATGGCCGAGCTCTGCAAAATCGAAGTTTCCCAAAGTCTTGTGCATTGCTTGAGAGCAGTATGAGAACCAATGTGCTCTTTTTAAAAAAAAAAAAAAAAACACACCACAAAAAAACAAAACTCAGTAGGTTAAAGGGGCATGGATTTACGCCACCTGAAAATGATATTTATAACTTTAATTTTTTGGCCTTGTAAGGACATCATTCTTAAATAGTTCTTTGTCATGGAAAGTTAATCGAAAATTTAAATTTCAGCAAAAATAAAAATACTTTGGTTTTTCTGACAGATGGGTTTTTGAAACGCTGCTAAACATCTCTGGACTCTAACTGAAAGTCAGAAAATGCATGTCAGGGTCTGGCTGACTTAACCATTTTGGAATCTCTGGTTCCTAGTGGAATGTTGAGAACTAAACAAGTTCCCCAAAAATGATTATTGAAATAAATAAATAACATAGTTTTCCAAGGCATATCAGGGCCAACCATACAAGTGACCAAAGCTTTCAAAATTCCATCATACTAGTATAATATTATATATTACTCCTTTCTTGTCTTTTTAAGGAGGTATATACTGAACATAGGTTTTAAATTGTCCACGATGGCTCAGATGAGTCTCTTTAACTGTCATTCTTATGATGTACTGAAAAAGCCACCATCCACGCAGATGACCTAGGCCCTGGGGCTTAGGAGAGCTCCCTTCCTTAAAAGCCCTGGACATTTCTTTGTGAAAAATGTTTTCTAAGAGAATTCATTAGTTCAACATCTATTGCAGACCTGCTGTGTGCTGGGTCTGTACCAGATGGACAACAGAGAGGAATGATTAGGACATGGCCGTGACCTTGGAAATCGCCCCGGTGAAGGAGACAGACACATAAACATGTGACAGCAGCAAGATGAGAGTTGCACATCCTCAAGGCTGAGGCCAAGCTTGGGAGAGCTCACTGACCTTCAGTTTGTCTGCACATGGTGGCCTTGGCCTTCTGAGCCCCGGGAGGTGCCACACGGAAGCTGACCTCCCTCCCCACCTCCAACCCGGCAGAGACACGGGCACTGCTGCTCCGGGCTCCCTTTACAGGCGCTGCTCACGCACCACAAGCCTCTCCTGACACGGCACTGCAGTCTCTTGGTTCTGTCTGTTTTCCTTACGTCTGCCTGCTTATCTTTGCTCATCTCTTCCCATTTCTCCTCTCTGGTCTCTTTTGCTTCTCCTCCTTTCTTTTTAAAGTTCATCACCATCCCATTAAGTAATAACGATGGTGGTAATGATAATGACAGTAAGAATCACATTATCGATTGTTTACTAATTGTCAGATGTTGTCCTAATTCACACAGTTTTACCCCATCTTATGAATGAGCACCGGAGGCACTGTGAAGTAAATAACTTGCCTAAAGCCACACAACTCCTTTCCCTCACAAAATTACAGAATATTGGATATTGTCTTTGCATCTTTACAACTTTTGTGGTGGGTATACATGTGCACATGTATGTGTGCATGAAGAAAAGAGAGAGAGAGAGACACTAAGTCCTTTACCACAAAGAGGTTTTATCTGTGTGCTCTTTCTTAAGTTTTCAGGGCACTTCCAAATCTTGAGCTGTTCTGGATAGAACTGGAAGGTTCTAGAAGGCAGAATTTCAGGTAGCCTAGGCTTTCCCTTGGCGATGTTCATTTCAGTGAGCACTCTGCCCAGTTGGAGAGAGGTGGGTTTCCTCAATCACTGGACCATCGCTGACTTCTCAGACCTGGGATACTGTGGCCTGAGTCCCAGGGAGAGAGAGCTCTTAGGCCAGAGTTGGCACCAGTTTCTCAGGGACGATTTCATTTATTTTAACAGGGAAGGGGGAAAAAGGAGGAAAGAGGCTATTTTGGGAGGGAAGAAGGATGTATGTTTAGATTTTTGAGGGAGACACTGTTTTTCAACTTCTAGTATTCAACACTTTTCAAAGTGTTACTACAATACTTTGTCAAAAGTATTTATAATTCTGAAGATATTAAATATATCCATACTTAAATATTAGTGTCAAACTTCTCAAAGGAAATATAAACAGGCTCTTTTGTTTTTAAATAATTCTCACATTTGCTGCTAATGGTTAGTTTAGATAATTCCTATCTCTTGCGTCTCTTGGTCCTGTGTCCTTTTACCTACCACAGTAACCAGCTTAAGGCTGAGCTGTGCCACGTCAGCATTAAGTTCAGAGATGGCATTGAGTAAAAAATGAGGAACATGCTAGGCTTGTGCGAAAGTTGACGCTTCCTTATTCAAGGATGAAAACATGATACTTGCTTTCCCAGTGTGTGCCTCAGACCAGGATCAGCAGCGTTCAGTTCTTGCCCCCTTGGCACCATGAGAGTGACATTCAGATTTCCGAGGGATTAATCCGGCTGCAGTTCTGTTGTAGCTTATGGTGTTAAAAAGGATCAACAGCTCAAAACTGGCATGACATCTGTTCCACTGTCCTCCTCATCAGTAAATGCTTACCAAGGGTCTGCTAAGAGTAGTGCATTATACTGATGTTCCTACATCCCTTGCATAAAATAAAGCTGAGACGGCACTAGTTTCATTAGATTGAAACATCCTATGAATTTCAAGAACATCTCGGATCCCTTCTTCTCCTGCAATGTGCATTAGGTATTGGAATTTTATTTTACTTCATTGTGTTTCTGGTTGTTAGCCCTCTCTGAATGCTAGCCCTTCAAGGGCAGGAATCCACTCTGTTCTTTGTAATATATTTCAACATGCAGATCACCCAGGTTGTTCTTCATTGACCATTCAAGAAGGAGCATGACTTACTGATTTAGAATAAAATCAAATTATGCTTCTTTAGTAATTTGTACTTATTCTACTTTCACTTTCTGGTTATTTTTCTTTCTTTCTTTTCTATCTTTTCTTTCTTTTCTATCTTTTCTTCTCTTTCTTCTCTTTCTTTCTTTCTTTCTTTCTTTCTTTCTTTCTTTTTTCTCTTTCTCTTCCCCATACCATCTGTTTTCTCTCATTTCTCTGGGGCTACCTATAGGAACCCTCTGGGCAAACTGATTCCACCCAGGGCTCCTGAAAAGTAATATCCTGCACCTGGCATGGCAAAGTATGCATAGAAAAAGATTACCTTGCATTTATAAGTGCTTTTCCAAGCATTTCGTTATCTACCTAGATTTCCAGAACAATTGAAAAAAGGAGAGGGAGCTGCTATTGTTATTCTTAGGATACTGACAAGGAAATCACACAGATTTGGTTCAAGGGACATGGGGAACCAGCAGCACCGCTGTTGCAATCCAAGTCATGGGTGGCCTGGTACAGTAGATCCCCCGGTGACACAGGCTGACAACTTCCTGCACGTACCTTTAGTATTTTGAGTCTTGGAAATGGAAGGAAGAACCAGAATTCCCAAGTCCTGGAATATCTTCCATTGGCCTTGATCACTGAGGAACGGGTCTAGAAATAACGTTATTCTGCATAGGTTCATCGTGGTGTGGGTCAGAGACTCTAATCAGGATCTGCTGTTTTCCTCTCTTGCTTTCCCAGAAATTGCCTGCCATGCATGAACTGTGTGAACATATACAGGTGACACAAGAATGGAGTTTTCAGGTGTCAGATAAAGGCACCAAACTCTTACATGCCTAGCTAAAGAACAATAATTCTACAGGCTTTTTTAAACTGCTCCCTACAAGAAACATTTTTAAAGTTTATTTTTATTCATTAAAGGCAGGCTAGAGAAGAGGAAATGGGAGAGCTAAGCTTTGTTCATCTTTCCACTTTATACACAATTGAAATCAACACCGTCAGGCCCAAACATCATTGGTAATAATCCAGACTTCATAGGGCTTCTCAAAATGCTGAGGGTTTTAGACTTGCAAGGATATCCTAACTGGGTAAGTTTTAAAAGTAAAGTTTGTAAGTAAATTGAATCTACATAAAAACAAAACAAATGGTCTTTTTGTAAGTGCCAGTTTCATCCTTAGCGTCCCTCAGACGTACATTCAGGTAGATCATGGGATCAAGGAGAGAGGCTCAGAGAGGTGCAGCCCAGCCTCGGTACTGAGGCAGGCATATGTGTGATGCCTGAGACCGGAGCTGGGATTCTCAGTCCCACTGTGGTGCCCTTGCCGCCATGCCTCCTCATTCCCACATCTCACTGCCAAAATCCTGCAGAAGTATATCATCTTGCACAGGATTTACGATTTTTAACGTTCCCGAGAGATACCTTCATGCAATTATTATTTGTGGAAATGAGAGTTTTCCCATAAAGAAAGCAGATGCCAAAATTCCTGTTCTTGGAGTTAATCGCATATTACTGATTGCCATGCCACCAAATGAGTGTGAGGTGAGGAATGACTATCTTCTGTGATGCCAGCAATTACTGATGAAGAAGAGTTGATTACCAGACCACCCTCGTGTCAAATGTGACATCTCTTTATGTATTACTTTCAACATTCACAATGAAATGTGAAATAGTGTTAACAGAAGCCCAAGGATACCAAAGCTTTAAGATTAGAAATCACTTTTAGGCTGTCTTTCTTCTCCTCCCTGCGCCCTCCCTCCCCCAGTGGGTTGCTGTATTAACACTCATTATAGCAAAGCAGAGCAGATGGGCAAACAGACTGATTAGTTATTTATATATATATATATATTTTTTTTTCTTTATGGAGCTTAGATGTTGGCTCTTCCTTTAATAAAAGAAAGGAGTTTTTAGATGTTGCCTTGTCTTGATTTCCCTTTTTAATCAGAGGAAAAAAGGGGGCACTTTGCTCCTGATCTATTAATAATGTGGCTGTATTCTTTTCTTAACTGCTGACTTCATAGCTCTCTGTATACCCATTTCAATCAGGATTTGATTTCTCTCCAATCCTCCAAGCTGCATGTGGTACATTCATGTTCTTTCTGGCCTAGGATTTCTTTATGGAGCTTATCACTTTAAATTCATCTTGTGTCTTTCTTGACAAGGAAACTGTCTACAGTTTTTTGGCTTTTTCATCCAAAATGAAAAAGACCAGAACTGATTGGTGGAAAGTGAAATTATCCATACTCTTATGTCAATAGAAATATTTTCCCATGTTTTTCCTCTTTTATAAAAGGTCAGATGTCTCTTTGATTTTTCTCAAAACAGAATTTGTATATTTCTTTTCTTCCCAATTTTATAAGAATAGGTTTTCTGATTAAACTGTGCTTCCAGTTAAAAAAAAATTAAGGTAGGGGCGCCTGGGTGCCTCAGTGAGTTAAAGCCTCTGCCTTTGGCTCAGGTCATGATCTCAGGGTCCTGGGATCGAGCCCCACATCCGGCTCTCTGCTCAGCAGGGAGCCTGCTTCCCCCTCTCTCTCTGCCTGCCTCTCTGCCTACTTGAGATCTCTCTCTCTGTCTGTCAAATAAATAAATAAATGAAATCTTAAAAAAAAATAAGATAAAGAGAAAGGTCATCATCAATCCCACTTCTAGATATATATTCAAAGGGAACAAAATCACTATCTCAAAGAGAAGTCTGCATTCCCATGTTCATTGCAGCCTTATTCACAATAGTCAAGGTATGGAAGCAACCTAAGTGTCCATCTGTGGGTGAACGGATCAAGAAAATGTCTCTCTCTCTCTCTCACTCACTGGAATATTAGCCTTAAAAAAAAGAAAGAGATCCTACCATTTGCAACAGCACCGATGAACTAGAGGGCATTATGCTAAGTGAAGTTAAGAGAAAGGCAAATACTGCATGGGTTCACTAATATGTGCAATCTAAAAATAAAATAAGTCAAACTCAGAAACTGTGTAATGCTGGTTGCCAAGGACTAGGGGGGTGGGAGAAATAAGGAGGGGTTGGTAGAAGGATACAAACTTTTAGTTATAAGATACATACGATCTGAGAATCTAATATATAACATGGTAATTGTAGTTGATTGACATGTATTTTATAACTGCAAGTTGCTAAGAGAGTAGAACTTAAGTGTTCTTGCCAAAGAAAGAGAGGAGAGAGAGAAAAAAAGGTAAGTAGGAGAGTTGCTAGATGAGTTAATTAACCCGATGGTGGGATCCCTTTCACAATGTATGCATGTATCACATCATCTTTATGGAGCTTAAACACTGTATTGCAGTTTTGTCAGTTGTACCTTGGTAAAGCTGAAAACAGTAAAATACAAGAGTAATCACTGGCACGGGGAGAAAAGAGGGAAAATCCATAATCCATAATCTTTTCTTATAAAAGGACAAACTTATCACGTGTATGTAACAGGTATTCATAGAAAGGTAATGGGCTTAGTTGTGTATAGAAAAGAACTTTCTAGTGTTATAATGTGGAGTGTTCTCTAACAGTAATTCCCCTGGTGATACTTAAAGAATTACCTAAAGAGACTTGAGGCATAGTGTAAGGAATGATAAACATGCATGCATGGTTACAAATGTTTTAGTCCTTTTTAAAATTTTTGAATAGGGTTTGCAAATTTGCTAATGTATTTTACCAGAAGCAGGAAAAATATCCTATAAAGATGGCCCTAGGGGCACCTGGGTGGCTCAGTCTGTTAAGCGACTGCCTTCAGCTCAGGTCATGATCCTGTAGTCCCACGAACAAGTCCCGAATCGGGCTCCCTGCTCAGTGGGGAGTCTGCTTCTCCCTCTCCCTCTGCCTCTCTGCTCTGCTTATGTGCTCGCTCTCTCTCAAATGAATAAACAAAATCTTAAAAAAAAAAAAAGATGGTCCTAAAGTCAGTTCCTTCATAGCATTGTGAATGGGCATTCCAACTTCTAATTTCATGGTACAGGATAATGCACCCATACAACTGTTTGGGGAGACTTTTGCACAAAGCCAGGGACAGTTAATTGGATCCCCTGTTTTTAGAGGTGCCTGATGATCCTATCGTGTAGATTATTTAGTTTTTAGAAACTATCCTCAGTGGGACTTGGTATTATTAGAAGATTCTATCAAACATCAGAGATACTTCAGCTTAATTCTCACACAGTGATCTGACTTCAGAAATAGCATGCTGTTAATAACAGTATGTGAAAATGAGACTCGGCTCTGCCCAGCTCCATGGTCTCGGCGTGCTCGTCGGCACCATCAGACTCCCCTCTCTGAGTGCTGTGGTTTCAGGAAGGGCCGTGCATAGAGGGTGTAGAGCTTCGCAGAGAAAAGCTAGCAAAGCCAATGAGAAAATGGAAGCTAAAAGTGCTAGGGTTTCTGTGAGAGAGAGTACAAACCAGAGAGAAGCATTTAGAGCATTTAGAAGCATTACCGTGGCTGACGTTCGGGGGACATTTCTGAGGGTCTGCTTGGTTTGAGGTCTCGGTGGAACTGGGGTCAGCGTGGGAGAATTTTCAGGAGAAATGACACCATGACATTGCATCAGGCTGTGAAAGAGGGGCAGTGCGGGGGTGTTTTCATGATGATTCTTTAGTTGTGCTCAGGCCCCAAGCCTGATCTCTCCTGACATTCCCTCTCTCGTGACCGAGTCGGGTGCCTTTGGGGTGAACTCACCTCTCTTCCCAGACTTGACTTGCAGTGGCTGTACCACCAATGTGGTCGCTGCTTTCCGAATGTTCGTGTTCTGTGGGGATAGGGAGCAAAACTGTATCTTGTGTATCTTGTGTTTACCCTCTGCTTGCCAGACGCTTAGTAGTTTTCAGTAGATATTTGTTGACTAAATGAACGAGGATTGGACGATTGCTTATGTGCAGGATCCAGGTGACATAGTACAAAGCTTTCCCTACTGATCCATGGTTAACTTTATGAATTAGAGATCTTCTGCCTCTTAAATGACTTCATAATTATAACCTTCAAACTGGGCAAAATAGTGGGGCACCCGGGTGGCTCAAATGGTTAAGCATCTGACTCTTGATTTTGGCCCAGGTCATGATCGCAGGGTTGTGAGATCAAGCCCGGTGTCCAGCTCCACTCTGGGAGTGGAGCCTGCTTAAGATTCTCTGTCTCCCTCTCCCTCTGCCCCCTCAAAAGGCAAAATATTAAAATATATTTCTAATGACATTGTAAAACTAGAAAACACTACTCATTAAATTACTGCTATAAAATACAGAGTGTGTGTGTTTCAAAAACAAAAATCCCTACCTAGTTAGGATTTAGAGAGAACTCATATCTACCTTGCGTGGTTTTAAAAAATATAATTAAATGGAAACTTCCTGAGTCATTACTTGAACTGGATGTAAATCATGTCTAATCTGCTTATTAACATGCCCCTCACCTCCATGCCTGATAACAGAGAGGACCTTCTGAAAGTTTTTCTTACATGTTTTATTTTTGTTGGCCTGCTGCAGTTTATTTGATTTTCGTGTGATTTCACCTTTTTAAACTCAAGTAAGATTTTTTGATACAAACACAACTTTTAAAACACAGAAGAAACCACACAATGCTTTTCAGGGGGAGCAAAGGATAATTCACGTCTTAGATCCTTACATGAACTTCCTGGGTAGCGTATGAGGCTGTAAACAGAAATTTGGAATGAGGACAAGGAAAGCGAGAGGGACTCCCAGAGAGGACAGTCGTCAAGTTCGCTTGGATCACCACTGTCCTTCAGGGGTTCTGTTAGGGTTTCCCGTTCTCCTTCCTGTTTTTACTTTGTTTTGAAGAAGTGGCAATGGGGAGGTTTTCCCTCTCACTTCAGCTTGCTCTCCTGTGGACTCAGGAGCTTGTTTTCCCACGTTCCTTTTTGAAAACTGAGGAATTCATGCTGGGCTCACACGGATTCCTCCGTTAGATGGTGATGCTGGAGGTGAGACTGAGGGAGGTCAACCCCTGGGAAAGTGCTGGCGGAGAGTGCATGGCAGCGGCCACCGCAACCCTCAGCAGCCTCTTGGTTGGAGAGGAATTTTCCCCTTCTTCTACCTTCGGAACTGAATCCCTTCTCTCATTCTTCTTGTCTCACATTTTAGTGACGTTTCTTCAAAAGCTATGATAGGTTGACAGAACGGATTTCTGCACCACTAATTTAGTATCTCTCCAAGAGTGCCCAACTCCGCACTGGAGAGACATGCTTATCTTGAAGTTGGGTAAGGTCCTTCGCAAAGCTTCAGCCTCGCAGCCCCCTTCCCTGCCCCGCTCCCACCTCGTCCGGCCCAACGAGAGTGAGTCTGGACTCACGTGCACACACACTCCCGTGCCTACCCTTCCACATTCTAGTGTCTTCACTCAGGCACTTCCTTAGGTCTGGACGATGCTACTGTCCTTTGAGCCTTGCAAATTTCTATTGGACTGCTACGTCTCTACAAAATACGACTTCCTCTTTTAACTCCTGTCTTTGCCCAGTCATAATTTCATGTCTCTCTCTCTTTTTGTTTTTTTAAATTCTGCATTGCCATATTCCTGTAAAACCTCTATCGTTGGCCCTCCTACATGACATTGTGTAGATTTTTAAAAAATGTCTCCCCCATGCACATTTCCCCTGTCAGGCCCCTGAGCTATATCGACCAGTATGAGTAGACCATCAAATCAAAATACCCTAGCTTTAAAGACATAACTGCTAAATGTGGGGTGTGTGTGTGTGTGTGTGTGTGTGTGCGTGCTCCATATAGCTTTAAAAATATTAAAATGTGTTAAGAAGAGGTTACCCAATTGTGTAGAAAAACTACAAACAATAACTGTCCAGGGAATAAAAAAAATCTTCCTTTTTTGTAAGACTTGAGCAACTAACCCTAACCCTATCCTTCCTGTTAGTGATTTGATAGAACCAAAGCTAGAAAATAGTATGAAAAACTATACAAAGACAGGACTAGTATTAGGGCCCCGGAGTCGATACTGCAATTTGCATTTGCTTGACTTCATTGAAGATCATTACCTTTGTATCTAAGTTTGTTTTTGAGATTGATTTAGAATTACCTTTCGGTATTAGGTGAATTTGAAAAATTCCCTCTGCTGAGATTTTATGGCTTCAGTGATGAGATTTCTCCCTCCATGGGTGTGCCTAGAGCCCTTGAAAGCAGACCTGCAGCTGTGTTTCAGTTTCTGTAGCCCTGTTTTCAAGGCTGAGAAAAACATCAGTGGTTCATAAAGGGGAGGGAGCTGCAGGGGGACGCTCTTCCATGTTGGGGGCCTGGCCTGATGCTTCTTTCGCTCGCTCGGGTGTGAAGTGGTAAGGGCTGGGCTACAGTGGGATGGATGGAGACGAAGGAATGGGTACCTATCCAAAGGAGACATCTAGGAGACTAACATAAGTTGTCTACGAGATCGGAATGGCTACGAAAGGATGGTGAAAGAATAAAATAAATAAACAGCAAACCGAAGAATTTGAGCAGTGATCTTGGGTGGGGTGGGGAAGGTAAATTTACTTAAGTTAACTGGAGCACCATCTCCTTCGTGATTTATCCACAAATTCTCTTTCAGTCTTTATTAGCGGTCCAGTAGAGGTACAGAGGCTCTGCTAAGAGGTGGGCAATTGCCTTGTTTTCTTTTGTTGATCTTCCTACATCTTCTCAATCCTTAAAGCATTCAGCTAGCTAAGCAAAAAAATGGACAAAAGTAAGTTTGAATCCTTGCCCCCATCTCCTTCCTTTATCTTCCAAAACTCTGTCACCTAGGTAAAATAAAATACGGAGTTCCTTACAGAACCCACTAGAAATATATAAATTAGCCTGTATTTCAGCCTGAGGAGGAAGGCTACTTCGTCCTGGAAAAAATTGAGGATCTGAGAAGAGCTGGCTTGCAAGGCAGGAGGGGGAAGTTGGGAGAATTTTTCCCAGTTTCCTGAGCCGGGTAGATCTCATGAATGTACTTTCCTTGCTCTGATGGTTTTTGAGATTCCGGAACATTAGGAAACATACATGCACTTTGTGTGTAGTAAAGAGTAATGCCCAAATATTTGTTTGAATAAACAAATACATATGTTTTTATTATCTCCTCCAAAAGTTCAGCCATGTGTTGTACAAAAGGCATGCCTTCTGGTCTTGCTTTCTGAGTGAAAATCAGATGAAAGAGGGCCATGTTGCCCTCTTTCTCAGCACCAGAGTAACTGGTCACCCCCCTCCCCATGCAGTGGGGTCAGACAGGACTCCTAGTGCATTGCTGATCGCACAGCAGGAGACACTGAGACACGGGCTTTGGTTTCCCTCCTTCTGATCCAGCTTTCTGCTCTTGCAGGTGCGCACATCTTGACCGACTCAACAGGAAGGTGGATTTTCTTTGTGTTTAAAGAAAAAAAATGTCCCTGTGTCTGTAGAGATGATTTGCAGTTCAGCCCGGCTGAAGCTGACCGAATGAGACTATGGGCTGTGCCTCTGCCAAGCATGTTGCCACTGTTCAAAATGAAGAGGAAGCCCAGAAAGGGAAGAACTACCAGAACGGAGATGTGTTTGGCGGTGAGTGCCATTGACCTTGACCCTTGACCTGTTGACCCGGGCCTTTCACTTTTTCAGGAGCGAATATTTGTAGTGTTGGGGGGGTGAGGTACTGCTGGCAAGGGGCTGATGAGATATGGCTAGAAATCACTGCAGATCTTTTACGTGGGGCAATTTCTGTAATAATTTGTACGTAGAGGATTTTGAGGAGCATTATGGAGGTTTTATACAGAAGCTAACATTTAAGTCAAATTTTAAATAACTGAATGGGTACATAGGACAGCAGCCACAGGGGTTCCTGGTAGAGGAGCGCTGTAAGACTGAAAACACAGCGGTCCAAAGGTGCAGGGAGTGAGGATTTGTAAACGAGAGAATGAGGTGTTTCTTAGGGCTGGTAGTTACCCTTTAGGGGACTTTTCGTGTGTATTTTTTCAGATTAAAAAATTCAAAAACCATGAATTTAATAATCGTTTTTGAACTTTTCTGTGATGATTCAAAGTGACTTTAGGATATCTAGTGCCAAGGTCACAACCTGCCAACCTATGGCCACGTCTGGCTTGCAAATATATTTTCTTTGGCTCCCAGAGAATGATGAAATAAAAAGCAAGGCAGTGTTTAAAAGTCAGGATGTTTCACATGAAACCCCCAGATTTCTTTAGGAAAACCTGGCGACACCGGGTCTGTCTTCCCTGAGGCAGTGGCCCCCTCGGTCCAGGAACTGCTGAGCCCGCCCTGGAGAGCGCAGCAAGCCCCATTCGCTCGTGAACGTTACCGGCCTGGCCACTTCCACGCTTCTGAGTTTGCCTGGGGATGAGTTTGTTCCCTAGAAGATCAGCGATTGCTCCGGGGCCACATGGCTGTGGGTTAGTACAGAATTCCAGGTAGGAGGGCGGACATGGCAGTTTGGGCGAATCGCTTTAACAGTGACAACCCACGACTAGACCCCTGCATGGCGGTCCGATGTTCAGCCGCTGGCAAGTCACTCGACGGCATTTTGGTCCCTCCTGATGGTTGTGCCGGTCCCTGGTGAAGAATTGGGGTGCTGTGGCAAGACTAGTGCTCTGCTAAAAATGGGCTGGGATATATGGGAGGAGGATTTTGTGTTGTGTCAGTTTAAGGAAATGTATGTGTTGCCTGGAACAAATTCGCTTCTGGTGGCGACTGCCTAGAAAATTCAGAGCTGTGGGGAAGAGTAACGTGGGAGCGTCTAAATAAAACTCGACTTCAGATCACTGAGACTCGATTCTGGGAAAACAGTTCATTGGAACTAGCATCATCCCGTCACCCTCAAACACTTAACTTTTAAGAGAACATAATCTCGTATCGAGGATTTGTTCAAACTAACCTCTACGTGATATTCTGTGTCATTATCATTTTTGCAACAAGAGCTACCATTAATGGAGCTGCTGCCATATGTCAAACTTGCTGAAGCATTTATACATTCGTTTTCACGGTGGATTTTCACAACAATCCTGTGAAAGATGTGTCATCGCAGTTTTACATATTTGGAAGCTGAAGCACAGAGAGACTAACCGGTCCCAAGTCGCGCAGCTATAAAGCCACAGACTCAGGTCTCTGACTCCAGAGTCCATGTTGCTTCTCTCAATGTTGATGCCGGGCGCCCTGTTGCCTCCCATTGGTCACTCATTCTTCAGTGCAAAAGAGTATTGACTGGCCTGTACAGGATAGGCCAAGACCTTTTGCTAACTGCCACGGAGGGTGCAGAGGTGAATAATACATAAACCTCCCTTTCTAGGACTTACTCAGAGGATGAGGAAATGATATGGGGCAAAATAAGCCACATACCAGGAGAGGAAAAGACATACGTTATGATAAGAGTCAAGGGATGGGGTGCCTGCATGGCTCAGTCGTTAAGCATCTGCCTTCGGCTCAGGTCATGATCCCGGGGTCCTGGGATCGAGCCCAGCATCTGGCTCCTTCCTTGCTCAGCAGGGGGCCTGCTTCTCCCTCTCACACTCCCCCTGCTTCTGTTCCCTCTCTCACTGTCTCTGTCAAATAAACAAATAAAAATCTTAAAAAAAAAAAAAAAAAGAGTCAAGGGGATGAGGAGACTGCCTTAAAAGGTGGGATCAGAGCCGATTTCTGGAGGTGATATCTGAACCTGGCCTTAAAGGACCAGAAGAATCTAAACTTATTGGGTGAAGGGTGTAGGAAGGACCTGGATGAAGAAAGGCTAGAGGTAATGTGAGGTTTACTTGAGAATTATAAACAATCCAGTTGGAATGGAATATAAAATTTAAGTGAGAGAGAATTGGCTAGAAAACTAAGTTAGGGTTAAATTATAGAGAACTTTGAACACCAAATTACAATCTTTAGAAAGACTGTAAGAGCAAAAATCAGTGATAGTGTATTGCACTTACATTCTGCCTCACAGTGAGACCACCTAACTAACCATCCAGTTGGTAATTCAGTTTCAGCTTTTATAGGCGAGGATACCTCCTTTTATTCTAAAGTACTGTGTGTATTTGGCAAATGTTGGCATCTAATAAAGGACTCTTCCGTTAGTCACCTATTGCTGAGTATCAGACAACCTTAAGATCTCAGCAGCATTCAACAATGAGCATGTCTTTCTTGATCACGAGTTGGTGAGTCAGCTGGGGTGGCTGCGCTCCATGTCTCTCCCATCTTCTTCCTGGGACCAGTGAGCCGCGGGACGGAGAGGGGGGCATGTTCTTCTTTTGCAGAAGGGCGAAAGTGCAAGCAATACACAAGATGCCTCTTAACCTTGGGCTTATGGCTGGCACAGCATCACGTGCACCCACATTTTACTGGTCAACTCGAGTCACACAAATGGGCTCAAAGACAAGAGGCAGAGAAACCCATCTGACCGCGGTGCATTCGAGACGAGGGTGGGGACGCGGAGAAGGGTCAAGAATTGGGGCTGACAATTCACTCCACCCCCAGCCTGCCCAGTCATTGTTGCCTGGGTGGCTCCGGGCAGTTCATGCAGTCTGAGCTTTTTTTTCAGCCTCCCAGTACTTACACTGATATTTTATTCACTTCAGCATTCATCATCTTGTCACTCTTTCTGACATAAACATTTGTGGGTTTGTGGCATGGTGTTAGATACAGCGGAACAAGGAGGGAGAGAGCTTCTTGACCTGGTCAAGGGAGATGGTTTGTGATAGTCCCACGGGGCTCTGGGGGTAGAATTGTCAGAGCGCAGTGTGAACATCGGTGCCTTTATCCTAGTGTTACTGAATGCTAGAGTATGTGTATGACACGAGAAGTTCCTATCTGTGTTTCTCCACTTAACTTTTAGTTTGCAAGCAGAGCAAGTGTACAGAATCCTAATATGATCAAGGATGGTCCCAGGCGACTAGCAGATCTGGCTCACTTTTACCTACTTGATATCTTTGTCACCGATTATTTCATAACTTGTTACCTCATAACGAAGAACTCCACACTTAGTAGCTTGAAACAAGCACTGGTTTATTATTTATCACAATTCCATGGGCGCCTGGGGTTCATCTTGTTTTTGCCCAGGCTCAACAAGGTAGTGACATTTAGCTGGGATCTCAGTGGGACTCAATTAACTAAGATGGCTTCAAGTCTCTCCACCTAGAAAGTCAAACTTTTCATGAGGTAGCTGGTTTCTAAGAGAGGAAGAGAGGAAGTAGAAGCTGTCAGGGCTATGAAGACCTAGCCTCAGAAGTCCGAGAAGGTCACTTTTGCCTCATTCTGTTGATTAAAGCAAATCACAAGACCATCCCAGAATCGAGAGAGCTAGAGGTCTCCATCTATTGAGTCTAAGGAATTGTTGGCGGCCATCTTTGGACACTAGTTACCTCAGCCACTGAGAGAGGCAGTGGGAACCCCATGACTGGATTATATTCTAACCTGGACCTGCTTTTTAAATCACTGCTCTGTTTTTTTCTGAATAAAGTTGCCTCGTTCACTTTTTAGAAGCCGTTTTTAAATGTTTAAAAAATGTTATTACTGCTTGTTGTTGAAGAGTTGACAAAGTCTGTGAAGGATGGCATATTTGGGGATGGCTCTGAAGTATGTGTCTCTGAGTATGTGTATACACACACATTCGATCCTTTTCCTAAAGGTGTGAATTTAATTTCGTAGCTTCTAAGGACATACTGGGGAGCGTTGATAAACAGTGTGTTTTTACAAATGGTAATTTCCATTTTTATGAAGCAGTTTGGTCTCTTTGATGTTTTGGTTACCTAGAAGACTGACCATTCCAAATGTGTGTGACAGAGTGTGTCTAGAATATTCCACCAAAGTGGAATAAAGAGTGACCAAAGAGTTACCAAAGAGCATCTTGACTCCTAGATTTCGTAGAATTCAGGAGGTCATTGACAAGTAACTTTATCACTGACTTTTGCCTATAGACTTTCTTTCCCTTTAAATACCAAAGCGTAAAAAGTTTCAGATCTTAAGTGGCACCTCACATCCATGTGGCCTGTTGAGAAGTACAATCCAGACCAGAAAGCTCCGTTTCCAGATTGGAATTTTTCTTCCCGGCGGTCAGGGCCGATGTGCTGAGGTCAGTTGGGGGACAGCTGAGCAGATCGCCAAAACCAGCTTGCAACAGAGTGACCAACTGGTTCAGGTTGTCAGGAACTAGTTAAGCAAGTTCTAAAGGAAATCCAAGTGCTTATTGGATTTCTTTTAACAGCCATTCACTTAGACAATTAAAGTAGGTGGGGAACAGATTCAAGCCTTATTGGGGAAATTAACATGTCAAACCTGAGATCATTATCTCTCCTGCAGCCCACCCCAAGGGGAGAAAGCTCTTTACTTACATTGACTTTACTGTTTGCCCGAAGGTCACCACCGTTCTTCCAGGAATGTAGGCTTTAATCTTTAAAAGGCTTTAAACTGGAGGCCTTTGTCTCTTCCAGCTCCTGGGACTCTTGCTGCTCTCCCCAGAAGCTCTCTTCCTGCCGTTCCTACAGCCCAGCACCCGGAATAGCATAGCCCAGTGTCTCCAAACTGAGCTCCATAAGCCCCCTTGGTTGGTTGTCTTCTTCTTGGATTTTTAATGTTCATTTTTAATTCTCCATTTTTTGCACTATTGTCGGGATCTGTCAGGTTTTTCTAAGTGCTCCTCTGCCTGCAATCATTCTCCTGCTCCAGAACTTTCTGTGGCGCCTGGTTCTTAGCCAGTAAAATCCTAAATCCTTAGTGAACATGGCTTGCATGGGTTCATAGCCACCTTGGCGGCCTTGTTTCACGCTCTGTCCTTCATGTTCCCTGTTCCTCAGCCAGACTAGACAGCTCGCCCTGTGACCTCAGACACACCTGTCTCCCAGGTCTTCTGGTACGCCATGACCTCTGCTGGGCATGGGCCCTTTCTCCTGCCTTTGTTTTTTTAAATCCTGCTGTTCTTCCCAACTTCACCCAAACTTGCATGAAGCTTTTCTTGTACATTCAGAAAGTATTACTTCCCTGCCATCCCAGAATACCTTTTTACATCCTTACGTATTTGGTGTATTTCTTGATACGTCTCATCTCATTATTTGTGTATTTGTGTCATTTCTCTTATGAGCTGGTTAGCCTCCTGAAGGCAGGGGCTGGAGGTCTCGAGGGACACTAGGGTTCCCAGAACTGTGGGAGCGGGAGGCAGAGAAATTGGGGATCGGGGTGGGCCCTGCCTGCACCAGCTTCCCCGTGTGACTAGGTGGCCGAGTTTGGCTGAAGGACCAAGAGTCTGAGGTTTATAAATATCCCCTTAAGTGGAGCTGTTTAGATTATTACAGTAAATTCTTCTGGAATAGCAGTGTAAGACTAAATATAAAAGGGAGGCAGTCAAGCAAGATTTTGGCTACTTTGTCTCCCCTGGGCTCTATATTGCTGTGTAGCTTTAGTGAAGTTCTGATGCTCAGCTGTGTAAATTGGGAACATATAACAGGATTGTCTGTGTGTGTGTGTGTGAGAGAGAGAGAGAGAGAGAGAGAGAGGGAGAGAGATGGTGTTATCCAATCTGTTACCCATCTAAAGTACTGTAGGGAACAACTTCACAGGTTATGGGAAGATTACATAAGAGAATATATATCACATTCATTCAGAAAGTCAAAGCGGTTGAAGGCAAAGTAATAATTCATTGTTTCTTTCTGCAGTAATTTCCGACTGCATGAAGTGAAGATTAATTAAAATTAATCTGTTTGTGTTTGTGAGAGAGTAGTAGGATAATGTTACCTCTGCGCCATCCAGTCCAGTAGCCTCTGGCCGCCTCTGACAATGAAGCACGTGAAAGATGCCTATTCTAATCGCGATATGCTATGAGCATGAAATACCCACAGGACTTTATGGACTTTGTATAAAAGAGAGTATAAAATAGCCCATCAGTGATTTTTTATTTTATTTTTTAAAGTTTTCATTTATTTAACAGAGAGCGAGATCACAAGTAGGCAGAGGGAGAGGGGGAAGCAGGCTCTCTGTTGAGCAGAGAACCCGATGTGGGGCTCGATCCCAGGACCTAAGTGGTCCTCTGCTCCAGAGGAGAGGATGTGGGATCCTGAGATCATGACCTGAGCCGAAGGCAGAGGCTTTAACCCACTGAGCCACCCGGGCGCCCCCCATTAGTGATTTTTTATTAATGACGTATTGAAATGATAATATTTTGGACATATCAAGTTAAGTAAAATACATTATTCAAATTAATTTCATCAGTTTCTTTTTGCTCATTTAATGTGGCTCCTAGAAATATTGAAAGTACATCCGTAACTCGCATTATTTTTCTACTGGACGGTGCTGGTTTAAGTCCCTGAAAGGAAGTGTTGGGTGTTTCGGGCTCCCTTTTCTTTCCAGTTTCAGCTTTGGCGTTTACTTATGCTGGAATTCAAGAGAAGAAGAGTTAGTTAGGCTGAGGCAGGTGGGGGAGCAGGGTGTTGGGGTGCCCAGGGTGGCTGGAAAGGCAGACAGGAAGCAGCTTAGCAGAGGAGGAAGAGCACAGGCTCACTCGCTCCTCTCTCTGCGCTAATCAATGGGAGTCTTTAGCCGCCCCTCATGGAACTTCTTCTGCCGGCCCAGGGAAGCTTCTGTTGACTTCTGAAATTGTTATTTTCCAAGGATCAGAGAGGAAATCTTTCCTTCTCCCCACCCCACCTTTTGGTTTTGTTTAGTTGTTGTTTTCCGTGAGTTGGTAAAGAACTTTAAGGGCAGGAGAGCTATTGATGGGTTTGTGATGGAGCCAGGTCACGGTCATGAAAGCTGGGGAAAAAAGAAAATTCAGTCCAGACGAGTGAGGAACCTGGCCCTGGGTTTAGTCTTTAAGGAGTGCACAGTGTCTTGAGCTGAGCCTCACAAAGGTCTCAGGGGCTGAAGTACACAGGGAGCTGGTGAAATTTCGGACGTCAGCCGGCCTTGGCCAGGGGATTGCGTCTTACTCTTCCAGGGTAGACGTTCTTAGCCCAGTGCTTGGTTCGGAGAAGGGGCCCACAGGGTTCCTGAGCCACTGTGGTAGCTGCTTGTTGCTTTGACAAGAAAGAGTCTGTATCGTGAGCACAAAACCGTGATTGTGCATTCTCGCTCTAGCTGGGGTTTCTTCTAGCTTCCCCACTTCATTAGTGCCAAGTTTTTTCCTCTATGATACAGAGATAGTAATGGAATCCAGCCCTAGGAGTCCTGTGGAAGATCAGATGAATTAACAATGGAAATCACTTAGAACAGCACCTGGTGCATCATTAGTACCCAAGCATCAATTATAAATAAGAATAGATTAGCCCCACCCCCTCATTCTTGCCTCTTACCCACCTCAAAATAACTGTGCTAGAATGTCCCCTGATGCAGAATCTAATCTCGCTGAGGTAGAGTCAGTCTGAATTTCTCTTTGGAAGAATTTCCTGTAAACAGAAAGTCATGAAAATCCTATACTTTTTTTTTTTTTTTTTTTTTAGATTTTATTTATTTATTAGAGTGAGAGAGACTGAGAATGAGAGGGGAGAAGGTCAGAGGGAGAAGCAGACTTCCCGCAGAGCCGGGAGTCCGATATGGGACTCGATCCCCGGACTCCGGGATCATGACCCGAGCTGAAGGCAGTCGCCCAACCAACTGAGCCACCCAGGCGCCCCACTCCTATACTTTTTTTTTTAACGTAAATTTGGTTAGTTAACATAGAGTATATTATTAGTTTCAGAGGTAGCGTTCAGTGATTCATCAGTTGTAGGTAACACCCGTGCTCATTACCTCACGTGTCCTCCCCAATGCCCATCTCCCAGTTGTCCCCTCCCTTTGCCCCTCCCCTCCAGCGGCCCTCAGTTTGTTCCCTGTAGTTAAGAATCTCTTACGGTTTGTCTCCTTCTCGGATTTTGTCTTATTTTCTTTTCCCTCTCTTCCCCTAGGATCCTCTGTCTTGTTTCTTAAATTCCACATGAGCGAAATCATGTAATTGTTTTTCTCTGATTGACTTATTTTGCTTAGCATAATACTTTCCATATTTAGAAAAAGAAAAATCTGGGCACCTGTTTGGCCCAGTTGGTTAAAGCATCCGACTCTTGATTTTAGCTCAGCTCATGATCTCAGGGTTGTGGGATCGAGCCCCGTGTTACATTCTACTCAGCAGGGAGTCTGCTAGAGAGTCTCTCTCTCTCCCTCTCTCTCTAAGTAAATAAATCTAAAAAAAAAAAAAATCAAAGTACTATTTTTCCTTCCCTTGCCATTGATATCCTGAACCTGTTTAATGTTACATAGAGAGATAAGTGGAAAAGTAGGACTCTGTCACTGATGGGTTCCAGGCAGCCTGACTGGGGCAGGATGAGGGAGCCTCTGAGTTCACAGACACTGTTGGCAGGGACATTCTGGCAGGGCCCTTGGTGGTGTCCCTCCAGTTTTATGTCTAGAGGGTTTCCTTCAGTTGCTCTCTTGCCCCTCCACGGGCCCGGTCTTCTCTAGAGCTGCGTGGAGCCCTCTTTCAGGCAGAAAATAAGAAAAGAACTTGGCCCCAGAGAAGGCCTTGGAGACGGTTCTAGTACCATCCAGTGAAGGGCACAGAGGACTGGAGCTGCAGGCCAGGCTTGTTCTCTGCTGGGAGAAATCCTCAAAAAGTGACTCAGCAACATGAGAGAAGGTGGGAGCGTTTCTTTACCCACAGCATTTCTCCTCTGAGTTATTTTCTCCTGAGTGACATCACAGAATTCAGAAATTCAAAAACAATGGCTTCTTCCTGGAATTCTGGCCGATGTGGCAGAAAGGATGTGTTTTGCCTTAAGCATCTGCCTGGTACCGCCCCCCCCCCTCTCCCCCGCAGCGCTCACCTGGCTGCACCTGCCTGATGCTTAGACCGCATTTTGGACCTGCCTGTCCTCTGCAGAGACCAGCTCAGCACCTGCCTTCTGCGCCTGAAGCCGGAAAGGTGACTGGTTCCTTTGCCCCTGAATTATGATATCAAAACAACTATTACACTCCTATTCTACAGTTTCTCGTTATCCCCATTTGATACGAAAGGAAAATGAAGCCAAGAGCCACGCCACTTCACTTACCTGAAGAAGCAGGACTGTGGCTAGAAGTGAGTGAGGTTGCAGACACTAAGGGAGAGCCCCCTCTCGCAAAGAGGGTAGCTGTCTTTGCTATTAAATCTAAACCGCCTCCACTCAGGAGTCTTTGGGAAGTAATTGCTAACCAGCTGCTTGGGCTCAGCCCCAGCTTTTAACTGAGGGTATCTGAAGGCTCTATTGTTATATGTAAGGCTATTTTCAGCAAACCTGAAATTCACGGTCATGGTCAATGGCACAGGCCTGAAAGTTGGCAAATTGGTTTCAAATCACTCCTCACCAACATGTACCTTGGCAAATTACTCTCTTTGCCTGAGTTTTCCCATCTGTCTAATATGGAGAGAACTAGTATTTACCTACCTTCAGAGGACTGTTGTGAGATTTAATGTATGAATGTATAAAATAGGATTTGCTGCGTGATATGCACTGTGTGAGTGCCATTTGTTAATATCGAATTAGCAGCCTTAGTTTCCCTTGATTATACTGGGGGTTTGGGAGAGCATAACCCGTCTATTACAGGTGTGTAATTCTCCAAGCCTGAAAAGTTTATCAGTTATCCACAGAATACATATCTCTTTATTTTGTATTTTAAAATATTTGTGTTCCTATATATTTTTTTCTGTTTTGACCTAGAATAGCTTCTGTTCTTTGTAAGATATGAGTGTGTGTGACCTTGTGGATGTCTTTAAATCAGGAGACTTAAGGCACGCCTTGGTGGCTCAGTCAGTTAAGTGTCTGTCTTTGGCTCAGGTCAGGAACCCAGGGTCCTGGGATTGAGTCCCGCGTCATGCTCCCTGCTTAGCAGGAAACCTGCTTCTCCCTCTCCCTCTGCCTGCCACTCCCCCTGCTTGTGCATGCTCTCTCTCTCTCTCTTTGTCAAATAAATAAAATCTTTAAAAATAAAAAAATAATCAGAAGACTTAAGTATATGACTTGAGGGGTGATTATATTATACCTTATTCCTATAAAAGTGTGGTTTAAAAAAATAGTCACATCCTAGAAGTTAACGAATATATTTTCATTCATCATGCATAAATCTGTATGTGTGTGCACGTGTGTGTGTGCAGGACACCGTAACATTTTCCTACTCCTGGGTTTATCGTGCACAGTGAGCATGTTTATAGAAATAAGGACATTTCTGTGTGAAGCTCTGTGGAGAGGCTGGGGGGCAACAGACACAGATGATGCCCTCAGTGATTGTAATTGAGTAAATGCATCCATAACTAACTGAACTAAAAAGATGTACAGATTAGATACTATTTCAATTCACATTTTATTCTTTAAAAATACTGTTATACAGGGGCGCCTGGGTGGCTCAGTGGGTTAAAGCCTCTGCCTTCGACTCAGGTCATAGTCTCAGGGTCCTGGGATCGAGCCCCGTGTTGGGCTCTCTGCTCAGCGGGGAGCCTGCTTCCTCCTCTCTCTCTGCCTGCCTCTCCGCCTACTTGTGATCCCTCTCTCTCTGTCAACTAAATAAATATTAAAAAAAAAATACTGTTATACATAAGTCTAATACTAAAATTTGAATTTCTTAACTCCTCACTCCATATTAGAGTTTTCCAGATGAATCAAGATTGAACTGTAAAATATGGAACCATAAAAGTACTATAAAAAATATGGGTGAAAAAAAATGTGGGTGAAAACATTGTATGGGTGAGTGTTTTTATAATCTTGGGGTTTGTACAATGCTGCAAAATCCAGTGCGATAAAGAAAAGTTGATAAATTTTACCATGTAAAATTCTCTGCATGACAGCAAGCAGACTGCCATAAACTAAGTCAAAAGACAAATGTCAAACAGAGTGAGAATAGTATTCATAACATAGATAAGGTTAGTAAGACTACTATAAAAAGATTCTTAAATCTGTAAGGAAAGAACTAGCGCTCCAATTGAAAAGAAGACAGGGTTTGTGGCCAGGCAATTGAAAAGAAAAAATACAAAAGGCCAATAAACATGGCAGAAAGATAACTCAGCTTCTTAGAAATCAAATAAACGACACCAAAGAAAGCAGAACAAAACCTTTTTCACCACTCAAATTGGCAGGAATGGGCTTCTATTTCACGCTATAACTGTGAATCGGGGGTGGGCACCAGATAGTTAAATAGTAATAGATATGTATACATATAGAATGTAAATGAAAGATTGAAGGCAAGATGGCGGAGAAGTAGGAGGTTGAGATAGAGTCGGATCCCAGAAGTTCATCTAGATAGTTATCAAACCATTCGAAAAGCCAGCATACTCAACAGGAGAGAGAAGAGAGGAAGAAGAGCAATTCTAGCAGCAGAAAATCGACCACTTTCCGAAAGCAAAATACTTGGCAGATAACCTAATAAAAATCTTATGCAAGGATTTGGAAGATTCAAAAGAAAAGAAAAGAAAAGAAAAAGAATGTAAATGAGCTGCCCTTCACCCCAGCTATCCCACTTCTAGGAATTTATCATAAGGAGATAATTGGTTAAGCATGCAAACCGGTATACTCCAGGGTCTTTCTCACTGGTAAAACATACATCAGATATGGCCACTAAAGATTAAGGTACTCTTTGTTTATTTTTAAGTAAGCTCCACACCCAGTGTAGAGCCGGATGGGGCTTGAACTCATGACCCTGAGATCAAGACCTGAGCTGAGATCAAGGGTCAGATGCTTAACCAACTGAGCCACCCGGGCGCCCTTACTCTATATTTATTGAGATTCAAAAAAAGTCTATGACATGTTAATAAATGAAGATAGTAGAGTATATCTTGTTCATAAACTTTATTTGTTTAAAATATATGTAAAACGTTGTGTATTGGGAAGGCTATTCACCAAAACAGTAACAATGGCAAGTCTCTTGTGAAGTCTCAGGTGATTCTTAATTTCTTCCTGGAGTTTTTCTATGTGATTTGAATCTTTGATGGTCAACATTTGTCATCCGATACAACTGTTTATTTTGATAAATA
>CM052814.1:40874535-40904283 GCA_028533885.1 Nasua narica
TGTTATGTATAAGGCCCTTATTTGTATCAAGAGACACAGCAATACTTAAAGTCACTGTCCTCAAAGAGCTTCCAGCAAAGTTTAGAGAATAGTTCAGTTCCAACAAATATTTTATTGATTGCCTCTAGATACAAGGCTCTGTACTAGACTTTGCAGAAAACACAAAATAAGGAAACCACCGACCCTTACCTTAAGGTGCTTTATGGTAGTAAACAAGGTAAATACCAAAGGACTATACATTAAACAGGATTAAATGTATAAATAAATCCATAAATCAACCAAGCAAATAAGACTGATTCCAAGAAAGCAATACCAAGTGCTACTGATATCAAAAGAGGCAGCAAAAAGTCTGTTGGGGTGTCCAGACCTACTTCACGAAAAAGCTGGTGTTTGCAGTGGGCCTTGAAGGATAGAAAGGGGAAGGCTGGCCCAGGCAGAAGTGACAGAGATGGAAAATGCAAGGTGTATTTAATGAGAAGTGTGTACTCCTGTTTGATTGGGGAGTGCAAGGGAAGAGGAGAAGGTGTCAGTAGGACAGCAGTGGGAAATTACAACCAAAATGTAGATGGTGTATTATACAGAGCCTTCAAGTCTAGCGGAGAGGTCTGAAGTGAATTCCATTCACTGGGGGGAACTTTGAAGGTTTTAAGCAAGGGACTGGCAGAATGAGAGCACGAATCAGGAAAGTTTATGAGGCAGGACTGGGTGTCGTATGGATTGGTGTAGGGAGCCCAGGTTGGAGATCATTCGTAATAGCTTTTGCAAGAGACAATGAGCCTGAAGCAAGATGGTGGCCAAGAGAACAGAAGAGATCTGGACGAAGTAGAAGCAGTTGCAGTAGAAGCAACAAGATTTAACAGCTTATTATAGACGCTAAAGTTGGGCAGAAGAATCAGAAGATCAGGGTAATGCCCATGGCGACGGAGTGGGGTGGGGGGGATGAGGAGATGAGGACTGGTGGATGTGAGAATAAATAGTGACCTCACACAAAATGGGAAAATCATTTAGGAAGATAGGGTTTGATGAAAACACGAGATGTTTTTTCCTTCCCTCCCTTTCATTCAATCATTATTCATGCTAGCCCACCCTCAACAAATACCACAGTGCGGTCCACGAGAGAGAAAGTGAAGCCGCTGGCCACACAGAAATGTGATGAGTGCAGTAACAGGAAGCGCGCACGGCCTGAGTCTTTACACTCTGTGCTTGCTTTGGAGGACTCGAAGATGCATCAGACGTAAATGTCAGCCAAGAGAGCTCACTTTCTGGTAGCAGACAGAAGGCATGTGACCTGAATGACCGTAAGAATCCAAGGCACACTGTGAATGTAGAAGTTGGTTTTGAGTAAGCCAAGCTGTAGGAACTTGCAGAACCTCCGTGTGGAGGAATCTAGCAAAGGACAGAAATGAGGGTGTGGAGCTTGGGAGCATTGCCTGGGACGTGTTAGGTGTTCAGTATACTTTTGTTTGCT
Organism: Nasua narica; assembly: GCA_028533885.1. Taxonomy (NCBI): domain Eukaryota; kingdom Metazoa; phylum Chordata; class Mammalia; order Carnivora; family Procyonidae; genus Nasua; species Nasua narica. The sequence continues at coordinate 40,876,004 of CM052814.1, forward strand.
GGAATGGATGGATGGATGAGTGGACAGGAGTAGGCGGACCTCTCAGTCACAGCAGTTGGCACCGCGTAGCTCCTCAGGAGTGTTTAGATCTCCAGCTGCTCAAGCCCTTTGGCTGCAATTTCTATGGATGGAGGAGATTATGCTGCTTTTCTGAGGTTGATGAATCCTTTATAGGTCAGTCCTTTATGTATTCTCAGTGCAAAGATGTGCATTTGTCCCAATTTTCATCATTGTTAGACATCTGTATATTCCACTTTACTTCTCTCAGACTTTAATTCCTTCTTCAGGGAGGTGATGTGAAATTGTTGCATTGGCTTTGATTATATAGAGATATGTTTCAGTCTAGATCCTAGCTTTGTTGTTTCTAGCTTTATAATTTTGGTCAAACATCTAAAGCTTCTGAACTTTGAGTTCCTCATTTGGAGCCTGGTCATAGCAAATGATTAAAATATTAGAAGAAATATCAAAAAAATACGTTTAGAATCTTAGCAAAGGGAGGTTTTCTTAAACAAAACATAGAAAATGAATAGCAAAAGCTAAGAAAAAAGAAAGTTATGTATTTCATTAGATTAAAATTAAATACTTTTGTGAAACAGAATATCTACAATAAAGTAGTTAATAGATAGGCAACGGCCTGGGAGAAAATATTTATGACCTCTAAAAGGCAAAAGGTTAATTAATATGAGATTTTTAAAGAACGCTTACAAATAATTAAGAAAAAGATAATCCAGGAGAAAAGCAGGTACATGAAATGAACAGAAACAGATGGTTCACAGTAGAGGATATTGGGCAATAAGCATATGAAAAGATGTTCCACATCCTTGGTACAATGGATACTCTCTTATCCAACTTGCTACATAAGACTGTCATAAATCCCTCTCTGAAAGATGCTGACTGCAGCCCACAGCATGCTCACCCGGATGGCTCCTGGGCTACTGTCTAGAACCCCTCTGTGCCTGTGCTCCCTCAGTTAAATGTGTTTTCCAAGAGCCCGTGTGATGGTTCCCAAACCTGTTTATACTGGTTGAATGTCATTGTAATTATGTAATTTATTAAGTAATATGTAAACCACTGAAACACAAGTGTGGAGAGAAAGCTGTTTCACTGAAAATTAAATTAAATGCTTTAGAAAGTCTTGATGAAGGCACATGACTAAAAAGCTTGCTGTTAAATTAAATTAAATTAAATTCTACACTCAGATTATTTCACGTCTTGATACACTCACTTCAGTCAGGAAACCAAACCAGGGGATCTTAGATGTGCTTATAAGGGTGTGGTTAGGGGCGCCTGGGTGGCTCAGTTGTTAAGCGCCTGCCTTCAGCTCAGGTCATGACCCCAGGGTCCTGGGATCGAGCCCCGCATCGGGCTCCCTGCTCAGCAGGAAGCCTGCTTCTTCCCCTCCCACTCCCCCTGCTTGTTTTCCCTCTCTCGCTATCTCTCTCTGTCAAATAGATGAATAAAATCTTAATAATAATAATAATAATAATAATAATAAGAGTGTGGTTAGTCCAGGAGGTACACATGGAGCCTCTATGTGTGGTTTCTTACTTAAGGCAGAAGCCTTGTTCCTACGTCAAAAGATGAGAGGAAATGAACATCCCTGTATTTTAAAATAAAATCATATGCTTAATGTATATTTACATTTTTATCTTGCCCTGCTTTTAGCTCATTTTACCATTTAATTACCAGCCCGGATGGCATTGCCTAATATAACTTTTATTTTAATCAGGGAAATGCAAATTAAAACATGATTCCTTAGACTGGCAAAAATTCGAAGCTTGATAATATCAGATTTTGGCATGGTTGTAGGAAAATATGTATTCACATGCTGGTGGCAGACATCTTGGAGGACAGCGTAGCCATATCTATTAAAATTAAAACATGCACGCCCATGACCCAGCACTTCCCCATCTTGGTATCCACCCAGAGCAGCTGCCCGTGTGCATGAGGAAGCTTGCACAAGACTGTTCACTTCAGCATCGTTTCAATTGAAAAACTGGAAATAACCTTCATTCTTGTCAGTGGGAGAATGGTACAGCTGTAATATACTAGACAGCAATTAGAAAAGAAAGAGGTAGAGCTTTATGAACTGTCATGGAGAAAGCTGCAAATTATATAGTACGACACCATTTAAGGTTTTTTTTTTAATAAAACAGAGTAGCAACACGCTCCATTATCTATGAATGCTCACAGATGTATAGGGATTTATAGAAAAACCTGGATGGATGTGGCCCAAACCATTAACAGTGGGTACCTGAGTAATGGGGGATGTATTCATGCCAAAGCTCAGTTTCCTCCTCTGCAAAGTGGGGATAATAATTGAACCCACTTGAGCAGGAAATTGTGAAAATTAAAAAAGCTATGCCTGTAAATCCGCATGGTTTCTGGCATAGAAAATGCCATTGTTGGCTAGTATCAGCAATGGAGTTGGATTGTGTAGGAAGGATGAGAAAGAATTGTATGCGGTGGTAAAGGGGGGATTTTTTTCACCCTTAAACTTAACTGTTTTAATTTTTTAAAGAAAATATGAATATATTATTTGTGTGATTTGAAGTTAATTTTTTAAAAGGGGAATGATAATAGCAGAACTCAGATTTTGACTACTTGGGAATCTGTAATGTAAGTGGGATTATGTCATTTTCCTCATTATCTTAAATATGCTCAGTTTTTTGTCATTCTCTGGTGTTGTTTAACAAAAGGCAGTAGAAGAAAGCTCAGGGATCATCCAACTTCATTTATGTAGGTTAACTACATATAAATAATTTAATAGGTAATTTACTCCAGAGTTGGCAGTATTCAGTCCCTTCCGTCTCCAAAGTAAATATCTTGACTAATAATGAAAGACATTCCAGTTTGAGTTTTAAAGTGCTTCCTCTTACTATTTGCTAAAACATCGTCTTGTTTTCCTTAACATTTGTCCTTCTTAAGCTATCTTCTCTTAGGAGTTAATAAATTCTTTGATTATGGAGGGTTTTTTTTATATATATTTCCTAGATTTACATATATTACAATGGCATTTGATGTACTATTTCCAGCTATTTTTATATAAGCGAGAAGATTCTTCTGTATCCATTCACCTTTCTCATATTTGTGTGAGCTTTTGACTTCATCCTTATCCATAGAGTTGAGGACTGATTGAAACATGCTTTGTCTAAATCATCACTTCCTGAGCACAATCAAATGACACTATAAAAAGAAGGTTCTAGTATGTTTTAGCAGGAAAGGAAAGTGGAATCAAACTTAAGTGTGGCTACATCCTCCTCCTGCTTGCTGAGTTTATGAGAGCTCCCATATGTTCTCTCCAATGCATTAGATTTCCAATAAATATCAGGGCATCCAGTTCCAGAACTGAAAACTTGGAGATAGGAGACATCTTTGATTAGAGGAAATGCCCCAGAAACCACTGAGAGCACTCTCTGGAGCACTGGTTTCCAGCTGGCGAAAATCGGCAAACCACCCTGCCTCACAGCTCAAGCCGTTCCCTGTAGGCAGCCAGTGTTCTCCAAAGCACTGTATTGATGGACAGTCTGAAACCAGGGACGAGTCCATGATTCCACTGGTAACTAGAGGTCAATAGGAAGGCTAAGTGCTGAAGACCACAGTCACCATATACTCTAAATATTAGAGCATATGTGTAAGAAATAAACTTATGTGAATGAACGTTATAAACTTTGAATCAATAATGTTTATTATACTAAGCTATGGACATTCCGATAAAGGCATTCTCCCAGTTAGGACCACTCTCAGAGTGCATTTAAACTCTTCGTTTTAACAAATACAATCATGTTTACACCTATGATGCTACCGAGCCGCTAATGTAATAGTCAAAGACCATGACTTTGAATTGTCCCAATTTCCCAAGTTATTAAAACACTCTTAGCACTCTTGAGAATAAGGTAAAATAAACCGACGAGTAAAACTGATAGGGTTGGCTGGATGGCGTGGTCATTAAGCATCTACCTTTGGCTCAGATCATGATCCCAGGGTCCTGGGATTGAGCCCAGCATCGGGCTTCCTGCTCAGCTGAGAACCTGCTTCTCTCTCTCCCTCTGCCTGCCGCTCCGCCTACTTTTTTTTTCTCTCTCTCTCTCTCAAAAGAATAAATAAAAAAAATCTCTACCAAAAAAAAAAAAATAAGAGTAAAGCTGATATTCCAGACAAAGGGTCAAGCTCTGTGGAGCGCCTCTTCTCTCTCCTCTCCCTCCTTCCAGGTGCAGGTCGGATTGGGAGCTCAGGCTGGGGCTAGAATTGCATGGATTGTGGGGGGACGTCGGGACTTGAGGGAGAGAATTTTTGGTTTATGGAAATTCGATAGGACTGAGGATTCCCGGGCCAAAGTGAAGATGGACAGTAGTTTGAGGGTATCTGACTTTAGAGAAGAGAAGCCTCTTCCGGGGCACCTGGGTGGCTCAGTGGGTTAAAAACTCTGCCTTCGGCTCAGGTCATGATCTCAAGGTCCTGGGATAGAGCCCCGCATCAGACTCTCTGCTTGGCAGGGAGCCTGCTTCCCCCTCTCTCTCTGCCTGCCTCTCTGCCTACTTGTGATCTGTCTCTGTCAAATAAATAAATAAAATCTTTAAAAAAGAGAGAGAGAGAGAGAAGCCTCTCCCTAGAGCAGCTCCGGAAACAGTCACGTTAGCGCAAGACCCTCCCCAAAGTTTACCTGCTTCCAACTCAAGGATCCCCATTCTCATTCCCTCTTCTCTCATGCATAGGATTTTGACATCAGCCTCTGGTTCTTCCGCAAAACTAGAGGATCACCTGAACCTTTTATTTTATTTTATTTTTTCTATTTTATCTTATCTTATTTATTTTATTTGGCAGAGAGAGACACAGCAAGAGGGAACACAAGCAGGGGGAATGGGAGAGGGAGAAGCAGGTTCCCCATTGAGGTGGTAGCCCGAAGCTGGGCTCGATCCCAGAACCCTGGGATCATGACCCGAGCAGAAGGCAGACTCAACGACTGAGCCACCCAGGTGCCCCAACCTTTTAGTGTCTTAAGGGAATAACAGCTCTTATGACCGGAGGGTTTGGGTAGAATCATTCCCTTTGACTATGTTTACTGTGGCGTAGAAGCAATCAGGGGAAAGAGTGCTGCCTCTTCATCTCTCTTGGACGACGTCCTTTTTGTGCTTCTGGAGCCAGGCCCATTCAAGGTCTTACAGATTCTTCTGGCACCGGGGTGATTTGTTTTAGAGCAGAACAGAAGTAGAGTTTAATTCTCTAAGGATGAGGGATTTGTCGAATCAGCCTTCTAAGTTTCAAGTGTCTTACGGAACCACAGTTCCTGATTCAGGAACAGAACATGATGAGAATGAAAGAACGCCCGCAGAAGCGCTTTGTAAACATACAGCGCAATGCAAATGGTAGCGATTATTGTTGTTACTCATTCCAAGGACACCTGGATGCCTTCCTCAGGCTCACTGTCATTCCACAGTAGAAACACAGGTAAGGCCGGCATATATCCTCATCGCACTCTTCATTCTCCCACGAAGAAGGGGCATCAAAGTGCATGCTCAGTAGACACAGACGTCAGTGAATCAAAGGTGGGTTTTAGAGCGACTACTGTAAAGTGCTAGGCATAGCAAACTATGACTGAAATCCTATTTCAGATGGCTTGTTCTCTTTCCCACATTAATACACTGAACTGACCATACATGGACGAACAGTGTTAGGGTCCTGGTACAACTTATTTCCTGAATAAATCCCTATTTCGATGGACTCAGTTCTCAGCGGCAGCTGGGCGTTGTCTGGGGCGCAGAAAGTATATGAGGATTGGCGAGGCCCAGTTGTACCTCTCGGGGGAGACTCCAGGAGACAGAGACATACACTGGTTAAGTCTCTAGTAGAAGCAGCATGGAATGGGTGGCCCTTACTGAGATAGCTGAGAAGATTCACAGAGTTGGCATTGCCACAGGGCCTTGAGGGAAAGCAGGTTTTCACTGGCAGATGAGGTTGGGAAACAGATTTCAAGCAATAAAATAGTGGGAGCCAAGCATGGAGACGGGGCCCGAATGAGTGGGTGAGGAGGCCGATGGAGCATGGTGAAGTGCTTTGGTTAGTTGGTGTGTTTTAGCTGGGGTTTTCTTGTTTTTGTTTTGTTTCGTTTCTGTCCCCGCATTAATTTCTGGTTTACAGAGAGCCACAGGCTTTAGCCCGTTGGCAGCATTCGTAACTACAGAATAAATAGAACAGGCCTCTGCTCCTCTAATTTAAAGATTGAGGGTGTTGATAATGGCTTCCTTTTTCTCAGCATTGTTGCAAAATATGATTGCTTTTAAATATGCTTTCCTTGGATGCAAGGTGCTGGCTAAAAGTCGTTGAACATAGTTACTCTTGACCTTTGCTTGGCTTGCCTGGGAAAGGATAGCTTCTAATGGATCCTCTGAAACTTTCCCCGTTTAACTTTGGGAAGTACAGCAAACACAAACAGTAGTACCTTAGCGTTCGATTTTTGGCCTCTTCTTCAAGAGCAGTACTCTGATTTTTAAGTAGAAAATGGGAAGGAGCCCTCTTCAAAGCTTGATTTTGTCTGATCCACATGGTCGTTCTAGATGCCTTGATTTATCTCTCTCTCAGAAACATGGGCATTTTTTTTTTACCCAAGTGGCCCAGTTTCAACAATGGAATGAGGGGAAATGAGTGGCAACTGAGAGAGCTGCCAAAGGCCCCTCCACCATTATTAGAGTGTCTAGAACAAAAACACAGTGGTGTGCCTTTTCTGCAGGGTGTTCGTATTTCCCGCTTGTCTCCCATGTGATGCTAAAAATAAAACCAAAGCATTTAAGTTTCACTCATCAGTTGGCAAATTCAGTGAGATAACTTCACTTGAAATTAATAATATATGCTCTGGAGGTGAAAGTATCAAAAGACACAGTAACGTTTTGCGTTTGGGCTTTGATAAGTGTCTCTCTCTTCTTACGAACGTTATTTGTGGGCAAATAATACCCAGTATTAACAGAGATACAGGATTTGCCAACCTCATGATTTGTTTTTAAAAGTTTCTGGTAATTCTAACCATGGATTCTATACCTGTCATCCAGAAAAGATGGGAATAAATAACCAGGCATAAAAAATTCATCCATCGTCTTTGGAGGGTGGAGGGTGTCTTGTTTTAGCTTGTCAACATTATAATAGATATATGAATATGCCATTGTAACTGCCTGCTTTGTGTTCATAATAAGTCTAATTTAATTTATTTCCTTAGTGCTCTGTATGATAAGAGATGCCAAATTTCCTCCTTCTTTGAAAAATTAAAACAATTGATAATGACAGCAATACTTTCCAAAATGTAATGAGCCGACTCCATTTTTTGTTGTTGTTGTTGTTCCTGTCAGCGTGTGATGGTATACTACAGATTTTCATTTACCGACAGACTTCTCATAACTTGATCACTTCAGGGCTTGCTGAACTGGAGACAAATCTTTTTTTTTTTTTTTTAATACTTTATGGATTTGTACAGTTGAGGGCACTTAGACCAGAAACAAGTTAGGAATCTGTTGATTGGAACTGGAAAATGAAGTAAAGACTGGTCTTAGAAACAAAGCAGAAGTTTCATTATTAGAAGCGAGGTGCGGCAGCACTAACGTGAATCTCGGTTTCTCAAATGCTAAGCCGGGTTCCTTGACTTCTCCTGAAAAAGAATGTCAGGGAGCACTAGCTGTAAGGAAAGAACAGAGAATCTCATTATAGTGAAATCCTTCACAGTCTGTATGATGCCTTCACACTCACAGTGTAAATTCATACCAAAGAATCGGCTGGCTGGGAGCCAGTGGGCTAGTGAAATCAGATAAACAGCACATAGATACTGGATCTGGTTCCCTTTTGTTATTTTCTTGTACTTGCTAAATTAACTTTTTCATGATTAAATATGTGCTGCTTGCTTAAGTTACTTTAAAACATTCTTGGGAAATACAGAAATGAATAAAAATCAATAAAATCAGTCATAAATCATAACTTCATGCCTAATATACATAGAAATAATTTTTTTCTGAATAATATGGACTCAATCTCTTACAGAACTAAACATAGTTTTAACTTGTGTTCAGCAATAACAGTCCTAAGATATTTTCCCAAGTGATTTGAAAAGCTATGATCAGGTCACCGGACTGGCTCAGTCGATAGAATGTGCAACTCTTGGTCTCAGGGTTGTGAGTTCAAGCCCCACATAAGGTGTAGAGATTACTTGAAAAGAAAGAAATAAAATAATTTTTAAAAAGAAAGAAAAGAAAAACTGTGATCACACAAAAATCTTTTCGTGAACATTGGTAGTAGCTTTATTCATAATCACAAAAAAACTAGAAGCCACCAAGATGCCCTTCAACGGATGAACAAACTGGTTACATCCATAAATGGAATATTATTCAGTGATAAAAAGGAATGAGCTGCCATGCATGCAAAAACATAAATCTTATGTGCATATTGCTAAGTGAAAGAACCTAGTCTGCAAGATATATACAGTATGATTCTCCCTAGATGACATTCAGAAAAAGGCAAAAACGTAGAGGTGGTAAACAGATCAGTAGTTTCCAGGAGTTTGTGGGAAAAGGAAGGTTGATGAGGTAAATCAGAGGGGATTTTTTTTAAGTATAGTTGACCTCGTCATGTTAATTTCAGGTGTACAACATACCGATTCTACTATTTTGTCTAGTACTCAGTGTCCACCAGGTTAAGCACCGTCTGTCCCTATGCAGTGTTATAACAGTATATTACAATGTTATTGACTATAATATTCTCTGTGCTGTACTTTTTATCTCTGTGACTTATTTATTTTATAAGTGGAAGTGTGTACCTCTTAATTTCCTTTACCTATTTCACCACCCCCCGCCCTATGGTAACCACCAGTTTGTTCTCTGTATTTAGGAGTCTGTTCCGTAGTGAAACTATTCTGTATGATACTGCAATGGTAAATACGTAACACTATGCATTCGTCAAGATGCATGGAATGCTACCAAACACGAGAGTGAACTTTAATGTTTGAAAATTTATAAAAACATTTAGAAGGTCTGGGAATCCAGGATAGAATGTAGACTGATAAAGGAATCTAACATATTACAAATACATGAAATAACCTCACTGAAGATGGTGGGGGGGGAAGACATACTGACCTATGTAACTTTGGAAATTAATAGAATCTATTAAAACTTTAAGTAAAAGTAACTGTATATAAGCACTCTGCTCCTTTACTGTGGCGCTAAGAGTTAACAATTCTAAAAACACTACAGTTAATTAGTGGCGGCTGGATTGAGCCCAGTTTCTCAGTGTTGGAGTGGAAGGTTGTAAACACACAAGGGCAGTGGCTAGAAGCATCCTATGGGAGGGCACCTGGGTGGTTCAGTCAGTTAAGCGTCGAACTCTTGATTTTGGCTTAGGTCATGATCTCAGAGTCATGAGATCAACCCCTGCGCCCTGCTCTGCACTGAGCATGAAGCCTGCTTGAGATTCTCTCTCTCCCTCTGCACCTCCCTCTGCGCATGTGCACAACACTCTCTCTCTGGGGAAAAAAAAAAAAGCTGCAGCAGCATCCTATGGCAGTGGATCAGAGTTGGAGATATCAGTGAGAATTGATGTTTAGCCAATGTAGATACAGATGGATACATGTAGAAATATTGATAGATATGTGTAAACACTCATACACAAGTGGGCATGCACATATTTGTGTACATATATGGATACGCATGTAGGTACATGTGTTTATAAGTGTATGTGCACATGTAGAGACATGGTGTATACACACACACACACACACGCACACACACACACACACACACACACACACACATTTTCTGCATCAGCTGAGAGGACCTAGAAGCAGTGATACCCCAGGAGCAGCAAGGCATTTCCACCATCCAGATCTTGTGTCTAGTACCATACTCCAAAAAAAAGGAACCAGGGCTCCGTGGATGTATGACTTATTATAGAGCTAGGGATCATCTACGATGATCCTGGAGCATTTTGTAGGGCTATAAAATTAGGAAGTGCCCACGTGCACACACAGACACACACAATGATGGGGTATGTCGCAGGGATACAAGAACCAACTGAAACAACTCTCAAGGGCCAAAGCTGAAACAATTGAAGCAACAAATGTAATACTATCGTATTAGATCGTGCTATCAATCTGGTATAGTAAACCATGTATTTACTTTGAACAAATTGTAAAATAAATATCCATGAGCCCGTACTGATATAGACGACTAAATAAATAAATGGAGAAGAATCGATAAATATCCCATGCAGAATAATTCCAAATCCTCTATGTCGTGCTCTGTCCTCAAGGAGGCAAAGCATAACTTCCCACTTCAGAAGCATGGGCTGTGCATGGTGGCTTTCTTAGAAAGACTACCTCATGGGTATGGGGGAAACAAGTAACTTTACAGCAGAGAAACCTGAGAAGCACTACCTCAGCCAGGTGATCAAAATTAACAGCGATAAGTTATGTTGATAGCATACACCCTTAATATGACGTGATGAGAATGGCATTTTATCTCTGTGGGCTTCGTCCCAAAACCTTTAACATCAGTGTAATCATGAAAAGAAACATCAGACAAAAGTCCAGTTAAGGGACATTCTACGAAAATACCTGGCCAGTACTCCTGAAAACTATCAAGGTCATCAGAAACAAGTAAAATCTGAGAAACTGTCACAGCCGAGAGGACCATAAGCCAACATGGCAACTAAATGTAATGTGGTATCTTGGAAGGAATCCTGGAGCAGAAGAAGGATACCAGGTAAAAACTAAGGAAATGCAAGTATCTTATCAATGTCAGTTCATTAATTGGGACAAATGTACTATCTTCACGTAAGGTGTTAATAATAGAGGAAACCGGGTGTGTCCAGTATATGGGAACTCTGTACTGTCTTCACAACTTGTCTCTAAGTATAAAACTATTCTAAATTATGACAGTTAATGAAGTATGAAGAAACAGACCTGTCCTAGGGGAGGTAGGTAAGGGCATAGATGAAATAGAGGAAGGGAGTCCACTTCTCACAAAGAGCACTGAGTAATGTATAGAATTGTTGAATCACTATATTGTACACCTGAAACTAATACAACACTGTATGTTAACTATACTAGAATTAAAAAAAAAAAAAAACAGAACAGACCTGTCCTGTACACACTGTGAATATTTGAAGATTCCATAAGTATCCTTCCATTCAGTTAGGGTACAGAACTGAGATAGTAGTACTTTTTATACGGTTTTGAAATAGTCATCGTTTATTCCAACAGTGTTGAATTAAATATATAAATACAGCTGGACGGTAGCATTTCACTGGCTGCTTGAGGGTTGGGGTCATTCAGCGGGCTTCACATTCCTGAAGAAGAGTACTTTTCCTCAGTGTCTTGGGCCAGGAGCCTTAAAACTTACAAGGTTCCTGCCTTAACCTCAGGGCAACTTGTAGTCTTGTAAATAAGATAATTGAGCTGAGATGAAACTCTTTGAACTGGATACTATTGGTCTTACTCACTTTGCTGTAGAAAATATTCTCAAAAGTTGCTTCTTAAAAGTACCCATCTGTTTGGGAGCATGTTGAGGTTACCTGTTAATAACACCAGTATTTTCTGAGTTAGGGCGATGGTGAATTTTTTTATTCCTTGAACAAAGACTCTTCTGCACTTGAACTTTTGCAATTTAGTGATATTTTGCTTTGTTTTAAGGCAAAGACAAACAACATACCTGCAGGAATGAGTAGGAAAAAAATAGCTTTTATTTTAAGCATAATGTTGGCTATTAGAAGCCTGCTTTGTTTTTGTTTTTAAGAATTTATTTATTTGACAGAGAGTGAGAGAGCACAAGCAGGGGGAGAGGCAGAGGGAGAAGGAGAAGCAGACTTCCTACTGAGCAGGAAGCCTGATGCAGGGCTCGATCCCAGGACCCTGGGATCATGATCTGAGCCAAAGGCAGACCGACTGAGGGAGAAAGAGAATTTAAGCAGGATCTGCACTCAGTGCGGAGCCAAAAATGACCCTGAGATCATGACCTGAGCCGAAATTAAGAGTTGGATGCTTAGCCAGCTGAGCCACCCAGGAGCCCCTGTTGCTCTTTTTCTTGTAATGGACATCCCTGTGAGTGGCGGGGAAAGGAGCATTCACCCAGCTTCTATCTCGAGAATCAGTGGAAACTTCGTTCTGCCACAGGTGGCATAGTCTATGAATGAATGCAGCCAGTATAAAACTTTTCAGGACTTAATAAACTAGGGAGGGGAACACATTCACCATGTGGACAAGTTGCTTTGTCTTTTTAGGAGTTCTTTAAAAGACACAAAGTACTGTTGTGAAACTATTTCCATTATTTAGCAAAATGGCAATAATTTTCAAATCTTATTGTTAGAATTAATGACAGAAAACTTGAGTTAACCAAATTGCCCCAGGAATGGAGTGTGCTAATCAAGCACCATAATTCCTTTATTCTTGCCTTGTTCTTGAAAGTTTTTTTGAAATATATTTGCCTTCTCTTTGCTTAGAAGCGAAGGATTTTAATTACCAGTAAATTTTTCTTTCAGAATTCAGTATCTTGCCTGGCCTTACGGTCATTGTTAAAAAAAAAAAAGAAAAGAAAAGAAAAAAGAAAACAAAAAACCAACAATAGATCCAAAAGCTGAAGAGATTTGACAAAATCTGTGCTAACCTTCTGACATTCCCTAGAAAATAGTTTATTTTTTTATCTAAGCATTATTTTCTCTTATACTTAACCTTCAAGTATTTTGGGAACATCATTCTATTCCCAGCATTTTATTTTCTTTCTTGGGATCATTAGTGTTGAAATCTCTCTCACCAGCTCAGGTAGAATTTGGCAGGTAATAATAAAAGTAAATCAAGTTATTGGCATGCTGAGGCTGTTCAGGTACTAAATCATGTTTGGTTATTGCCTTAAAAAAGAAGAATAGTTTGACAGCATTATGGTAAACTGACTCCATATTTTCTAATTTTGTTGAGAACCTACTCTGTTTTTTTTTTCTACTCTGTTTTCTTAATAAAACATCAGCTTTGAAACACAATACCTATGTATGGCCAATTTATTGAAAAGTAGCTCAGAAATGTAAGAATGTTTATGTAGGTACATTTTCATAGTCCCTCAGTTCTTTATAGGAATAATTCTCAACTAGAAAATTGCTTAGCTACCACTTTGGTTATGTGTGAGATTGTAACATATCCTCTGCCCCCAAAATCTAGCTTCAATTGCTTTAAAGAAGTGGTTGCTTCATTCTAGAAGAAAACCAACACCACTCTTCTGATGATCTGTTGTGTAACAGGCCACTCCAAAATGCAGTGCCTTAAAATAATAAGTTATTATTATGTTGTAGTGGTGTGGATTAGCTGAGTTCAGCTAGACAGTTCCTACTTAGGATCTCTCACTCACTTGCATTTAGATGTTGGCTCATATTGCAGTTACCCCAAGACTTGGCTGGGTTGGTGTTCAAGATGGCTCCCTCACAAAGCTGGCAATTGACATTGACTGTGAGCTCAACTGGCCATCGACAAACACCAACAAATGACTTTTCCACATAGCTTGGGCTTCTCACAACATGGTGGTCTGAGGATAGTAGTCATGCTTCTCAGTTAACAACTGACTTCCTAGAAGCAGTGGCACTTCTTCCAATTCTGTTTGTCAGAGTGGTCACAGAGCCTGCCCATATTCAAGGGAGGTAAAAAAGAGCTTTCGCCTCTTGTTGGGGAAGTAGCAAGTTTTCATGGCAGAGGAGCACCAGAAACAGGAGATACTTTATAGCAGCCATCTTTGGGGACCGCAATCTGCTACAGCCACCCACCTGTTCAAATTTCAGGATGGGAAGGGACCATTTTCTGTGAAAAGCCTTGTGGGCAATCCTACTGATTTCACATTGAAAATTTAGATTGCATCCTTGGATCTAATTTTTATTCTGAAAGAAAAGCTGCCAGAGAAACACATCTACCTCATGCTTGTGTCCTGAGGAAGACATCTTTATATAAGTGCCAGATACCCAAAGAGCTAAATATATCTAACCCAGGGAGACAAACAAACAAAAAACCAGTTATGTCATTCAGAAGGTCTCCTCAGATACAGGCTGACATCAGTAATAAGCCTAAGAGAAGCAGTCTGGCATCAAATGTAGCCAAACTACTTTCTAAGCAAATGACCTTACTCAAGCTCCATATGCCTTGATCCCTCATTTATAAAATAAGAAAAATGATTTATACTTTTCTGGGCTGTTTTAAGGAATAAATTAGGTGATTTTTGTAAAACACCTAGGAGGCTGCAGCAGATTGTAAGTCCTCCACAAAAGATAGCTACTTTCTTCTTATCTCTGTTCTCATTTCTCTTTGTATGATAGGTCCTCAAAATGTACGAAGTACTAGAGCTTTCCAGACACTTCAGTGCTTGTTAGCTTAGGCTTTACTATTTTGTCGAACATCATCTATAGAGTTTTTTTTAAATGGAGTCTCCTAACTAATTTCAGTTTTGAGTCTTTGAGCTTATAAATAATTTTTTACCCTCCGCCTCCAATTTTCCCAACATGGCAGTTGATGTTGGGTCATTGTGTTGAAAGTGGAAGATTTCCATCTTAGTCTCAATCTCTAAATTTCAAGTTTAAATTAGTTCATGTTGTTGGAACTTAAGAAAGAACAAATAAAGTGAATTTATAGCACAAGTAAAAATGTGTATTTAACTAGAATTTGTCATCACTCATTAATGAGGAAAAACTATGTCTATCTCCAGTGGCCCTCTTGTCTCAAGAGTCTGCTAATTAGCTAAATGTTTGGCATATCTCAGTAACCCTATAGCCTGTATAATTAAAATTAGCTTTGAACACACAGTATCCTATATCTTATCTTCCTTTTTGAAGGCATCTTCTTCAACTGAGAGCTTTCTAATAATAGTTCCTCGGCACTGAACTGATGTCAGGATAAAGAGAGAGAACATGTCCACCAAATGAATCTTCTTATTTTGTGCATTTTTAAAAAATGTTAAGTGGGAAACATTTTTACTTTCTAAAAATGTTCTCTTCTTCTTTTAGAGGAAAAATAGATCCTCTATAGAGTTAGAGCTCCCAGTGATTTCCTAGTTGTTGGAGAGTACAGAAGGATATAACATAGATGGACAAGTAGTTTAACTATTGAAGTTGTTCATTTAATATTTACACAAAATTCTGGGAACATCATGAAATTGAAAGCTTATTTTTTTTGAATCTGCCCCTAGTTTAGTAGAGCATGGTATAAGTTGAAATATTTTCTCAAGAACCCAGAGAGAGAAAAATGCCTTAACGCCATTATTTATTCATTCAGTCACTCAACAAATATTCCTTAATCTCCAGTTACATGCCAGTTACTGTCCTTGGTTTTAGGCATTATGTGGAAAACTACAGTCCTATCTAGAAGGGGAAGGCAAGGCAGTGAGCAAGCAATTTCCATGGAATATGCTAACAGGCCCAATAAGTAGCCACATGGCACTATGCACCCTTAACCCAAACATAGTACATTAGGAAGTCCAAGTGGTGGGTCTCCTTTATATCCACATCTTAGCTAAACTACCTCCATCAAAGCTCTGTGAAAAATGGTATAGAAAAGTATGGGCTTCTGATTGATGGTTCGTCCTTTGCACACAGCAAGGTGTGCTCCAGAGTTGACCAGTGATGCCTGGAAACATCCACCCAGCTGGAAGTGTTTGTCCATTCAGCAAGTGGCAGTCGGGTCCTTGTCAAGTGCTGGGAACCATGCCGAAAGCCAGGAACACAACTGTATACAAAACTGGAAAACATGGTCTTTGCCTTTGTGAAACATAACTGGGAAGAAACAGCCTGGGAAAGAAGCATAGAAACAATATGGTAGATGCTGACTTACAAACATGAATTACCGGCTAAAAGAGCAGCAGACAGGACTGCCCGGCTGGCTCAGGTGGTGGAGCATGCGACTCTTGATCTCAGGGTCGTGAGTTCAAGCCTCACGTTGTGTGTGGAGCCTACTCAAAAAACAGATAAATGATAGATAGATAGATAGATAGAAGATAAGGAAACAATTAATTATGCCTCTTGAGGCACAGGGAGATGGAACTTTGAGGGATAACGGGGAGTTTGTGAGGAAGACCAGGTGAGGAACAGAAGGGGCTGAGGCCAGGGACTTACAAGGTCCTGCTGTCGACTCAGAACTCCCCTAGATCTGGAGTGAGGAGAGTGTGGGCCGCAGTCAAGCTCTGAAGGACTGTGTACCTCATCCTAGCAAGAATTGGAAGCATCATCACATAGTGTCAGAGCACCTGGTTGGCTCGGAACTCAGACAGACACATGTTCAAATTTTGGCTCTCTCATTCCTTAGCACGTTACATAACCTCTGAACCTGAATATCATGAGGACGCAATTATCGTACCTCTGTCATGGTTTGTTGTCTCTGTTGCCACAGAGAATTTGCCAGGCAAACCCGTAGCACAATGCTTGCCGCACTAGCTGACACTCGCTACGTGTCAGCAGTTGCTATTGTGGCTAGATTGGATCCGCTTGTCATTGGAAAGCTATTGAAAGTTACTGTTTTCTTGCTATTGTCACTGTAGGTTACTGAACTTCCCTGTGCATCGTCTTAAAAAAGTTGTTTTGCTAGTTAAACAAGGTAGTATTTGTAAAGTGCTTAGAACAGTGCCAGGTACATAGTTAGAGCTTGTTACATAATTTAATCTGCCAAGAGATAGAAATAAAGTGTTCTCATTGTATAGATGAGTAAGTGAAGTTCAGAGAAGTTAAGCTTCTTGCCTGAGGTAGTACATCTAATTAAGTGCACAACCTGCATCCAAAATGTGTTTCATTTCATATTATAGCAATCGCATCTTAAAATTTGATTTTTAAAAGATACATAAAATCCAATCATCGCAACACGTTTTTCATTTTTGTGGATTTTTGTCAGATGGTTTCTGTCCTTGCTCAGGTGCATAATAGTTTTAACATAGTGGCAGTCATAACCGGTGTGTAATTTTGCATTCCAGCTTTTTCTTAGCGTTTTCCATTTTCCTTTATAGTCATCATGTTAAATTTTAATGGATGTGTAAAAGTACTTGAAATTGATTTCCTTAGCTTTTATCCTGCTGTTGGATATTCATCTATTTCCTATTTTTCATTATTATATAGCATATAATGCTTCTGTAAGCATATCCCCAAATATAGCCATATTCTTCTATTGATTTATTTCCTTAGGTAAGTTTCCAGGAGTAGGCTCATTGGGTTGATGGTTATGAATAGTTTTATTGTTTTTGACATACATTGCCTCATGCCTTCCACTGGCAGTGTTTGGAGACTTCCCATTTCAACACTAAGATAAAGAGGTCCAATTGATAGCCTCTCTAGCAATGTGCATTTTACTTTTTAAAACTCTTGCTAATTGAACTGAGAATGAAAATGGCACCCAAGGCCATTTTATTTTTTACAGGTTTTAATTACTATTTTCATTCTTTAAAATGGAGGGTCACTTAATGCAATGGCCTTTTTATGCTTTCTTTCTACTCTTGTTTTTATTATTCAATTAATAAACATTTCTTGAGTATCTTTACCAGACCTGGACTCCCTTGTTTTGGAAACTAAAGTGAAGTGAAAGATAAGAGATTTTAGAGTCTGGCAGGGGAGATAATTGGGTTAAGGACCATCATGGCTTCATGTGGTAAGGACTATAATAGGTATCGTCATGTAGTAGGAAGGCAGAGGGCAAGGAAGAACAAACTTCTTGAATGAAATGGCTCTTGAGTCATTTTGAAAGAGACACAGATGCTGTATATCATTAGGTACATGTGAATGTATTAATAGTAGGCAGATGCATATACGTGTGTGTGTGCGTGGACAGAAATCTGGGCATGTATACTATTTGGTCATCATCATCATAGGGTGACAGGAGGACCATTTGCCCAAAGCCAGAAGCACTGACAAGTTAGGAGATGGGCAAAGATGGAGCAGCTCAGTAAAAGAATGGAAAGAAAAGGGCAGTGAGGTGAGAGGAGAACTGGAGGACAGCCGTGGGGGAGGAAATTTGAAAAGAGGCGTGGTAGCCTCAGCTGGACGAGTGGTGGGGAAGCATCTGGTGAACTGAGCTGTTAGCATTGGTAACCTTGATGGAAGCACTTTCTTAAAAGACAAAGTTGGCCTGATACTTCATCTTGCAGTGCCATTCTGAATATAAAAACACCTGCCCCTATATGGAATGTAGTGTAGTAGGGAAGGAGTCTGTGCTTTCGTATCAAATAGACCCCAGTTCAGATCATGGCTTTGCTACCTACCGGCTGGGGACCTTGGGCAAGAATCTTAATACTTATCTGATCTTTACAATAACTTTATGTAAATTCTTTTACAGTATCTTGCAGGCTCTTAGGATTAAATGAACTGATGTCTTTAAAATGCTTATTGCAATGCCTGGCAATACTAGGTCCTCTGCAAATAGTAGCTGCTGGAATGATCATTATTACCTCAAATGTACCAGTGATTATTTTTAAGTACATCCCATACGTGTTGTGTTCTTCTAGTCACAACTAGTCATAGGAGAGTAGGCGAGTGAGGGGGTTAACAGCTGGGTTAGGATCCCACTTCGCTCTGGGCCTTGAGCAAGTTACTTTGTCACTCTGGGCCTCAGTTTCTTCATCTGTGAAATGGAGACAATAATAGCACCCACCACATAGGTTTCTCTTAAGGAATAAAATACTTAAACTGCCACATAATAAGTGTTATATCAGGGATAGCTTTGATCATGCTGATGATGGAAGTGATGATGGTGATGGTGATGGTAGTGATGATGATGGTGGTGATGGTGGAGGTGGTGAGGATGGTGATGGTGCTGCTGCTTCTCCTGATGATGGTGATGATGGTGATGATGATGGTGTTGGTGATGTTGCTGCTCCTTCTGATGTTGGTGATGGTCGTGATGGTGATGGAGGTGGTGATGATGATGGAGGTGGTGGTGGTAGTGATGGTGATGGTGATGATGATGATGGAGGTGGTGGTGATGATGGAGGTGGTGGTGATGATGGAGGTGGTGGTGGTGATGGTGGTGTTGATGATGATGATGGAGGTGGTGGTGATGATGGAGGTGGTGGTGGTGATGGTGGTGTTGATGGTGGTGATGATGATGGAGATATTGCTGCTCTTTTTGATGATGGTGTGATGGTGGTGATGATGGAGGTGGTGATGATGATGATGATGGAGGTGGTGATGGTGATATTGCTGCTCTTTTTGATGATGGTGTGATGGTGGCGATGATGGAGGTGGTGATGATGATGGAGGTGGTGGTGGTAATGATGGTGGTGATGATGATGATGGCAGTGGTGGCGGTGGTGATGGTGTGATGATGATGGAGGTGGTGATGGTGATGGTGATATTGCTGCTCTTTTTGATGATGGTGTGATGGTGGTGATGATGGAGGTGGTGATGATGATGGAGGTGGTGGTGGTAATGATGGTGATGGTGATGATGATGATGGAGGTGGTGGTGGTGATGGTGGTGATGGTGGTGATGATGGTGATGGAGGTGGTGATGATGGAGGTGGTGATGGTGATGTTGCTGCTCTTTTTGATAATGGTGTGATGGTGGTGATGATGGAGGTGGTGATGATGATGGAGGTGGTGGTGGTGGTGATGGTGGTGATGATGGTGATGGAGGTGGTGATGATGATGATGGAGGTGGTGATGGTGATGTTGCTGCTCTTTTTGATAATGGTGTCATGGTGGTGATGATGGAGGTGGTGATGATGATGGAGGTGGTGGTGGTAATGATGGTGATGGTGATGATGATGATGGAGGTGGTGGTGGTGATGGTGGTGTTGATGGTGGTGATGATGGAGGTGGTGATGATGATGGAGGTGGTGGTGGTAATGATGGTGATGGTGATGATGATGATGGAGGTGGTGGTGGTGATGGTGGTGTTGATGGTGGTGATGATGGAGGTGGTGATGATGATGGAGGTGGTGGTGGTGATGGTGATGTTGCTGCTCCTTTTGATGATGGAGGTGGTTGTGACGATGGTGGTGATGATGGTAATAGCCACCTCTTTGGACAAAAGAACTATATTTTAAGAGTATAAGTAATTCAGTGCCTTTTGACTTTTTTTCTTTACTCTCTCCCTTTCCTGTACTTCATTAATTTATTCTGAGGATCTTAAAATTCTCATTCATTTCTCTTGAGGTATCATTTACATTTTTTTTCTTTTCTGTTTCAATAATTTCATCAGTTATTAGATTTGCCAAGATCAATACTTAGGATTTTTCTTTATGGCTTTTTTTTTTTTTTTTTTTTTACAACTGATGATCTTCAACTGATGATCTTGCTTACTTAGTGCTGACTGGAATCCATGGTCACCCATCCCTTTTTCAACATCGCTATCCCCCATTCATTGAATTCCTCTTGTATTCTATCCCTGATATTTGTAGTAACAGTCTCCGCTTTCTGTAGAGCTGGTATCGAGATGATGCAGCCTTCCTAGCATGCAGAAGCTATTTAAATATTCTTGCAGGTTTCATGTCACCCATTGGTGCACATGCACACACACACACACTCAGCCCCCCAGTCCTAGTACTCCTATCCTGCCTCCTCTGTTAGATTCAATTTTTACAGGGAAAATCTGAAGCTATACTAATTTTCACCTGCTTGAAAGTGATCTGGTTTTCTGATTTTAGACTTCAGAATGCTTTGTATCTTAAATAGGTATGCCTTTGTATATTTTTTTATTACAGATATAACAGAGAACACAGTGAGCATTTCTAGTCTCTAATCCATAGGTTTTTTGCATTTGGCCTTGGTGCTAAATTCTGGAAAATTGACCGCTTTTTGTTAGTTCTTCTCCTTTTAGAGACTCCCCCTTGCTTGTAAGTTACATTTCCACGATCTATGTTCTATGTCTGTCATCTCTCACCTTCTTTTCAATGTCTGATTATTTTTCAATGTTCCATGTATGTCTCTTGCATCTATTTCTGATTCACTAAATCGATTATTCTGCTGTGTTGATTTTAATATTAACTAAAGGCATTGATGATCTTATTTCTTCTTTCATGGAGTGACTACACCCTGCTCTCTTCTAGTTTCTTAATGGAGATGTTTCTTCTTACCTCTTTGTGAATGAATAACAGCCATTTCCAAAAATTTCTCATGTGGTATGCAACATTTACATCAGGGGATTGTAATTGTTTCCAAGATCCTCCTAGTTTTTTTCATTTTTCCTTTGGGTCATGTAACTTTCTATTAGGGCCAGATTTTGGGGGGGGGGGAGTATATTTTCTTAAATTATCTCTCTAATTTTGGAGTGTCTACTATATGGAGGCTGACTTTAAATTCCATTTCCACCTGTCTGGGAGGTTGGGATCAGATCTACCAGAGATGAATTCTTTTTTTCTTTGCTCTCCCACCCTTTTTGGTAATCAGCAGTGCAATTCCTCTGGTTGAGATTATAGATCAGACCATTTTAAGGGGACATTTTCATCTCACCCAGCCATGTGGTTACTGCCAGTATTTATCTCCTGAAACAGATTGGTGGAGCATTTAAAAATGTGTGTGCCATTGGTGTGGTAGATGAAAAATGAAAAATTTCTTCTGAATTTTCTCAATTCTTATTATTCCTTGTGGCTCGTATAAATAGTTAACTTTTCAGAAAATTTCATGTAGGTTTTTTTTTTTAATTGAGGGAGAGAAAGTTTTCCCTTCCTGTTCTGATTTTTCCCAGAAGACAAGAAATCAGCATTTGACAATGATAAAATCTAGAGTCTGTGTGGTATGATGGCAAGGTTTGGAGCCAGAGGGAAGCTGCTGTGGACCCGCAATCCCACTTAACTATCTGTGTGACCTTGGGCAAGTTACAAAATATTTTTGAGCCTCCATCTTTCAACTATGAAACAGTAAAATAATACCTACCTTACAAGATTGTTGAGAAGATCAGAAATGGAAAGCACTGACTGCGTTGCCTGCTACATGGCAGGTTCCTAATAAGTGGCTGTTGCTATTACTAGTAGCCTCATTCGGTTCAAAGCAGTGAGAAAGCAAAGTCAGTTCTATGATTATGTAGGTGGGAGTCTGAGAGTGGGAAAACCGTGACTCCAAAATCAGTTATAAGATAGAGGGTGAAAAAAACAAAAAAAAAAAAACCCTGGACCAAGAGTTAGAAAAGGGAGGTTCATCCAGTATCTTTGTGTTCTTAGTCAAGTGACTTCACTTTGGAGGCTCAGTATCTTCATCCACAAAATGCACCCAACCTTGATGGCTTCCCCCTCCCACCCTGGTCCAGTTCTCTGTTTTTTACCACTGTCTTGGGTAGTAAAGTCACCCTTTGATGTTGTTTTTTTCCTGCATATCTGATCATGTTATTCCCATTTTGAAAGCCCTTCACATTGCTCTCAGGTTCCGACCCAGTGGGGAGGACCCTGCCCTGCACTCTGGGCACCCACCCCTCCTGGCCAAGCTCCTTCCTGCGCAGATCCTGCATTCCTGCACTTCCTGCCCCTGAGCTTTTCTCTTGTCCTTCCCTTGGCCAGCTCTGTCTCCCTTGTCTCAGCCCTAATGTGCTTGGCCAGGGAACATTCTCTCATCCCTCCACCATCCCCTGCACGCCCCTCCCCCACAGATTTCCCTGTAGCATGAAACTCTGTACTTCTCCTTTGTAACCTTTATCATCATTGTAATTAAAGTTACTTATGTAACTGTTTGCTTTAGGCCACCTCTGGTTGTCAGTGGCTCTTCTCCTGGCATCTTGCTTACTGCCTAGCATGTCGTAAGCACTAAATAAATATTTATAGGATAAGTGAATGAATAAACAAATGAGTATGATCTTTAACATGATGCTAAAGGAGGTGTGGCCTTCGATTTTTTTAATACTTCCTCTAGATCCAAGACTTAACTGGGTTGGATGCTAAGGAATAATGAATGAATGCCTCACAAGTAACTTCAAAAATAAATGTCCTTTAACATGATATTTGCAGTTACTTTTTTATGTGAAAGGAAAATCTTAAATTATATTACACTTGTTCGCACTGTCAAATTGGGGTGGGACTCTGGTGTATGTTTGGCCTTGGAGGTGCACCTGTTCCCGTGTCACATCCAGACTTGCCCTCAGGCCACGATGCCCAGACCAGACCCCTGGCGATGGGAGTTAGTTGCAGAGAGAGTCCATCCGAGAGGAGGTGGGTCTGTCTGAGGGAGACCTTGCCAGGGCAATCCTGGGTCTACAGGCTTTCTTTGAACCCCTAACACCTGCTACCTTGTCTGGTCCTCAGTAACCACTCCGAAGAGGATTGTTGAGTGAAAGGTACTTGTCTCCTTTTCTTTCCCCATCTCTGGTAATAATGCACTTCATTTACGTCACCCAGTAGTTTCCAGAGCGCTTTCCAGGCTGCCCGCTCATTGGAACCTCATACTCTGTGAGGAAGGTACAGCAGGTATCTTCATCTCTATTTTAAACTAATTTTAAAAAGGAAAATCTCAGAGAGGTATTTTTTGCCAACTATTGCCTGAGATTTACTTTGGAATGAGGTGTGATTTAGATTTCAATTTTATAAATGTAAATTGCCCAGGGTTAAGGAGGCAGAAAACTCAGAGAGGAAACTCAAGTCTGGGTCTTCTGGTTCCTTAGTGTAAAGAGATCAGTTGCCTCTCATCCAGTTTTTCTACACCATAAACTTTTTGTTTTTTTCTGTCTCAACGTAAAAGATGGAACAAAAGAGCGCTATTATAAATTTTTATTTCTTTTATGCATTTAGTTGGGATTTTTTTTTCATTGTAGTTTAGGATCCTTTCTTTTTCTTTTTTCCCCAGTGATTCAGCAAGCATCCACTGAACATCTTCTGTGTGCCAAGAAGTATCCCGGATGTTCAGAATAAAATTAGGATGTGATCCTTCTTGTTGAGGTGCTCATCACTTAGCAGTGTGAGCGGGTACATAAATAGTTACAGTACAGTTAGACCAGTGATCCTGTAGAGGTAGAAAGGTCTAGGGAATGAATGTGTCTACATGGGAGTAGGCGAAAGGGCAAGCAACAAGAGTACTTCATGGAGAATAAATAGAAAAAGGGGCGGAGGGAGTCACTCCAGGCATAGGGTGAGAAGGATGGGGTGAGAAAGTCCCCAGATGGAAAATAGTCTGGAGTAGTTAGCACAGAGAGCAACAATGGGGAAATTTGGTCTCAACAGGCAGGATGGGTAGACTTAAAGGTCTTACGATGTTAAAGCTCATGCATTCTCTAGGCAAAAGGGAGCCCTTGGTATTTTTTAAGACAGATGGATGACATCAGAATTAAAAAATAACTGGCATTGATGTGTTCCCTTCTAGAAATTCTGAGTTCCAAGTTGAAGACTATGAAAAGTAGAAGTGAAGTGAAGCAGAGAACAGTGTATTGTAGGAAAGTGAACCCCATTCACACTGATTTCTGCTAGTAGCAAAAATGACTCGGGTCAACTGTATGGCAGCTCAGAAGGAGGGGTAGAAAAAATTGAACCAAATGGCTTTGCATTTTCATGACTGGTTTACTGCAGTCTTAGTTGCCCTGATTCTGTGATGTTAAGACTCAGTATCAGCCTTCCAACCATGAAGACACTAAGTAGAACTGAAAAGAAATGCTTCTAAGCTCTAATTCCAAAGGAAAGAAAGGATTCTGGTTTTCCGTGAACTATAGCCAGAGCTTAAACCAACAAGGTCAGACGCTTTTGCTCTCTGAAGCAGTTCCCAGCCATTTCGCAACTCCTTAGAGCCTCAAATTCATGAGCCACGTCAAATAGTGTCATTCCTGTTGAATGTCATTTAAAACAGCAAACGAGGATATCAAAGAAATGATGAATTGAGAACTTTTTTTTTCTTCTTTTCCTATGAAAAAGTTAACCAGAAACACATGTAGTCCAATGAGTGGACTTTGTTTTAGTAAATTAAGCCTGTGGTTTCCCGTATGTATACTGAAATCTGGGTGCTTACACCATCAGAGCCAAATTCCAATCACGTCTGAGGGCTTACTGTTCCTTCTGAGAAGGAAGTACAAATACAGACAACCCACTGATCATCCTCCTGTGGACTTTGGGAAATGTATTTCAAGAATCTTCTGACAGTTTGGCTATTGCCTCAACTACAGCCTCCAGAATTTCTCATTAGCTCTGAACCCTGACAGTCTACATTGAATTAGATAATTTCTATTAATAGGATATGTTGATCATCCTAAGAAACTTGAAATGGTATAGTTCTTAGCATTAGATTCTACTGTTCCTCCTGCTTAGTATGACATTAAATCAATAAGAAAGGAATTGTAATGGTCCTTATCCTAAGAGATGAGTAATTTTCCATCATTTTAATGAACAGTCTACAGAGAAGATAGCTTTATGACCATGAACACATGTTTTAGTCTCTCTGGTTTCAGTTTCCTCATCTGAAAACAAGAAGTTTGAACCAGCTGACCTGGCAATAGTTAACACTTTATTATAAACATGTATTTCTCTCACATACAGTCAGCATACACACTCCAGGGCTGTTTCAGAAGCTTCATGGTTTCAGAGACCCAGATTCCTTCTATGTTGTTGCTCTGCCATGCTCAACACACAGCTTCCATCTCGTGGTTAAAAATGTGGCTCCAGCACCTGCCACCATGTCCACAGATCAGCCAATGAGAAGAGGGCAGGTGGCGGGGCACCTGGGTGGCTCAGTTGGCTGGGCAGCTGCCTCTGGCTCAGGTCATGATCCCGGAGTACCGGATCGAGTCCCACATCGGGCTCCCAGCTCCATGGGGAGTCTGCTTCTCACTCTGACCTTCTCACCTTTCATGCTCTCACTCTCTCTCTCTCTCTCTCAGATAAATAAATAAAATCTTAAAAAAAAAAAAAAGAAGAAGAGGGCAGGTGGCAAGGGGAAGACACACCTGTTCCTTCCAAAGCATGATCGAAAAGTGACACACACCTTCCACTCATACCCCTTTGGCCAGAACACGGTCATGTGGTCACCCCCAGCTAGGAGAGAGGAGTGAGATGGCTGTCACGTCATGTGTGCCGCACCATATAGAAGGGGCAGGGGGTAGATACATGAAGACAGCTAGCAGTCTCCTGTCCCACATCTCAGGTCCTTTCCAGTTTTAAAATAAATGATAGGAAGTACAAGTTCCAGGTCTAATTTCCCACCAACTGAGAAAAAATGGAGGCCATATCCCTCTCCTGCCGGGTACCTGTTTGAAGCAACAGTGGCAGAGGAGGCAGGTGGAGAAAGGTCCTGCGGAGGGGGACATGGTAAAGTCCTCGAGAAGAGCCTGATGAAGCGCCCTTTGTGTGAAGACACGGATTACTTTTCCTCAAAACAGGGAAAACAAATAAGAAACCTATGTGTTCCTCTCTCTACTTACAGTATAATTCAACAAGAAACAAATTAACTAGAACCTTAACTTCTGCTTTTTACCTTTCATATCCCAATTTTGCTTTTCTTCAAAGAATCAAGTTCATTCCTGTTGGATTCAAAGGGCTAATTCCCTCCCTTGTATAGCCCAGAACATGGCTCTCTATATAGCAAGGGGCACTGAAAAGGCAGACAAGCTTTATCTGATGCCAGAATTAGATACAGCAACATGTTATAACCTCTATGTTAAAGTGAAAGAATCCTACAAAGCTCCTTTTAATGGTGTGGTAGTCACTGGGAATAGTCATTAAATCTTCTTCTGAGTCCATGGGCAATTTTTTGGCCCATGTCACAATGTGACTTGCTTTTCCTAGTGTATGAAATGTGAATAGAGTTGAGATGTGTCACGTTTAAGGGAAGAACCTTAAGAGCCAGCGTAGAATTCTACATATTGCATATCTCCTACCATGCAAAAGACCAGCAAAGTTCCTGATGGCTGCTGTCTTTGAGGCTGTATCCCTGAGTGAGGATATGACTTGGTGATTCGGGGCAGCACCTCTGCTCTGTGATGGGCATGTGGCATGAATGAGAAATAAATCTTTGTTGTTTTAAGCCATTGAGTTGGCAGATGTTTGTTACCATAACATAACCTCCTGGCTGATACAAACAGAAACTAAAAAATATCTCATCAATGGATCACAAGTGATTGGAAGGCAGTTACCACTCTGTTTGTGAAAGTAAAGTCATTAATTGAAAAAAAAAACCATTGTTAATAAATGCCAAAGAAATACAGTATATAATGCATGCATCTATTTGTTCCGTCTTAAAGCTTCTACCCAAATACTAATAGCCAATGCTCAAATTAGTAGCTTAATATAGTTGGGGTTTTTTCATGGTAGTTAGCAGGAGGATTTTCAGTAAATGTCAATCCCTAACCTCTCATTTTAACATAATTGTTAGCCTATAAGATACACGAAGGTTTCTGTTTCGTTTTGTTTTTTATGATACACCAAGATTTTAAAAGAAATTGACAGACTTGTAATATGTCCTTGAGTCTAACAGTCTTCAGTATTTTGCGTTATAGAAACTTGTAATCTAGATTTGGAAAAAATTTTTATTATGCTATAAAAATCTATTTGCAGTTCTGTTGTCCTAAAATTTGGAGGAGAAACGGTGACTTTCTGACGTATAACCTGTGAATGGTATTACCACAAACAATGTAAATGTAAGAAACTGGTACCAGTTTTTTCTTTAGATGCTTATCATTTTTTAAGCATTGAAAAGAATTATCAATTTATACTTGTAAATTTAAAAACAACTTTTAAGAGTCCCTTTATTTAATCAAAAGTCAATTCCAATACCAAAGAATAATAGCTAATGTTTATTGCATGCTATTTTCCAAGTATTCTAAATGATCTACATAAATTATCTCATTCAGTCTTCATAGCAGTCCTCTTGTGCATGAGAAAATCAAAGCACAGAGAAAACTAGGAACTCTCCTGAAGCCCAACCCAGTGGGGAGTGAAGGAATTGAGACTTGAGCCCGCTGTGTGCCCCCCTGAGCCTCCATCTACATCCCCAGTGGCATCCTGCCTCCCACAGGGAGTGATGTGGGGGGATCCTGGGAAGTACCTGTGTCCCTTGCTGATTTTGCCCAAGTACATATGTAGAAGAGCAGCAAAATTACACTTCCTTCTCATTTTTTGACAACAACCAGTGTGTAATTCCCCTCATCCTGAAATGCTAGGGGGTTTTTTGTCTGGGGTTTTTTGTTTGTTTACTTATTTTAAGTAAACATCCTAAAAAGATTGACATGGAGCAACATCCTAAGTAGATATGCTTCCTATCATCGTTAGAAGAAACAGCCTCGACCTGCTGACCTACTGTGTGTCCAGCCTGCCCTTCCCCATCCCAGAAGACAGAATCGTAACTTCACTTTTTTTAGGTGTGAGACTCGGACTCTTCCCCAGTGACCTGTCTGATGTCTTCCAGTGACAGGATAAG
>CM052814.1:40904783-41015228 GCA_028533885.1 Nasua narica
AACAATAATTATATTGTCATTTACTTGTCATGTACTAAGTGAGAAGTCAACTACAGTTGACCCTTGAACAACACGGGTTTGAACTGTGAGTCCACTTAGATGCGGATTTGGGGGGATAACTATACTACAGTACTATAAATGCGGTTCCTCTTACGATTTTCTTAACATTTTCTCTAGCTTACTTTATTGTGAGAATACGGTATATAAAACATATGTCATACAAAATACGTGTTAACTATTTAGGTAATCAGCAAGGCTTCTGGGCAATAATAGGCTATTAGTAGTTAAGTTTTGCAGGAGTCAGAAGTTCTTTTTTTTTTTTTTTTTTTTTTTAGGAGTCAGAAGTTCTATGCAGATTTTCAACTGCATGGGGGGTCAGTGCCCCTAACCAACTCATTGTTCAAGGGTCAACTGTAATTAGTTTAATAACCATACAGAGCCTTCTACCATGCTCATTTATGTGTTTCAAGTGATCATTTGATATCATCTGTAACCAGTTTGTCTTAGTTTTTAACCCTGGACACTTGGATATTTAGGAATGCTTTCTAGAATTTCTCTGGTGCAGTATGTCCACTGTACTGTTACAGAAAGTAGATTGGTTATTCTAAAAATATTTTTTATGATTTCTGGCAACAGAAACTGATATATTTCATAATTTAGTGAAATGTCATCAAGAATAAGGTTTATTTTTTTAAACACCCGAATATGCTTTTGTCTTCATTATCGGGAAGCTGGGGTGTAGCAGGGCGAGACCTGTGATGACTGCAGGTTCTTTTCTCTAGTGAAGAGCATTTCTCATTTTCTCCAGTATCACTGAGTACCAGTCCCCTAAATAGATTTTTATAAAAGATAAAATATTTTTTTTTCAAAACTATTTATTCTCACTAGCAACTGAAGCCAAATAAGACTCAGATGAGTTTATATTTATTTTGAGACTATTGTGATGTTTCATTTAAGTGGTTTTGGAAAATACAGACATTTAGTTCCCATTTGATTCCAATCACTCACTCAGTTTTTGTTTTTAAACTTCTGGTTCAAAATCGCTAAAGAGAATTAATATTTGGATTCAGATCACTTCTAATTTATGGCTCCTAGCTTGAGATTCAAGGTCATGCCTCTTGGTACAATTACTTAGTGTTCTGTGCATTTTTGAGAAAATAATTAAAACCAGATGCCTACTTCCACTCCCAGACTCAACTCCAGTAGTTATTACTTTTATAAAATTAATCTTTTGACAGAAATTTTAAATAATTGGATAGTGGCTTGAAGGTTGAGGCACGGCAGCCCATAGTCTCTCATTTGTAATTAATCATTTGGACCCCTACAATGCACCTTGTCCTTTGCATTTCCAATGATGCAGGGTACGTGTCCAAAAGAACTTTTGAAATTAAAGAAATACAAATCAAAGCAAACAGATACCATTTTTCACGTAATAGGTTAGCACAATTGCGAAAGTTTGATAGTTTCTGGTGCTGGTGAGAATTTAAGGAAACCAGCGTTCTTATGCTATATTGGTGTGATTATAATAAATTGCTGCTACCTCTTTGGTGGACAATTTGGCAGGATCTTTTAAAATTGTTAATGCGTATACCTTTGGTCTAGGTAGACTTTACTGTGTGTGATGTATGAGTCACCTGTTACCGCATAACACATTACCATAGAACGTAGCACTTTAAAATGACAGATAGTCATCATCTCACAGTTTCTGAGTTCAGAAACTGGAGACGGTTTAGCTGGGTGGGTCTGGCTCATGGTCTCCCATGAGATTCCTGTCAAACTGGAGGCAGGGGCAGCAGTCATCTCAGGACCCCGTGGGGGCGGGGAATTCTTTTCTGAGCTCACTCTTATGATTATTGGGAGGCCTCACTCCCTCACTACACGGGCCTCCCCCTGGGGTGCCTGAGTGTCTTCATAACATGGCTGTTGGCTTTCCCCAGAGTGTAGGACCCAAGAGAGAAGCCACAATCTTATAAACCTGTCTTAGAAGTGACGCACCATCGTTTCTGTCATAGACTCTGGGCCACAGAGAACAACTCGGGGACAGTATGACAGTCAGGAGGCAGAAATTCTTGGGGGTCCTTTGAGGGCTGCCACCCATGTGTGGCTGCTTTAAAATGAACAAAAACCCAAGCTGTATTAGCAACCTGAATGGCCATCTCTGTGTTAAATAGATCCCAATACATTATACAGTGGAATGTGTTGCAGGTGTTCAACAAGAATAAAATCTAGGGGGTGTCTAGGTCGCTCAGTCAATTGAGCATCTGACTCTTGATTTTAGGGTCATGATCTCAGGGTCGTGAGATCGAGCCCCCTGCCGTGCTCCATGCTCAGTGGGGAGTCTGCTTAAGATTCTCTCTCTCTCTAAGAAAAAAAAATGAGATTTGTATGTGCAGATATGAAAATATCCCTAAAATATACTATGAAATAAAGAACTATGGTAGAGAAAGTAGTATATGATGATATGCAGATTTTTTATAGTATACCTGTAATCTGGTATAGCATACATTTTTTGCTAGAATGAAAAACTATTACCAGTGATTACCTTTTGTCTTTCTCCCTCCCTCCATTTCCCTAATGAGTACTTTTTTTAAATTTAGAATTGGGGCACTGATGTCTGCTTGAAACAGTCCTCCTGCCCCACCCCCTCATCACCAAGGCCCTGCACCACACAGATCTGTCTTTTCCAAGTCCCTGAGGCCTGCAGGAGTTCCTGAGCTATAACTGTTCCTATATCGGTCTCCGCTTTTCACAGTTGCCCTGCTGTGCACTGCACGGACGGAGTGGCACGTAGAGGCTTCTGCCTCTGCATCTTCAGCCAACTGGGCAAGAATTTTTGTTTCAAAAAATTTTGCAAGTTCCAAGATGCCTGGTCTACCTGGAATCTCATGAGTCATGAGATTTTTGTCTCACTTGGGGTTCCTCCCAGCTTGCCTTCCTGTCTAAAACTCCCTTGATTCCCAGGCAAGTTCTTGGGGTCCCACCGGCCTGACTCTGCTTTCTTCCAGAAGCAGCATGTTTCTTTCTAGCCCTGGGGTGAAATGCTTCAGTGAAAATTCTGCTTTAAGTTATGAAGCCTGTGTTTGGGTCTGCCACCTTCCACATCTTACTATCTGTTGAATCCTCATTTATTCAGTAAGAGGAAGTAAGTTTGCTAGATACCTCTCTTGCATCCCCGAGGCTGGGTATTTCTTCCATTACAGCATCTCCGTGACTCTCCTTTTTATTAATTCATTCCATAAATATGCCTCGAGCACCTACTCCATGCCAGACACTGTATTAGAGACTGGAAGACTGGAAGTAGATGGGGGGCAAAACCCCCCAGTCCCTGCCCTAAATGGATCTTACTGTCTAGTGGGAGAACCGCCACCACCCGCTGAGTGTCGGAAACAATGACCATAGACTCTGATCAGGGCCATGAATGAGGAGTCCACTGGCAGATGTAAAGCAGGAAGATTTGCAGGGCCAATGAGACTGCCTTTGTGCAGATTAGAAAAGCCATCCCCCCGCCAAGTGAACAAATTAAAAGGCAGCCCCTCCAGGTAGATGCACACAGTTGTCACAGTTTGGCAAGTGGATGGAGGTTTTTTCCTGGTTCACACAAAGGAATCTCTTTCTCCAGGCGGATACATTCCAGTCCCAGGGCACATGACTTGGCCAGCAGAGCAGACATCCCCTCCCCCATCTTGATTAGAAGCCCTTATTTAGAGCACATTCTGCCCAACCAAAGGCGCAGGAGGCCCTGGGAGCCTGGCTGATCTGGAGGATCCAGGCAGGCCTGAGACAAGACCTGAAAGATAAATAGGTATTAACTAGACGATGGAGGAGGGATGATGGGGAAGACCATCAAGAGCCTTCCAGGCAGAAAATACTGTAAGAATCCCCAAAATAGGACAGAGCCTGGAATATTCCAGGAACTGAGACTAGGGAAGGAGAGTGAGGGCAAAGGTGGGTTGAGATGAAACCAGAGCAGTTGAAAACCTCCAGCCCAAACAGGACAGGCTCTCCTTGCACCCAGCAGTAGGCCCAGATGGAGGGTAGCCCTGAATGCCGAGCTAAGGAATTTGAATTGGAGTATCATTCCTTTTTTTTTTTTTTTTGAGTACCATTCTTTCATTTATATAGGGACTGAATTATTCTGCCTCCTTTTTGTCAAGTGTAATCAGTCTTTGCTCATTTACGTTTCTAATTATGATCCTACTTCCTTGCCAATTAAGGATACATATAAACATGTCTTTCTGTCTTAGGAAAACTGCAAATGGCATGCATACTCAAAACGAGTTCTTGGGCTTGCTGCAAGGAAAATGGTTTCTGAGAACCACAGAGAGGAAATCTAGAAAATCATAAAGAAGCTCTGTTCTTTTCCCCATGACCGACACATATGCACACAACCCCTGTCGTGTTCTTTCCCACATACAAAGTGCAGGAAATAAAGCCAAATGTGTCTGTTTTATTTTGACAGCATTTCAGGTATTTAAATTTTTAGCTCGCATCTTAAATTAATTTAAAAACTTGAATAGGTTAAATGAGCATACCTCATCATTTATGAGAACAACAATCAAAATGAATATGCTGTTCTCTAGGAAGATGATGTGGGTGAGTATCAGACAAGAATTTCACAGAAAGGAATGTTTGACTTTCATAACAATCTGAAACGTCGACCTAGGGCATCAGAGTGTGCAGCTGCAAGGTGGGCGAGTCACGTGACTGGAAACAGACACCTGCTCCGGCAGCCTCGTCCGCATGCACTGCGGTGGCCCCGACCTCTCTCCGGACCACGGCTGGAGGTCGCTACCGCTTTGGGAAGGCCGTTACTCTCTGCTGGGCCTCCCCTCCTTGCTCCTCGCTTCACCCCTCCTCCAGGAACCCTAAGAAGCTCTGTTTCCCAAAGACCTGGGCACCTCCTGGTGGCACCCCCAGTGCATGCTCGGAAGGACAGAGGGTCAGCAGGTGCCCCGCACTGTTCAGGCAGGTTAAAAAGGTGCCTTTCAACAGTGTGGTGACTCATCTCCCACCTCCGACACACGCTCAGACGTGCAGGTGCGCTCGCACATGCGCACACAGACCCACTCTAAGCAGAGAGGGTGGGCTGGTTAAACCGTCCCAGAAAGAGCAGGTAAACCGTCACCGCAGAGTGCCCGACCCTGCTTGGTGTTTTAGTGGGGACTGTCACATCTTTATCTGTTTGACTCACGCTCATCACCAGCTCATGGTTGGAGCCTGTGTGGTGTGTGTGTGCAATCTACATCCAGTACTTAGCCAATTCTTAAGGCTGTGAACAAAATTCTGGGAGTCCGTGAACTTGAATGAAAAAAAAAAAAATTAAATCTTTATTTTCACTAACCTCTAACTAAAATTTAGACTGCTGGTTAACATCAGTGCTTAGGGTGCCTTCCTTCGGAGAAGGAAATAAGGTATGTAGAAACAACATCCTAATTACAAATGCAGGTGGCAAACCACAGCGGAACCTGTGACTTTTCAACAGTAGAAATCACAGATGGTTTCGTATCATGTTATTGTAGATTATTGAGTTAAAGTTGTCGAAGTATTAATGGTCATATTGCTTCAAAATTACCTTATTTATCACACCCACTAATCCATCTTTTTATTTAATACATTAATGAAAAACATATATTGCTGCACTATACCTTTTTTGGTAAATGCTATACCATACATTTTGTGTACCAAAAAATATTTGGTAACTCTGATTTATCATAATTTTTGTCCTTTATAACCCTATGTATTTATTTTAGAATTTAAGAACACAGTTCTGGGAAGAGCATGTAGGCTTTACTAGGCTGCCAGAGAGCACATAGCACAAAAAAGGGTAAGAACGCCAGGTGGGGCAGAAAGCCCTTGCATTCTAGGCTCAATTTCTACTCAGTCACCTAGCTGTGTAACGATAGTGCCCTCTGAGCCTCAGTTTTGTCATCTGTAAAATGAGAAAGTAATAGTGATGATCTAGGTGAAGTGAAAATCTCGGTCCAGAAAAGGACTTATTCTTTTCCCTCTAGCTCTACTGAAAGTGTAAGGCTTTTTTAGAGTACTTTGCTTTTATTCTCTTTTTTAAGATTATTTTATTTTAGAGAAAGAGTGTGCATGCACCATCGGGAGGAGGGGCAGAACAAAAGAAAGCATCCTCAAGGAGACTCCCTATTGAGCGTGGAGCCCAACACAGCTCTATGCCTGGACCCCAAGATCATGACGTGAGCCCAAATCCAAGAGTCAGACACTTAACTTGACTGAGCCATCCAGGCACCCCTAGAATACTTTGTTTTTAAATTGATAAAGTAGAATCACTAAGATACCACATAAAATCCTCAAACGTATTCCTTTGCATTTTGTTTTCTCTGTCAACAGCAGTGTTTTAAAATATAATTCATTTATACTTAAATACATGGGGTGCCTGGGTGGCTCAGTCGGGTAAGCATCTGCCTTCCACTCAGGTCATGACCTCAGGGTCCTGGGATCGAGCCCTGTGTGGACTCTCTGCTCAGCAGGGAGTTTGCTTTTCCCTCTCACTCTCCCCCAGTGCTTCCTTCCCCCCAATAAATAAACTCTTTAAAAATTATATATATATATATATATATATATATATTAGGGGCACCTGGGTGGCTCAGTGGGTTAAGCCTCTGCTGATCTCAGGGTCCTGGGATCGAGCCCCCCATCAGGCTCTCTGCTCGGCAGGGGGCCTGCTTCCCCGTCTCCCTCTGCCTGCCTCTCTGCCTACTTGTGATCTCTTTCTCTCTGTCAAGTAAATAAATAAAATCTTTTAAAAAATTATATATATATATTAAATATATAAAGTCTCTCTACATAAACACTAACATTTTTACCTTTTTAGTTGTTGCATTTTATATATTTTAGTCCCTAGTTTTCTGTTAAAGAAGTAGCATTGCATTCCTCACCCATTCTCAGCCTGGAGATATTATTTTCGTGGGCTTTTTCTTTTTGTTTGATTGCTTTTATTATGTATAAAAATTCATGTGTGGAGAAGCGGGGAAGGTACTGCCAATTAGGCGGTTCTGGACATTGCTAGTTGGTGGGGTTTTTTTCCCCTTAGTCATCACTTTTCTTTTTTTTTTTTTTTTCTTTTTAGATTGATTTATTTATTTGAGAGAGAATGAGAGAGAGAGAGATCATGCAAGGATGGGGATGGGTAGAGAAATTCTCAGGCAGACTCCACACTAAGTGCCAAATCCAATTCGAGGCTCAGTCCCAGACCCTGAGATCATGACCTGAGCCAAAATCAAGATAGTTACTATGTCTGAAATCAAAGGAGTTATTACATCTCAAATCATGAGTCAGATACTTACCCGACTGAGCCACCCAGGGCCACCATCACTTCTCTTTTTTAATGAAAAATTTCATCAGTAAAGTCTCCAAATGACTAATATTCCTGTTTATCTTCATGTATTACACGTATTTCATGTGCTTTTAAATAAACATATATGTGACTGAAAAGACATAATCATATATAGAAAATGCCTTCAGAACGATGGTGAAAGACAAAATATAGTAGTTGGTTGGAGATGTTCATGGATATTTTTCCTTAAGATACCAGTAACTATTATATGTTGTAAAAAACAAATAATAGAAATAAATGCTTAAAAATTAAAAAGATCTCAGTATCAAGGAAAGCATATGGTACTAGACCAGATTGTAAGACCTGTTAATGCCTATTTAAAAACAAACAAAGAAAAAACTTTTGAAAGGAAAGTAAATTAATTTGTTTTAATTTTGTGAACTACCCAATTTTCTTCACCTAATTTTTAAAAAGGCAAATTATAATGCTGCCCACAGCATATTTGCAAAGTTTCTTGTAGCTGCCTTATTAATTTAATCTGGCAGGGCTGCTGAGCCAGGAGTGTGGCGGTAACTAGCTCTGGCCATCCAGAAGTAGGTTCTCTTCTGGTTCTATAAAGACGAACTTCCTAGACTTGCTTAAACTGTTACTGGCTTTCAAAAGCTTGAGATAGCCAGTTAGTGACATTATGAAAGAAAAGGTGGGGGCGACCTGAGTGGCTCAGTCGGTTGAGCATCCAGCTCTTGACTTCAGCTCAGGTCCTGATCTCAGGGTCATGAGATCAAGCCTTGTGGTGGGCGCTGGCTGGGTGTGGATCCTGCTGAAGATTTCTCCCCCTCTCCCTCTCCCTCTGCTGCTCCTCCCCCACTCGCTCACTCTCTCTCTGTCTCTTTTTCCCGCTCTATTAACGTATACCTTTATTTAGGTATAATCGACAAAATTTGTATACACTTAGGGTATACAGCGTGATTGGATATATGTATACATTGTGAAATAATAACCAGAATCCAGTATAAGTAACACATCCCTTACCTCACACAGATAACGTTTTCTTTTGTAGTGAGAACACTTGAGATCTACTCTCTTGGCAGATTTCAAGTGTACAATACATAGTCCACATACTATACGTTTAGTGCCCAGAATGTATTTGCCTTATAACTCAGAATTTGAACCCTTTGACAAACATCTCCTGATTTCCCCGACCCCAAAATCCCCCAAAAGATAATCTTCTGATAACAAAATAGTTTTGGACAGGGTAGCTATGAAAAATTTTTAAAAAGCGATGAAAAGGAACATGCTATCTCAAATATTAAAATATGCGATAAAGCTACAGTAATTAAAATAGCGCATTGAAATACACACAAAGACACACAGACGCTAGTTTGTAATCACGGAAATACAGCCAACCTCTGGGGGAGGAAATAGATTATTCAGCAAACCACATACCAGAACAAACTCCAGGGAACGAGAGAACCATGTGGGGTTTTTTAGACTATTCTTTTAAAATCTAGGAGAAAGAAATAGGTGAATACTTAACCAATACTGAGAAGGGGAAGGATTTTGAAATCTAAAAGCAGTGGGAGAAACCACAGGGGAAAGAATTCTTTTTATTTCCTCATGTTTTAGTAAAGATTATGAGTATGAGGAACTAAACTAACTCAAAATGCAATAAATAAATGGAGGGCTTACTAGAGAAAGATCCCCGATTAACCCCAGGGCAGGGACTGTGATGGGGCTGGGCCTTCCCAAGGGTGAGGCAGAGAAGCCACTCTGGATTCTGGAAGACCAGGAATCTTAACTCAGTTACACAGCCTGTGTCTGCTGCTTTCTGAGCAGGAGCAAATTCTCCAAAAAAAGCGATGTGAATTGGACAGAAAGGGTCTCTCAGCAGGGCAGGGATGAATCCTGTCTAATATATTCGAACTTGAAATTCCTTAGGCCAAAGAGTAAACATTTAAAAGGCCAAAGAGTAAACATTTAAAAGGTAATACCGTGGAGTAAAAAAAAAATATTTGCAACAAATATTACCGAAAAAAAAAAGGTTTAATATCTTAACATAGGAAGTGTTTTTATCAGACAATACGGATATTTCTAACAATCCAATTGATTCTGAATGGGCAAAGGACATAAATATATGATCTGCAAAAAAAAAAAAGTAAACACAAAAGGGACAGAAGTGATATTGACCTTATTATTAGCAAAAAAAAAAAAAAAAAAGATTTAAGAAAACAGTAACCTAAATTTTTTTGTCTAGAAAATTGACAACGTTTTTCGTGCCATTTTGTGCTTGTATGTGTTTTTAAAAATCATGCTGCCAATTCAAGCAAAGGTCAAGTGCGTATCTTCTGCTGGGAATGTAAATTGTTACAACCTTTCTGAATGGCAGTTTTTGAGCCTTGAAGATGCCGGTGTTCAAGTTGATCAAATTATTATTCTAAGAAGGTAGGGAAGTCAAAGATATGTGTAAAAATAGATAAACGTTCTTTGAACAAATGATTTTTAATGGCTTTTAATATTTCATTATAGGATAAACCGTTAAGTAACCCTAAGGGTAATAAGAGGAATTTAGGTTATTTCCAGATTTCCACCATTACAAATAGTGTTGTAATAACTGTAATAACAGATCTGCTGGATTTCTTTCTTTCTTTTTTTAATTAAGATTTATTTACTTATTTTAGAGAGAGAGAGAGAGGGAGACCTCACATGCGTCTCAGTCCAGGGGAGGGGCAGGGTGGGGGAGAGAATCTCAAGCAGACTCGTCACTGGATGTGGGACCGAACACAGGGATCAATCTCATGACCCTGAGATCTTGACCTGAGCTGAAATCAAGAGTCTGATGCTTAAGCACCTGAGCCACCCAGGGCCCCTCTCCTTGATTTCTTAATTGCCTCTATTAGGATACTGGTTTTTGTCTTTTTTTCCCCCTGCTGAGCATCTAGAACAATACCTGGCATATAGCTACTCCTCAATTTCATTTAGATAAAATGAATGAATAGAACTAATGGATGAATGTATTTCTCTGCCTCTATGTGCTGTGTGGGAGGAGGACCCTCTCAACACACACACACACATACACACACACACACACACACCCCTCATAGTGAAGTTCCTGAGCTCTTCTTGGGATTTCCAGGAGATCTCTGACCTGTGACTTTGAGCACAGTCCCAACACTACCAGTGGCCACCACAGTCTCTCTACCTCTCACCCACCCTGCTCTGGCTTCCTGTGGGATCTGCTGCCAGACCTTACGCCCTTGGCTATCCGTTGGTGCCAGGCAGAGGCCCCTCTGAGCTCCTACTGATGTCTGCACGGGCACAGTCCCTCAGGGTCCAAGCTGAGGGCACTTATGTCCGTAGCCAGATGCTGCTGCTTTCACTGTGGGAGACTTCTAACCAAAGTCCACTCACTGTTCTGTGGAACTATGCCTTGAGTTTTCTCTGCTGATGTGGTAATGAGCACATACACACACTTGCATGCGCGCACACACAAGTGCAAAGACATCTGTTAACCTTCCTACCCCAGGGTTCTGGGCCAGAGCTACCTTGTGCTGCCAAATTTTTCTCAGTTTTTTGGTGAAAACTCCCTGTTTTGGCTTCTAGGCCCGGGTCTGGGACTAGGGTTCGGGAAGGACGGGTTGGGGGGAATGTGTGAGGTGGGGTGGGTGGCTTGACTGAATCAGAAGTTCTGAGGAAAAAGCCATGACAGTGCCCCTCCAACGCAGAGGCATTCCTCTTAGCTAACAAGTCTCTGGCAGGAAAAATAATTTCCCTGGAGGCAACTTGGTGCCTCATGCAAATCATCCCTGTGTGGAGCTTGGTACTGGCCCTCGGGGCCATCTGGACACAATGGACCCCTGAAGTGAACTCACTGGCGCCCCAGGCTAGGATGGCTGGGAGAGGGAGATAAAGCTTAGCTGTTATCTTTCCGCTTTGTTTTGAACTATATTCTAGTAAGATACGTAAGAACTGTTAACCTAATTAGCAATTGCCCACCCCCTACCTCAAATAGACACACAACACACACACACACACACACACACACATTCACAGTGTTCACCGAAGAATATATTGTCACAGGTTTAATTTAGCTTCTCAGACAAATCGACCGAGGCAGATGAGAGGTGGATAAAGCCACTGGGTAGGTCAGTGACAGCAGTCGGATTCCAGTCTCCTGGCCTGAGACAAAGAACCTGCAGCCTCTGTTGACTTGCGTGGCGTTTTACTGTGTGCGCCCCTTGCCGGCTAACAAAGCATATCCCCAGACCTCTTCCCGCTTCCAGAACACTCCCAGGGCCCCTGCTGGTAAAGGAGTCTTATTTCTGAGAAGGCTGGTGCCTCTCCTGGATCTGGGCAGAGGAGAAGGATGCCGAAAGGGAACGGAGGTGGGGAAAAGCAACCCCCTCTTTATTTAAAAACAAACCAGGAAGGAAAGAACCTTCCACCATCAGTCCTCTGGTGACCTCCGCTCATTATTTTTTCAGGGTCATGTACTCACGGAATGCTTTTAATCAGAAAATGCTGTTAATGTTTTATTTTGGAACAATTGGGTACGCCGAGGAAGGGCGAAGGCAGGCACCACAGAACCCGCCTTAGCAGTAGAAAGGTGATACCTGCATAGTGACACGGCACAGCCGGACCAGGCCCAGGGGAAAACCATGCTCCACACTTCGTGAAAACATGATCTAACTGTTAAGGAGGATGGCTATAATTTTAGAAAGGCAGAGATGAATGGACGACTGTCTGGGCTTAGGAGATCCATTTCTATTTTTTGTCCAGCTGAGTCACTCTGTGATAAAAGTGGCCCGAGTATCACAAGACTCACTAACCTTTATGTCATTTCCCCTCCCACTGCGTTCCCAAAAATGCTTGTTTTTTTCTATCGGTTTTTATCTCGCTTCATACGGTAAAGAGTTCCTCCTCATTGGCAAACATCACATCCACCGATGAATTTTTGCTGATGTATTTGCGTTCATGTGAGCTGCCTATGCTCCCATCTTTGCCCTTTTGGAGTGGGAATTCCCGTCGGTATGCCCCAGCGTCCTGACTCCCACGAGTGCAATTGGGGGTCATGAATCTATCCATTATTGTTCTTACAGTGTTAAGTTCACCTGAGAATCCCAATTTATTTTTTTTTTAAGTTTTTATTTATTTAAGTAATCTCTACACCCAATGTGGGGCTCAAACTCATGACCTCAAGATCAGGAATTCCATAATGTACCAACTGAGCTGCCAGGTCCCCTGAGAGAATCCCTATTTAAAACATCATTTCCTCAAGTTTTAATTTTCCACTTAGAAAGTATTTAGATTGATTTTGGTGCCCTTTGATTTTTATTAGTTTGTTGTTGTTATTGTTTTTAAGTAACTTTGTCTTAACTTTAAAAACTACCACCTGTGGCTTTGGCAGCACTACCCCACAACGTAGCTAATGGTGACACCCAACGTAGCTAATGGTGACACCACTGTGATCTGACACAGCTACTCAGATGTGAAGCAGGGGATTCTGGAAGAGCTTCACCAGCATGCAGGTGTCCTAAAAGGATATTGGGATAAGCCTCTGTTTTATATGAATTCGGGGACAGGTCTTGCTTTACCCACTTGTTATTCGAAATGATAAGAGCAAAGAGCCACTGGCTGCCTTGGCACATGCCGGATGCCTGGATGCCATTTCCTGCTTCCTTTTCCTTCCCACTTCCCACTCATTCATTAGCAGCCTTTGAAGTGGAAGCTTAGCATACTGTTTTCACCTTAGCTTTCTGTTTTCCTCTTCAACTACTTCTTCACATCTCCCCCCCCCACACACACACACACACACTCTCACCAACGAGAAGCTTTTCTCAGTCTTCAGTGCCTGTCGGTGCACTACCCTCATGATTTCTGTGGCCCTGACTCATGTTAGTGATGACTGCTCATGTCCCTCAGGCCCTCCGAATATTTGGTCTCGGCAAGATGACAAAGTGTACTTTTTTTTTATTACCTAGGGTAGTTGCTAGGATTTTGTTTATAAAACACCCAATTTATATGCCAGGAATTCTAAAGTCAAATATACATAAACCATTAGGTTGTGAACAAAAGCATCTAGGAATTTTTAGCTGGAAGAAGGTCAGAGGTCAAGTGCAATCATCTCTATGCAGGGACCCTTCTCTGGCATCCCAGACACAGGGTCCTTCGTGAGGGGAGGAATCGGCGGGGTCACCTGGCTGCTCGCTTTGGTTGTTGGGCTCCTAGAGCCTGATGCTTTGGGGCCGGGTGTATAAGCTCTCTGTTTCTTCATCTGAAATGGCGACTGTTGATAGTAACTCCTGACAGAATTGTTGTGAGTGTTAGCTCAGTCAGCACATGTAAAACCCTTGGACAGTCCCGGCAAGAGCTGAGGCCCCAGTCACTGCGCGTGGGTAATGCTGCCCCTGTGGGGAGGTGCGCGTCAGGCCGACTGGTTGGAGCTTAGACTCGGCCAATACCCAGCCCCGTGAACAGGACAACTCAGTTGCTTGCTGTTCTGCGAGCTGGAGTTTCTTTATCTGTCCCCTGTGAAGGAGGAGTCCACAATATGTACGTGCACTAGCACGCTGTCAGTAAAATGCCAAGAGACGTGAAGGGTTATGGAGAATTCATGCGAGGTGAACTCCAATACGGAGTAGACGTGCTTTAAACCATCGTGATTTGTCCCATTTTCTACTTAGTTGAAGAGGCCAAAAAAAGGTTTTTGTTTGCTTGGCGTTAAGAGACAGTATAGTCCTATACTGTCACACTAGTGCTTAGTAGATATTGGATTATTTTACTCAGAGGAGAATAAGAGATGAAATTGAAGAGTAATGAATGTTTGGAGCTTCTAAGAACTGAAGAAAGGACACGAGAGATTTTGGCAAACCTACAGATTAAAAGCCTTGAATGAGATTGTCCAACGTGTTTAAACTTGGGATTTCTGGGAAAGTTTCTCTTCAATGATAGCAAAACTGCACTGATTCATATAAGCCAAAAAAGAAAGAAAAGAAAAGACAAGAGAAAGGAAAAGAAAAGAAAAAGCCAAATCAGAATGTTTTTAAGGAAATTCTTTTTCAAGTATTAGAGGACCCTTCTCCAACTTCCTGGAGAATCTCTACTTATCTGAAGGAGTCATTGTCAGCTGTCTCTTCTGCAGGTAAAGGGGCGCCTAGCCAGGGCAAAGGCCTCTCCCAGCCTCTCCCCCCATCACCTCAGACAGAGCAGACCAGCAAGTCATGCACCCCAGGAGCAGGCTCTCCTGAATCCTCAGATGTCTCAGGCCTGGTCCCGGTTCCACACGCCTCTAAAAGGAGCCAGTCCCCAGCAAAGCTACCCCTATGAATGAATTCTTCACTTTATCTTGAATGATCGTCTAATCGTAGATTAATGAGATGGCGACTAAGGGCAGCTCTTTTAAGTTGCCTGTTTTAATGAGTTCCTATCTTCAACTAAGATAGGAATTAATTAGTGCTTCTGTTGTCTGTATGTAAACGATGCTCTCTGATGTGCTTAAGGGCCTTTCAAAAACAGTTGATTTTCTTAATTCTGTTAAGCATTACCTAAGCGCTCTTGTTTGCAATGCTATTTGTGTTCTCTGTGAGAAGCCTTTCTCCAAGCAGAGATCATTTCCAGCCTTTGTGGAATAGTCCAGTTTTAGTGGAGATCATCTTGACAAGGGCATTAACTGTATTTAGTATAATTTGCAGGGTGGTGAGTCTGCCTAGCCCCAGGTAGTCTACCAATGCCAAAGCAAGAAGCCATTATCATGTATTTCGGAGCTGTTCCCTCCTCACAACCCTCTGCCCACCTCGAAGAAACACAAGTGTGCCCCTCAGTCTCCCTGGCGGTGAGGGTGGTGGGTGGGGCAGGTTACCTGCCAAACCTTGGCAAACCACCTTGAGCAGGGCAGTAGGCCCTTGGCCTGAAACAGTCAGGTAGGTGTTACTGGATCGACAGCATGCATTCCGTGACAAGATGATGCCAAAATTTGGCATTTTAGGATTAACAGATATGTATGAGTGAGTTGGAAGACATAATCCGATCACTTGCTTTAGCCCCAATCCCATATTCAAAGTGTTTTCTCTCCCAAATCCTTGAAATTACTCCCTGGAGAGGCGCCTGGGTGACTCAGTGGGTTAAAGCCTCTGCCTTCCGCTCAGATCATAA
The DNA here is from genome assembly GCA_028533885.1 of Nasua narica. Taxonomy (NCBI): domain Eukaryota; kingdom Metazoa; phylum Chordata; class Mammalia; order Carnivora; family Procyonidae; genus Nasua; species Nasua narica. The sequence goes on from CM052814.1 coordinate 40,920,235, forward strand.
TCTCAGGGTTCTGGGATCGAGCCCCACATCGGGCTCTTTGCTAAGCAGAGAGTCGGCTTCCTCCTCTCCGTCTGCCTGCCTTTCTGCCTACTTGTGATCTCCCTCTCTGTCAAATAAATAAGTAAAATCTTGAAAGAAAAGAAAAGAAAAGAAAAGAAAAGAAAAGAAAAGAAAGAAAGAAAGAAAGAAAGAAAGAAAGAAAGAAAGAAAGAAAACAAAAGAAAACAAAAGGAAAGGAAAGAAGAGAAAAGAATTACTCCCTGGAAAGTAACCATTGGTTCCAAAAGTCTGATATTGTCTATTGGATAAATATATTTTAGGATTTCTTTAAATATGATACTTTGGGTTCCACCCCCCCCTTGGTTTCTTAAAAAAAAAATCATCTAAGAATCAGTTTTCAACCAAAAAGGCGTGTTGGGTTTTCTTTTTTTAGCCTGTGTCCCAGAATAGTAGTTTCAGAGTTGCCAACTGCAAAAAGGACCTATGTGTTGTATATGCTGCCCAGAGCTATTTCCAAACACACACTAAATGGTTTTAGAAAACTAGTACGTGGAATAACTCACGTGGTTTCGTGTGTAGCAGGAAAAACCACCTAACCTTGGTACTCCAGAAGCTGTCAAGTCGTCTGATCATAAGCAGTAATTATCTTGGACTTGAGAGCTGACAGGAAAAAATTATGTTGGACGTGGCAATGTTCAAGAAGGCAAATGGTTCTTTCAGCAAAATGGTTCGCTTTCTCCCTTACACGGCGGTCAAGAGAGTAATGGCCCTCCCTGGATGGTAGGAGCGATTCCACAAACTTGGATAAACCCTATAGGAATGAGCGCAGACTTGGTACAGTTTACCAATCAACACGTGTGCACTGAGTTCCTCTGGCCTCACGCTGGCCTCAGAGCCGCATAAAATATGGGAGCAGTAGGCGCCCCGCGTCACCTCCTTCAAGTCCTTCGTCTCATCTGGGCAAGCGACGAGTGGAGCAGTGAGGGAATCATCAAGGTAGTGGGGCTATCTTGTCAATTGTCATTCACCACATGGTGCCTTCCAGCCCTAGGAGGACGGGTCTTCATTTCCCTCGAAGTGCTGCAGACTTGTCCATGCTAGAGTCGATAGATAACCTTTATTCCTTCAAGACAAATGCAAGCATCCACCATGATGATGATTTTGTGTAGAACGAGGCACCATTCTAGAACAAATAATTTTTTTAGACCACTCTTGGAAGCTGAGAAAAGGATAGGCATGTCTACAAGTGCCTCGTTCCTATCTGGATTCTTACGGGGGCGGGGGGAGGTCCTGCATAGTGTTTGGCCACTTCTGTGTTTGACTACATCACGTTTTTGTTTTAGACCAAGCTCGTGGAGCCAAAGTTGTATCTGTTCAGCCTAAGCCCTGCTGTGTTTTCTAACCTTCCTAACCCTGTGTATCTCCTGCATCGTGATTTATTAACAACGCCTTAGGTAATTTAGCTTAATTGTGGAGCAAGAGATGTAGAACTAAGATTTCCCGATGGCTGATGTTTTGGTTTTGCTAATTTGATTTTGTGCTGCCTTCAGCTCACAGTTTCTATTAACTACCCCGGGACACAAGTCTTTACGCCATCAATATGGATCTGGAGACAGTAACACTTTTTTTTGGTTAAACACCTACATTTCATTATCTTTTAATTGAGTTCTCGGACATGTCAATGGAAAAGAAAATAATGGGTGATTAATGCTTCTGTGTGAATGAGGACTAAGGGTACATATAATGAATAGGACTTACTTTAAAATCTCTTCTGCAGTAAAATATTGTGTTAGTTGACAGCAAACCAAGGTTAAAGGGACTTTAATTAAAGATTATAAGCTCACCCTAGGCCAGAGCACTATCACATGCAAATCTAAGAATACCTAGTGGACAAAAAAACCCCTCAAATTGGTCAATAGCACCCCCTAGCATATATAATTTTAGGCTGTAAGACTAGGAAGCAAATTCTTTTTGTCATTTCTTCTCTAAAAAATATAGGGTTTTAAACATGTCTAGTTCTATTGGCACATTCTTCACATCATTCCTGAACTGAATGTCTGAAAGTAACTATAAACAGAGGATGACATGATCTAGTAGAATAATTTCTTATGCAAAGATTTTTCAAAAAAAAAAAAAGATTTTTCAGAAGGATTTTACTTTAAATCTGGCCATCTTCTAGGCATTGTCTCTGCTTTGGTTGGCTGATTTAAGGAGATTTGGGGTTTGTTTGTTGTTTTTGGAGTAAGTTATCTAGGAAAGCGAAAAAGGCAGAGCTGGGGGAGGTTCTAAAGTAGCTCATGGAAGTCCACAAGGTAGGTGTAGTGTATCTAACTCTTTGGTGAATGTCAAGAACACAGCCCCTGGAGACAGACTCTATTCTGGGCTTTGTGACCTTGGGTGGGCTCCTTAACCAGTCTGTAACTTCGTTTCTTCGTCCATGAAATGGGTGAATGATCATAGGCACCTGTCTCACAGAGCAGTCGCAGTGCAGACACACAGAAAGGCACTTGAGAAGTCTAGCACATAATTAATGATCAGTGATGGCCGGCAGCAGATATTTGACCATGGATGCTTGGATGTGGTCATGGTCTACAGCTTGGATTCTAATAGCAGAAAGACCTGAGTTCAAACCCTGTGGGATACCTTGGGCAAGTTGCCAAATCTCGGTTTCCTCACTACTAAATGGGGATGGAATAACAATTGCATACAGTGTATGCAAAATGCCTAGGTTAGACGAGGTAGGGGCCCCTGGCTGGCTTAATCAGTAGAGCAAGCAACTCTTGATCTCGGGGTCATAAGTTCGAGCCCCATGTTGGCCATAGAGCCTACTTAAAAAAAAAAATAGATTAGGTGGAACAGGTAAGTAGAACATAGCTGTTACTCTTCATTTCCTTCTAAAATGCCAATAAAACAACAGTGAAAGGACCCCACAAAATAATAGTAATCCCCCATGACTAACAGAAGACAATATCAACATTCTGTAAGGTGGAAAGCCAAGAGTGGAAATCGACTTGGCAAACCCAAGAAAGCCAGTTATACTGTAGAATGCATAAAAGGTGCTCACACTAGCTATCTCTGGAGATGGAGGTGAAAGTGGAGCTAAAAACAGGATAATTCATTGAAACCCAGGTCTGTGTTTTCATTCCTTAGAGCCGGGCACTATTAAGGGCAGGGACACACCAAAGTGAAATCAGGGATTTTAAGTGGAGACCTGGATTCTAGATGCTGAGATCCCTGGTCATTTTCCCCCACCTGGCTCCCTAGGGTGCTAGCAAGGACGTTTAGACATGATGAGATGCACCTTCTCTGGCCCAAGTAAACAGACCCAAGTATGTAACTGAAGAGGCCATCACATACATCCCTTGGGCATTGTGTAACTGAAAAGCCCATCACATCCCTGAATCCCACGGTCCACATGCCCAGCCTGTGTGCATGGAGCTCCCATCAGCGGTCAAGTGTTCCATGCTGACCTGGGACCGAGAGCCGAGGCCCCCGACCAAGGTCTCCTGAGGGTGGATCACTATGTGGTGTATACAGTGGGGCATATTACAGGGTTTTAACATCTGCCACTGACAGTATGGCCTTCAGCCAAGTCCTTGATCTCTCTAGGCAGTAGTCACTACTAATGTAAAAGAGAGAGGATAGATTAGACCTTTTTTTTGTTGTTTGTGTTTAGACTAGACCACCATCTCTAAAGGTGCCTTCTTTGTTCTCAGACAGCCCAGGACATCAGGACAAGTCTCTGAGGCCAACCTCGTTACTTGTCAGAAGTGCACGTACATACATTCTTATTGTTAGTAACAGGTAACACATATTATTAGTAATAGGTAATACATCATGAAGATAAATAATAATATGTAAGAATTATTTGAATATCCACCATGTTCCAGATGCTTGCATTATCTTCTTGAACCTCACTTCATGGGGTACTAGTCCTTTACGAGAGACATCCCCTTTTATCCCCATTTTGCAGAGAAGCTAACTGAGGCTCCAAGTATTTATGTGTAAAATTTACAGACAGTCAGTGGCAGAGTCTGGGTGTTGAGGATCTGGCCATCTCCAGAGAACAAGTTCCCTAGATCTCACCGTGCATCTCTTTTTTGAACTCTGTCCGGTACTTCCCCAGTGAGAGCCTTATACTCATTTGAGGTCCCTGGGTTGCTTTCAGTTTTAGTCTGGCTTCATTGTCTCCCTTTGGGGAGTTATGTTTTTCCCCTATAACATGAATTGGCATTGGAGTCATAAACGAACCGAGCCCTGTATTCCTCTCAAAAAGATCATTTGCTCTGAGTTCTCAGAGTCCCTTTAAAAACTTCTACATGTGTGACATTACATTGTTCAAATCCCTGCCCATCTAAACTTGAACAGGATGTGTTGTGTTTGCCACGGCCACCAAGCCTGCCGGTCACTTTGTTCAGTGGATTATGTGATACACCAGTTGTCCTTTGAGATTGCCAGGCTCTGTAAACTAATAAGAGACGGTTGTAACTGATCTTCATACATAAATCTTTTTTCTGCTTAATGTCGCTTTTGGAGTATATAAAAATAAGGAGAGAACATAAAATAGACTTGATGAAACATCGAGAAGATATTTTAAAAGAAGCCTGGGGGCAGCTGGAGGTGAGAACTCCTTCTCACTTCTGCTGTGCATTTTTTAACATCGGGTGAAATGGACATAACATGAAATTTACTACTTGAGCTATTTTTAAATGGACAGTTCAGTGGCATTAAATACATTCACGTTTTTGTGCAAATATCATCATCATCCATCTCCAGAACTTTTCTTATCTTGCAAAACTGAAACTCTGTACCCATTAAACACTAACTCCCCATTCTCCACCCTTCTACCCCCAGCCACTGGCAATGACCAACTTTCTGTTTTCATGAACCTGACTACTGTAGGTTTTGTAGAAGGTCAAAGCTGACATGATCAGGACTATAATTAAGAGAGGAACAGTTGTCGTGTATTATTGTGATTACCTGGAGGGTTTATAGTGAATATATTTCAAAGGTGGTTAGAGTGAAATAACATATGTTAAGCTCTTTCTCTTTGAAATACGTTAAAACCTTTTTTAAAAAAAAAAATCCTGAGGTTCTTGAAATTTTTTAAAGGGATGGTGCCATGTTCTTGGACGGATGTGATTCCTTGCTCCTTGCTCTTTTCTCCCATGGGGCCCCACACGCAATTTTAGTGAAGACTACAATAGAAGCTCCATTCCTTGTTCCCTTTGGTGCCCCCACCATCCTAAGTTCATTCCTCAGAACCGCCTGCCCAGCATCATACTCTGAGTGGGATTAATGTTGTCGAAAAGTGTAGCAGTCAAGTGAAGGAGGATAAACGTTCTTTCATTCTCTTCCTCATTTACTGAGTGCCTCCCACTGTCACATACCGCCTACAAACATAGATCAGACACTATCACTGTCTCCTAGGGGCTTCCATTCCAGTAGGCCGAAGCCTTTAAAAGAACCTGTGGTAAGAAGAGAGAGAGAGAGGTGGATAAACAGATAAGCTGAGGCACCAGTGCAGGCACACTGAGGGGGAAGCTGGGCCCACACTGGAGGCTGAGGATGGCAGTCATCATGGTGGTTTTTGGGGTCGGGGGGTTGCCTTTCTTCACAAGGCTGACAAAGTGCACCATCCCACCTTGAGTTGCTTCTGCAGCTCCTTAGGTTCTAGTCTCTGGATGGATTGGAGCTGTTTGGAGGATAAAGGAGCAGGTGGTATTCATTAATTTGGACAAGAAAGCAGCGCTGTCTCTCACCTTTGTCTCTCCTCTTCCTCTGCCGCCATCATTAAATGGAAGCGTGAGAATTTTTTGGAGCGGAGTTGAAAGTCCTGTGGTACACAGATTACTTAAAATCTCTCATTTGCTTCACATTTTGTTGGAAGCTGGACTTTCCTCTTCTGTGGAAGGTTAAACCAAAAACAACTCTAATTCATTTCCAGATTATCGTGTCCTTTCAAAGAAAATCCCTAAAGAGACACCCGCCTGATTTGGAGGAGAAGACATAATTATGATAGAAGATAGTTGTGGCCAGGTGGTGCTTTTTAGAGACTGGGACCCAGGGTGACAGAACAGTGAGTTAGGGATGGAGAAGGATCCCGTGTCATCCGTGCGGGAAGAAGTCGCCATGCTGTGGAGGGGACACGACGTAGCTATTTGTCCTAGGAGGTGAGCCGATGGAAGTCAGGCATGTAGGCTCCCTCAACCCAGTTTTTTAAAAGCAGCATGATGACACATCAGCCTGGTCCATTTAAAGCATTCCACTGGACTGCAGTTTCCTCTGGACCACATATGAAGGGTATTTATTTAAGGAAAAAGCTGTCACTGAATTCTGTAAGGTCACCCTACTTTGGTCATGGACACCTGTCTCAAGCCTACAACAAGGACCAGGTAGGGGTGGCAAGCTAATCTAAAACCAAATTGTATATGATGATCTTACAGAGAGAGACGAGTTCTCTGGGGGGGAGAAAAGGTTTGATTTATACTGTTTGCCGATTTCCACCATGTAATTACTCCCACAAAGGCTGATTTCAAACTACCAACCGTTGGCTAACAAAATTCCTGAATATTTAACAACTGGCTCTCCTAGTCTCAGGCCAGCTCCAGCAAACCACTGTGCGTCTGATTGGCCAGTAGAAATATCTTTTTTAAAGACTTAAATTCCAATTGCCAGAGGCAGGAGGGTGGACGGTACACAACATGGCTGAAGGGGGCCCAAAGGTACAAACTTCCAGTTATACAATAAATAAGTTATGGGGATGTAAAGTACAGCATGGTGACGGTAGTTAATAATACTCTATTACATATTTGAAACTTGTCAGGAGAGTAGACCTCAACAGTACTCATCACAAGGAAAAAAAATTTTGTAGCTATGTATGGTGATAAATGTTAACGAGGCTTACGGTGGTGATCATTTTTCAATATATACAAATGTCGAATCACTAGGTTGTACCCCTGAAAACTAATTTAATGTTATATGTCAATTCTACCTCAGTTTTTTTTTTTTTTTTTTGAAGATTTTATTTATTTATTTGACAGAGAAAGAGAGAGAGCGCAAGCAGGGGAGCAGCAGGCAGAGGGAGCACTGAGCAGGGAGCCCAATGCAGGACTCGATCCCAGGACCCTGGCTTAACTGACTGAGCCACCCAGGCGCCCCTCTACCTCAATTTTTAAAAATGTAACTTGAATGCCTTTGGGAGGGGTACTCAGTGCTGGCTGTCCTTATCAGTCATACCTGGCGCCTCTGCTCCCTGTCACTTACTCAAGGTGCACCTACTATTGGTGCCCACGACTCGCTTGGCCTAGCGTTGCTTTGGTCTGGGAGGTACAGATGCTGCTTTTCACTGATGGCCATGGGGTTTTACCCGTGTCTTTGAGGCTGGGTCTCTTCCAGGCTTCTCATCTCATCTTCTGTTGTTGAAACACAAAGCAGGTTAAAAATCAATGTGGACTGCTCTTACTCTCACCCTCTTTAATTTATATAGATTTGGCTTTTTTAAGAATGCACAGTATTGGGGCACCTGGGTGGCTCAGTCAGTTGAGCGTCTGCCTTCAGCTCAAGTCATGATCATCCTGGGGTCCAGGGATCGAGCCCCGCATCAGGCTCCCTGCTGGGGCGGGGGCTGCTTGTCCCTCTCCCTCTGCCCTCCACCCCTACCCCCTACTCATGCACTCTCTATCTAAAAAAAAAATAATAATAATACACAATATTTATTGAAAGAGATGCTAATGCATGTTTCCTACTCCCTTTTGGCCAATAACTCTTTGTCTGACCTTGGGCAACTTAGAAAATGTCTCAAGGCTTAGTTAACATATAGTGTAATAAAAGTTCCTGATGTACAAAATAAAAAAGAAAAGAAAATGTCTCAGGGCCTCTGTATCCTTAATAGTTTCCTCAATGTTCTCTGAACGCTTGCCTCATACAGTTGTTGTGAGGCTCAAATAATAAAAAGTTAGAATTATAGCGATAACAGTAATTGCTAACATCTGTTAGGCTCTTACCACACGCAGGGCCCGTGCATGGCCCTTGGTCTGTACTGAGGTAATGAATGCCCACAGGCCCTGGTGTGTGGTCTGGCACCTGCCAGGGGTGTCGTCAGGGATAGCTATTGTGTTTACTGTTGTTACTGTTTGTGCAATTAGAAGACCCCATGGTGATGAAGAATCGAAAGCTATGTTTCTCTATTGTCAGATAATCACGGGAGCATCAGTTACGTACGTACATCATGGTCTCGTGTGAGAAACAAATTAAACACGGTTAGATGTGTACTTGAGGAGTTCATCTTCTGGAACAATGACTCTGAGAGACAGTAGGGACATGGGCAAGCACATCAGTGTACTTACAAGTTGTTCTGCATTGTCTCACTCCCCTCGGAATGTTTCCTACCAAATGGCCGTTGGACAACAGATGGGGCCCTCCGCATGGGTGAGATTTCGTTTCAGGGTTCCCCTTGTGAGATGGGATAAAGTCTCTAATATTTCTATTAAGTTTTATCAGGAAACCTTGGATGGTGGTAAAAGGTACCCTTTCAGTTGTATTCACATGAGAAGTTTTCACTGTGTTGTGGTATTTGCCAGAATAGAAGCAGGAATTTTTTTTTTTAAAGTCCCTGAGAAAAGTGGCTGCCACCTTCCATATGAATCACATGGGACGGGACACTCTTGTTACTTTGAAAACGAAGTTTAAGGGAAACATTAGCCTAAAACGCCGGCTTTTGTCAGTGAGCGCTTGAGGGGCTTTCCGAGAGGGGCCTGCTGACAGAATTGTTTTTGTTTCTAAATGAGAAAAAAAAAAAACCCACCATTCTAATTTAGTAAAATTTCTGTGCATACAGAACAGCCTTTTTAACAGTTAACGTTGAAAAATAATGTAGTAAGTGGTGAACACGGAGATCACCACTACTAACCTGGGTATTTGTGGCTTGGAATTAAATGTTCAAGACGTTGTATGTCATCAAGTCAGAAGTAAAGATGATATGCCTTGGAAACATTAGAAACTCAAAAAGTGGGTGACTGCTGGTGAAAACACTGATGCTGGGTATACCTGGGACAGTTTAAGTTGACAAGATGTGAGTGTGGAAAAAGTAATATTTCTAAATTTGTTTAATTTTGTACACAATATGTGGTTTTAAATATTTGTGTAGCTGAACTAATATTTATTGTAAGTCTGTTGCCTGAAGGTTTCAGCTACATTCCTGAAGGGCTGATGGTGTATTTAAGCTTGCCAGGACACGTCTCTGAGGATCTTGTCTTTGGACAAACGTCTCATATTTAGGCCCGGGCGGTTCATCAGACCTCTTAGAATGTGGTCTGACATAGTTTTCTCTCCATGGCAGCTCCCCCCCCCACACACACCCCTTACTCAGGTAGGGAAAGACTGTCACTCAAGGTGAGAGGCAAAGAAGAAGGGAATAAGCAAGCTGTCTGCAAAGACTTATTTGCCTGGTAGGATCTAGAGTGAGAAGAATGGAGAAAATGGGATCAAACATTCAGAAACCACTTTACACAAGGCAGACTTAGTAAACTAAAGCCTACCGTACCACTGATAAGCCCCTCACTGGAAAGTCTCATTAAAGAACCTCAGAGAGATGAGAAATGACAGTGGCAGAGAACACAGATCATTGGTTCTTAGCTTCTCTCCCCAGCTTGATTGTCAGGCTGCCGAAGGGGGACCCAGGCCCATGATTGTCCCACATCCCAGTAAGTGGTCGGCTCAGAAGTCTTATGGGAGGGTACACCAGCTCTGAAGGCAGATGTGGAAAAAGATGAGTATGGGAGCTTTTCTAAAAAGCTTCTAAAAAGACTGAGGAGGTAAGCAAATAAGACACTCCTGGTTAAACACAACCCATTAAAGCATTTCAGGATCAATTCTGTTTGCAAAGCTTAGAATGAAGATATTTCTAGCAGCCCATTTCTCTGAAAGGAGTGGGGGAGGGGGAGAATCGTGCTTACCTTTTATTGCCTAAGTACCATATTTCAATTTTAAAGAGCTTTTCAACCCAAATGCTATTTAGAACCAACCAGTCTTTTCCTAGCCTTGGGCTAAAAGTTCCATCAGTAATGGAACAACGCCACATTTGATTATTGACTGTCAAGACTGTGTATAGAAATCTAGTGACTGACTCCGCATTGTAAAATAATCATGCCCTGACAGCATTGACACTTGTATTAGCTAGAAAGCCTGGGGGCACTGTTAAAACATTGACTTCCTTCATTTACACCAACTTCTGGTGGGAGAGGTGGCAGAAGGGTATAGAAGAAAATGTACGGGGAGGGAGCTATATTTAGAATTAGCCAGGACTAATCCTAGAAGTGATGGAGAAATAATCACAGAAAGAAGAAATCCGTTCTTTTCCACCAGTCAAAACTTAGAACTCCTATATGTGACAACGTAAAAGGATTTCTTTAAACACACTTTTTAAAAAGAGAAATCCATGCAACAGAGAATGTGTATGTTTTGTAAATATGTCCATTAATAGGAAAAAAAACACCCTTTTTCTGGGGCAGAGAGCTCACAGGCAGAATAAAAGATGTAGTCTCCTGCCAAGTTGGCCCTGGACGAAAAGCAAACTAATCACTGTTTCCCTGAGATTCTTGAAAATGGCCCTGACGGGGAAGACTTTCTTGCCTGTTGAGTCACAGGGTTGTAAAGATTGACCCTGGCATTGCCACAGGGTCCTGGAAAAAATGAAATCAGGGTGATTAGCGAAGGAGTGAGGGAGTGTTCCTTGACCACCTGGATCCAGGCAGGCCTGACCTCAGATCCACTCTTGTGAAGTAAACCAGTAAGTCCTAGGCCTTCAGACAGGCGGTCTCTCCATCAATGGGGCCCTCGCCAGTCAGCTCCTCCATGAATGTTGGTTAGGTTCCACATGGAGAGACTAAGTGGTAAATAAAGGCCATGGTCTCAAAAATAGTTGCATTCTAATGTATCCATTCAGAAAGATGACGTTTTCTCTTAGTTTCTTCTGACTGTTCAAGCCATCTGGGTATAGGCCCTGAAGCTTCCGTTTCCATGCCGTTCAAGAAAAATGCCCCTCTGCCCAGCCCTGTTTCTGCTTAACAGCCGTGTCACCTTTCCTTTGCTTGCCCAGAAGGGTACCTTCACTTGGAGTCGACCCAGCCCTTACATACGTAGCAAGGAAGAAAAAACAGTTTTTCTGGAACCTGTATTTCACCCTTTCAATAAGTAACCCCGAAGTTCCTTTATTTCTCCATTTGGCCACCACCATTTCCTGTGTCAGCTCAGCCGAAAACCTGGCTGTCATCCTTGACTAAACCTTGTCCTCTTCCGCCTCCCCTGTACATTCAGATGACCTCAGATTTCATCAGTGCTTTTACTTCTGTAAGTATATATATAATTTTTTTTTCTTAATAAGTGCAGTTTGTTAAAATCCTGTTAAAACATATGGGTCAAGGGGGAGTAAAAATAATCAGAGGATCATTGTAGGAAAAACCTTTAGGTCTGGCACCTGGAAGACCTCTGGAGAGGAGGCGGTGGGAGAAATTTCATGTTCTGAAGGGAAGGAACCCCCCCAACCTCCCCTTCTTCCCTTTCTCCCGATTAACCCCACCAGAAACTACCAAGATGCCTGGAATAAAAGGTTTCAAGTTCAATAGTCACACTCTTCCCAAATACAAAAAGCAGTTACAATTCAACTCAACACAGAAGCTTGTGTGCAAGGTTACAGGAAACTGAGACATCGTATAAAAAGTTAGGTTAAAGATGATTCTGTGGTTTTGTTTTGTGTGTGTTTTGTTTTGAGCGTGTGGCTCTTCCTCCGTCACCTGAACTCAGCCAAGAAATGGTTATCCTGAAGAAATATCAACAGCCACAGTAAAAACAGAGAAATTCTAAAAATTAAAAAAAAAAGCATAATTACCAAAAAATATCTGTCACTGCTTCCTCCCTCTGCATTTTACTTTTTAAACTTGTGGGGTTTGTGGGGTTTTTTTTTTTTTAAGTTTTTGATTTTTTTTTTAAATCCTGAAAAGTAGACAGTAAAACAGCTCCTGGAAGAATGTGGTTATATATATTTATTTTTATATATATACTTACAGAAGAAAAAGCACTGATGCTTTTCCTGTGGTTATATATATTTATTTTATTTGTAGATATTTATACTTAAATGATATATAAGTGCTATATTTAGTATTTGGAGGTTTTTTTTTCCTCTAGTATTTGTAATTGCTCCCTGAAAATGGGGATCTCCTTTGTCTTTTTCTTGTTCCCCTCAAAGGAAAACAAGGTGCTCAGCATGCAGTGGGCACTCGGCAATTTTCATGACAACTCTCGAGTCCATTTCCTCATTCTTATTTCCGGGGTAACTGTCTTACCAACACAAGCTATCATTTGTGATGCTCTGCCTGCCCGGCAGGTAACCCAGTGAAGGAGGTATGACTTCCGTCCCCATTTCACAGCTAAGGAAACTGAAGCACACAGGTTATGTCATCTGCTCAAGGTCACACAAGTAGGAAGTGAAGAGGTCGTGTGACTCCAGAGCCCATAGTCTTGTTATCCACCATGCTCTGCTCCTCCGGTCTTACGTAGCTTTCATAGACTTTCTGCTGATTTACTGGCACGGCTTCCCGACAGGCGCTTGGCTTCCATCTCTGAAACATTTTGCCGGAAGGTTCATAAACATCTTCAGTGGTTCCTCCTTGTTCCAGAGGAAAATCCAGTGTCCAAGCATAAGCCCTCCACCCCTACCCACCTCACGTCATCTCTCATATGCCCTCCTGGCCCCTCATGCTCTCCCTGCCTCTCCCAGGCTCCATATGGTTCTGAGACTAGTCATGCTCTCTCCTTTCCCTGTCAGGGTATACCTTCCACCTTCTAGACCCAGCCCTGCCTGGCTCGCTTCTCAGGAAGCTTCCCTGACCTCCTCCTCTGAGTTAAGTGTCACCTCAAGCACTTCCACCACACATACTTATATCATTTCCAAACATCAGTTCACTGTCTGATTTTTTCGTGGATGAGGAACATATTGCCAACTCTCTAGCACAGTCTGGCGCACAAGAGCCATTAAACATCGATTTAGTGAAGAATGGACCATTAGGTTTCTCTGCTATGGTTTTCCACAAGTACTTGTCAATCCATGTTTCTTTCCCTACGTAACTTTTCATTGTGAGCCATGGGACTGGCTTGTCCTGATAAGACTGAGTTTTGCAGACGTGAGATGCTGAGTTCTTCACTAAGAAAAGGTAGAGTCAAAAATGACCCTCTCCCTTGGGGCACCTGGGTGGCTCAGTCGTTAAGCGGCTGCCTTCGGCTCAGGTCATGATCCTAGGGTCCTAGGATCGAGCCCTGCATTGGACTCCCTGCTCAGCGGGAAGTGTTCTCTCTCTCTCTCTCTCTCTGTCAAATAAATAAATAAAATCTTTTTAAAAAAAAGGAATGACCCTCCTCCCCCAAGATGTCCACATCCTAATTCCTGGAACCTGTCAATATGGTACCTTACATGGGACTTTGCAGAGATGATTACATTAAAGGTCTCAACATAGAGAAATTATCCAGGGGGGGGGGGGGGGCCAGTGGAATCACAAGGATCCTTCTAAGAGGATCAGATTGGAAAAAGAAAATATAAGGATGGAAGCAGAGCTCAAAGAAGAGAAATGTTAAGCTCTAACTTTGAAAATGGAAAAAAGGAGCCTTGAGCAAAAGTAATCTCTAGAACCTAGAAAAGTCAAGGAAACATTCCTAGACTCTAGAAGGAAGACTGCCCTACAGACCAATTTTAGACTTCTAAGCTCCAAATTTGTGTTCTAAAATTCTGTAAGGCTGTGGTAATTTGTTAAGTGGCAGTAGGAAGCCAATATAGATTTGGTACCTTGAAATGTAATAGTGCCTTAACAAACACCTATAAATGTGGAGTGGCTTTGGAATTGGGAAGCAGACAGAGACTAGAAGAATTCTGAGAAGCATGGTAGAAAAAGCCTAGATTGCCTTGAACAGTTAGTAGAAATATGGATATTGAAGAGTCACTCAGAAAAAAATGAAGATCATGGTGAAGAAAACCTGTATCTCTTAGAGAATGTAAGTTTTCACAAACACACTCATTTGGTAGAAATATGGACATGTAAGTTACTACTGGCAAGTTTCCAGTTAGAAACTGGAGGAAAGGTAATACTTGTAATATGGTGGCCAAACACATAGTGAGTCATGTCCTACAAGGATGTGGAAAGCAGAACTTGTAAACAATGAACTTGAATATTTCGCTCAGAAGATTTCTTAGCAGAGTATTGAAGTCACCATGTAGTTTCTTCTTGCTGCTGATAGTAAAATGTGAGAGCAGAGAGATAAATTGAAGGAAGAATTGTTCATCAAAAAGGAGCCAGGGCTTGTTGATTTGGGAAATTCTTAGCCTGTCCGGATTGCAAAAGATGTTAAAACTAGGAGATTCGCTCTCAGGAACACACGCTCTGGAAGGAAGGCCAAGGGTGTGGCTGAACAATCTTTTGCTAATCCCTGGAAAAAATTAAAAGGTCAGAGTATTCAGTCCCTCGGATGACTCTCTGAATAGATGAGGCATGTATTCCCTCAACCATCTCAGCAGAAGCCAGAAATAGAGATGGGATTATCTAGGAAATCTCTGTGGAAGAGCCTCCTTGGGAATGGAGTGAAGCCCCATGACATACACAAGAGGCCCATGGAGTTCTTGAGACAGTTACACCAGCAGAAGGCCTGCCAGTTTGAACCGAAAGGGACAACGAGAGGCTGAAATGAAAGAGCAGTGTCACGCTCCCAAACTTCTGCCAGCAGGAATCCAGCTGATAAAAGAACTCAGCTGCAAACATGTCACTGCCCTTTAAGAAAAAGGAAGAATGACCTCGAAGCTGGAGCCGCAGGTCCAGAGAGCAGAGTCTTAATCCACAGAGGATTAGTACCAGGCCTTCAAAGCTCATGGAGTTTGCCCAGTTGGATTTTGAAATTGCTTGAAACAAGCAACTCTTTTTTTTTCCTTCCATTTCTCCCTGTTTGCATAGGAATGCCTATACTGTCCTCTTATGCCTGCCCCACCAGTGTATTTTATGAGCAGGTCACTTGATTTCTAGTTCCACACGTTCGCAGATGGAGACCAACCCATTCTGCCCCAGGATGGATTAAACCCAGAACCTCATCCATATCTAATTTAGATTATTTAGGTAATGAAATTTAGGCACTTGTGAACCAATAAGATTTGGCTAATACTTGAGACTTGGGTTGATGCCGTAATGGGTGGACTTTGGGATACCTTGAGGTAAACCTGTTTTGTATATGGGAGAGGTGGGAATCTTTAGTATGAATCCAGGGGGGACACTGTGGTGGGCCTAATAAAACCTGCCCCCAGAGAGGTCCACATTCTAAACCATGGAATCTGTAAGTACAGTACCTTACATGGGAAAAGGGACTTTACAGGTGTGATTAAATCAAGGATCTTGACATGGAGCGATTTTCTTGATTTGAGCAGGCCCAGTATAATCACGAGGATCCTTTCAGGAGGGAGGTAGGAGAACCAGAGTTAGGGAAAGAAGATGTAAGGACAGAGCAGAGGTCAGAGAGGAGAGAAGATGTTACAGTACTGCTTTGAAGATGGACCTTGAGCCCGCAAGCACGGGGGCCGTGTAGAAGCCGAGAGGGGCGAGGAAATGGAGTCTCTCCTAGAGCCTCCAGATGGAAGGCGGCCTTACAATTGTTTTCAGACTTCTGGCCTCCGGAAGGACAAGATAATAAATGTGTGTGGTTTTAAGCCCCCACGTGTGTGTTGACTTGCTACAGGACCAATAGGAAACTGATGGAGCAGATTTCCTGGGCACTGACAAATTCGGAATTAAAAAAGAATCGTGGGTGTGTCCGGAGAGTTCCGGAAGGCCCGAGCCTGATTTTTCGGCTGGTTTCTACAGCACAGTGAGTGTGAGAAAAACAATCGTGCCTGTAAGAAAAACTGGATCGTTTAACTTTTTTGTTTTCAGCTTTGACAGACAGTTTCCTCAACTTAGGAGAACCTGTCGAGATTTTGGTTCATCACAGGGAAAGGTTAGCAACTCTGTGTAAATGGTGACTTTTTCTTTGCTAAAGTATTAAAGACATGATGGGTCATACATTTCTTCATTCTAATATTTTATTAGCTTTGATCAAATACACTTTGATTTTTCTGGCTGTATTTTTACTCACCAGAAAAATCTGTGACAAAGAAAGTTTATCTTGTGCTCAGGAGCTCTTAAGTGTAGTCTTTTAGGGTGTACCATCCATTGAGAGTTGAATTCCTAAAATCTTTGATCTTGTTATAATGGAGGACAGTGAATATGATTGGCATTTCTATGTGTTTTGTTTTGTTTGATGGTTGGAGAGAGGTGAGAAATGGAAAATTCAAGAAGTGTGTGAGCACGGGTGTCGGTGTGGACATAGGTGCAGTTTTCTGGGGCATAAACCACCGATTTTGTCTCTCTTTCCCTCGTCGTGTGTCCAGGTGGCATTTAGCCTGATTCACTAATGTTTATCCACCACAGTCAGCTAACCACGTAGTTACAGCTTTGTTTTGAAGTCTAAACTCAAATTTTAGCCCAATCTAAACTTTGAGTATTTAGGTTTCTTCCACATTTCTGTGAATTACACATCATTGTCAAGTAAGATACTTGACACAGCTGTACATCAGATTATTCAGAAAAAGTATTTCTGTGATTAATGTTAGCTAGTTCTGTGATCAAGAAAACATACGTTTTATGTTTAAAAAATGAGCATCGTGGTGGTCATTAGGGTTATGCATAAATATTCAGTGTTGCTCTTTCTAAGCACATACTAGGATTATACTTCTCCATTCTCTTGAATTTATGTGTAGTTCTCTGATTTACTTTGGCCCATAAACCTGAGCACTTAGCTTTTGCTCTGCTCTACTCTCCCCTCCTCTGCTGTGAGGACTGTGACAGCAGGTGCCAACTTGGGGCCTCCATTAGCCTGAGTCCCTGAGGGGTTAGGATGACCAGAGCCCCGCCGCTAGCTTGTGCCAGACATAAACTTGTATTTTATTGAACCACCAGTACTGGGGATTGTTTTTTCCTATAGTATGAACTCTCCTGTTCAAAGCGATAAAGCGTCTCTGGCAAAAACTGATTATGGTTCTTCCGGCTTAGTTCATTGTCTGGGTATGTATGTAACACTTCTTTGAAAAACTCAGAGAGACATCATCTTGTGGAAAACATCCTCAACTTAAAATTCTGCATGTAATTTGACAACATTATAGAGAGCTTGTTACTTTTAATTACTGACATACTGGCATAGTGACTTAATGACTTTGTTTTAGATTTGTTTGTACACAACTAAATCTGTTCCAAGCAATTTCTTGCAACTCTGTTTACTTTTTAAAGATTATTTTTTTTAAAGATTATTTTAAATGTTTACAATCTACCTCAAGGGACAACTGCGCAAAATATATTAGGTCTTTAAAACTGTTTGCCCCCCCTTAACATTTGCTTGATATAAAATGAGGTACGATTCTATATTTTAATTTACAGAAAAAGGATTTCCATAAAGCTGATACTTTCCATGCCAACTTCATCACTACTAAATTCTAAGAAAATACTAATAATTCTGATAATTTCCCTGGACAAGTAATTTATAAATGGAAGTGTTGAGTTCATGAAATTATAAAGATATAGGTTGATCTAAGTCAACAGTTCCACCTGGTAGCTTGGGCCTTGCTGTTTGTTAATAACCAGAAATTCTTGTAGAGTGAATGCATCACCATCCTTCAGAAGACACAAGCTTAACATTCCTTTATATTTGAAGAAAGTAGTACCCTATCCCGTTAATGCCACATGAGAAATGCCATATAAAACATCAAATGAGGTTGTGGGGGGCGGGTTAAATTTTATTTATTGATTTGAGAGAGAGAGAGAGAATGAGGAGGGAGAGCAGCAGTGGGAGAGGAAGAAGGAGACTCCCCGCTGAGCAGGGAGCCCGCCGTGGTGCTCCATCCCTGGACCCTGAGATCATATGTGACCTGAGCCACAGGCAGACACTTAACCAACCGAGCCACCCAGGCACCCCCAGGTTGTTTTGTTGGAGAGTACATCCTATGGGTTACTCCCTCAAAGTTGGAACGATTACTCATGTCTTTTATAGCTGATGTCTTCTTATTTTAAAGATGTGTGTACCCCCTCCATCTCCTAATTATACTTAAATTATTTACCTTTCTAGTTTTAATGTACTTTCTGAAATGCAGTGGTTAAAATTACACACACACAGTCTGTGTGTAGGGGGAACCCTTTGCGAATTCTTATTTAGTGCCTTTGTGTCTTTTCTCTGCGTAGCTCCCTCACTGGCAGTCCCAGAGGTTTAGTACTCCAACCCCCACTACTTTTCTCTAGGCCTCCAGCTTCCTGCGTCCATCTGGCTCCTGGGATTTCTTTATAAGACCGAACTCCTCCTGTTGGGCCCAGAAAAAGAGATTGAGCTTCCTCCCCACACTTCCAGCCCAGAAACAGCTCAGGGCTGCAGCTATCTCGATCTGCTCAGACTCGGTGGGACGACCCAGGCAAAGAAGTGATGGGGGAAAAGAAGTTCCATCCCTTGCCAACAGGGAGGGTGTTTTCTGTCATCTTCCGGAAAGCATGGTGTGGCTCCCTTCGGAATTCTGGAGGGGTGGGGCGCCTGGCTGGCTCCATGGGTGAAGTGTGCTGCTTTTGATCTCCAGTTGTGAGTTAGGGCCCCCCATCGGGTATAGAGATTACACAAAAATAAAGTCTTCAAAAAAAAAAAAAAAAAGAATTAAGGAGAGGAAGTTTGGGGGGATTTTTTCAAGAAGCTGTCAGTTTCTCTTAGGGGCTCTGACTTTCCCTTTGGGAGATGCCACCCAGGGACTGGGGAGTAGCAGCATGAATGCGGTTGGTTTGACTTTCTCCAGCCTCAGAGAAACTAAGAGAAGGATAAGTTTACTCTAGACACTGACAAGTATGTTCTGTTCATCAAGAGAGAGAATTATTCCAAGCAAAGGAGAAAGTTGTCTGATTTGCTATTTAAATAAACCTGTCGCTACCTGGATTTAGTTTGGAAACGTTTTTGAGAAATGCATGCTTTTTTTTCAACTGATAAAACTCCTAAGTATAAAACAGGTTAAAGGGGGTGCTACTCTAGAACTCTTACTTTATATGCAGATTCCTTGGGGCACCTGAGTGGCTCTGTCGGTTAAGCATCTGACTCTTGATCTCAGCTCAGTTCTGGATCTCAGGGTCATGAGTTCAAGCCCTGTGTTGGGTCCCACACTTGGTGTGGAGCCTACTTAAAATAAAATAAAATGCAGATTCCTGGGCCCCAATCCCGGAGAGCCCGGATCCTCATACCCAGGAAATCTTGGGTAGAGCCTGGGAATCTGTATCTTAACAAACATCCCAGAGGATTCTGATACCCAAATGGATGGCTCATGAACAACACTGCTCTACAAACTGCCTACGGGGGGCCAGTTCAATAGCTTCGTCTTAGTCCCACTTGGTTCCAGCTTATTTTAGGTACTAGTTTTTAAGTGTCAAATACCAATAAAATCAATTTTTCTGCCAAGGAAAATAATATCTTAGTTATCGCTTCCATCATCTCCCAAATTCTCTGTTCCTATTTCTGGAGCACTCTAGACATGGCAGCATGACTCTTGGCTCTCTGTTGGATCTGCTCCATCCGAGGCTCCCATTAGCCTCGTCTTGTTGGCTCTTCTGGTTTTCTCTGTTTGCTTGTTTCTTTGCCTTTTTTTTTTAAAGATTTTATTTATTTATTTGAGAGACAGAGAAAGTGAGAGAGAGCATGAGAGGAGAGAAGGTTAGAGGAAGAAGCAGACTCCCCGTGGAGCTGGGAGCCCGATGCGGGACTCGATCCCGGAACCCTAGGATCATGACCTGAGCCCAAGGCAGTTGCTCAGCCAACTGAGCCACCCAGGCGCCCTCTTTGCCTTTTTTTTTTAAAAGCAGATCTCTGTAAACCGCCCCTTCCCCAACAAACAAACCCAGAAAAGAAGTTTAGTGATGTTTATAAGCAAATATAAAACTGACTTCTTGATGCAAGTATAGCTAATTGTTAAGCATGTAAATGCTCCCACGTGGAGAGGTGCTGGGTGTTCTGAAGGACAGAAAGAACAAATCCAAATAAATCATGTTTTTAAGAATAAATAAAGCCCACGTGAGACAACATCAAATGGCAATAATCAAAAAGACACCTATCAAGTGTTGGCAGGGATGTGGAGAAACGGGAACCATCCTGCATCCCAAGTGAGAATGTAGAATGGTGCAGCCACTTTGGAAAACAGGTTGGTGATATCTTAAATAGCTAAATATACACTTAGCATATAATCTAGCAATTCCACTTCTAGGAACTTGCCCAAGAGAAATGATAATATATGTTTACACAAAGACTTACATATATGTGAGTGTTCCTAGCAGCATTATTCATAATATTCTAACTTGAAACAACCCAAATGTCCATCAAGTAGTGAATGTATAAACAAAATACGGTATATCCATACACTGAAATATTATTTAGCAATTAAAATAAGTGAAATACTGAAAGATGCTACAATATCAATGTCAATGAACCTCAGAAACATTATGCTAAAAAAAAAGAAAGAAACATTATGCTAAGTGAAAAGTGCCACACTCCGAAGGCTACGTGTTATAAGATTCCATTTCTATGAGACTATAAAAGGCAAATTTGTAGAAACAGAAAGTAGATTTATGGTCTCCTGGGGCTACAGAGAGCCAGAGAAGACCTGCAAATGGGTTTGAGGAAACTTTTTAGGATAATAGAACTGTTCAAAAACTGGATTGTGGTAATAGTTGTACAGTTGTATAAATTTACTAAAATCACTTAATCACGCATTTATAATGGAATTTTATGGAATGTAAATTTTACCTCAATAAAATGGTTTAATATTTTTTTTTTAAATAAAGCATATAGCGAATTAAATCATCGATAGATCTTTTCTCTGCAAAGGAAATCGAGAGACACTAGTCAAACTGTGGCCTACAGACCTGGGGTCCCTAAAACAGTCTCGGGATGTCCTCAAGCTCATTTTCCTAACAGTACTAAGAAGCAGTTTGCCTTGTTTTGCCGTGTTGACATTTGCACTGATGGTGCAAAAACAACAGTGGGTGAAATTGCTGGTGTGTTAGCACAAATCAAGGCAGGGGTACCAAACCTTACAGTCATTGTATTCACCCCCACCATGCACTTACAGTGCAAGCCTGCATTCCATTTTCACTTAAGAATGTCCTTGATGAAGCAGTAAATTTTATTTAATTTTACTAAGTCTTGTGCCTTGGGTCCAGAGCTTTTTAATAGTCTGTGTGATAAAATGGGAAAGAGGCACACATAAGGCATTTCTTCTGCACACCCAGGTAAGATGGTCATTTCAAGGAGAAGTACTTGTGCAGTTGACTGAGTTGCAGGATGAACGAGTGTTTGTTTTTATGGAACACCATCTCTACTTTAGAAAAAAATGCCTGACAGACAAATTATGGATATGCAGACTTGGGTATTTGGCAAACATTGTCTCAAGAATGAATGAAGAGAACCTGTCACTTCAAAGCAAACAATTGGCACAATGTGTTGCTCGTCATAAAATTCAAACATTAAACCAAACTTAGAATTTTGGAAAATTTTATACCATCATGAGCTTGACCGGTTCTGTCAAGATTTTCCTAATGAAACTGATGGTGATTTTGACAAATGTGATTTTTTTTTTCATATTTTACAAGGAAATGTGTCAAAATTTGGAGAATACAGGCAAGGGGGTCTTAATACTAAAGTGTTTGAGAACTGCTGGCCTAGTGGCTAATAACATGGACTCCGGGGCCATTCTGCTTCGGTCCAAATCCCACCATTGTCACTGATCACCTGTATGGTCTCAGGTAAATGCTTCACCTTTCCTAATACCTCAGAGAGGTATTGTGGACATAAGAATGAGTTAATATATGTAAATATTTGTGAACATTAAAATGAGTTAATATATGGAAAGCCCTTAGAATAATGCCTGACATATAGTAAGTGATCACTGAGTTATGCGAGTGATAATTTGTATTAAAAAATACATCATGCATACATAATCAATATAAATCTCTCTGTAATTATATATACTTTCTTTTTTCTTTTTTATAACTGGGAAATCTGGAGCTGGAATTCCCTCCTTGTGCCTCTGCCGCATCTTTGGTCCTCCGGTTTCCTGGCAGTGCGCGCCTGTGCGCATGCGCAGAGGGATGACTTGTCCTGGGCCGGAGTACCACCCCCGCCCCCATCCACCGAGCCCCATTGTTTGGGGTTTCCTTCTCTTCCTAGCAACCACACCTTGTGTTTTTAAGGAGGATGCGGTGAGGCAATGTAATTGTAAAGGGCACCATTTAATACATCGACTATAAACAGAATACAATTGAGTATCGTTTACAGTCGTAAAATTAGAGACCACATTCCTGCCTCATCAATGTTTGCAATGACAGTGTCTCAATAAGTAAATAAATTAATTAATTAATTAATAAGTAAATAAATAATAAAATTACGATGTATCATTGAGGCTCGGCGTTTGGGAAATTATGTGAATAGAGAAAAAGTGTAAGGCTCTGTCCTGGGTCCATTTTCAGTGCTTAATCCCAGCAGACAAGGAAGTTTAAGGGGTAACAAGTGACTAACTTGGAACCTGCCTCTGCAGTCCTTCAGAGACTATGTTGGAGCTATTTTTATCTCTCAGTGTTAAAAAGAAGTTCATTATTTGTTGACCTTGTTCGTTGGTGCCACCAGTACACGATGCGTAACTCCCATGGAACCCCAGGCCCCAGCGAGGCACGGAGGCCCCGCTGGTAAAGAGGGGACTGGGCCTGCCCTCCTGGAGCTGCTTTGTGAAAGCTGAGGTAGTTCATCTGTTGTTCTCTGGCTCGTCAGCAGAAGGAACAGTATACATCTTATGCCTTTTAGAAGTGTATGAAAATACTCTTCAGTTTAGCATGAGGCAAAGAAGGTAAGGTAGACCCCAGAAGAATCGTAACAATTGTTTCTTTCCCTGGAAGATCACAAACCAAAATTACCCTGTACTTTGGAGTCCTGATGTTATACAGATAAGCTCACGCAAGAGCATGTACATCGTTGGAGTTTCACTGATCTAAATGGCTTCTGCTGTCCTGAGAGAAATAGGAACTCTCAAAAGAGGTCATTCGGGGACCATCTGTTTTAGGCACCATCACTCTGTGTGTGTGGTAAGAGCAGTGGGTTGGCCCACAGGAGCCTTTATTCCTTGCCCTCGCCTGAGTCTTTAATTATCGCTACACGTCAGGTTCCTTGAGCGGATACAGTCACTTGTTATAAATAGGTTCAGAATAGTCTGTCCTTTTATTTTGGAGGTGTGTCTTCAGAGCAAATTAAAAAGCATCCTGAATATTTTTTAAAGATAATATTGTATAAATATCGAGCAGTACTGTTATTCAGATAGTATACCTACTGCTATGCTTGCATTTTTTAAAAAGATTTTATTTATTTATTTGTTTGTTTGAGAGAGAGAGAGCCCAAGCAGCAGGAGCTGGGGGGCAGGGGGAGATGGAGAACCAGACTCCCCACTGAGCAGAAAGCCCGACATGGGGCTCGATCCTAGGACCCTGAGATCATGACCTGAGCCAAAGGCAGACACTTAATCGATTGAGCCACCCAAGCTCAATATATATATATATATCCCAATATACTTGCATTTTAAGATTTGAGAGTGTTTCTCTCCGGTGAGGCTGGTAAACTGGGAATAAGAAATCAGATCAGACTAAAAGCCAAAAAAGTGCTTCTTGAATATAAGTTAGCATTGAATGTTAATTCAGTTAAATTCAGTCTCAATATTTGTTATGGGTGGAATAAATCAGTTATTGTTAATCGTGTTCTTGTCTCTGTCACTGCGAGGGCCTCATGCAAACTTCACATCTCAATAACCGCAGTTGACTTTTATAAACAAAATGCACTGAAGTCCCTTAACCTGAGCACCTAAACAATGTCTATAATTACACTACTGCTGCTCTTTGGCACTAGAACCTTCTGCTCCTTGATCCTTACTATTTTTTCCTAAAAACACCTAAACACCAAATATTAGTTGCACATAATTTTCCAAAAATAGTCACAGCTGTTGTAAAGCGAACCTCTCTTTTCCTGACAGTGTTCCTGTTAAAATGCTGGGCAGTTTCACCATACAGTGTGACCTCTTGGCAGGGATTTTTGTCCTTGTGAAGTGGTCGGCTCTGGAAGGTCTCAAACAACTAACATTTCTGTGATGACAGTTAATGCCACTGCTTCATTGCTGATTCTCACCTTGTCTTTTACATATGTGTTTGTGTTTTTCAGGAAAAAAGTGCCAGTTCAAACGTAAGACTTAAAACTAATAAAGAGATTCCAGGATTAGTTCATCAGCCCAGAGCAAAGTAAGTTCTAGTTCCTATTTTTTCCTTATGTTGTTTTTAAAGCTATTCATGTTTTCAGAGTGAGCTCAGTTTTGCCCACCGGGTAACCAAGACGTATTGTAAAGCTCCAGTGAATTGAGACAGTGTGGTTTGGTCTAAGGGAACAGCATGGGGAGTCCCCAGTCAGACCCACAATAAATGTCAGAACTGACATTTCAGATCAGTTAGAAGAAAGTAAAGTGGAATATCTTTATGACCATGGGATAGGGGAGAATTTTGAGTAAGTCACAAAAGATGCAGAACTTAAGAAAAATGATGCATTAATATGACTGCATCAACATTAAGAACTTCCATTTATCAAAATTTACTGTGGGAGAGTAAAAGGAAATGGTGGAATATATTTACAGTGCATACAGTTGACAAGAGTTGGGTTTCAGAATATGTAAACTTACCCTATAAATCAGTAAGTACAAAACAGAGAGCTCATAGAAAAAGAGGCTGAAGATGTGAACAACCATTTCACTACAGAGGAAACTTGAAGAGCTAATAATGTCTTGGGAAAATACCATTTTATACCGCAAGTTTGGCAAAAATTTAGTAGAAGTCTGACAGTGCAAATGGTTGGCCAGGATGTTGAACAACAGGAACCCCTCACCCCAGTGGAAATACAAACCAATACAATTACTTTGGAAAACAATTTGTATTTTCTAATAAAATCATACCTGGACACACCTGGCCCTCCAGCAACTCCCCTCTCAGATGTATAGCCTGGAAAATCCTCACGCATGCGTGCCCGCAGACAGGTCCATAGCAGCGCCATTTATACGAGCTCCTAAGGCTCTTGAAGGCAAAACCTGAACGTCCTTCAGAAATATAATGGATGACCAAAAAAAATGAGGCATATTCTTACGACAGGACTTCTACATATCGGTGAAAACGAATGACCTATGACTGCACATATAAAGATGGAGGACTGTTCCAAAGGTAAGATTGTGCAGTAAAGGCAGTAATAGCCCCAACCTGTGTATAGTTTCGTTTACATAAGGTTCAAAAACGGGCAGAACTAATCAATAGGTTATATAAGTATGTAATAAAGCAAAAAGACAAGCGAGGAAGTGAAAAGGCATTAAACTTAAAAAGAGTGGTTCTTTCTCACTGGATGGAAGACAATGGGACCAAAGGTTCTGTTTCTTAACCTTGCGTGGTGATTACGTGGGTGTTCCTGTCATTGTTACTACTTAAAACGGTACAAATAACATTGTATGTCTTCTATGTGTTATGCATTGCACAATTAAAAAGTTAAGGAGAATAATGAGTATTTTCCTAGATTGTTCCAGAACTGAATCTACCTTGGCAATAAAACGCCCTTTGTGTGACTTTGAAGCTGTTTCCCCTTTCCTTCAAAGAGGCTCTGTTTTCCCGAGGCTACAAATCTCTTTTGTGGTGTTGCACCTAAATAAGAACAAATTCTCTGAGGGTGCCAATTACACTAGTGCAGCTGATACAGTCATGCCCGCCCCCAAAATAAACCTATTACATCGATGCAATAGTAGTTCCATAAATCCAGGTCATAAGCAGAAAAAGTTGTGTTACGTCTGGCTTCCCAGGAAATAGAGGTAAAAATAACCGAGGTCAGACTAATCACTTTCCCCTGGCCCGGTGTCCTTGGTGGTGCTGTAGGTAGTTAGGACTCTACAGGGTGGCGAATGAGCTCAGGGATTTAATTGTTTACTTTCAAAGAAAACTGGACTTTTTTTTTTTTTTTTTGAAAGCTGGACATTTTAAAATCCACTTACCATTTACGTTGACAGTGGGATGGTAAAACTGTTTTTGCACCCTTAGGGACACGTTATTACAGCCCCCCCACCCCCTGCCCCCCATCCACTTCACCGGTAACCACTTTTATCTACACTAATTTTATCTGCCTTTGAGAGACAGACAACAGATATCTGATGATAGAACAAGTCATCTTTTCATCCAAGCCATTCAATATATGCTGTTTTTTTTAAGATGTTATTTATTTATTTTGTCAGAGAGAGAGAGCACAAGCAGGGTGAGTGGCAGGCAGAGGCAGAGGGAAAACCAGGCTTTCCCTGAGCAAGGAGCAGCCCCATGCGGGGCTCGATCCTAGGACTCTGGAATCATGACCTGAGCTGAAGGCAGACGCTCAACTGACTGAGCCACCCAGGAGCCCCTGATATATGCTATTTTTTAATGTTTCCCTTATCTCTGAGTTCTAAGGAGGGGCTGCATTAAAGAGAATTTCTTTCTTCCTTTGGTGTAAATACTTCCGGAACTTACACACACTTAAACAGCATGCTTTGCAGACCGGCATGTGCTGAGACTTTCAGAGAAGTTGATTAAACTGGTTCATGTGTTTACATTAAAATTAGGAAGAAAATCCTCTGTTGTGTGTGTATGTGTGTGTGTGTGTGTGTGTGTGTTTTAAACTATGAGTCAGAACCTTGGGTTACTGGAATTCAACTACAGAATCTTCCTGGAAGGCCATGAGGAGTGAGTGGTATTTTCCTCCTTACTGACACAGAGGAGCAGGGAAACTCTTATTTATTCTGCAGCGTATAAAACAAGGTAATGAGTTTCTTTTCCCCAGAAGTGGAAGGGCAATCCCATATGTGATAACAGGAGGTTTATCAATAATAAAGGTAGATAGGTAATAAAAGGCAGATAATCTTCACACTTTCATATGATGTAACATGCAGAGCACATTCTTCCTTTGTGACCTCAGGCCAGTGACCTAATGTCATTGGGCTGTAATTTTCTCTGATTAAAAGAAAGGAGAAAAGTCTTCATTCCTAAATGAAATAATGTATGCCCAATGTGTATCAGAGTGTCTGATGCTTGGTAAGAATGCCTTAACAGTTAGGGGCGCCTGGGTGGCTCAGTCGGTTAAGCGTCTGCCTTCAGCTCAGGTCATGATCCCAGGGTCCTGGGATGGAGCCCGAGCCCCACAGCGGGTTCTCTGCTCGGTGGGGAGTCTGCTTCTCTCTCTCCCTCTACCTGCTGCTTCCCCTGGTTGTGCTCTCTCTCTCTCTCTGTCAAATAAATATAACATTAAAAAAAAAATGCCTTGGGGCACCTGGGTGGCTCAGTGGGTTAAAGCCTCTGCCTTCAGCTCAGGTCATGATCTCAGGGTCCGGGGATCGAGCCCCACATTGAGGGGGTGGGCTCTCTGCTCAGCAGGGAGCCTGCTTCCCCCTCTCTCTGCCTGCCTCTCTGCCTACTTGTGATCTCTCTCTCTCTCTCTGTCAAATAAATAAATAAATAAAATCTTTAAAAAAATGCCTTAACAGTTAGAAATAGCCCAACTGCCCTTTGACAGGAAATTGAGTAGAGAACCTCACTGCCTTCACACAGCGGAATATTAGCAATGAAAACAAATGTACTGTAGCAACACACAGCGCCGGATGGACCCGAGCAACATGATACTAGAAGAAAAGAGTAGGTTCTGAAAGAGTACACAGAGCATGACGCACTCTTCGTAAAGTTGAAAACAACTGCATAAATCATCTGCTTTATAAAGCACATAAGCAATAAAGCCTATTAAAGGGGTGGGGGGGCATCTTAGTTCCTTTGTGTTGGGGGAAACACACGCCTCCGTGGGAAGTAAGGTAGCTCTAGGTTGTTGTCAAGGTCCTAGCGTTTGTTTTTTGTTTTGGTTTCATGGATGCTTAGTATACTATTTAAAAATATATATTTGACTAAATAGAAGTGAGCCATGCATGAACTGCTAGCAAAGGTGCGTTGTGATGTGAGGATTAGAGTTAAGCCACTTCCCCAAGGTCCCACTGAGCAATGGTGATGATAATTATGAAAGAAAGAACTGTGTTCAGGCCAAGATTTGCCAGGAACTCCCTGGGTGATTGGATTTTATTTTTGCAGGTGAAGTATTAGGGAGTCAGGACCTTGCCTTCTGATACTTTCGTGGCTTAGGTTTTTATTATCTGGAAACTTTTTTTTTTTAAGTCACTGAAAATGAAAGCCGTACACCTTTCAGCTCTCAGGCTCATTTTGCCTCCCTGTCTCGTTCCTTCGATTAGTTGTTAAGATGCCATACGACTGTCATCCCTCGTCTCGTGAAACTGAGGAATCACAGTCAGAAGAGCCTTGGATGACTCAGGGTTAACTCTCAGAGCTCTTCCAGCGCCAGCGGGGGGCACAGGAAGTGCTGCGGGAGGGGGAAGCATTGTGATCTCCCCGGCTGAGTTCATTAGAGAGAAATAGGGATTACTGAGATTGTTAAGTTTTATCAGTTAAATCAGGTACCAACATACAAGCTTTTATAAAAGATTTTTAGATCTAATTAATCTTAGTATCAAATATTCATACTTCATAAACTGAATCGTAAACAATTTAATTATCTGTTTCTGTTATCTTGAGGAAAGATAGAAAGGCCAGTGGGCTTTTTTCCTCCCTCACCCCGCAGTCACCAAAGTGTGCATCAGGAAGAGTTTAAGGATGGGGATGTTACCTACGCACTGTTTCTCACAATGCAGTTTGGACTCTTGAAAAACTACTATTAATGCCGTTGTGTTGGTAGAGTTTCCCCATGAGAAGAGAACATCTGTGTTCCTCTAGGCAGGAGTCCACGCAGATGGGGTAATTTATTTGCTCCCCCAGAGTAACAGTGCTCCCTCTGTCCCTGTTGAAGGGACTTCAGGGCTGGTCTGGGAAACGAAGCCACAGAGAACGGAGAGGAGCGGAGTGAGCCTCACGCTTGCAGGACACACCATCCTGAAGCGGGCGTACAGGCCTGAAGGGCCTCGTGTGGGCCCCTTTGCTCCAGCTGCCACACTTCCGGGGACGACGGAGCTTATTGCAAAGAGCTCCTTTGGTGCATCAGGATTGATAATAAATAAGTCAACTTTCCATTAGTCTTTTCGGGCTAACACAGTCCACGTGCTGTATGTGGCAAGATAGCGAATCCGTCTGGCAGAAGACACGACTTGGTAGGTTTTGAAATGAGAGAGAGGCGGGCAGGGATGTCCTGATGCTCTTACCCAAAGAGAAAGCAGACGGCAGGTCTGTATCCGTGGGGTCTGATGGTGGAGATGCACCGACTGAGAAAGCCAGTTGCCTAGGTTTGGTTAGAATTGTTTCTCAGAGGGCACACATGAAAATGAAAATGGTGGAGTTGGCTTCCCAGCCACGGTACCCTCTGCCACAGTGTGAGGCTACTGTTTGGTTCAGAATTCAGGCGGGGTCGCAGATACCCTGTTTTGACTAATGAATTCTGGGTTATATGGCTTTTGTTCAGTTTGCCTTAATCAAGGAATGCTTTTTTTTTTTCTTTAATAGTTAGAAAGTATGGAGTTAAACTCCACAAAACTGGAACCACTAAGATTTTTGTGCTTGCTTACTATAGCTGCATCTTAAGGTCCTCACCATTACCTTTGGTGTCAATCTCCTGATATAGACACCAGAGCTCTGCTTGCTTGCTTTCTCCGTCCTTCTTTCCTTCCTTCCTTTCTTCCTTCCTTTCTTCCTTCCTTCCTTCCTTCCTTCCTTTCCTCTGTGTAATCTCTATACCCAACGTGGGGCTTGAACTCACGACCCTGAGATCAAGAGTCGGATGCTCCCCGGACTGAGCCAGCCAAGTGCCCCTGAGCTCTGCATTCTTGATCCCAGGGATGGCACACATATTTGCAGAATCGCTTTAAGACTAATCATTTTGTTAGTCTAGTATGCATATGCGTGAGTACTAACCAAGCATCCCTGTTTTCCTGTTGTGATAGTTCAATCAAGGAGTTAATGGAAGTTAGTAATAATCCCAGAATATCAGTGCCAGCAGGGACCTCAAAGACCAGCCTGATGGTTTTAGAGATGAAGACCTGAGGCCTGCTCCTCACCCATGCCAACGTACTGAACTGCCTCTGGGAGGAGTCATGAATCACATGAATTAAAATAGGGACATTTGGTCCACTGATTAAATC
This sequence comes from Nasua narica, assembly GCA_028533885.1. NCBI lineage: Eukaryota > Metazoa > Chordata > Mammalia > Carnivora > Procyonidae > Nasua > Nasua narica. The sequence goes on from CM052814.1 coordinate 40,950,566, forward strand.
TTTATTGCCCTTCTGTTATATACAAGGCAATATATGTTAAAAACTCTACCCTAAAAGTTTCCACAGTGAACATCAAACATGCCATTTTTGGGTCTCTTGGAATTTCCTAGAGAAAGTAATATTTATATGGTTCTCTATATTAAGACGTGCATGCATGCGCACATGTGTATCTGTGTGGTTACCGATATTAGGGTCTATCTATATGTCTTCATGCCTTTTCTCTCTGGGACCCATTTGCAGAGAGCTTGACCAGGAACAGGGAGGATGCCCAGAACGTGTCTGAGCCGCCCCAGTGACTGCCAGAACAGGCCTGTTCCCCACTCACAAGAACCACCCCCCGAGCTCCCTCTCCCTCGGAGCCTGTTTACACTAACTTTAGACACAACTCCAACAGACTTGGATGGGCTAAGCATGGAGCAGAGAAGCAGCAGCTGGGAAGGAAACTGAAAGAGAACCAATACCTTCTTTGACAAAAAAGAGGGGAAAAGTTCAAAGCAGGCAGAGGACAAAACCCGCAGTTTAAGGCCACTCTGCTTACGGAGAGCCAGCTCCCCCACTCTCAGAGGCTCCAGGGGGGGCCTGCTATTACAGAGGGGATTGTGGTTTAAGATCATGGGTGTGGCCAGTGTTATTTAACAAAGATAAATAATGTTTGTGATAGAGCCTCTATTAAAGTTTAGAAGATTTGCATCCAAAGTGGCTCAAATAAAAAAATGTTTTGGCACTTCAAGAAGTAAAATCGTGGGGAATCTGAAAAAACTCAGGTAATCAAAAGTAGCTTTCCCGCCCAACCAGAGAGAGAGAGGAGACTGTTTTAATATATTCTCCTCATCCCAGATTCTGGCCCGCCTTTCTAACCTGCAACCAGAGGGGGCCTGTTACCGAAACAGGAATTTACCTCCCTTGAATTATCACATAAAGGACAGGAAAAATTACGTGACATATGTGAAAGTTGATTGCTGGTATCAGATAGTTTATCATTTTCCTTTTACATCGGAGCTGATGTTAGGGTGCTCCCAGGGTTAAATCTTGGTTTTACACACAGGGGAAAACGCTCAAGCCCCAAGGGGTCGCGGTCTCTTGGGCCACTCTCTGTGGCCCTGACAGGGTGAGGCAGAATGCTAAGGGTGGGCCAGGTGGGCTGCCCGCCGCACCTAGACTTGCAGGGAAGAAACTATTCCAGAACCTCCCCCGCTTCCACGCCCAACCAATGCAACAACCGCGCACTAGAGAGAAGCACGATGCCGTGTGTCTCTCAGCCCAGCGTCCCGAACCTCCTTGCACTCGTTTGTTGTGTGGAGATCACTATCATCAAGACCATGTTGCCACCAAGGCCCTTTCCTCACCACACCCTTCCCATCTGTGATTCCTCTCTGCTCTCCTTTACCGTCTTATGTTTGGTCCCCAGCAGCACGTCGGTCTCACTGAGTGTGCATTTATATAGCGTTAGACAGGCAAACACACAGGGCAAGTGCTGCTCAGATATGCTTCCTGACTCTCTCCCACCTTCCAGGGGATTTCACTTCCAAAGAGGTGCATTGGCTGTCACCCAAAGGGTTCAGGGGCAATGTCAAGTTCTTTGCCTATTTGCTGCCAGCCCATATCTCGACAGTCAGCTGAAGACCATGCTGATGATGACAGTCTCTGTAAAATCCACATTTCCACATAATAACTTGGATATATTTTCTTTTCACAGTTACACACAGGCATGAAATACGCCATGTAATGTTTGGCTGTGCTTTTTTTTTTTTTTTAAACAGAAATGTGTATCTGAAAAAAAAAAATTGGCACACACCTCCCAGTAACATCACTATAAATAATATGTGTACAGTGAAAGGAGATTGTATGCCTTAAATCATAGGAACTGATAGACTCTAATGAAACACATTTATAGGAATTACTGTAATGGCATTTATCCTCAATATGACTTAGACTGTTGCAGTAGAAAAGTCAGCAATAAATAAATGTCTGCCTCAAAGTTTGGGGACTCAGCGTTTTTCATTTCAGGGAGCTGGTTGAAGAAAACACTGAAACACGCACTTAACTACTCTTTGTTTTTTTAGCATGCACATCTCTGAAAGCCAACAAGAATTCTTCAGAATGCTGGACGAAAAAATTGAAAAGGTAAGAAGTAAAATAAATGAACCACTTGTTTCAAGGGACATATGCTAACTGCCTCATGAGTTAAGGTAATAATGTTCTGATTTCTGTGTCACAAAGGTGTTCTTGTAAGGGGATGGGTAGGGAGTTAAAACAAAAATCTCCCCTCACACCAAAAAAAAAAAAAAAAGTGACTATGAGAATGTTTGAGATATGCTAGAGCATCCAAGATCCCAGGCTTGTTGATCATTAATTAACACGTGGAGGCCAAGAGGGAGACCAGTCAGAGCCTTTGCCCAGAGACACAACATTGCTGTCACCGCACATTGTCTGCACCTGATACCCTGCTCCCACCTGAGACCGTGAGCAAGGGGGTTGTCCATGCTGCTGAAACCTGTGGAGCGTCCGCTCTGGGCCTCACGCTGCTCACGGTCCTCTGCAGACATCGCATCCGTGTTGCCGCCAGTGCCTGCCGCAGGGAAATGACTCGGAGACCCATATTGTCTGCATTGTACAGCCAAGGAAGCTAAGGCGCAGAATACCTAAATACCTTCCCACGGTTTGCAAGGCTGACAGTGGTCAAGTTGGAATTCCAGCCCACATCTGCCTGACCCCATAGCAGAATCTCGCGAGCTGCTTCTCTAGGAGCTCGGGGAGGTTTTACAGTGACAGGAAGATCTGGGTGGAAATTGAACCCATCCTGAGGATCTCCGAGTGCCGTATGCTAATCGGCTGAATGAAGGATGGAATATGATAAGAATTAAAGGGTTGCTTACTTGTAGAGTTTAACTTCATCACTGCAGGGGGTGAATTTTAAATCCTACAGTTATAAATCTGAGTCTCACCACTTGAAAACCTTGCTCTGAAGAAGAGTAAAATTCTAAATTCAGAACATAGTACAGCCGTGACAAGGGCATCGTGGGCCAGTTTTTGCCTTTGAAGTTTTTTCCGTTTATTTATTTTTTCCTTTTTTGACCCTTTTATCTGAGCGTTCCTTCATTAATTCCTAGGTTATGATATATATTGCTCAATGGAAAATAATGAAGGGCTTAAATTCATCAGTATTTTAGCAGCAGACCCCATTCTGAAGGACCTCCTTAAAGAATAGTTGTGTGATCTTCTAATGCACCATTAAAGGACCAGCACATGTTGCCAATGTGCAAGGTAGAGTTGGATGATGAATTAGAGTGGAACTTTAACCTACGGTATTACCTGACTATGCGTAAATACTCCTTTGCATATACTTTATTTTATTTTATTTTATTTTCAGAGAGGGAGAGAGGGGGAGGGGAGGGGCAGAGGGATAGAGAGAGAGAGAATATTAAGCAGGCTCCACACCCAGTGCAGAGCTCAACTCAGGGCTCACAACCCTGAGATCATGACCTGAGCCAAAGTCAAGAGTCAGATGTTTAACCAACTGAGCCACCGAGGTGCTCCATTTTATTATTTATTTTTTTTTAAGTGAGATCCTGGCTTACATATGACATTTTAAATTGAAAACTTCATCTAGGAATAATTACCAAGCTTCATGTATTGGTTCCAAAGCTATTCAACTTGCCAATAACATTTGTTTTAGTAAAGAGAGGCGAAAAAAAAAAAAAAAGAATATTTTGTTCCCACTGTAATGGTGAAGACCTTTTCTTTCTCAGTTTGTTTGGACTTTTTTTCCTCCACTAGCTCTGTGGCAATAAAAGGATCTTCTTAGTAGTTCCAGTTAGTCTCTAAAAACTGAAACCTGAATAGTAAGTTATCTTTTTAAACAAAAGTTACCCACCCTGACAAGGCATTTAAGATGATCTAATCCCATCCTGGTGTGTTTCCATAATTGAAATTCTACCTGCTTTTACTCAAAACTGGAATTCATTGTTCCCATCTGAAATCCGATTTCCCTTTTTCCTTTTGCATCCAGGGTGTAGAGTATGATGTGTCTAACACAACAAAGGCAAAGTATAACTTGTTCATTTGTTGGATGGAACCTTCCCTGGACAAAGGAGCATTTGTAGATTCCACATAAACAGTATTCTCACGAATACATTTATGTTCAAAGAAGAGCTGCTATGTAATCTGTGACATGTGCCCAGTTACAGATTTCTAGGGGAATTTTCTATCCGGTCTGAACCAGGCTTTGCTGTTTCTTCCCTCTTATCTAAAATTCATCTCTCTGAATATTATGAACATGCTGTTCTGTGTATTATATAACCATTGAGCCCCCAAGATTAAAATTTTCCTTCTTAATATACGCATTTGACTTAATATAATCTTCACATAGTTTATGTAAACAAAATTGGAAATTGGGTTCTTATAAATTATTTTCCTGACTTTCCATCATTGCTAAATATTTCTTTGGTCTAGGCTAGCCTGAGGACAACCATAAATGCAAACTCAGATCTATTTTTCAGATTTTATAGAGTTGATTTTTTAAAAAACAAAAGACAGGGGCACCTGGCTGGCACAGTCTGTTAAGCGTCCAACTCTTGGTTTCGGCTCAGGTTGTGATCTCAGGGTCATGAGATTGAGCCCCACGTCAGACTCCATCTTGAGCACGGGGTCTGCTTCAGACTCTCTCTCCCTCTGCCCCTCCCCGCTAGGCACACGTGTGCTCTCTCTGTCTCTCTCTCTCTTTCTCTCATAAATAAATCTTTAAAAAACAAAAACACCTCCGAGCTTTGTGCTGATAATTGGACTCATTCTAAGAGGGCTTGAGTTTTGAGATTTAATATCTCTCTGAAATGTCCAGGGATTCTTTTTTCTTCCTTTAGTTGATGAGAAGGAAAATTGACTGACTGTGCAGAGATTGAAACCTGCCTTTCCTTGATTCTTCCTTTGTATTTATTGAATGTCTGTAGGATATGGTTTCAATTTGCCCTTCAACTCTCAACACCAAAAGAAATCTCTGCTCTGTCTCTCTCAAGAGCGATGTGAAGGTACTGTTAGTATAAAGAAACTAGGAGTGTTAGATGGCCTCATATTTCCAGTGGAAATTAAGTTGGACTGCTCTAGTTCGCACCTTCAGCTGGACCAGCGTTTTCTAAGAAGTTAATGATGATGTCAAAGAAAAGCAAGTAGCAGGGACGCCTGGGTGGCTCAGTGGCCTTTAAAGTGGCCTTTAAAGCCTCTGCCTTCGGCTCAGTTCATGATCTCAGGGTCCTGGGATCGAGCCCTGCATTGGGCTCTCTGCTCAGCAAGGAGCTTGCTTCTCCCTCTCTCTCTGCCTGCCTCTCTGCCTACTTGTGATCTCTCTCTCTCTCTGTCAAATATATAAATAAAATCTTTAAAAAAAAAAAAGAAAAGAAAAGCAAGTAGCAAAAATGCCTTTAAAAAACTTACTTACCACTTAGTAAGTACCAGATAGTTACTCAGGATAGAAAATAGGAAATTTGGGATACAAAATATGTAGGTGACAGTCCCTGGCCTTGAGGAGCTCAATTTTAAAAGTGAGTTCCTTTCACAATGTAATGGTTTTACTGATTGGAGCCCTTCATCCATCACCCCCTTTTCCCCACAGCCCCTTGCATTCCCATCGTCACTGGGAGCCAGGTCCTCCTGTACCGAATACAAGTGTTTGTTGCATCATGTGTTGAAATTTGAGGTCCATTAACCAGGGAACCGGGTCAGCTTCCTGGACACTTGGTACCATTTCCATTTCCCTGCCGGCTAGGTCAGGACCCCGACCTGCGTCGGGGAGAGCTTCCGTCAGGAGAGCAGTGAGAGCTCCAAAGAGCTTGATAACCTTTATTTGATTTACTTCTGCATTTCCTTTGTGGAGAGTAAAAATCCTATGACACAATAGGAGTAGCCAGTTTACTTTTACCTCATTATGTTTTACTCGAATATTCAATTGGAATCTTTAGTTGTTTGGCCTGACAGTTCACAGACTCCTGAACCTTATGGGAAGTGTTGACATTCACCTAATTTTGCAACTTAAAGAAAATGACGGTTTACTGCAGAGCAAGATAATGATTTTAAATTCTAGTCTTTCATGGTATTTAGAGAAGATGATATCTAGATTATTAAAAGTCGGCCCCATGGAGGAGAATCTGAATATAGTACCAAAAACAGATCACAACAGATTTTAAGATATGCTTCCTTCTGTACATTTGAGTTTACATGTTAGAAGTCAGAAAGCTAAATAACATTTTTAAGTATCCGCAATAACAGTATCTTCTCCAGGCAAAAACAAGGATGTATATTTTGTTTTATGAGGTTGTAAGAAGAGCTGATGACCAAGGAGCCTTTTGCCCTCTCAAAGACAACTCTTTTTTTTTTAAGATTTTATTTACTTGAGAAAGAGAGAGAGAGAGAGAACGAGTAGGGGGAGGGGCAGAGGGAGACACAGACTCCCTGCAAAGCAGGGTCCCCAATGCGGGGCTTGATCCCAGGACCTCGAGATCATGACCTGAGCCCAAAGGCAGATGCTTAACAGACTGAGCCACCCAGGCGTCCCAAGACAACTCTTAATATTAAAAAAAGAATGTCTCAGTACAATGCCTTTTGCATCTGATTAGTTTTTCGCAAGCAAGACTTTGTGAGCTTTGTTAGGCTGTGAGCATCTTTTTGGAATCTTATCAAAGTTATAGAGACTCTCCCTATAAAAATGCACATATCATATGCACAGATTTCTTAAGTAAAATGTCAGGGTTGGGTCATTCCCTGGAGCCTCTCCCTGGGCCCCAGGCCAAGAACCTGTGGACTTCTTTATGAGGCATTTCATTGGTGTGCGTCCCTCGGATCCAGGGCCTGTCTGCGTCCATGAACCTCACTAGCAATGATCCATATGGATCTCTGGTTTTGAAGACTAGGAAACTCCACACAAAGCCATTCTCCTCTCCTACTGCCCCTCCTTCTTCTCAAAAGTGGCTGAGCGTGCTTCAGCCCCCGAGCATGGGCGACCAGCACACCACTGTATCCTCTCACTTATTCCTGTTTGATCGTGATACTCTGTCACTGTTGACTGCAATTATTCCTTATAACCTTTTGAGGAAATGCATGAGAAAGAGCAGCTCTGGATTTAAAATCGGCTGATTTGAAAGGACGTTTGTTCATCGATAGACCTGTACATCTATTTTAAAAAATCATTCACACTTAGAAAATGTTTGCATCCCCGCCCTGGCCTGATTCCCTTGGCCCCATCACCTAGCTGATGAGAAAGAGCATGGCTGCATTTATAAATCTATTTCAAGGGCTCTTCCTCTTAATATTACATCAGCTCGGTCTGAACCGTGTCTTGAATCAATGTGTCGGAGATCAGAAGGTGTTTGCTTTTCAGCTGGTGAAGAGAGTGACTAGCATGTAATTTAGGAACCATGATGTTTGGTTCTATATATAAACTATCCCCCAGGGGACTGTGTAACTTCAGAGTTGCTGTAGAATCAGGTACAATGTGTAGCGGATACAGCTGACAATAGGTTTTACTCTCTGGGCATGTGTTTGAAGGCTCCTCGGTGCCCACTAGGAAGAGAAACATGGGACTGTTGTATCAAATCCTAAGGAATGTTCCACAGCCTGCCTGTGTGTGCAGAGGAAGTCATAGGGTGTACCTCCCTTCTTGCTTTTCACTTTTCGCAACAGCTAAGGCCCTCAACAGCTCTCCGCACTGGTGGAGAGAGGCTCTTGCCGGCATGTATATTTTGCAAGTGTGCTGGTTTGCCAATATCATTTCATTAAACAATTTTTTGTTCCACAGTAAGCATAGTATGGCCTTGCCTCTGCTCATAACCCGATGCTTCCTTGTGTCCCCTTTCCCTCCATCCCCCTGCCTTGCCTTCTCTCTCTACTGTGTGTAACTTTCCTTATTCATCAGCCAAATTAAAGCTGTAATTACAAGGGTAAGGATGTGACTCAGTCCTGTTTTGTTTTCGCCCTACTGAAGAGTCATGTCACGTTGGTGTAGGAACCACTGGGCTAAGATCCTAAGGTAGCTGATAGTAATAGATGGCACGGCCAAGGAAGATAAAGCAGGCAACGAGCCCGAAAGAAATGAAACACTCGGTCTCTGCTCGCTTTCTTGTTTCTGGAGGGCTTGATTTTCGGAGAATCCTTGAGGTACTATCCACTGGGCACTTTAGGGAGCAGCAGAGGAGAAGCGTTCATTCTAGAATGATGTGGTACATGAATGCAAATGAGAACCCTGCCCTGTTTATGAGTGAAGCATGGCCGACAGTAGTGTGGGGCACAATCCGTGAATGATGTCATTTTGCCATGGGTGCAGTAGTTCGGCGAGGGAGGGCAACCCAAGTACCACTCGGAGCAAAGAGACAGTGATGCTGGTGTTGTGTCATTCCCTTGACCTGTTCCCATTCAGTTCCTCCTTCCTGTCCTCTTCCTGGGCTGCTTTGCGTGGCCTTTCCGTTCTTTGCATCTGGCAGCCATGAGCATCGTCTTAGCCCTCTGGATGAATATTTGTGTTTGGGCCTCATCTGTCTTTGTTTCCCCAGAACCCTGCACAGGGCCTGGGACAGAAGAGATGCGCAGCAAACTTGTTAGAATGAGGGAATGGTACAAATAAGACCACAGGTCCCAGCAGAAGCCAAAGCATACAGAGGAAGGAGGCGTGGTCAGGCAGACTCCTGCTGCAGAGGGCTCAGCAAGAGAGGAGGCTCTCTTCCCCAAGATCAGTGCCAGAGATAGACAGCAGGTGCAGAGCTAAGACCTGCCTTGAGAGAGGTCATGGGAAGAGGCAGCACTGAGGAAGGGAAAGGGCCTGCGCTTCCAACCCAGGCAGACCTGAGAACCAGCTCCAGTTGTAGCTGTGTGGCCCCAGGCTGATTGTTAGACCTTTCAGACCTTCTGGTTGCTCCTCGAAAATTTGCATAATAATACCAACTTGTCTGGGAAATTAGAGATAAATCACCAAGGAGTCTAGCTGAGAGTTTGGTCTGTTGGACCAGCTTGAAGTTGTTTGTATCCTTATCATCAAGGCCTTTTGTAGAGACTGGGGGGAGGTGAGGTTTGAGGGGCTAAAACTGAAACTGAAAATGCAGAATTTAACAGCTTGAATTTTACTCAAGCAAGAGTGCCTTGGGATCCCGTGGGACGTACCCCTTGCCATCCTGTGGGACGGATGTCTCCTTGGAGGTAGAGTATTAGATGAGGGTACTTTTCCAGTGTGCACTGACCTGCCTCCCTCCCCTGTGGTATAAACGTGTTAAGGAATTAGAGTCATGTGACCATTTTTAGAACCATTAAATAACCTTGCGCTAGCTTTGGAGCTGTGATTATGGAATGAGTCAGTGAGTCGGTAGCCTGGGTAGAGCTAGATCCCTATATAGATTTTTCGTGTTTGGAGGGTTCATTCTTTTTTAACTCTTGTAGGTTTTTTAAAACACACTTTTATAAATACCAATATCAACCTCAAATTGCTTGTGACAACAACAAAAACAATAAAAAGTTAGGAAAGGGGATCTCCCCCAAAAGCATTAAACAGTAAAACTGACTTCTTTTGATTCCTTTAACGAGCATAACTGGGATGTGTTCTCCAGACCCAGAAATGAGCCTGGGGCCATAGGGAGTGCGTAATTCAAAAGTTGGGGTCTTGCCTTTAGGCAACTTCTAATCTAGAAGCAAAAAATTTTGAGTTGAGAGGAACTTTAGAGAATATCTTATCTGATTGCCCTCCCCCACTCTTGAAAATTCCCACTAAGTGAATCCCCTGTAGCAAAGAATGACACATGCCCGTTTATGTCATTTGAGAAGGAATTACAAAGCATATTATGTTCTGTACATTTCTTGAAAGTTTTATTCTGAGATAATCTTGTTATTAATGGATACTTATTCCTCTCGTTGAAGTTCTATTGAGTGGAGACATATTCTGTTTCATTCCTAGAAAAAGCATTCTTGGAGCAGACAATTCTTGATTGCCCTCTTTTAATCCCATTTTGCTACATGGATTCAAAAGAGGAGTACCAACATTCTTTAAACTCATATTCCCAGAATTGGTTGTTGGAGGTTTGGAGGTATTTAATCATATCCTGCCTCCCTTCTGTGTTCTTAACAAACTGAAAATTGACACAGGGATCCAGTGACTGTCATGGACCAGTGTTTCCCTTGTTAATGAGCCTCATCATTCCCAACTAGTAAACTAGTTGGAAATATATTTGCAACACTTAAAACATGGAAAGGATCTATAGCCAGACTATATAAAGAAGTACTATTAATACAAACCAATAAAGATCATCACTGAAACTTCTGGGTCTGTATCCCTGAAATTCTTTTACTTCTGTACAATAAAGTTTACTAAAGCATTCTGTGTTTGAAAGCAAAAAGAAAGCATGAAGGCACTGGAAGCAGCCTGAGTAGCTACCTTTAGAGGAATGAGCAGATGGAGCTGTAGGACTCTCCAGTTCAGTATTAGACAGCAGTTAAAAGAAATGAATTGGGGGCATAAGTGGAGTGTATAGATTTGAAACCATGTTATTTAGTGAACAGAAGAATATGTAGAATGATTAAAAAATTTTATGATACCATGCCACTTAAAAAAATGTAAAAATGCCATACGTTGTTTAGAGATGGACATTCAGCAAGTATTTATGAAGTACCAGCTGTATACTGTGCACTGATCCACACACACATGTACATGTGTGTATGCACACATTGGCATGGTATATTTCTATATGATATATTTATAAGTGCCATGTGTTTATATCTGCTATATATTTAAACATTCTTACACACATAAAGCATAGTTTATTTGATAGAATAAAAATATGAATATTAGAGTATCGAAAATGAGCTGGAAGGCCTCATACTAAACCCATGACCATTGCTGCACCTGGGGACATGGGAGGAGAAATGGGGACAGCAATTTCATCAGGGCTAAATGTTACAAAATATTACTGCTTCTTATGTCTAAGTGATAGAAATACAGTGTTTGTTACGTTCTTTTTACTTTTCTGTATCTTCTAAATTTCTCAAGATCAACAGAAGTCTATGAAAACAGGACCTTGTTTATGACAAAATGTCCAGTGGGAAAAGCAGATTTTCCTGCTCACACTTTCCTCCACATCCCAGCGTGTGCAGTTCGGCAGAAGACGGCCGACAAGCACTAATACCCAGGCACTGAGAAACACTCTAAGTCACCTGAAACGGTCCTGTTTTTTATTTCCTTTGAAATCATTATTCCCAAGGATTCTGATAGTTGTGACCAGAGATGGAGTTGACTTCTGATAATTGCTATTCTTACTGGCCAGTTGGCCAGATACGCGACAATCCTTAATTTTAGTAGAGATTCCCATTAGGCTGAAGAGGCCCCACAAATCCAGTCACTTCTGCCTGCCCCAGCCTGCCATGTGTCCTCTGGACCTCCCTCAGTTGTCATCCTTGCAGAATGCTCATTCCTAGGAAATGTGTTAGGTTCATCAGGCCATTGGGCCCCTCAGGATCCATAATGAAGTCCCACGGACCCTGCTTTCCCTTCTCTTTTAGGGTGCAGCTTGGCCACCTTGGCCATGTCCTGGATGAGGAAGGAAGCCACATGGACATGTTCTCCCCATCCCGGGGCCCAAGACACCCACTCCTCATTGTCCTCTGGGCCTTCTCAACCTCCTGTCTGTCTAATCCACTCTTCTCTGCCTTTTATGGGCAGGGACCTCCCATCAGGAGCTGTAGTCTCTTGCTGGCCAAATGCATGTGCTTTCTATTCTGAAAGCAAAAAGAAAGGGGAGGGATGGTGAGCACTGACCCAGCAGACAAGGTGGCTCCTCTCTGTGGGAAGGAAGAAAAGGAACCAACCTTCACACTTTCTCCTCTCTGGTCTGCTGGCTTATGAGCAGTAAGAGGGGCAAGCCCAACATCCTCCATTCTGTTCACATATGACTGGCTGAGTCAGTCACCATCCAGCAGGCCTCAGGGGTGGGACAGAGGGTGGTGATGAGAAGGGGCCTGCTGGGTTCCCTAAGCCAGCAAGAGAGCTAATTCCCATCTGACTCCTTCTGACTGTTCTCAGTTAAAAACTCTAAGGAAAGGAAGTGGGTACTTAGTCTCACCAAACCTCCAACCATGTTCAATGTACATTCTAGGGTATAAGCAATTCGTTCTGAACAAAGAGCTCTAAAGAGTTTTTCTGGAAGACATGTCTTTGTCAAGAGGTATATGGATTGAAATCCCAAACTTGCTAAAGCCATTGTCCTGAAGGAGGTGAACCCCAGAGAAGCCATGAGGCTTCATGTCCTAGAGGAAGTGAACCCTAGAGGGAACCCACAAGGCTTCATGTCCTAGAGGAAGTGAATCGTAGAGGAGACGCATGGGGCTTCATGTCTAGAGCAAGTGAATCCTAGAGGGTACCCATGAAACTTCATGTCAGAGGAAATAAATCCTAGAGGAGACACATGAGGCTTCATGTCCTAGAGGAAGTGAACCCTAGAGGGGACCCATGAGGCTCCACCTACCAAGCGGCCTAGTGGTGAGGGGATTATATTTAAATCTTAACTCCTACACCTGAGAATAGACTAAGACATCCCTTTGAATTAAGTCCATCAAATGGCCTAGAATTCTTGCACAAAGAATTCCACCAAAATTTATGTTATAGCTCTTTATCATTAGAAGGAATTGGTTACAACCGGGAAAAATTTTGTAAGTTAACATTAAGTGGAAAAAAAAAAACAAAAAAAAAGTATCATAGGATTGAAACTATATAAAAGTAACAGATGTATGGACAGAGATTTAAATGAAATCTTTTTCATTTAAATGAAATGAGTTTCCAGAAACTTTGGAAACTCTCCAATTTATTAGGTAGATTGTAGGAAAATCTGATTTTGATTTTGATTGATGGTTTTCTTGTTTGTAAAATAAGAACAATTTTATAAAATGATATTTTAGAAGAGAACTCTGGCCCCATCTTGAGAGAAATGTCTCTCAAGATGGAAATTATCTCTGTTGCTTGAGCTTCTAGAAAGAGGGCCAAACCTTTGACAATGTTAGCTTCTGAACCCACTGATGGTAATTCTGTTCCCTGGAACAGGGGTGGGCAAACCATAGTCCATGAGCCAATCCAGCTCACCAAACAAGAGTGATTTTTGCATGTTTCAATGGTTAGGAAAAGCAAAAAACAGAATGTATTTTCTGACATGTGAAAATTCCGTGAAATTCCAGTTTTAGGGTCCACAAATAAAGTTTTATTGGAACACAGTGACACTCATTCTTCTCCTTTTATCTATGGCTGTCTTCATGCTTCCAATAGCAGAGCTGAGTTGCAACAGAGACCGTATAGAATGCAAAGCCTAAAATATTTACTATTTGGCCCTTGACAGAGAACGTTGTCCATTCTTGCCCTAGGACGTCAGTTCACTATGAGCCTCCCACCTTTATCCTCATTCCTGCTCACGTCCTAGGGGTGGAGAAGGAACATCATTGAAGTCATCTGAGTGCCAACGTCAGATAAGGCTTGAGAAACATGTGCCTTAAAGCTTCTAAAGTACCCTCCTTTTTGTTCGTAGAATGAGGATTCGGGTATAATAAACACTCCACGGGGGTTTTAAAGCCGTGCAGTTAATACTTGCTCTCGCTTGTAAATGAAAAGCTCAGTATGCTGGGACCGTTGTCCCTGCTGCTGTTATCGTGGCAATTATGCCTCTGTCTGGTCAGAGAAACCGTCAGAAGCGGTCACACTCCTACTGCTCTTTACAAACGAGACCTTTTTCCAACCGAAATAATAACGTGTGAGTCTAATTAGAATAAAGCTCATTAGAAACAGAGATGGCCATTAATGCCTTGACTGATTTTTCTAATGAAGTAAGCCGGAGGAGGAGACTTGAACAGCGCGGCTAATTATTTTTGCTTTTCTTTGGCATTTCCTCAAAACTGTGGTTAGAAATTGTTGTCGGACTGTTAGCGAAAATGCTGCTGGAGCACTGACTGGAGAGGCCCTGCCACTTCCAGCCCCGAGGAAGGGGTGGAAGGCGCCTGCTTTGGCCAGCTGCCCCCGCATGGGGTGGGGGGGCTTCGTTCCACTTTTCCTCCCTTTTCCCGCCTCCACATCTTGGGTGCTGGATTCTAGTGCATCACTCACAGATGCTCAGGCTGTGGCATACAGCTCCCCTGCCCCTGTGTTCCTGGTTCAGGGACAGAGCTTTTCAATTGTCCCGATTCCTGTGGAAATTTGGATCTGAGGTTGCCTCTGGATGGTGATGCCTGGAGGAAAAGGTCAGGGGACTGAAAGGTGTTAGATGGGCAGAGCAAGGAGATGGCCCATTGAATTTCTGCACCAAAATACGGTCACGGCAGTTGTGTTTCCTGAATCGGGGTGTTCTTGGGCACCCTGAACACCACAATGCAGGATAGAAGTCTATCCATGAGGCAAAACTAAGTCAAGAAACTGAAACTCAGGATGCCCACGATTAGGAAGAGAGGAGGAAGGGGAATATATCAAGGAAGCAAACGGGAAGTAGGAGAATCAAAATAATGCACAGGCCAGAAACTAACAGTGGTTCCTGGTATCATCCGGAGGGATAAAGGGGGGGAGAATGAATGCTTCCGTTGGTCCATCAGTCAATCGGCAAACAGGAGCCTGCTGTATGACGAGTGTGGCTCACAGTACGAGGCAGAAACATTAAAACAAAATTCTGTAATGAGCCTCTGTTACAAAACTTAATGTTTGCCTTCTGCAAACATGAGAGTCTTCCCTAAAATATTTAGTTTTCTGGGCCCTCTTCTGGGCCCTCACAGCCGTAGCTGTGAGGTTTTAGTCAGAACTTTGTGACAACAGCAAAGGCTTGAGTTCAAGACTCCTGGCTGAATATTATAAGAAGAGAACCAGACTGGGAATGCAAACTGGTGCAGACACTGTGGAAACAGTATGGAGGTTCCTCAAAAAAATTAAAAATAGAACGGTATGATCTAGTAATCGCACTACTGGGTATCTACCCAAAGGATACGAAAACACTAATTTGAAAAGATATATATATAGATATATATAGATATATCTATATATATATAGGGGTGTATATATATATATATACCCCTATGTTTATTGTAGCATTATTTACAGTAGCCAAGATGTGGAAGCAACCCAAATGTCCATGGACAGATGAGTGGACAAAGAAGATGTGGTGTGTATATGTGTATGTATACACAATGGAATATGACTCAGCCATAAAAAAGTGGAATCCTGCCATTGGCAACAACATGGATGGATCTAGAGAGTATAACACTAAGCGAAATAAGTCAGTCAGAGAAAGGCAGATACCATATGACATCACTCATATGTGGAATTTAGAAACAAAACAAATGAACAAAGAAAAAAAAAGAGACAAACCCAAAACCAGACTGTTAACTCTAGAGAACAAACAGATGGTCACCAGAGGGGAGGTGTGGGGTGGGGGACATAGGTGAAGGGGATTAAAGTACACTTTTCATGATGAGAACTGAGTAATGTAGAGAATTCCTGAATCACTACATTGTATACCTGAAGCTAATATAACACCGTATGTTAACTCTACTGGAATTAAATTTTTTTAAAAAGGGACAGCTGGTGTTCCCTATTACACTTGCATTAGGTTGACACTTATAATTTAGCTGTCCAGATGCCCATCTTTTACTCAAAACATAAAATTGCATTTGCCTTGTTCCAAAAAGAGAGAGAGAGAGAGAGAAACAGACATGATTCCTTATGGGGTTTACATAAATATTATTTGTATAAATAAGAATGCTAAGTAGTGGACATGGGATTCTGATACCAGATTTTATTCCCCACCTTGCATTCCTGCTGCCCTCTGCTAAATTCCAGGCTCTTGGAACGAGGCTGTGCCCCAGTCTCTGCTGATACTGGTGATATTGGTGTTCAAAACTCACTCTTTATCAGCTGTGCTATTGAAGAGGACTGCTTCTTCTAGTGCAACCCACAAAATGTTGACAACTCGCTTCACTTTTTAAAGTCCAAGACACTTCCCGAAAACATCATGTAATAGCCTCCATCCCTACACACACACACACACACACACACACACACACACACACACAGCAGCGCCTCCCTCCAGATGCCTGACTATTCATAACCATTGTAACATGAACCACATAAGAATGCCAGTAAATACCAAAAAAGACAAGGATGAATGAGACACATCCTGCTGCCTAGAGTAAGGGAGGCAAACATTTTGGCTAAAATCACTATAAAGCATGGTGGGATCAAAGGAAAGAGATTCTCCCTGAGCAACTGAGGGAAATGAAGGGAATCATAATCTGATAATCATCATAACTTGAAGATATGATGTTGGAACACCATCATAAAGACTGAGTGGCCCCTAGAGACAGCTGGGGACAGGGTTCTGCGAGAAAGAAGCAGTATGTGTGAAAATGCAGTTGGGTGTCCAAGCAGGAGCTGCCTGGGACATGGAGTGATTGTTCCTGCCATTTTGTTTATGTGCCTTTTTGGTCCCTGGTTCCAGGATCTCTTACTGAGATCCTCTTACTGTCCATTTTTTATTAGTATGAGCTTCTCCTATAACTTATGGACACATGGTATGCTACAGGTATTTTTCCCATTATGACATTTGGCTTTTTATTTTATTTTTTACCCTAGAAAAGTTCGTCTTCACATGATCAAGTGTGTTTCTCTTTTTATCTTTTTTCTTGGGATCTTTTTCTCTTCCTTTGTATAAGTTCATTTCCCTCTTTCCCTGAGAGCTGTTTCCCTCTCTGGAACCTTGACAGAAGTTCTTTTGTATTATTGTTAAGATTTAGCACATCCATTCTCTTGGAGTCTGTCATTCCTGGTGATCCTCTTTGTCAGCTACTGAATTCTTACCTCTTTTATGCTGTGTGTCTGGGATACATTGTTGTGTGGAGGTGATGTTCTTGATAGGTCCATTTTAATAAGATCATGGGGAAAATGGCACCCTTGCAAGGGAGAGACCTAGAGGCCACATGGAGCCATGTGATTTGCAGGTAGGGGAGCAAGGGGTGCTGTCAGTCTGGGAAGAATTATCCTCTGGTTCCAAAGGCCTAGACTAAGCCATTCTTTGGGAATTACAGAGAGGCAGAGTTTGGGTCCAGCTGTTGAACAGTGTCATGGGCAGCTTGGAAAACTATCTGACATTTTCTAGCTTAAAAGAGAAGGCTCCCAGTCTAGAATGGGGTAAATGGAGGCCCATCTTACATTAGATGCAAGGTCAGAGGGGAAAACCTCTAAGTCCCCTTTCAATTCTGAAACTTCACAACTCTAGATATATTTCATCCTTTCACTTGGGCAACAAATATTCATTGAGCATCTCACACGTGGCTGACACTGGCCTTGAGTCCTGAAGATGCAGCGTTGCATAAAACAGTCTCTGCCGACCTGATGCTTCTATTCAAGAGAGAAAACAACCAATAAAGAAAGGAATCAATATACTACTGTCAGGAAATGATAAGTAATATAAATAAAAATGAAGCAGAGTAAGGGAAGTGCTTTGTGTATAAGGTGCTCAGGGAAGACAGTGAGGTGGCATTTAAGCAGAGATCCAGAAAACGAGAAGTCATGGATGTGGGGAGGGCTGAAGGCAGGGAGAGCCAGTCTGGATGGAGGAAGAGGGACAAGCACCCAAGTATCTGGCTTGCTTGAGGACCTGAATGTGACTGACTCATTCAGCTGTGGGCCCAATTTCTCACCCAGACAGTTTATTCACTCCTGCATCTGTTGATCTCATTTTTCAATGTCATCATTAGAGCTCTAATTTATTAATTACCTCCCTCCCGTGTGCGAAGCTTTCTAAACACCTTATGTGTTACTTCTAATTCCTTCAGCAACACTGCATGTTAGCTCTTACTATCCCCATTTTACAGATGGAGAAATGGACACTCGCTGCATCCTTTTAGTAACAAGTATATGGTTCCGATCTACCCTACTGGAAAAATACTCAGCTCACAGCTGAGTGTTATGTACTTGAGATGTATGGATTAGGCTGAATGCACACAGGTCTACAGAAATGTATTAGAGACTTCTAAGATAAAATCATACCTGCAACTGGACGGCCAGTCCTTATGTGTCTAAACTTAAGGAGAAAAGCACTGGAGGTACTTTGGATGAACAATTCTCTCGTTCGAAGTCACTCTTTGAGCTGCTCCTCTTTAGCAGAATTTAAAATTAGGATAATGGTCTTTCCTTCTCTGTTACTTACTATATCCCTAATTCTTAGCCTGGACATTTCAACAAAGAATCCTTAGGCTAGAACCTTGGAAATGTATGTTCTGAGCTGACAGAAACTTCTTTAAGTTTCCAAGGAGATAGCACAGACAGCTGACGAGGACATGGAGATCTATACAGAGTAGGGGCGTGGTGGGGAAAATCTCCACTGGCAAGAGCTCTTTAAGATTTTTGAGTCTGCACCATGATGCCCCTGTGGTTCTTCAAACAGCCTTCCTTGTCACCATCCCCGGGACTTTCTGGCCCTGCAGGGGCCTCGTCGGGATCTTCTTCCCTGTAGCTTTCAGTGGGTCCTTTGCACAAGGGTGGAATTGTGTCCCCCGGTCCCAATTCTGACTGTGGGAAGCATCTTTACAGACGTCCCTTTGTAGCCCCTTTACAGGGAAGGGCTGCCTCCATCAGGAGGATTGCCGTGTTTCTCTCAAACCTCTGCCTTCTGACAGCTGAAGGTCTTCAGGTTCCCTTTTTAGCACAGTCTTTATAAATTTACATGAGACGTGCAGTCACGTTGTGGAAGGCCTGCCCGCATGCAGGTGGGGTGTTCCCATGGAGGTTCTGAGGTTCCCCGTCCTTAGAAGGGCGCCGGCCCTCTGGGGGCTCTTACCCACCAGGCCTTTGGTTTGCAAGTCCATGAAGTATTTGGTTCTCAGAGCTGCTGGCAGGTGATAATAACAAGCATGGAACTGATGCAGTTTGATTTCAGTTGTCAGCCCACTGCAGTCGTAACAAAAAGCGGGAGGATGAACCCTGCGGTCTTGGGCCCCTCAGAGGTTTCCCTCCAGGTCACAGGGCGCCACTCCCCCCGACAGGGTCGGCATCAGCAGTCAAGGAAATAATGTCTGCAAAGCAACTGATGCCATTTTCCTCCGCCTCCTCAGAGTGATGATGATTTCCGAGAAGCAGATGCTCGGGAAATGATCATTGCAGTCTTGGGTTTACACAGACGGCTGATGTAGATTTGTCCCTTGTGGTGACAGTAAATTTAGAGGCTCTGAAACGCTCCTGCTGCGTTAACACCACATTAGCTGGCCGAGCCTTTGATTTGCAGCCTTGTTTTAGATAGAAGAAGAAAAACGACTCAGGCGTCTGTCATAGAAGTTTTATCCAAGTGCACAGGGTTCCAGCCCCGTCTGGGGTACAAGGCTGGGGGGGCGGGAGGAAGGTCTCCCCACCATCTGTCCCATCTCAGTGTATGACCACGGACCTTACTCCCTGACAGCCACAAGGAAGGAGGCCCCTATCCGCCTGCTGGGGGGCTGGCCAAACACGGGGTGCATGATAACGACCACAGTGAGAGCAGCAGCAGTGACCTTGACTGACCAGAGCAGCAGCAGTGACCTTGACTGACCACCTGCCACGCACTGTGTTTTTCCCATTGAATCCTGATCACAACCCTGAAACAGAGGCCACAATTATCCCCAGGAAACCCAAGCCCGGTGTTTTGCCTGCTGTCACACAACAGTGTATCTGTCCATATATACACTGGATATGTCCTCTTCCCTTTCCTAATACAAACTGCATGAGCCCTGCCTTTCCCCTCCAGCGAAACACCCAGTGCCCACTGGCAGATCTCCTCCCTGAGCCTCACGAGTTGAGGATCTGTGGACAGCCTCGGCCGCTCCATTTCTAGCCCTGTGCTGGTATGTTTGGTTATGTCCCGTTTCTCCCCTTGAAGAGCTGATCTCCCAACCACAGAGTCCACGAGGCTCTCCTTCCCAGCTCTCCAGCACAAGGCTCTCCTGAGGGGTCTGGGCCAAGGCTAGGATCTCACCCGCTCGGGCTGCTGATGGGGGCTGATGACTGCTGAGTGCATGCTCCTGTCCTCGGGGAGTTTGCTCACCCCGTTTCTTTGCCCAGGAGATGTTTCACAACGCAAGTAAAGCAACCCTGGAAATGACCCGGGACTCAGACACGCTGCAAGTAACAGGGGTGGGAAACCAGACCATGCCCCTAGTGAATCACGTTCAAGGAGAACAGGCGAGCTGGAGCCATTTAGTGTGGGAGCTGGTGACCTCTCGTGCTTCGCTGGTGACCTCTCATGCTTCGCAGGCCCTCGAGACTTCACGGTGTGGCAGCGTTTTTTTTTACCAAATATATCTGCATACACACTACACACGTACGTGTACAAAATGCGTGCTGGGCACTATTTCATCGCTTTACGACTATTAACTTCTTTAATCTTCAGCAACCATGCAAAGTGGGTATTGTTTTCTTCACTGAACAGATGGGGAAACTGAGGTACAGAGAGGGAGCGTGATAAAGATGCCAGAGTTCGTAAGTCACAGAGCCAGGATGACTGCCTGGCTGGATGGTACAGCCCTCATTATGATGATACCCAGCTCTTAGATTCAGTATACAGATACGGTGACAAGCCTGTAAGACACTTGAGAACTAGTTTCATGCAAAATGGCTTTCTTTAAATTTACCTTTAGGAATAAGTTCCAGTTACGTGAAGAATTCTGTTCTTCAAGGACTATTCCTCCCCCTCCCCACCCCCCCACCCCCCACCCCAATTTAAGCATGTGGTGCGTATACAAAAAGAGACAGGTTGAAGGGTACAAATAGTGTTAAGACATGACCTTTTACCAAGTCCTTGTCTATGACCCTGTGATGCAGGCAGGGCGGGTTCCTGACCTACCTCGAGGGATTATGGACCAAGAAGCTAAATGCTTTGACCAAGACAACCCAGCTGGGTCAGATGTGAGGCTTGAGTCAGTCCTAACCATGCCCTCGTAGACTGTATAACCTCCTGGAGAGAGGATGAGAAATGTTCAAAAGTAACGATGGGGTATAGTGCTTAAGCCTTCAAGTGACCCGTTTTGGTGGCGAATGAATCAAAGAAGCATTTTCGCCTTTCTTGTGCCTCCTACACGGACCAAGCGTAGTCCCAGGCATAGTCCCAGATTTGTTACACAGACGTCAGTGAATCTTTGGTTGTTTTTTTTTAACCCCCTGTTTTAATTTAGAGGGGATTCAAACTAAGACATCCCTGGATTATACCCTCCTCTTCTGTAAAATTATAAATCCGAGGCATGGAGATACCACCGTAGATGATGAGCATCACTGACCCCAGCCAAAAGTGACTTGTTCTTCGTTTATTTCAGTTTCTCTTGGTCTTGAGAACTTGGTCTCCTGAATGGGTCGTCCATTTGGTAATTTCGTGGTGAAAAACCGAGTCTTGTATGTGCCTAATGTAAGTTCTTACCAGTATAAAGTAAGGGCTTATTTGGGGCTCGGTAACATTTCCTGTGCTGTGAGGCGTATATCGTTGATAAATCAGCCAACACAGATTCGCAGCTTCTCTCCCTTGTGCCCCTAGTCACTTGATGGATCCTGAGCCCTCTTGCAAGGACATAGACATTGAGAGAAAATTGCCAGTGATTCACTGCCTCGGATTCTGCTTTGAATTTCTCACTCATGTGCTGTCCTTCTCTTTTCCCCTCCAGGGTCGAGATTACTGTTCCGAAGAAGAGGATGTCACATAGCACCCATTCTACCACTGAAACCAGGAGCTACTACTGTGTAAATAGGTTACACCCCAGTTGAAATCTTTGCAAAGGTCGGTTCTCTTCAGCAAACAGCACTATAGCAAAAAAGAAGATCGTTCCATATCGTATGCCCCATTAAATTACAGTGTTTCTTAATGAACTTACAAAGGAATATTGCTAAAAACAAACACACACACACACAAAAAAACTGTTATCGAACTTTCTTTGTTGCTGCTAGTTAAAACTTGTTGCAACTTCTCACTTCTCTTGTGTCCAGGTATGCAGCAAATTCTGCAATTTCACCTTAAAGATACTGTTGGTTTTCCAGATGCTCTCCAAACTATTTTCTATATAAGATGAGGTAGTGGTGAACTCAGATATCAAACTTCTGTTGTAGGAACTGTTCTGCTTCTAAGACAAGCGTCTCCTTCCCTCTCTCCTCCCTCTCTGTCTCTCCCGAGCCGTCCAGAGCCTTGCTTCCCACTGCCAATGCTGCGCTTTGGAGATGGGATGGTTGCTACGGCAAGCCTGGTTCCTCTGCTAAGAAGAAGTAGAGAAGCCATTATCCATTAAAAGCATGTGGGGACGGGACTCCCGGAGTGACGTAGGCGCGAGCAGCAGGTGGTTTCGCTGACTAGGTTGTCTTCCTCGAGGATTAAGCTTGCAACATTGGCTTTGCTCAGATGCAGTTGGAAGTGTGATCACAATCATTCTGAATCCCTCTTCCCCACTTTTTTTTCTAAGAAAATAAACATTTTACTGTTTTTATGTATCCTTGTCTTCTCCCATTCATCCAGTTCAGTGTCTTACGGTGATCTTGGGTGCGGAAGAGGAGCCCTCCTTTGCAGGGACACCGATAATTGAGCTTCATGGCTCCCTCCCCTCCCATCAATCATCCACCGCCCATTGGCAGGGCCGCGGGTGGTCAGAGGCGATGAGGGGACACCCCTCGACGTTTTAGGAACGCCTGAAACCACCCCGTGTCCTTCCACTTTGTTAGCATTTAAGCCATCCTACGTCCTCACTCACTCCCTCCCGAATGTTCCGTGAGCCTTGCCACTTCCTTCTTCGCTCTCGCGCCGCCTTGGCGAGGACAGAGCCGCGCGTGCGCGTCCTGGAAACGTAATACGTAGTACGTTGACGCTGGTGACGCTGTTAGGAGATGCAGAAGCCGAAGCCCCGGGGCCATGCTGGGGAACGTGGACTGTGGGTTTGATAGAGTTTATTTTTCCATATTCTACGAAGAGATTGATCTCTTCTCAGAGACAGAAGTAATATTTTTAACAAATGTTGTCACAAGTAAATAGCAATCAAAAGGAGAAAATAACTTTTGTATTTTTTTAACGTGTTTGATAGCTTTGACGAGGGTTCGCTTTGCGACCTTCGGGGCAGGGCGCCCTGCTAAATGCTACGCCCGCAGGCCAGGTGGGGCTTTGCGCCACAGATACACGGAGGGGGCGTGTAGGTTTCTCTCCTGTGGGGCTCGAGCGTGAGGGGCTCAGGGTCAGCCACACTGCCGCCCTCCAAAGGTGGGGAGTCGTTATTTGACCTGGGCAGCCGAGAGCTCACCTGCCACAGACCAGAACAAGCAGCTAAATTTGTGCTTGCCGAGAAGATGAGCCTTGACTTTAAAATCCATCTCTGTAACGGATGGCGCCTTGGATGGGCTCATGGGGAGATTCCCGATCTGCTTTTAGACCCCAGGGCGCAGAAGTGAGGGGCAGGAAACTCACTCAAGCGCTACAGAAAACGGACTCAAATGGTAGCAACAAAAGCCCTTCGTTCTTTCAACCAGCAGCAGCTATTTTGGGGAGCAGCTGTGGTTGTTACATAAATAGTGATGCGGCCAAAATTTAAGGCTTTTTATCCTGCTTCAAGCAGAAAAATGCAGAGAGAGTCCAGTCGCCTAGGGGTTTACGTTCCCTCCCTTTGTATGGCTTTTGGCCAAGTGACTGAAATAGTTTTCCTCAACTGTAAATGAACTGCTGAGCGCCCCCTGAAACTTGTCCATGTGGGACTTTGTTCACTGTTACATAATTTGCTGATTCTTCTCGAGCAAGAGTGACACAGGCACTGGCCATCTTCCACAGGCTGCTCTACCTGGTGTCTCAGAGAGTGTCTTTCCAGAAAACCACCACCTTCTATACCCAAAGATGATACATGCTCATATCATTTTTTTCTAGTCATGTTTAGCATGTTGACATGATACACATGTGCCCAGAACCATGTGTTTCTTGGGAAGTTGACTTTTGAGTGTTTCTTAAAACATTTTAGAAACTGGTTCCCACGAACCCAGGGGCTTTTCACTTGGAGTTCTTGTCTCCCCAGTTTAACTCTTTGATATGCAGACGTGATTTCATCTGCAGACAAATTTGGTATATCTAGAAATAGATCTGAGAAATGGGGTGGTTGAGTGGGTTGGCGTGAAATGCTTGATTATGTTAGCAACACTCAAAACTGTTTTTTCTATCGTTGGCTTTAATCATAAAATTGTCAAGTGATTTGTGCTTGTACTTTATTTTTTTTAATGCCTTCTGCAAAGGGTCTAATGCAAAAATATTTCACTCCCCCCACTCCGCCGTATATCTGAATATGAAGCAGATTGTCTCAGATACCATGAAAAGAATCATCCAGAAACTAGTGCTTCTGCTGGCTGAGGACTCAGGGAGCTGGAAGGAGGGAAGGAGTGGAGTGGCCTGGAAGGAGATAGAAAAGGAAGGATGAAAAATAGACTGTGAGAAGCATTCAGTAGAGAGAGTTGATAGCACAGCCGCATGCTTGGGTGCAATTCAAAATATAGCTGCCTGGCGGCCAATGGGTGGGGCCGACCGTCTAGAAGATTTACGGCTGGATCACACATGCTTTATGTGCTCCGAGTTGTGGAGCTGTCAAAGTTCAGCAGTGTATGTGCTGCTTTCTTTTGGTTGGCGGAGATTCAGGATCACGGAGTACTTGCTGTCTTAACTGAGTACGTGTTTGTTACTGGCAGAGAACCTCAAAAGAGGCTTTTACCTCAGCCAAGCCTCCCAGCCCCCAGGCTGGAGTCTAGAGGGGTGTTATGGTCTATTTAGGGACAAAGAACGAATGAAGTCCAGAGACGAGGAAACTAGGTCAGCCCCTCAGCAGCAGCAGGGGCCACCCACGGGCCTGCGGGGAGACCAGTCTCTCCCCCTCTGCACAGCCCCCACTCAGAGACTGGGCTGCTCTGACTGGAATGAGGGATGAGCTGACAGAGGAACAAGTAGCCTCAGGTCCTTTGCAGTCCGCACGGGCACAGCTGCCAGGCAGGGAAGCCCCTCCATGTCGGGGGCACCCCCAGAGTCAGCCCAGGATGGCCCCCCACACACACACCTGCCACTTGACAGCCCCCAGGAGCAGCCCAGGGATGATGGTGCCCGTGTTCCCATCCCACTGGATGCCATCCTGCTTTGAGTTCTAACTACCCTCCTCCTAACCTCATCGAGACTTTTTTTTCTCTAAGGGCCAGACTCTTCCAGAAGCCTGCTAAAAGCCGAGATTGTACCTCTCATGAATTTTACCTCAGTACCTATGATGCAGGCGCCAGCATATCGATTACAAATTCTACTTAGACATTAGGCAAGAATTGGAAAGGAGCGCTCCATCCCTACTGGTCTTAGGAAAGAAACCCCACTAAATATGTTGGTTTCAAAAATATATATATATGTTGTTTTCATAGGAAGAAAATTGACCCATGTCTTAAGCCAAGAAAATACTGACTCTGAATCTGGGACTCCAAGACTCTGATATGTTCTTTACGAAAAGCAAAATGATTGGTGTCTAAGGCAGCCTCCCTCCTCCAACTCCCAAATTCAAAAAAAAAAAAGCATTAGATTGCACTGGATCGTTTGATAGAAAATCTGCCTTCCATGCTTTTGCCCCTGGGAGGCATTTTTAGAGCTTTATTTCTTTGTATCTCGCAGAAATTAAGCTTTTTGTGAAGTAGTGCAAAACCCCAGTAGGAAAAGAAGACCTGGTCAGGGAGAGGGAATGCATATTTGGGGGCACGGTGAAAAGGTGGCTGGAAGTGTGGACTGATGGGCCCCCACGCATCTGTGGGCAGCTGGGTGAGGCAGTCGGCTTTCCCGCCACAAACGTCCTTGCAATAAACCTTTGGAATTTTGTGAATGACTTCTATGAATTGCCTTTTGCTAGTGAACGGACACCTTTTTCCAAGGGGGAAAAATGTCCTTTAGTCGCCTTTTCCCGTGTTTCTGGAAAAGGGTCAAAAAACTACAGCAGAAACCGAGGCTGCTGAGTGAATGTATTGACTTATGTGACCAACCTTTAGACTCACTAGCTCGCCCACGTCTCTCAGGAGACTCTTGTACCTTATCTGGGATCTAACCTAATCTTGGGGAAAGAGGAAAAGGAACTATTATTTATTATTTATACTCACTCTGTGCCAGATACTGTGCTGGGAATTTTGCAGCTGTCTTGTGTCATCCTCCTAGTGATCCCGTGAAGTGAATTTGTGACCCTCATGTCCCAAGTAGCGTTTCCTAAGTACAGAATGCATCTACCCAATATCAGTGCCTGCATGGAAAGAAGGAAAGATGTCATTCAAGTAGTCTCCGAATTTTGTTGTTCTTACTATGCCCTTTGCAACACTGTGAAAAGAACCCTTTGG
The DNA here is from genome assembly GCA_028533885.1 of Nasua narica. Taxonomy (NCBI): domain Eukaryota; kingdom Metazoa; phylum Chordata; class Mammalia; order Carnivora; family Procyonidae; genus Nasua; species Nasua narica. The sequence continues at coordinate 40,976,913 of CM052814.1, forward strand.
GGGCTTCTCTCTTCCACAATCACTCTTTGGCTCATCCCCAGCTGGGTTTGCCATGAAGAATGTTTTCCTTGGCCTTCCCGTATCTGATGAGCTACACACAAACCATGAGAGGCTGCTGGCTAACAGAAATTTAGTGCCCAGAAGGAAAAGGCTTTGGGGATTTAGGCACATGTCTCACTTTCTGGAATCCTTTCAGCAACTGGAAAAGGAAGCTGTTACTTCTACCGTGAAATTCCAGACGAAGCCAGAATAGGCCTTTGCATGCTTTCTTTCTTGGCTCCCAAGGCTTAGTTCATCCCAGACTGCATCGTTTTAGAGTGAATAGCCTTAACCTTGCAGAGAAGTGTGGGAGAAGCCGATCGCCCAAGGTAGACGCAGGGCCTGGACCATTGACTTGAGATCCTTTCTTGCAGACCAGAGCTAATGTCTCTCTCTGATGTTTGAACCGGGTCTGTATTTTCCAGGCCAGTTGAAGTGCCGCAACTCAATGTGAATCTCTTTCGAGACTTTAAATATTTATTTTGGAGAGTCATGGACTCGGACTCGTGACTCGGACAGTCTCTTAAATAACGCATGCAAGGTCAGAAGAGCCCACGGAACTCCCCAGAGTTCCTTTCCTTGCTTCTCAAGGCACATCCTCTAAAACAGAGGATTCACGTCTCCATGGCAACTGTTAAAGGTGCTGCCTAGAGGGGACCCACCCCTGCCCTCACTCAGCTTGAAAGATTCAAAAAGCTCCTTGTGTAGAGGGGGTGCTATTATGTTCAGTTTTCTGTGAAAACTGTCCCCGAGATCTTGCCTCTTTCAAACCTGGCAGCTGTCAGATTCCTTCAAGATGATGTGGGAAATGGCTCTCGTCTCTTGTAACCCAGAAAAATGGCTTTAATTCAGCAAGATTCATTCCTAAACCAAAGGTCTCATTCTAATTCCGTCTTCCCCCTCTACCCAGAATTCTCCCTTTTTCCCTTTCCGGGAGTTATTTTTAGCCTAAAGCTTTGAACATGATAGAGTAAGACTGAAAAGCAGTAAAAAGAACACCTTAAACTCAGCCAGAACTGCCAGAGGGTCTCCGGGGTTGCAAATAGTTCTAGAACCTTAGGGGCCACTTGGCCTAGACCCAGAGGTGATAGAAGAAACCCTGTTTTTTGGCATTTCAGTCTAGACCTTCAGGGACTGTTCTTTCTGGACCATCAAGTGAGTGAGGGAAGGAAAGCTTCGTAATAGATTTCAAGCCAGCTTTTCCATTCAAAACAAGATGCAAATTTATTTTTTAAAATGCATATCTATTTTTCTGGAGGAGAACCAGGCAGCTGCCTTATTAAGACTCTAAATTTGGATCTATTTTTCTTAACACACACACACACACACACACACAGGTACTTAGAGAAAGAAAATGTATAACTACTTTATCATTGAAATACTCCAAGGAAGAGCTATACTTTGCTTTTTATAATCTCTAAGATTACATCTAGGAAAGTATTAGCCTAACTCTAATAACACCCAAACAGGAAAAGCTAGTGATCCCTCTTGTGAACCTCTGAGTTAGACTCAATGAGGGGGACGGAGGACTGTTGGCCACCCGGCCTCGTGCCCCGTCTGGACCAGGGTGCCCTGCCACTGGCACCTGGGCCTCTGGCCTGGACACGGAGGCCGGCATCCTGTCCCAAGCCCTGGTGCGAAAAGGGCACGTCCCTCGGGATCTGAGCCAGGTGCAGCCCTATCTAACCACAGTGTCTCTCACACCCTCGCCCGCTCGCCCAACGTGGCCTTGACTGGCAGCCCAGCCATTCCACTGCGACCTTCTGACCCCAAGGTGTGGATCTGGGGCCCCTTCATCTGGGTTGGCCCAGAAAGCATCGTTAGCATTGCCTTCTCCAGGGTTGAGGACTCATTCATTCAGCAGATGATGTATAAGGCACCTAGTGTAGTCGCCAGAATTAAGCCGCCAGTTAAGCCACACATGGAAGCCTAGCATCAGTCAGGAAGACAGCGTGGAAACCGTAAGGGTCAGTACTGGGTGCTGTGAGAGCATCTCAAAGTGGCAGCTGCCCAGCCTGGAGGATCAGGGGGCTTCCAGAAAGAGGTGACATCCAAGCTCAAGGGTGTCAGAGGACAGAGGGAGAATGTTACAAAGGGCCTAGGGAGCTGAGAGGACAGCATAGGACTCAGCCCAAAGAAGGGACAGTGCAGGCTATCAGGAGGAGAGGACAGGGCTTGAGGACAAGCAGTCCGCTGGCTGGTCCCAGAGGGCCACGGGGGCTTCGCCGTGGACTGGGGAAGGGAAGGCTGAAGAAGAGCTATAGACCATGTGCCCTCCAAAGCAGAGGTCAATGCTGAGGTCACCCAGGGAGGTAAGTGTGGTCAGCATCAGGGCCCAGACTTGCCCTATTGCTGTGAGAGCGCACAGTTCCTTGCTGAGATGATTTGTCCCCATGTGTCCTCTGCCCCCGACCCCAGCACCATATCTTCCTGCCCAGCGCTGTTGGAATTCAGGGGCTTTAACCGGGGCTAGACCTGGCTTAGAGACACGCAGGGGACAGCGCCTGGTCATCTTAACCTGTCTGTAGAGCCACAGAGGCTAAAATACCTCTTCATACGAGGCTTGCCTAGACCCCATGATGAGGGGGTGCCCTAAGATGAATTCCCACCAGACAGCTGACAGCCTGCTGGCTGAGCGTGACGCCTTCCTTCAGCCTACCCAGAGGCAGCTGCCCTGGGGCAGCCCTTCCCCGGGTTCGGTCATGCCCTGTGGCCAAGCTCTGCTCGCTCCTGCGTGCACCCCTGAATCCTGCCAAAGAAAAGGCATAGTAAAAAATTAAAAAAAAAAAAAAAGCACAAATGGATTGTATGCACACGGCAAATACCTGCCAACCTAGATAGCCAGCAGGGGCCTAGTGGGGACGGGGAGCTCCCTCCCGCCCCCCCGCCGCCCCTGAGCTCGGCTCTGCGCCCTTCGGTCGTGAGGCAGGGAGGCTTGGGGGGGAAGCAGGCTCTCTGTGGAGACCCCTCACAGTGCCTTTTAGGTTTTCCAGAGAACCTATTCCGAGTTCAGAGCATTGGGTTCTCCCCTCCCCCTACCCCCACAAATAATTAGAAATTTTATAGAGAGAAGGAAAAGAATTCGATGAATCAAAATACTAGCTGTGGGGCAGCGTGGTTTCTAGAAACTTAAGAAAAGGCTCAAACAAGTGACATGGTTTCCCTGAGAGGTTGGAGGAATTAGGCGCTGAAGACACTTTTCTTAGCGAGTGGTTTGGTCTCCAGGGACCCCTCCCAAGGGCCCTGAATATTCCTTGGGGTCAACCGCTTTTGAAAGACTCCCACACGCGCCCTTCTGGGCACAACCTGGCATGTTCAAAAGCAACACCAGCCTTCTGAACCTTTGGAAAGAATTTAGCTCAAGCACATGCCCTTTTCCCAGGTCTTCCTCCGGCTCCCTGGTGAGGAATTTCTAATTCGGTGTCTGCGGTTCCCACTCAGATATCCCGCAGGCCTAGTCCTTTCCATTGGAATTAGGCCTGTGGCGGTCATGATGTTGGAAGGGGACAGAGCATTGGCCCCACTCACGCCTACCTTAAAATTAACGTCCTGCCGCGTCCCCTTGGTGGCGGCAGGGGGCTGGTCATGGAATAGGGCCGGGTTCGCCTCAGGCACCCTCTCCCCATTGTCTGCTCTGGTCCCATTCTCTCACTGTCACCCGGAAAGGATCAAAATGCCTCCTTGCCCATTGCCAGTGCTGTGTATTTGCTCTGTGTGCTGTGTTTTTACTTAGGAATGAGGCCTTCCATTCAAGTGAAATACTGTGGATTAGGATTAGGAGGCATCCGGTCTCAGTTGGGTCTGAGGGGTATCTTGGGGCAATGCTCTTCTGAGCTCCTGCAAACTTCCTCGGGTGGCATGGGAGCCCCGTAGGGCAGGCTCCCCCACATTCTGCATGCACGGGAACTCTACCAAGCAGTGGGTGCCCGTTTATTTCTACTGCACATGCCTCTCAGCAAAAATTCTGTGAAATGCACCCCCTCTGGATGTTTATTAATTTATTTAAAGCCTATATTCATCAACTCCTGGACTACTATATTAGACGCATTGTAAAAAGTACACAATGTAGCCATTTTAAAAGAATAAGATACAAAATATTATAAACAGAGGTTCTGGTATCTTCTCTCTGAACACCTCGGGGCGGGGGGTAGGGGGGAACCTCAAGTACCCCGCCCCAGTCTGTGCATACCCACTTTGTACACTACTCTTTTCAGAGCAAATTGGCACACTTTCACAGCATCCATCCCCGAACCACTGTGCAGGCCCTTGGCCTGCAGAATTAGAAGGTCTTAAGATCAAAATCCCAGGAGTTTCTCACCTGGGAGACAGGGCAAATGAACTCTTCAAACCACCGAAATTTCAATAATGAAAAACCTGCCCGACAGGAAAGCTATCCCTGGACAGTGGTGGCTACAGGTGCTAAGAAAAGATTAGGTACGATGTCCGGAACCGTGGGATTGCCCATCTTGCCTCTCTGGGTCTCCCGAAGAGGACGTTTGGCAATCTTTCCGGCTCTCGCGTGATTGGAATTCTTTGAACCCTCCAACTGCTTCAGCAGGATGTTCCCCACGGCACCAGGGGGGCCACGTCGCTTGAATATTCGTGTTGATTTGACCACTGAGATGTAATGATGATTCTGTTCCATTTTGAAAAGGGTCTGAGAAAGTATACAGGTCTAATTATATATACATATTTATACATGTGTATTTTTGTTTATTGTTACATTTTGACATTGGACTTTCTATTAAATAATTTTTAACAGTTGACCTGGCTTTGTTCTTTTTTGTGCCTTTCTTCTTTCCTGGGTCTCAGAGAGGGGGCTGTTTAAATGTCGCAGAAGATCTCGTCCTTCTGGTCCCTCCGCTCATCTCTCTTCTTCCCTATTCTTGGCACAGAGGGCTTCTCCTATCCACCCTTTTAAGTTCTGTTTTTAGAGATAATTATTGCTTCAGGCACCCGCTTGGAAAACCCCCAACTTTGTTTATATTGCTCCCAGTTTCCAGGGGCAGCCCACTCAATCCCATCAGCTCTGCAAATGCACAAATTCAGACTTGCTGATGTTGCAAGAATGAGCAATAATAAAAATGATGCCATGAGCCTTTTAAATTTCTTGTAAGTCTCCACCCACCCTCCGCAATACACACACACAAACACAGTCCTTGACCCGGGACAAGTCACTTAACCTTCCTGAGCCTAGAGGGTACCTCCCCCTATCCCCTAAAAAACAACACATTTTTTCGTAAGTTGGATATGAGGAGACCCCATAGTAAATGCTCAGTAAACAACCACCCACTTTGTGGAGGCAGCACTCACACAGTGACGTTTATTCATTACACGGTGTACGCCAAGCCCCAGGGTCTCCCGAACGGGGGCAGGGATGGGAGGACTTAAGGAATGCTCCTCTTCAAAGTCAGATGCAGGAGAGCAGCATGAAAAACAAGGCCTTATGTCTTTCTTCTGCCCAACTGCAGCACAGTGAGGACCTGGCACCTGTTGGAGGCTCAAAATAATTGATTCTCCCACTGCACTGGGCTTCCAGGCTCTACCAAAGAGAAATCACACACACACAGACACACAGCCTCAAAGCATGAAGTCAAAGCACCATCCCTGGGCTCCGTCCTCCCTGCTGCATCAGCCTATTCGTGTCTGACATTTGTTGGTCCATCAGCCAGTCCGGCCAGCCTTCTGCTCTCCACCTTTGCCCCTGGGAACATTTTTTTTCGTGATTTCCCAACGGTGTGGAGCTGAGAGTTGGGGATCCAGGGTGGACACGGAAGAGGGGGACAGCCAACCAAGGGGAAGGCGTGGATAACTGCCTTCAGGTTTTTTCCTGCAAATAATAGAGCTGGAGGTCCAGATTTGCAGTTGAGTTTTATGGGCTGTCAAACAGGGCAAAAGCCAAGCTTCTGCCCAGAGTAAATTCTTACAAACACAATAAGCCTGTTTCTCCCAGCAGAAGCTCCCCTGAAATCACAAGGCCGGCCAAGCTTGGAGAGCTCCCTCACCCAACCCAACTCCCCCCGACCCACCCCACCCCCCGGCACACACACACACACACATGCTGTTTCCCCGATTGGGGCTTCGGGAGCTTCCTTTAACCTCAGGCCAAAGAGGAGTCAAGCAGAGAGGACGCTAATGTCCGCTCCCCAGGCCCGTGGCGGTGACATCAGCTTCCGGGTCCCTGGTCATCGCTGGGCTGAAGCCTGCATGTGGCTGCCCAAGTTCCCTCACCTGGAGGCAGGAGGGCCAAGAAGCAGCCTGTGAGTTCCGAAGGGAGAAGAACACCCAGCTTCCTGGAGCCTCAGCTCTGAATGGGTTGGAGAAAAATGAGGTTGCCGACCACATGCTTTAGGAGTGAGCAATCCCAAAGCTCAGCCAGGCCCCTGGGGTGGCTGTGGGGGACAGGTGCTTCTTCCCAGGCTCCCCAGGCCTCCATCACCCTGCCACTGGCCATGTCCATCCACCATATCCTGCCAGAATGCTCAAGCCAAGTCGCTGGGAGGCGGACATGAGGCGTTAGCTTCCTCCATTCACTTTGTGTTACAAAAGTGACTGCCTGCTCCCCACCGGCCTCCACCAGGCAGCCTGCTCTTCACCAAGTCCTCACCCCCACGCTCCACCATGTTTATTCGGCTCTGGTTCCCGCTGTCCCCCATCAGGAAAACTCTCCATCTCTCCTCATCACCATAAACTGAACTTCCTTGGCAGTCCAGTGAAAACTGATCGCTTACATGAGACCCCACTGTATGGCTCCAAGACTTACCAATCTTTCCTGCCAAAAAAAACACTCCCTTAAAAAATATTTTTAAAAAAATATTTTATTCATTTATTTGAGAGAGAGAGAGACAGAGAGAGAGAGCATGCTTAACTGACTGAGCCACCCAGGCGCCCCAATAAATGGAATCTTAAAAAAAAAAATAAAAAACAGTGAATAAAAAACATGCAGAGGAAGAGCCTGCTGGATTTCCGGAAGTCCATTCCCCACACACAAGAGCACAGGAAGCACACAGCCCATACCACGCCCAGAGCAGATGTGTGATGATGGGAGGGAAGACCCAGAGACACTGTGCCCCCACCAGTACGGGTACCTGGGGCCTGCCATTGGTCCCGATGCCCGGGGCGATTTGCTCCCTTTTGCTGATTTCTGACCGCAGGCTCTGAAGGCCTGGTGTCTGGGACGGATGCCAGCTCCCTTCCGAACCCTCTGACCCAGTCTACTACACACATTCCCAACTGGGCACCTTCAGATGCCCTAGGTTTCATGATGTCCATAGGCACTGAGAATTCAGACCCCTCAAAAAAAATAAATAAATAAAAGAGAAAGGGGCAAAGCTGCCTGACTGGCTCATTCTGAGACAAGTTTTTGGAGGCCTCCTGGCGACTACAGCACACTGGGATCCCCTGGGGAGCTTTCCAGCCCATCCCCATCGCCGGACCTCAAGCAGTTAACTCGGGGTCTCTGGGAGTGGGTCCGGGCATTTTTAAATCTCTACCCAGGCAACTGTGAGGCACAGGGAGGATTTCAGAACCACGTGTCTACACTGCATGCCACGGACTTGGGCACCAGCAAACACAACTGAACACAGTAGACCCGGGCCCTCGGGAGGTAAGGAACAGCAGGGTGTAGGTTTGTACACGCATCCCACGGGGCCGAGAGCACTCGGGAAAAGAAACAACTTGGCCACCATTGCTGATGCAGAGAAGGAGCAGGGAATGAAACGAGGAGTGAGCAGGGGAAGTGGGGGAATGAGCAGGGACTCCCCCGTGACCCACAGAGGGGCGTCCCTCTTGTGGATACGGGACAAGAGGATGAGTCAACGCCTGCAAGACTAGGAGCTGAGGCTCGGGCGAGGCCTCCAGGCCCCATCTGCTTGCCAGGCACGATTTTGCTCTATCTTTCCAAAGAGAGAGAATTTCATGAAGACACCCCGATGGGAAACCTGCTGCTTCCATTGGCAGCTCGGCCCTCCCAGGCGGGAAGCTTACCCTTCATGGCTCACCTCAAGCAGCCGCCTAAGCCAGCCCCTGCTTTACCCTGTTCCTCAGTCGTCTGCCCCTCGGCCTTCAGGATAGCCCTTCCCCTGTGCCCTAAACTGACGAGCCTCAGGGAAGGCAGAACCCTGCCTTTGTGTGAGCAAAGGAGGGGTCCCCAGTTTCAATGCAACTCGGCTTGTCCTCTGCAAAGCCCCTGAGCTGAATAAACAGAAAAGCAGGATTTACGCACCTAGTGCCTTTGGTGGGGCAGGGGGCAGCGGGGGTTGGGTATGAGTATTATAATCAGGGGCTGCGGTGGCTGAATTCCTGGTGAATTTGGAAACTGCCAGCTGGGGTGTGACCCAAGACATACGCATCTCCCCACCTGAAGCAGTCAGGCTCGGGGCTGGAACCGCAAACCCCCGCTGCAATTGTTCACACAGGTCTGGTCGTCCGTACTCTCGACACTTGGTCCCTGACCCGACGCTGGATTCTCATGCTTTGCTGTCCTACCGGGGACCGACAGCCTTGAATACCACAACACAGACAAGAGCCAGTGAAAGGTAGTTGGAAAGGCCCATCTGCCCTCACCCCGCTCCCTGGGGGCCCGACTGGGTGGCGAGGACGCTGAGAGGGATGCCGGCCGGACTCCCCACAGTTCTGGTGTCAGCCGAAGGCTCCCTTGCACATTTCTCATAGGTACAAACCCAGCTGGAGCCCCAGGAGATGAGTCTCCTGTGATCACACCGGAATACGAATGAAGTTTTACATTTAAAGATCAGGGGAGGGCGCCTGGGTGCTTCAGTTGGTTAGACGTCTGCCTTTGGCTCAGATCATGATCCTGGGGTCCTCGGATCGAGCCCCGAGTCATGCTCCCTGCTCAGGGAGGAATCTGCTTCTACCTCTCTCCCTCCCCATCCACTCGTGCTCTCTCGCTTTCTCTCTCTCTCTCTCAAAAAAAATTAAATCAAATTAAAATTAAAAATTTTAAAACAAAGAGCAGGTTAGACGACACATGATGGGAGGGGCACACGAAGGAGAAAGCGCTTTCCCCAACTCTGTCATTCTGCATATGAAAATTCAAGTCCCTAATGAGGCTCTGTCTGTTCTCAGTCCCACCGCTACTCCCAGGCCTGTGCCCAAAAAAGGAGAAAGGGAAGCTTTAAATCAAGTCCCCCTAAATCCTCTTTTATCCTTGAGATAATCATCTGGTATTTCTGCCTCTGCCGATGCGGTGGGATTCAGGCGCCCCAGGCCCCCCATGGCTCCTGCCCCAGGGCCACAGAGGCGGCCTTGGCCTCAACCATTTCCCTTCTTCTGCCTCTCCTCCTCCCCTGGAAACACACACAATTGGAAGGAAAAAGCTTGAGGATCTTCTGAAATATAAGTAAATAGATAGGGTCATCGGGATAAGCAGGAAGTCCCCAGCACAAACTGAATCCTCTTCATGCATTAAAACTTGGCTGTGGTCAGTGCCAAGTTCCCACCCGCAAGTCCCAGGTGAGATGAGCTTCCTGGTGGAAACCGATTCTGCCAAACACTGGCAGAGTCTACATCATTCTGGGCAAGTGTGGCTTGAAAACTGTCCCTTGGATCCCAAGTGTTCCATCTTCATAACTGTCCCTGCCATTTACCGACCAGTGACGAAATGTTTCTCGGGAAACCTCCCAATAACCCCTATAAAATAACTGCTGAGTCTCCATTCCACAGTTGGGGAAGCTGAGCGTCAGAGAGACTGAGTAACTCGCTCAAGGTCACACAGCAGTGAGCAGTAGAAGCAGGATCAGGGCCCCTGACCCAGAGGTCTGGCCAACAATTGCTGGGCCATAATGCTGCTCACATGTGTGCTTTGGGTGCTGTGCTGTCCTCTTCTTGGTTTGGTTGCATTCCTTGCCTACCTTCTCCAGCTTCCCTCCATCTGCCAAACCAATATCGATTTCCCATCTGCCCTTTGTCCCTCCTGGACCAACCACCCCTCATGAGTGGACAAACGTTATTTGTCCAGTGAGGCCTGTGAGTGGGGACCTCTCACAGAAGCTACTACTTGGGGGTTCCTTGCATTCCTTCCCATTCACTGCCTTTCCACGCTTTTGGCTTGTTTTTTGAGCCCTGTGACTCCTCAGCTAGATGACCTGGAGACAGTGGGTCTTCAGAGGAGGCCTCACGAGTTTCGCCCTCTTCCCCTCAGACCACCCGCGAGAGGTCTGTCCCCACGGCAGGGTCACGGTAGCATCCTCCGAGCCCTGCAGCCCAGGACCAACCACGGCCCTCAGCAGAGCCCTGCCTTTTGTCGAAGGCACTCTGTGGAAGCCTCGGTAATGTGCTGTCCCTGAATTTGTTTATATTTGCTACATGTCTTGTGCGACCAAGGAACAGTGAAGGCGGGCATCCCGTGCACCCAGAAGCCTCCGCGGCCCTGCCCCTCCAGAGTGCTTCATTCTTGCTGCTTATTGGCTGAGACCACATGACTGCTAGTACCCAATCAATACTCCCCGAACTTTTTAAAGCTTCGCAGGGGGTTAACGCGTATAAAGTCAAGGGAAGAACAGTCTGGGTTCAGTAGCAATATTCTATACAATTCATTTGATGGGGTTTAGAGGAAGGGGGAAGAGGCCATACAATCCACACCCCGACATGTTTGGGGTACGTACAGAGCTACGTAGAGAGCATCCCCCACCTGCAAGGGTGATGAGCTTTCTCCTGATCACGGCCAGGGGGCACACTACCAAAATAAGTACGGTGAGAGCTAACCCATATGGGACCAAGGTGCTGGTGGGGGTGAAGGGGGCACTAATCCAGAGGGAAGGGAGGCCTGTGAGGAGGCCCTGAGGTCGTAGGTGGCTGAGCCATGGGCTCCAAAGCGCTCCACCCTCGCGCAGGCGCAGTGGGAATGGCCGGCCAGCCCCTGGGGGCAGGGTTACTCCTGCAGGTGGGCTCAGGTGGTGCCCAAGAAAGTCCCACTTCTCCTCGAGGTCGGTCATGGCTTCCAGGTGTGGGAACAGGGTGAGTCTGGCCTGGCGCTGGAAGCCGATGAGCACACAGCCAGACTGAGGCGCGAGATGATGGACTAGCAGGTGGGCTAGATTCCGGGGCGTGATGTTGGCATCTGCCTTCAGCAGGTCGTCGCCCCCATGGTTTCAGAAACCCATTAAGTGGGTGATCTCCGTCGAGGAGTTGGGATGGGAGCCCACAGCGAGGGAGGACTCTTCTGTCTTCATGCTCTAAGTTCTCCAGCAGTCATCGTCCTTGCAGAGAAGGAGTCATGTAATCGAAGCACACCCCACACTGTGGTCACACAGCTGATGCCCCAGGCTGTCCTTGTCCAAAGAGTCCCCCCACTTGCTGCCCCAGAAGGTGGGGGTGCAGGGTCCTGAGCCGTGTCCTGCCTCACCAGTCCCTGCTCTGAGGGCTTGGAGGCATTAACGCCGTGTGGCTGTTACAGCATGTCCCCAAGGGGCAGTCTACGTCTCCTGGACCCCTGATTTCTCTTTCCCAGAGGGCTGGGGCTGGGGGTTCTCGTTGCCTTTACTGAGGATTATGAGAGTCTTCTGGCTGCTGGGGTCCAGGCTGCTGGAAACGATGGAAAACCTCGGTGGAATGGTGAGGCAGGTGCAGGGACAAGGGCAGGGATGTGGACAGAAATAAAGAACTTGTCGTTGAGCAGCTCGTGAGTGGTCTGACAGGCAGTGGGATTTTGTCCGAAGCATCTTGTGAACTCAGGAGGTGGCCATGGGGCTGATGTGCTTGGAATACTCTATTCGTTTTTCCTAGGTGTCTTAGGGAAGACGTCTCAAAAGGTGGTTTGCCTACTGACAAGGTACACATGACGCATGCATGGGACCACATATCCGCTTCTGAACTGTGCCCTCTTGCTCGGCACCTCCAGAGCTCTGTTATTAGGGGCTTCTTCCTCTTTTTGTCATACTCGACTTTGGTGGCCAGTCAGAATCCCCTGGTTTCGCCTCCAGATCCTCACCGAGGAAGAGTTAGCCCAGCTTGAGGTCCCAGTGATGAATCCGGTTTGAGGGCAGGTCCTGGCATCCAAGGAGGAAGTAGCGGCCTCAGGCTCTGCCACTGCGTTCCTCCCCAGAGGTCTCCAGCAGCAGAGCTCCAATATGAAATCATTGCTCTCGGAAAAGCCACGGAAGCCCATAGCATGTCGGTGGGCGAGGCTGCAGTGAATGCCCATCTGCTGGGACGCCTTTTCCTTCTTCCGGTACAGCTTGAGTAGCAGCGACGTACACACGATCTTGCCCCCAAACACTTCCTTGGTGTCTGAGGCCTAGATTTCAAAGCATTTGATGAAGCTGCCCTCTCCCAGAAAGCAACACCGGCAGACAGCACGGCCGGCTGCGAGGATCCACTAGGACCTCCGGGATTTCCTTTGCAGGGGCTGGGCTGTGGCCAGGGCCCCAGGAGCCGAAACTTCTGGGACCCTGGCTTTCCCAGGACTGATTGGGGTTGGCTTTCCTGCAGTCACCCCCGTCCATGTTGTTCTGGGACTTGCTCAGCGCACCTCGTAGTGACGGGGGCTTGGCACTGCTCCACTGCTTTCTGATTCGAACTCAGGGCTGGGAACATTACAAAAGCCTCTTTTTTTGTTGTTTTTTTTTTTCTTTACAACTAGGGGGGAGTGGCTCAGATCCTCCAGGTGCTCTAGGCTGTCCCACTCTGTGCCCTGCACCCAGCTCCCCGAGACCCCCAGTCCTGGGAATGAGCTTATGTCCTGGGAAAGTGGAGGCAGGCATCGGGAGGGAAGGTGGATTTATCAGATTAACTGGTACAAACGCTCAGGCTCCCAGCTTCAGCAAGCAAGGCGACCCAGCCTCCTGCGTACCCAGTGGTTTCCAGGCCGGTGGGGGGTTGTTTTTCCTCCAAACTCTTGGCGAGCCCTAAATCTCACCCGAGGGCTGTGGTTTGGGGAATGTTTTGACTTGAAACATTCAAGCCAGTGGTGGTAGTTGGAGTTGTGAGACCCTTCTGTGCTAAAACGAAAAATGAATGGTCTATTTAGAACCTGCTAACAATTCACAGTATAAAGAACAGGCAACAATCCCGTTGCTGAAATTTGACTTTCTGAGGGTACCAGTCCCCGGGGGAGCTGGCTGTGTGGCCAGCATGGCCCCAACTCTGGATATTCCATCTGGAAGACCTCCCTTGCCGGTGATGGCAATGCTTCCAGAAGATTGTGCCTCGGCCCTGGCTTTTTTTCTGGGCCTCTCCTCAACCCCTTCCCAGAATACTCTCTTCCTGGGGCCTGTGGTGTTCTTGGGCTATGAGTAAGACGACTTTTCCAAAACCACATGAACTTTGCTCTGGACAAAGAAGGGTGGCTGTTTGGAAATGCGTAAAACAGCTTCTCTGGGCCTGAGTTGGAGGTTTTAACTCACCATCGCAAACACAGGGCTCACTTGGAGGAGGAAGCCAGTTTTCCTCTCAGGAGAAAATGGTGGCCCTGGAGCCTTGGGTACATTCCCGGATGTTTCTATCAGCAGAGCGATGCCTCAGTTCATTGCATCCTAGGATCAGAAGAGAAGAGGAGAAGCATGGGCTTCTAAACACTCAACCAAGAGAAAATCGGCTGGTTTACTGAAATGCCAAAGCTTCTTTCAAAAATTAATGGCAATTAGGAATGGTATTCCTCTAATTTGTCAAAAGGAATTCCTATATAGGTATAAGTAATCTCAATCAAACTTCTGATAGGTTTTGTTTAGAAATTCACAACCTGATTATAAAATCTATATAGAAATGCAAGGGATCTAGAATAGGGGAAACAATTTTGAAAAAGAACAAAGGTGTTTTTAAACTAACACTACCTGATTTGAAGACTTAAGGTAAAGCTACAAAAATAGACACTGTGGTCCTGGACACACAGAGTATAGACACACAGGTACAATGAGATAGATCAATGGAACAGAATACGAGTTCAGCAATGGTCCACACATATATGGTTAAAAGTTGTGCTGGTGTAATTGGACAGTCATATGCACAAAATGAACTTTGACCCTTCCTGCAAACCACACCCCAAAATGAACTTGAAATGGATCATAGTACTAAATGTAAGAACTAAAATTATAAAGCTTCTGAAAGAAAACTGGAGGATAAAACCTTTACAGCTTTGGATTAAATAAAGATATTTAGGGGCACCTGGGTGGCTCAGCCATTATGTGTCCGCCTTTAGCTCGGGTCATGATCCCAGGGTCCTGGGATCGAGCCCTGCATCAGGCTCCCTGCTCAGCGGGAAGCCTGCTTCTCCCTCTCCCACTCCCCCTGCTTGTGTTCCCTGTCTCTCTCTCTCTCTCTGTCAAATAAACAAATAAAATCTTAAAAAAAAAAAGATATTTAGCTAGACCACAAAAACCATGCATCATAAAAGCAAAACTTGATAAATTAGACTTCACCAAAATATTTTAATCCTACTCTTCAAAAGATAGTGTTAAGAAAAATGAAAAGATAAAGCACAGACTGTGATAAAATATGTGTAAAGCATATATCTGATAAAGATGTATGTAATATATGTACACATTTGATAACTATGTTCAACATCATTAGTCATTAGGAAAATACAAGTTAAAACCTCAATGAAATACCACTACATATCCACCAGAATGGCTAAAACTAAATTTTAAAAATGGACAATACCAAGTGTTAGCAAGAGTGTGGAACAACTGAAACTTCCATACGTCGCCAGTGGGGGTACAAAAATGGTATGGTGCACACTTTGCAGAATTTCATAAAGATAAGCATCCACTTATCATTTCACCCAACAATCCCATTTTGGGTATTTTACCCAAGAGAAAGAAAAGCACATATCTACCAAAAGACTTGCACCGTTTTTTTCTTTTAAGATTTATTTATTGATTAGAGAGAGAGAGAAAGAGAGAGAGATCATGCCAGGGGAGGGGTAGAGGGAAAGAGAGAGAGAATCCTCAAGCAGACTCTCTGCTGGCCGCGGGGCCCAATGTGGGACTTGATCCCAGGACCCTGAGATCATGACCCGAGTCTAGAGTCAGCCACTTAACTGATGGAGCCACCACGGTGCCCCAGGACTTGTACTTTAAACGTTCACTGGAGCTCTATTCGTAATCACGGAAAAGTAAAAGCACTCCAATGTGGATCGAATGGCAGACAGTTGAACATAATGCAGGATATCCGTACATTGGCTACTACTTGGCCCACTACTGATACAGGCGGCAACACAGATGAACTGCTGATTGAAAGAAGTAGCACCCTGGGGGGGTGTCAGGCCTGTTTGACACCCAGAGCCCACACTCCTGCCACCCTCCAGCTCCCTGGCCCCAAGTCCACCACCCCCTAGACGGCAACTCTTAGGGAATTAGGAATGGCTCCGGCTCCTCCTTGAACAATCTGTACTTTTTCTCAGTAAATGCTGAATTGATTTGAATAATTACAGTAACAAGATTTCAGGATGCAGAAGAGACCTACTTTAAATACTCAGGACAAAGGAATAGCGTTGATTTTTATAAATGGAGGATGTGATCATAATAATTGATCCTTCACCCACCCCGCGCGCCCTGAGTTTTTGTGAACGCAGGGCCCAGTGACAGGTGCTAGGGATGCCAAGGGGTGCCTCCCAGCCCTTGCTTCCGATCGGGTCTTACAGGACCTATTGCAATGAACGCTTTCTTAGCCTAGACATTCATTCATCCCACAAATTCTTATCGAGCACCTACCATAAAACCGAAAGTCAAATTTGAACATGTTTTCTCTACAACAGACTTATTGTCAGAGCCTAGATCGTGCTGACCTTTGACCCATGAGAACAAATCATTAAGAGTTTTGTTGTTTGTTAGTTTTGTTTTCCAATCCAACTTTTTCCCCCATTCTGTTCACCAGAGCGAGGTGGAGAAAACCCAGGAGCTGAGAGGCCTGCCGTTCAGAAACAGAGAAGGAGCCCCTTACACTCTGGGCCTCTTCTAGAGGGCAGAAAGTGACCTGCTTTCGCTGGATTCTGGGGCCTTAGCAAATAGTGAATTTTGGGGTAAAATTTTGTTGAACTTCACTAAATTTTAAATTATTCAACTGCTCGGGGTGAAAAACAACCAGTCCCAGGGAAGTGACCAGATGCACTTTTTAAATTAAGCTTCAGGAAAAGTCAGGTGAGCTGCATTTGCTCTGAGGGAAGTCATGCGCTCGGCCAAGGTAAGGACCAGACTGGCCCAGGCTGAAAAAGGCTGAAACTGGATACTTGAAGACAGGGAAGGTAGGGAATCATCGACTGAACCCTGAAAATGAAGAAGTGGAGACCTTTTGTAGAGGATCAAGAGGGCTCTGGGTTTGACAGGACAGTGCTTGTCCGTAGAGAGATGTCCAGCCAGCAGCCTGGAGGTTGAGGGAAGAGCCATCGGACCACGGATGGACAAGGTCACCTTGAGCGCTCAGCCTCACCCCTCAGTCCGCTTCCCACCCCCGCCATCCACCACCCACCAACAGGTTTGCTGGTGTTACCTTTTAAATATTTCTTGACTCTTCCCTGCCTGCCTGCCTCCCTTTCCCACTGAAAGCTTCTCAAACACCTGTCTCCCTCTCGTTCTTCAACGCTCGGCACAAGCATCCTCTCCTCTCAAACATGGTCCCTGATGTCCCCACGATGAGCTGGGTGACTGTGACCCCTGTGCACTTAGAGCTCACGGTGCAGCCTGCCTGGCCACACTGAGCGGCAAGTACTTGTGGCCGCTCCCCAGCACTCAGTCACACCTGGGCTTCTCTGTGCTCCGCCCCCAAGCAGAGTGTGCCTGCTGCACACAGGTGTGGGTTTATCTTGGGAAGGAGGAGGAGACGGACAAAAAAAGACGCCCAGGGGTGTCTGGGTGGCTCAGTCAGTTGAGTGTCTGACTCTTGGTTTGGGCTCGGGTCATGATCTCAGGGTCGTGGGGTCGAGCCCCACATCAGGCCCCACACCCAGCATGGAGTCTGCTTGAGAGCCTCTCCTCCTCCTTCTCCCTCCCCCTCAGTTCCTCCCATGGATTATGCTCTCTCGCTCTCTCTCTCTCTCTCTCTCTCTCTCTCTCAAATTAATGGATGCAACCTTTAGAAAAGAAAATAAAAGAAAAAAAAAGAAAAGGAAAAGAAAAGAGGGCCAAATGCTAATCCTGAAAACTGTCTATGTATGGTAAGGAAACAGCCGAGGTTCCCCTATCTGACTGGAAGGGACTCTGGGCCTCAATCTTCTCACTGAAATCGGGGGATTGGTCTAGATGAACTCCACAGTCCCTCCAGCACTCATTCCGGGGGCACTAAGGTCTGAAGCCCCCTCCCAGCACCCAGGAACTCACATCTTAGGACCTCCTGCATTGGCCCTGTCTGGGCCCGCCTCTCCAGTCCCCGGGCCTCCCTCATTCAGCCCTGGGAGAAGCCAGGACAGCCTCCTCAGATGGTGGTGACAGTCATAGCCTGGCCCATGGACTCCACCAACAGCTTTCACTGGGGATGAAATTCAACCTCTTTTCAGAGATTAAACAGCTGTTTGGGGACACTGGGCTTACTTCTCATAAACCCCTGAGTCCAGAGGCCATGCCTTTGAACGTTCTTTATTGTCTTCTTTAAAACCTCATTAAATTCTGTTGGAGAGGAGGCCACCAGGCCTTGGGGATGCACAGTCCGTCCTCCCACAGCAGCTGTCCCTCCCTAACTGGCCGCATTCTCAATGAATAAGGAAGCACTGCTGGGCTCGGACCAGGCATTGAGGCGCCCCTGGGCCCCCAACCGGTGAAGAGAGGAATTGAAGGACACAGTCTCTTCCCCAAGTTCCTCAGAGACTAGTAGGAAACACAGGTAAGGAAGTGCTATTGAGGAGGACGCTGATAAAAAGAGTACACAATCCAATCCTAAATTGGTTCTATCTTTTATCTCCCAATACTATGTAAGTTCCACAAGGACGGAGACCACTGGATTACCTGTGTGCTGTGACACGCACATTCAAGAGATATCTGTTGAATGAAAGTGTGTTATGTTCTTTGCCATATTCCCAGCTCCTAGAGCAAAACTTAGTTTAATAAATTCTTGCTAAAAGAATGAATGAATAAATGAGGGAGAAGCAGGGCAGGGCTTTGAAGGATTAATAAGAGTTAATCAGCCAAAGAACATAAAAAGAAAGGAGCAGGTGGGTTGGGGGGCACCTAGCTGGCTCAGTAGGTACAGCATGCAACTCTAGATCTCAGGGTCATGAGTTTGAGCCCCACACTGGGCATAGGGTTTACATTTTTTAAAAAAAAATTTAATAAAAATTAATAAAAGAAAAGGGCGGGAGATTTCAAGGGCATAGAGGATAACATTTACAAAGGCAAATGAAAGCTGAATTTCCGGTGAATAGTGCCTTATTAGAAGTGGCTCAATATTTATCTGAAAATGAATTTAACTAAACCGTGATAGAAAAGTGGTAGAAGACCAGCTCGGTTTTCTCATTTCTTTCCCTTCTACCACCAAAGTATCTGCTTGAGATCATTAACAAAGTCCCAGAGCCCTGACTTTTTCCACTGTATTAATCACAATTTTTTTTGTCTGCAAGTGACAAAAATTTAATTCAAGCTAGCTCAAGCAAAAAAACTAGCAAGCGTAGGGGCTGGTTCTTTCATTCTGTGTGTAGGTATCTATCTGTCTGTCTGTCCATCTATCAGCTACTTAACCTTACATCTTCTCTCTTATAGATAGAGTAGTCCCATTCTCTCCTATTTCAAACAGCTTCCTGTTTGCAGGGAGGGAGACACGTGTCTATGGCTTCAGCAGCTCTGGAATCACCCATATAAAAATCCCAGGAAGAGACTAATGGGTTTTGTTTGAGTCGCGTGCTCACCCCAGACCAGTCCCCGTGACTTGACCGGCAGGCGTCATGTGCCCTCCCGTGATGGACAGTACTGTGACTGATGGACCCAGGAGAAGGAGTTCCTTCTCCCACCATGTTCCTCCCCATGCTGGGCAGAGCGGTCCACACCCTGCCACTGGATGTACCACGTGTGGACACGAGGCAGTCAGGGCCTCATCAGCCTGGGAGAAAGTAAACCGTGAGTATGGCCTCTTTCATGGCTGACTGTAACTTCTTTTCTTTTTTTTTTTCTTCTTTTTTTTTTTTTTTTAAGATTTTATTTATTTGTTTGACACAGAGAGAAAAAACAAAAGTAGGCAGAGAGGCAGGCAGAGAGGCAGGCAGAGAGGGAAGGGAAAGCAGGCTCCTTGCTGAGCAGAGAACCCGATGCGGGGCTCGATCCCAGGACCCTGAGATCATGACCTGAGCCGAAGGCAGAGGCTTTAACCCACTGAGCCACCCACGTGCCCCTGACGGTAACTTCTTCTCTGGGCCTTAGTTTCTCAATCTGCAAAATGAGTATGTTGGGCTACACTCATCTTCAAAGGTCCCTTCCCAATATGACGTTCTGAGATGTTTATTTACATTTAAACTCTTGATTACTTGACTTGGATAATGGCCATATCTGTTTTTTCGCTTAATTAACTCATGAGGTAGGTTTGGATATTTTATCTTTATTGTTCTCAGTCATTTCAAAAATACCAAATCTATTGTTCAGCAGAGGGATCTAATCTTTTTCCCAAAGCGCATTTTTCAGTCTCCTTCAGAATGTCAGTTATTTAAATCATCACCTCGGGAAGAATGCGATATTTGGGGGCGAAGTGCTTTCAATCAATCCCAATTTATAATGCTGAGGCCCAAACCTTTTTATTATTTCTACTTGATGCTGGGAGCTTCAGGAAAGGAAATCATTGCTCCTTCATGTTATTTGGGGCCTATTTGACCTTGGTAGGGAGTATTCCAAAGTGGGATCTCTGAGCCTAGAATCTCTGCTGTTTTATATTCATTGAGCTCCATGATGAGATGCAGGGAAATGACAATCGGGGACCCACCAGCCCTTCACCAGTCCCAAGCTCTCTTCCTCTTCGGAGCCCGTCCGCCTGCCCCTCCCCCATGTCCAGCAGTCCTGGGCCAGAGCCAGGCACAGAGAAGGAAAACGCGCTCACAGTCAACTGCTAGCTGGTAAAGCTTGAATTTAAAACCCAAGACATCTGACTTCTGGCTCCACATTCTCCTTCAGCACGATTATCCCCTGCCGCCTCTTCACCTCCAATCACATTCAGAGCCTCCTTGTCCAGGGGACTAACACCGAGCCCAAGCCTTCCTCACCCTTGGCTCCCAAAGCCTCCTTGGTGACGCCGTGACCTTGAGCACCAGCCACTCCAGGCCTTTCTATTTTGCTTCCTGCAGCCTCTCGAGTTGGCACTCTGGCTTCCAGGCACTTGCTCTATTTGCAGAGAAAGCTCTTTCCTTCACTCATGCCTGATAATCGGACTCCCTGAGGGAGCCTCTAACATAGCCGGGCCTTTGTCTGATGGCAGAGTTTGGCTCCCCTCAAGGTATCTGCGCTCTGTTTGGGGGCCCCCACCCTCAGCCTCCCTCTCCTGCACACAATGGAAGGCCTGTGTCTTTCTCTCACCACCAGGAGGCTGCTGGGGCAGCTGCCAACCCTCGGGGCTGCGGAGACCTTCATAGCCTGACTGCCGTCACTGACAAGGTCAGCAATTGGGTTGATCCCAGGTCACAGGCCTCGATCCAGCAAGACCGCTGGCTCAGGGAAGAGGTGATCGGACTTTTCCCAGAACTCCCCGTCACATCCAGCAGAAGCAGCCTGTTCCTCAGAGATCCCAGCTTTCTTCGACTGCCTCAGGAGGCCAAGGCCTGACATCGACACCAAAGATTTTTGGACTTGGAAAGAATCCTCGATTGTCCTCTTCATCATTTTCCCAACAAGTCTAATACAAGCCAATCCATCATCCATCCATTTTCATCTATTCTTTCATTCGTAAAAAAATTTATTGGACTCTTAGTATATTCCTGGGCAATTAATGAAGCTGACCTACCTTTTCTGAGCTCTCCTGTTCCCCGTGCCTCAAAGCCCACCATAAGTGCTTCCTCAAACAACACAGTTCTAGAATTGCTATTTTAATTCCGTTTGGTAGCAGAACCTTCCAGCACTCACGGCGCCCCGCGGTCTCCAGCGCTCAGGCCTTCCCGGGCTGACCGCTCCCGCGGTTGCTGTTAGTGCTGCTCCAGGATGGGAGGGAAACACCCACAGTCAGAGTTTCTCATTCTCCGCTCCTCACCCAGACCCCCGGATCCGGATCCGTTAGCCTTTCCACGCCCATCCTCTCCCACGGGACACCTCTGTCCTCGCTCCTCGGGTACGTCATCAGCAACCCAGTCTGTCTGCGTCCCGCTGCTCTGGCCTTCTCAGCGTGATAACCAGATCCACCTTCCCACCAAAGCACCACCGTCATGCCTCGTGCAGACTCTCACACGCATTCATGTCTACTGCTCGCACGATTTTTTTAGTCATTCAACAAGTATTTGTGGAGCACCTACCATATTCCAATGACTGCAAGGCCGCTGAGGCTCTAACGGTGAGCAAAATATAAATGCAGTCCGGACAGAAAGACAAAAATGGGCCGGGAAGGCCGAAAGGGTGATTGGCACTGCTTGGGGAGTGAGTGTTTCACAGGAGCGCTGAACTGGGGGATCTGTCGGGAAAGGGCTCCCAGACAGGGGGACATGTAACCCGAATAAAAACTCCCTTGCCTGCGCTCAAGGTCTCTTCTTGTCCTCCAAGCTGCGCGTGTTTGCCCTGAGTCGGCCACTCCGCCACCAGCGCAAACACCTGGCCCCTCCCACCTTCCTCCTTCCGCCTCTGTTGTGAATTCTTTGTCCATTTGTGGAATGCAAATCCCCAACTAAATGGGAAGTTCCAGCAGGGCAGGACCAGCAGCCTTTGAGCCCAGCCCAGCCCTGTGGTCCACACCGCGCTGGCCCACGTGACGTGTTGTAAAGTCCGAGTTAGGCATTCCGCGGAGCCCACCGGTGTTACAACGG
Source organism: Nasua narica (assembly GCA_028533885.1). Classification (NCBI taxonomy): domain Eukaryota; kingdom Metazoa; phylum Chordata; class Mammalia; order Carnivora; family Procyonidae; genus Nasua; species Nasua narica. The sequence continues at coordinate 40,998,817 of CM052814.1, forward strand.
GGTAGAGCGAAGGTGGTCCTCCTAAAGATGACATTTCCCCACCAATCAGAGGGACTGAGGTGGGCCACTTCCTGGCCTGGACCTTAGCAATACTGCTCACACTCTCGTCCACGCCCTCTTTCCTCTTCTGGCGAACCCCCAGATGGGGCTGTGGCCCCATCTTGACCATGACCTGCAAAAGGAATCAACATCCTGGTTCCTTAAACCGTTGCATTGTTGGCTCCCTTTTTGAGAGCAGACTAGCCTTACTCCAACTAATGCAACTGCCAACATGTCAGCTTTCCAGCTGCCCATGGTAGATGGGGGAGAGGGGATTCTACAAACACCCTGTCTGCAATCAGCGGAAGCTAAGACCCACTTTGCCTCAGACCCCACTGTTGCCTCGGGGAGGCTGAGAGCCAGTGTCCCTTTGACCTTCGACATGACCTTTGCACTCTTGCTTTTCTGACCCTTCCCTCCTCCCCAGGAGCTGCCTGAGGCTTGCAGACAAACCTGTGTGTTCTCAGAAACATTAGAGCCTCAGAGTAGAACGTGACTCAGGGGATCCAATTCCTGATGATCCACCTGCTTGGTGGCTCTTCTCTCAAGAGTTTTTGCTGTTTTAAGACCTAACCCCAGTCATCTCAACCCTGGTTTAGGACCTGGATCAGACCCAATGCCTCCCTCCCAAAACAAATATCCTATAATGTCCGCTTTGTGTTCCTGAAATTAAATTAGCATTACCCACCTACACACAATTCTGAAAGTCAGTATCATGCCCTAATGGAAATATCAAGGAGAAATAAAATGAAAGTCGCTTGTGATAACAGCATGTGGCTCAATACAGAAAGGTTTGCTGGGACTGCTTTAGGAGCCAGCGCGGACGTATGAGACATCCCCTGGGCCGGAGCAGAGGCCCCTCGAGTCTGACAGCTGTGAATGCAGACCAGTACAGCTGTGGGATTCTAGAAGCTCACGGGCCACAAGCGGCATTGCCATCAGGGATCCAATCTTCCTGAAAGGCAAACAGCTCTTGGGAACGTTCTCCCCACCTCCAAATCGAGTCTTTCCTTGATTTCCACAACAGTTGCCTTCGTGGAAAACTTTGTGCATTTGAAAATGTGCAACAAATACTTTATGAGTAAAATAGAGTTCAGTTTTAGGCTCAGGTCATCTCAAACACGTTCTGGCATGCACACATGTGTGGCCCGGCACACACAGCAGGCACCCAGCAGTCACGCAGGGCAGAGGATAGAGAGTTCTCGGTTGGGGACACCATCTGGAACATTTCAGCCTGTCTAGCATCTACCCTTCCCCCCACTGAGTGCTGAGAGCGTCCCAACCCAACCCTTAAGACAACCCAAAACACCCACACATTTCCAAAGGCCCCCTTCGGGCAGATGCTTCCTCCCCCATGAGAACCATTGCCTCAAACCAAGAAGACACACAGAGAGGTGAAGGCGATATTGAAGCTTTTCCTGAAGATGACTTGAGTTTTTCTTCATAGCTTGCTGAAAATGAGGCATCATCTCATCTCGACTTTCTGTGACTATCTGGACTTGCTAGATGTTTGTTCAGGGAAGGAATCGGCAGCGTTTAGAAGAGACTGTGGGGGCCTCCAGGTTTTAGGTGGTGCTTGTCCCCCCCCCCCCCCCCACCCCGTGGCTCTGGAAGAGAGGGCTTACCTCCCAGCCCCTATGTTTAAAAAGGACGTGTAAATGGCTGAAACTGAAAACCAGTTCTCACATCCCTCTCATCTTTCAGAATGAGTCGCTTGGAGACGTTGACTGACTGCCTCTAAGAGTGTGTTCACCTAAAATGCCATTTTTCCATGTTGCTGTGATGCCAGGCAGCCAAGATGGACACCATTTCTCAAAGAAACATGCCTGTAAATTGGGTTTCACCTGGGCTGGGATGGGGCCCAACACAACAGTCAGTCCTCCTCATATTTAGGAAACTGGGGGGCTTGAGTGCTTGGTCTTCTGGATCCCTCCAAAGAGAACATCCTCTCAGTTTCCCCTTGTCAAAGAAAACTCCGTTTTCTCCACAGACCTCTGTGTTGCCTGAACTCCTCGATGGCTCCCTAAATGGATTTGCGGACAAGTACTGCTGTGCTCACAGATGTAGGCCCTGAAAGGACAGCGACAGGGGAAAGTGAACCAGATGTCCTTCTTCTCAGGAGCGTAGGGCCAGGCGGCTCTTCCTTGGCCCTCAGATCCTGATCGCCCCTCCCCCAAGCCAGCGTGTCACCTTCCTCACCACATGCCACCCCGTCACCTCATTTCCTCCTCTATCCTAGGCCATTTTTAACTGTCTGACCGGGAAGGATCTGACCTGACAGGACAATTAAATATTAATACCATGATTGAAGAGCCTGTGTGCAAATCAATTAAAAATAGGACTTGTGGAGCTGAGACATTTTTAATCTATTTTTCCTTCCTGTCAGGAAAGCTCTTGCCAGGGAGCTCAGACCCCAGGGCCCTGAGGCGGGGATTGATCCTAGAAGGTGCCCATAGGTTCTGCCGGTGGGGCAGTCAGTCACTACCCTCCTCAGATGGGGGCAGGTGAAGAGGCTGATGTGGCCTTTCTCCTCCCAGGAGGGGCAGGGACCCCTTGCACAGATGCCTCCTCCATCAGAGTCTTCCTCAGGACAAGCTGCCGCCCCCAGGACTCCTGTCCAGTGCCAGCTTGCCTCAGACGTTTGTAAGTATTTGCTCGTTGTGTTTGCACTGCACCCTAGAATGTGAGGGAACACACTGAGGGCAGGGCCCATCCTCTTCATCTTTCCACACAGATCCCCACCCAGTTTCTGGAAACTGGTACACAATTAATAAATCTCTGTGCAATGAATCAACATGGCAATGAAATCTGCCACTTAGTTATGCTTCCTTGTTTCTAATGAAAATCTGTCGAATGACAGTTATTAATAGCTTAGCTCTTCTACCCCCTTCCAGCTCGACTTGAGGTGGCATCTGGGTGACAATATAAGGCACAGAATTTGGCTCTGAGCTTTCTGGAAGCCCAGGCTGAAAGGGAGACAATGTAAGTTATTTTCTTGCCCAAAAGAACACAAATTGGTCAGCAGGGCAAACTTTTCCTGAAACTCTGCCCCTCAAAGGGGATTTGTTATGTGAATCCTTACACAGCTGTTCCTCACATAAGCCACACTCGTTCCTGCCACAGGACTTGTCCTTCTGCCTAGAATGCCGGCATGGAACTTCTCAACACGCGCTTCTCTGCTTAAGTGTCCCCTCGGAGCAGCCACCCCTGCCTCTTCTCCCCCGGGATTCCCTTTGGACCCCTTTTTTATTTCTCTGCATTGCACTTACCCTCTCCAAAATCATCTTACTTCTTTGCTTGCTTACTTGCAGTCTGTCTCCCTCAAAAGACTGTAAGCTTCATGAGGGCAGGAATTTTGTCTGTTTTGTTCATCGCTGTACCCTAAACCCCTCCGGTAGCACTTGGGAAACTAGCAGGCATTAAATACATATTGCCTGAATCAACCAGAGTTTGAGGGAAGCACAGAAACATTGTTTTAAAAGGAGATTCTGGTTTTAGACACTCTCTGAGGAGTTGGAGATAACATGTTCCAGGATCTGCTTTCTTGTAACAATTTCATACAGGGATAGAACACGGAGGATCTATAAATGGATAGCATCAACAACTTCCTGTCATCTGCCTCAAACATCAGGGGGCCTGAGATGAGCTTTGACAAATCTTCACTCAAGGTCAGTTCTTCTTCTTTTTTTTTTTTTTAAGATTTTTATTTATTATTTATTAGAGAGCGAGAGACTGAGAATGAGAGGGGAGAAAGACAGAGAGAGAAGCAGACTTCCCGCAGAGCCGGGAGTCCGATATGGGACTCGATCCCGGGACTCCGGGATCATGACCTGAGCCAAAGGCAGTTGCTCAACCAACTGAGCCACCCAGGCGCCCAAGGTCAGTTCTTCTTTTTCACATATATGGATATATTCTATAGAAAGGGTCACACTGTGCTGCCCAGGCTGGAGTGCCGTGACGATTCACAGGCACATTCCCACAACTTATTAGCCCGGGAGTTTTGACCTGCTCTGTCTCCAGTGTGGGCTGGTTCACCTCTCCTTAGACACCATGGTGGTCACCTACTCCGAGGAGGGCACCATCTTGATGCCAGACTTCATGTGGATCCCCAGTCGGCACAGTGCTCTCTAGGCCAGCACTCCTGGGCTCAGGTGGTCCTCCTGCCTCAGCCTCTCAAGGAGTGGAAACCACAGGTGCCGCCACCACACCCAGTGTCAGCTCCTCATTGGCCTCCGACAAGTACTCTAATAGAGCTCCTCAAGTTTGCCTAAAGTGAGAGCCTTCTAGACTGCCAGGCAACGAGGCAAATTTCTATTCACCTGCAAATCTTTAAGAGCTAGACTTACAGTCTCATCTACAGAAAAGTCAACCAACTTCAGCAGAAACATGGCTACTGGCAAAGAGCCTCAGTTCTTTCCCACAGGATCTCTCCACAAGATCCCTTGAGGGTCTTCATGACATGCTAGCTGGCTTCTTCTACAGGGAGTGATCCAAGAGAGAGAACAAAAAGGAAGCCCCAGTGACTTAGTCTCGCTGTATGACCTAGTCTCGCTGCCATACACTTTTGCTTCCACCATATTCTGTTTGTTGGAAGTAAGTCACTAAGTTCAGGCCACACTCAAGTGAAGGGGAATTAAGCTCCACCTCTTAAAGGGAGGGAAATCAAACCACTGCATCATCGGACGTGCACAAAATAGCCTCAACCAGAGAAATATATGCGACAGCCATTACCAACCAGAGAAGTTCCTGATTGTATGAGAGGGGCCACAATGTACTGAAGAGATCATGAATAGTAATTAGACCTTCCAGGACTCAAATCTTTAACCCACCATCTACCAGCTGGATGAATCTGAGAAAGACACTTACCTTCTCAGAGCTTTGGTTTTCTTTTGTTTAAAACGGAGATGATGTTACCTAATATGCTGACATGTTATGAGAAATAGAGAAAATGCATGTCAGTCTCTTTCTGGACACACAGTAACTATTCATGAAATGACAGGTGTTATTAAATTATACTGAAACGCTTCTTCAATTTTTAAAGAACTATGAATTGATTGGTACACTGTACAGATGGAAAATGGATTAACTGCTTAAAAAGAATTAAGATGTATCACATATTTGCTGCTATCCAATACAATGATTTTGGTTTGATACTCATCTCCTTCTGGGATATTTGTGTGTGTGTGTGTATGTGTGTGTGTGTGTGTGTGTGTGTGTGTGTACTCCGCCCCATTCTCCAAACAGTCAAGGCTAACAAAATATCAATTGCAAAATGAATACATTAAAAATGAAATTTTAAAGGACACTGGTGTGGTACAGTTGGTTAAGGGTCTGCCTTCGATTCGGTCATGATCTCAGGGTCCTTGGGTCGAGCCCCACATTGGGTTCTCTGCTCAGCAGGGAGTCTGCTTCTCCCTCTCTCTCTCTGCCTCTCCTCCCACTGGTTTTCTCTCTCTCTCTCTCTCTCTCTCAAATAAATAAATAAATAAGATCTTTAAAAAATGACATTTTAAAAATACAAAAAGAAACAAACAAATTCGGGAATATGCAAAGCACAAATCAAAAGAGCAAAAAAAGGCTAAAATGAGGGGGTGAAATAAAAATTTGAGGCAAAATTTAGCCTCAAACTTTGTTTCTTGGAACCCAGGTTAACATTCTGCAGCACTAAGCAAATGCTGGCCCAGCCCATCTCCAAGATCCCTTCCAGCTCAAGGATTCCATGGTTTCAGGTCTTTAAAAAGGCAACGGTAGGATAAGGACTTTGAAGTCAGAACACTTAAACTTGATTTCAAGCCCTGCCTCTTGCTAACTGGAAAAGCTGGGGATGGTCAGTCTCTCAGACCCGCAGTCTTCTTATCTGTGAAATGGGGGATCATGATGGGATCTGTGTCATCATGCTGTCGTGAGGATCACAGTAGGTCATAAATGCATGTGAAAGCAACTTACAAACTGGACATGGCCTACTCATATTAGCTGCTACTATTACAAATTAAAAATGAAACAAAACAAAACTAGAAATCAGATTTGATCAGTTTCATATCACCAAGTCATCTGTTGCAACCGCTTTCCTATGGCCCTGCCTGTTCTTAATACGCCAGAGTAAAGATGTATATTTTTAAAAGAGAGCAAATCCTATAAATTTTCTTCCTCTTTTTCAGATTATTTTTTTTAAAGATTTTTTTATTTGTTCACTTGAGAGAGAGAGAGAGAGAGCCTCAAAAGCACCAACGGGGGTGGGGGGAGGGCTAGAGGGAGAAGGAGAAGCAGACTCCCCACTGAGCAGGGAGCCCCATGTGGGGCTGGATCCCAGGACCCCACGATCATGACCTGAGCCGAAGGCAGACACCCAACCAACTGAGCCACCCAGGTGTCCTTCAGATTGATACTCTTGATGTCATTTCATCTTAGTATATGTGTGTTGGGAAGGCCAATGAATTAAAAACAAACAAATGATTTGTTCTTCTACCGAGCAACCCTCTGGTTGATGAGTCCCTCTGGTTGGGGCTTTTCATTCAGTGCCAAAGCCTAATGCTCCAACTGGAAACAGAACAGAAGACAAAGAGAGACTCTTAGACCCCTCAGAGAGAGCTGAATTCCCCTATGGCAAATCCAATACAGACAGTCCTAAGACACAGCTCTTCAGGGGAAAAGTCGTCCTGGCCTATCCAGAGCAGCTCTCTTCCTAAGTAGAAAAAAACAGTGTTTTTTCACACCTCATGCTGGTAGCTGGTGACAGGGTCATCGTGACCCAGACCACACCTCCTGCCTTCTGCACATAATAAATAATAGAAATTTGTGTCTTGAAAAAAATCACATCCCAAATTCTTCCATCCTGTTTATTATTCTCCATGGTCCTTATCCAAACCATGACTCCTACCTAGTCAGTTCAAAATAATATCTTCTATTTGGGCAGTGTTTTTAGTTTTTAAAGAACTTTTAAAGTTTTTAAAGAATTTTTAATTTTACAAAGAAGTTGAAGGTCTAATATTGAGTCTGCAATGATACAACTTTCTCTCTCTCTCTCTCTTTTTTTTTAAGATTTATTTACTTATTTGAGGGTGAGGGAGAGAGAGCCTAAGTGCACGCACAGGGCAGGTGGGGAAGAGGGAGAGAATAGATTCCCTGTTGAGCTCAGAACCCAACTCAGGGCTTGATCCCCCGACCCTGAGATCATGACCTGAGCCAAAATCAAGAGTCAGACGCTTTGTATTTCCCTGATGCCAAGTGATGGGGAGCATTTTTTCATGTGTCTGTTGGCCATTTGTATGTCTTTGGAGAAATGTCTATTCATGTCTTCTGCCCATTTCTTGATTGGACTATATGTTCTTTGTGTGTTGAGTCTGGTAAGTTCTTTATAGATTTTGGATACTAGCCCTTTATCTGACATGTCATTTGCAGATATCTTCTCCCATTCCCTAGGTTGCCTTTTAGTTTTGTTGGCTGTTCCTTTGCTGTGCAGAAGCTTTTTATCTTGATGAAGTCCCAATAGTTCATTTTTGCTTTTGTTTCCTTTGCCTTTAAAGACATGTCTAGCAAGAAGCTGTTGCAGCCGAGGTCACAGAAGTTGCTGCCTGTGTCTCCTCTAGGATTTTGATGGATCCCTGTCTCACATTTAGGTCTTTCATCCATTTTGAGTTTCTCTTTGTATATGGTGTAAGAAACTGGTCCAGGTTCAGCCATCAGAAAGGATGAATACTTAACATTTACATTGATGTGCTTGGAAATGGAAGGTATTATACTGAGTGAAATAAGTCAATCAGAGAAGGACAATTATCATATGATCTCACATATGTGGAATACCAGAAATAGCACAGAGGCTCAAAGGGGAAGGGAGGGAAAACAATGGGAAGTCATCAGAGAGGGAGAAAAACTATGAGAGACTCTGAACAAACTGAGGGTTGCTGGAGGGGAGGTGGGGGGTGGGGGACTGGGTAAGTGGGTGATGGGTGTTAAGGAAAGCATATGGTGTGATGAGCAGTGGGTGTTATATGTAACTGATAAATTATTGAACACTACATCTGAGACTAATGATATGCTATATGTTGGCTAATTGAATTTAAATTTAAAAAAATGAAGAAAAGAAAAGTCAGATGCTTAATCGACTGAGCCAGTCAGGCACCCGCACAATGAAGCAACATTCTCATTTGATTTTTTTCTGTAAGAATATTTCAGATTCTGACTGAATCACTGACTTCACATTGAAGGACGCTCTTGGACAGGCTGGTTCTGGGATTCCTCAGGGAAAGCGTTATAACTTAAAAAATGAGGCAGCCCCCCTCCCAGGGGGCACCATGGGGCCCCCCTCCTCCACAGGTGCAGGATGACGGCAGCAGCATCAGTAGGAAAAGATGGTTTCCTGCATTTTATTCCATGTCTGGTGTAAAATCAAAAGCCCAACTTCTGCATTTCTAAAATGTCCTGGTTGCTGAAATCCTATCACAACTTTTCTTTTCTCCTTTCAGTTTTATGGAAAACAGTGCATTGGCACTGGGGTGGAGTGGGGGATGTAACCCAAGAAAATAAATGAAGGAAACCTCATTTAAAATGGAGCCCGGAGCCCTGAAGGGGGAGCTCTCACTCACTGCATCTCTGCCTCAGAACCAGCAGCAAGGAAATAAGAATTATTTCCACAAGGGAAGATATGTCTCAGGTAGGAATTCTGTCGCCTGCCTTTTTTTTTTTAAGTTTATTTATTTCTTTGTTTTAGTTAGTCTCTACACCCCAGTGGGGCTCGAACTTAGGACCCTGAGATCCCATGCTCTTCCAACTGACCAAGCCAGCCACTTGCCCCTCTCTTGCTTGTTAAGAAAAGGAAGGAAGTTCCCTCCCTGCACTGGCAGCAGGCACCAGCCACTACTTACAGCCAATGGGAAATGGCTACAATCTAACTCTTGTTTCTTTTGTTTAAAACAACCCACCCCAGCTTCCTCCCAAAACCTAGTAAAAAGCTGACCTTCCATGGGTCTCTTTGGACCGGGTTGTGGTTCACCATCTCTTGCTTGTCCTCTGCTATGCCATAGTAAATTCATTTTTTAGTTTAAATAAAATCGCTCTTTGCTCTGTTTAAACTCAACAAAACCTCTCTTCATTCTCCTGAAACCCAGAAAGCTTTATCATACCAGCACCTGTAGACTTGGGTAGACTCGGACAAACCTCTCCAAAATAGAAAATTCCATCGGTAAATTGTTTTGACATGCACTCTCTGAAGAAACCGCAAAGGCCTTCCGTTTCGTCATTGGGTGATTTTGCCCCATCGAAACTCATATCCTATTTTAAACTGTTTCACCTTAAAACGACGAAGAACCCCCTTAGGCATGATATAGTGCCCATGGTTTTAATTTGTTTATTAAAAAATAACTGGTCTCTCAAGTAGCATTAGGTCTGAAAAAGAATGCTGCTGTGTTCAGTGCTTTATTTTCCAATCTTTACAATTCTACAGTGTAATTATTATTTCCCCGTTTTTCAAGCGAGACTTCATTATTAGTGTAACTCCCTGGCCCCAAGGTGTGCAGTAACACCAGCCGTGGTGTTGAACTTTAGGGCTGTCCGACTCTAATAATCTCCTGTACATCATGCTGACTTTTTCACAGCAACGGAACAGGAGCGCTGAGGTCCAAAAATTCCAGAAAGAAGCCTCAGACATCATCCACTGACAACCCCACTCCATGGAGGAATTGGACCCAGAGAAGTGAAATGACTTGCTCCCATTCCTGGAGCTAATTAGGTGACAAGCGTGATCACTTTTCAGCATTTCCTGACTCTGGGTCTCTTCCGGCACAGTAAAACTCGGTGTGAGATTTCATAGCGAATCCCCTTACGAAGGAATACATGAGAAAAAGAGCATTCGCCCTCCTAGGATCTGTTTTGACACATAACACTTCTAAATGTGTGGGGTTTCCACACCAAGCAGTTCTCCAGTTCTCTGCAGACATCAGCTGGGCATCCTAGCATTTAATTCAATCCTGACACTAGCCGGTTAGTGCAGACCCCACTGGTTAGGGGCTCAGTGCCGCAAGACCGGCCTCAACTTCACACACAAATCATAAGTCGTGAGTCCCAGGTCCTCCACACTTCAGTCCAAGTTGGCTCCTGATTGGGGTTCCCATGGCCCTCTCCGCCTCAGCTTGATAATCTGCTATTAAGGGCTCACAGAATTCAGAGAGACACTTCACTTACTATTATCAGTGTGTGATAAAGAATATTATAAAAGATACAAATGAACAACCAGATGAAGGCAAGGCGTACATAGGACAAGGTCCGGAAGGGTCCTGAGCACAGGAACTTCCGTCTCCGTGCATTTTGGGGGTGGGGGAGAACCATCCTCTTGGCATAGGGATGCATTCACCAATCCAGAAGCTCTTTCTGAATCTCACTGTTTAGGGTTTCTCTACTTAGCCATGATTGATTAAATCATTGGCAATTGGTTTGTTCACTCTATTCTCAACCCTCTCCCCTCCCCAGAGTTGTGGGTGGGGAAGGGCTGAAATTTCCAAGCCTGGAATCACTGGCATCACCACTTGATTCCTCTGGCAGCCAGCCCCCACCCCAAAACTATCTAGGGACCCTCCTTAGGTCACTTCACTAGCATAAACTTAGGTAGGGTTGAAAGAAGCTTATTATGAATAACAAAAGTTGTCCTCACTCCTGCCACTCTGGAAATAAAACTTTTAGAATCTTTTGTTCCTATAACTGATTGTAGATCAAATGTACATTTCTTTCATTTCTTTTTTTTTAAGATTTTATTTATTTGTTTATTTATTTATTTATTTAGAGAGGGAAAGAGAGAGCATGTGAGACAGGGGAGGGGCAGAGGGAGAGAAAATCCCAAGCAGGCTCCACACTCTACCAGGAGCTGACACAGGGCTGGATCCCATGACCCCAAGATCATGACCTGATCTGAAATCAAGAGTCTGATGCTCAACCCACTGAGCCACCCAGGCGTTCCCAAATAGATGTCACACACCCCATCTACATAAAATTGTGAATATGTGCAAAGAGATGTATGAAAGATCATCTCTAAAATGTTAATGGTGATTATCTCCAGATGGTGGGATTTCAGATAATTTCAATCTTCTTCCTCATACTTCTTTGAATTTATATATATACATATATATGATATATATAACATAACATGCAATAAAGGCAGACACTCAATTAACAACACTGTGTGTGATCTTTCTAACATTCTCATGTTCATATGACAATATAAAAACACATATAAATGTATATAAGGGTGCCAATATTTGCTTTACAAAAATGTTTTCCCCCATACTTTCTCTAAAGTTTGCTTTTGTCACTTGAAAATATATTGTGAAAATCTCTCCAAGTCAATTGGCAAAGCTCAAAGTCATTCTATTTAAAGATTGCATAATATTACCAGGTTGGGAATACGCCATGATTTTACTCAATCTTTCCCCTTTTGATAGGTCCTCATTTTGTTTCATGCTGTTTGCCAATACAAACAAGGCTGTAGTGAATATCCTTGTACTAGTGGCTTTATTTCTACAGGATAGACTCCCAGGAGTTGAACTGCTGAGACAAAAAGCATTAGATGGGCTTAAAATGTTTAGAGATATTGTTGGAAGGCCCTCCAAAAATGATCATGACATTCCACACTTCCACTAGTACTAACTCTCTTCTGATGAATTCCAATGGATTCCCACCAACAGCGTAGTCATACTTTTCATGTTTGCCAACCTGATTGGTAAGGAATGCTATTGCTCTATTGTTCTAATTTGCATTTCCCTAACTGGTAACATTAGCCAATACTTACACAATGCTTTACTCTGCACTGGGTTTACTATGTGTCACATACTATAAGGGCCACTTTACATAGAATAGCTCTTAATCCTTACAACAATCCTGTGAGACAGGTATTTTGAGCTTCTCCACTTATAAGATGATATAACTGGGGCACAGGGAAGTTCAGTAACTTGGCCAAGGTCACACTACCAGCTAATCTGTCTCTAGAAAAGTTTAACCACTCCCATCGCTACACTATGTTCCCAATATCTCATGCCTTCATAGATTTTTAGAATCGCTTTTCCAAAAACTACGTGCTTGTATCTCTAACCCATTTTTCTACTGGACTTCATTTTGACTCTTAAGCTAAAGAACTCTTTGATATAGTAGGTATTAACTATAAATTCTTAACCTATAATCTTTCTTGCAAATACTTTCCCTTAAATGTATCATTGGCCTTTTGATTTTGTTTATGGTATTTTTTTTTACCATGCAACAGTTTTAAAACTTTGTGCTGTCAAATGACAAAGCAAAACAATTTAGTAAGGAGTTTGATGTCCTTTATTCAAGGGAAAATGACCCATAGCTTAGAGGCAGTGTCTCACAAGCACGGGAGCATCTTCCTGAGGAATTTTGGGCAAGAGCAAAGCTTAGCATCAAAAGATGCTGGAAACAGCATTTCATGGAATGGAAACAGCATGACTGACTAGAAGCTTGGGGATTTCCTGATAAGGCTAGCGGGTCCTATTTTCTAGGGTAAAGTAAGCTAGCCAATGCTGAGTTCGAGGATTGTGGTTTGTGTGTTAGATTTCTTTGGCAGGCATCTTCCAGAAAGTCCAGGCTGACTTAGGTTTAAATTTGTGACATGGGCTGGGGGGAGGGGGGGTGGTTGGTACTGGAAAGGGGCCTCTATTTGGTGGATCCCAATATTTATCTTATGGATCTATCATTCATATATGCACATATATGGCTTCTCATTGTCCTTTCTTAATAAAAATACCCTCCCCAACATGCAGGTTTTAATATACACACCAAAACCTCTATTTAAGCTTTCTTTTATTGTTTTAGGGCTTCATAAAATCAAAACTTCATTTTTGAATATGGTGTGAGAGAGAGATCTAGCTTTACTTTTTTCTAAATGGAAGCACATTTATTACAGTATATCAACCTTCTTTTCCCCACTGGATTAAAATATTACCTTTTCATATCCTATATTAAGTGGTCGTATTTACTGAGTTCTATTTCTGGGCTCTTTCTGTTATTCCAGGGATTTTATTGATTTTAAAAAATTCCTATGCTACAATGTACTGCTTGTATTACAGTGGCAAACTGCTGGGGACTTTTTAAGCATTGTTTGCACAACATCCAGAGCTGGGAGGTCCTTGTAAGAGCAAATTGCAAGTATGAGATGGTAAAAAAGAAATGGGCCGTTTCAGGGCAGCTCAAGCAGACAATTTTGTGAGGTTTAACAACCCAGAACCTGCTGATAAGAAATTCCTGTAAGATGGACCTTCCCCCACCCCACTCTTACCTTACGGGTGTAAAATGCCGCCCCCCCCCCCATGAAGGGGGTAATCTTTCCACTTTGAATAATACTGCAAAGGGGTAGGTCCTAGGACCAGAAATGGAGACTGGGAAGCCTGGTCTTGTGCTGGGCTGAGGCACAGAGCATTTTCTTCTCTCCTGGCCTCCTTCTGATGGTTGAACCTGGACAGAAGGCAGCACGCGGGACTGAGCCGCCCAGCTGGTGAGCTAGGCCACAAGACTCTGGAAGAGCCCCCAAGACAGGCCCACCCCTGCCTGTGTGCTCTGAAAGTGGACACATCTAGCTCTGGTTAGGACACATTCCCTACTGGATCCTACTTCCCTTCTGAGGCCCTCAATCCTTTAGAAAGTTCCTCTTAAGAGCAGCAAGGCTGAAGGGAGAATTAAGGAAGCTTCTCCCAGTTGGGAATGGAGCAGAAAACCTTCCTGTGGGGGTGCAGTCAGCCCCAGCCTCCAGGGGTCCACGTGGGCAGGGTCCACCTCGCCTGAGGAGGACCTCCTGTCCTGTTCCCTCTCTCGGCACTGCTGATCTGGGGCCTGAGCGAGGCAGCTTCTAAGAACCCTGCCAGGTGACACAGGACACCTGGATACAAACAACTGTAGAGTTTTTCCACCTGGTTGGAGGAGCCCTTACGGGGTGTGCATTGAAGTTCTTCCTGTGCCCTATTCCCCACCCCCCATAATGTTGCTCTCAAATAAACATCCCAAAGCCCAAACTCTGTCCTCCCTTCTGCCTCCAGAGAACCCAGACTGCCGGGTTGAAGAGCAAAAGGCGCAGACACAGTGGGTGGGAGAGGATTGTGGCCCGTCCCTAAGCACTTGGGAGCGAGGGTTCACTGAGAAGTCATTGCTGGGGCCAAGTTCCCATCCTGAGGCAGGAGGCTGAGGGTCTTCTTAATTCAGGTATTAATACAGCATTTGGAAGGCCTGGCCTGAGTTTCTATTTCCAAGCACAAACTGGTTTCTCATTAATATCTAAAAACCCCATTTTCCTTCTCTGGTTTCTTCCTTCTTTCCATGGTACAGGAAAGTAGAGCCTTCCCATGAAGACTTTCAGAAGTGAAATGGGGTAACGTGAACAGTATTCTCTGCTCTCTGAAACTTCAAATTAGTCCACTTTGCTTTTACAAAATACCCGCCTTAGAACATGTTTTCACCAACCAAAAGAAATCTGAAGAAAATTTACAGAAAAAAAAAAAAAAAAACCCATTATGGTACCAGATAGGTCTTGTGTAAAAGTGAAGTAGTGAAGCTTGAACTTTTGGAAAGTGAGGGATACTTGTCTACCTTTTGCTATTCTCCCCACCCCCTCCATGTCCACAGTTCCATAGGGCAAGGCCTGTTTCTGCCAACCCAAATTCCTATGTTGAAATCCTAACCCCTGGAATGTGATGGTACTTGGGGGCGGGGGCTTTGAGAGGGGGTTAGGTTATGAGGGTGGAGCCCTCGGGAATGAGATTCTAAGAGAGACTCTAGAAAAATCCCTAGCCCCTCCACCATGGGAGGCCCCAACACAAAGACAACTGTCTCTGAGACAGGACATGGTCCCTCACCAGACACAAAACCTGTAGTCTCCTTGATCTTGAACTTCCCAGCCTCCAGAACTGTGAAAAATACATTTCTCTGGTTTATAAGATGCCATTGTCTCTAGTGTTCTTGTTACAGCAGCCCGAATGAACTAAGTCAACACAGAATCTTTATGCTTTTGTTTTTCTCTTGGAAATCCCTTAAACTCCATCCATTTTTATGAGACCACAGATTTATTAGCCACCATACATAGGGCAGTGGCAGTTCAAGGAAGAACCCTGAGCCAGGAGTCCAAAGCCCCTGATTCTGGATATAGGGAAAGTTCCTTACCTTATCTCAATTCCGTACCTGCGAGATGGAGAAGGTAGATCTGGGCTCCCCTCCATCACAGAGACCTATGCCTCTGGTCCTTGCCACACAGAAGGATGGCTTCTTGTGCCATGTGGGAAGAGCGCCTTCTGGTTGTATCCTTTCTTCCTCTCCTTCCCCAGGTCCCCTTGGGCAGGGATATCTCTCCAACCCCGACCTTCCTATTCACTCACACTAATGTGTGCTTGTCCCTCTGTGTGAAGAGCTTTCCCATCTCTGCTGTATCCTCCTCAAGCCCCGTTGTTTCTGTGTTAAGAGAATAAACAAAATCTCTGCTGGTTTGCCCTTTTAGTTCCCCCCATGCCTGCCCTTCCCTATTGCTCCTTCCTGTTAAAGCCGCAGCAATCGGACCAGGAATTTCAGCTCACGTTTATCACATACCATCTTTACAACATTGATTAATGCTACACAAGCCCTCAGAAGCAGGGTCCACAGGCCTCTAACCGCTCCACCTGGGGCGCCTGGTTGGCTCCGTAGGTTGAGCTGCTGACTCTTGATTTCAGCTCAGGTCATGATCTCAGGGTCCTGGGATCGAGTCCCACGTAGGGCTCTGAGCTCAGCAGGGAGCCTGCTTGAGATTCTCCCTCTCCCTCTGCCCCTTCCCTGCTCGTGCTCTCTCTCAAAATACATAAATAAATCTTAGAAGAAGAAGAAGAAAAAGCACAGCCTGTCTTCAGATTGTCTCTATTGATGGCATCCTAGGAAAATACATAAATAAATCAGCAAATGAATAGCCCTGGCTTGTAGCATTTGCTGATTTGCCATTTTGTGGTGTAAATACTCCCATTACAACAGATTTCAACCTACCGATGGCTTCATAACCTTTGACAACCAGCTTGAAAGTCTCTGAGTGTTTAACAGTTGGCTTGTAAGAGCCTGTAAGAGCCGGATCCAGCCCCACACGGGCAGGGCTACCCTACAATTCTCCAAGGCACCTCAACCAACACCCATCTTGTCATTGACCAACACAATCTGGTCACTACTGAGCACCCAATATGGCCCATGCTCTCCTGGGGACACCACACATCTGATTGCAAATAATCCTAACAAAACCAGCTATCCCTCTCTCCGTTTCATGATTACTGCTGGGGGATTGTCACCTTCCACTTGGCCTGAGCTACACATAAAACATAGGACGCTACATTTCTTGGGCAAAGCAGTGCACACACACACACACACACACACACACA